>OY728149.1:107344340-108594340 GCA_963277665.1 Viscum album
TGATTCCAAGATCTAGAAGGAAAAGAGTGATGTCCTCCACTCGAGACATCCCACCCACCCTTGGACATCCCTACCCCCATGGACAATCCCCCTACCCCCACGGACAGCCAGCCCACCCCCCTAGACAGCCCGACCAGCCTCATGGATAGCCCTCCCAACCAATGGACACCCCGTACACCACAAGATAGCCCGCCCACCACCGTGGACAACCCGCCCACTGCCTGGACAACCCCTAACCCTAGATATCCCCGCCACCCCCATTGACAACCCATAACCCTATGGATAGCCGCCCACCGCCATGGACAGTCCCACCCCCCCCCCCCCCGTGGATAGCCTGCCCACCACCCTAAACATACCGCCCACCCCCTGGACGACCCCTTATCCCCTAGACACCCCACCCACCCTCAATGGACACCCCCACCCCCGTGGACACACCGCCCAACCCCCTAGATAACACATACCCTTTGTACAACGCCACATCCCCATGGATAGCCCACCCACCCCTGGACATCCCTACACCAAGTGGACAACCTCCCACCCCCTTGACACCCCCAATCCCCCTGGACAGCCCGACCACCCACATGGACATCTCAACCAACCATGGACTCCCCCCTGTGGACAGCTCGCCCACCCCCCTTGACACCCCCTACCCCCCATGGACAGCCTGACCACCCACGTGGAGAGCCCTCCCACACCCTGGACAGCCCATCCACCCCCGTGGACATCCTGCCCACCCTTGGACACCACCTCCCCTCTTGGAAAGCCCTGACCCCTGTGGAGACCCCACAAACCCCAATGGACACCCCTACCCACTATAGACAACCCGTCCACCCCCCGGCAACCCCTAACCCTTGGACTGCCCAACCACCCCTGTGGACCACCCCCTCCCCCTGTGGACAGCTCCCCCACCCCACATATCTATGGACATCCCACCCCACCTGGACCCCCTACCCCCTAGATGGCCCGACCACCCACATGGATAGCTCTCCCACCACCATGGACACCATGTACCCCACTAGACAGCCCCGACCACCCACATGGACAGCCCACCCACCCCCTGGACTCCACTACCCCTTCTGGATAGCTTACCCACCCCCTGGATGGACCACCCACCAACCTGTACTGCCCCCAATCCCTTAGACACTCCACCCACCCTCTATGGACACCCCCACTCCCCATGGACTTGCCGCCCAACCCCTAGACCCTACATAACCCCCACAGGACAACTCCCCCCCCCCCCCCCCCCCCGTGGACATCCCCCCCCCCCCCCACGGTCACCCCTATCCCCCGTGGATAGCCCGGACACCACCTACCCCCTGGAAAGAATGACTACCACTGTGGACTGCCCGCCCACCCACTGGAAACCCCATCCCCCATGGAATTCCCCCCCTCACAACCGTGGATATCCCGCCCACCCCCTGGACACCCCCCTACCCCCTAGATAGCTCGACCACCCACATGGATAGTGCGTACTCCCCCTGGGAACCCTGTAACCCCATCGACAGCCTTACCACCCACTTGGATAGTTGTACCACACCCTGGATAGCCTAACCACACCTATGGATAGCCCGCCCACCCCCTGTACACCCCCTCCCCTGTGGACAGCCCCCAACCCCCGTGGATAGACCTGCCACCCCCTGGACACCTCTACCCCTCGTGGACAGCCCGACCACCCCCTTGGACACCCACAACCCTAATGGATAGCCCGACCACCCCTATGGACAGACCGTCCAACCCCTGGAAACCCCCTCCCCAATGGACAGCCGCCCCACAACCATAGACAGCCCGCCCACTACCCTTGGACACCCTATACCCCCTGGACAGCCCGACCATCCAATTGGATAGCCCACCAACCCCCTTGGACGCCCCGTACCCCCTGGAAAACCCTTCCCACCGTCGAGGATTTCCTGCACACATCGTTGGACAACTCCACCACATAGACAGCCCAGCCATGCCTGTGGATAGCCCAACCACCGCCAAAAAAGACAGACCACCCCCGGGGACAGCCCGCCCACCCCCCGGACACCCCCCCGTGGATATCCCCCCTCCCCCATGGATATCCTGCCCACCCCCTGGACACCCCCAACCCACCAAGACATCTCGAACACCCACATGGATAGCCCTCCCACCCCCTTGAAACCTCGTACCCCCCTGGATAGCCCCGCCCAACCCTGTGGACACCACCTTCCCCCTGGTCATCCCTCCCACCCCCACGGATAGCCCCTCCACCCCCCTAGACACCCATACCCCCTGGATAGCCTCACCACCCCCGTGGACCACCCCACCCCCTGGACAACCACCACCCCCTTGGACAGCCCCCCAATCACTTAGACCGACCCCACCCCCTTGGACACCACCCCACCCCCTGGACACACCCACCCCCATAGACACCCCTACCCCATAGACAGTCACCACCCCTATGGATATCCTGCCCACCCCCTCAACAACCCTACCCCCTGGACAGCGTCACCACCCCCATGGACAACTCGTCCACCCCCAAGACACCCCGTACCTCCCTAAACAGCCCCGCCACCTCCGTGGACTACTCGCCCTCCCTCATCAACACCCCTACCCCTCTAGATAGCCCCACCAAACCCATGGACATCCCTTCTACCCCTATAGACACTGCCCTAGGATAGCCCCCCCATTGATAGCCCACCCACCCCCTAGACAACCCCACCACCCCTTTGGACAGCTCGCTCACCCCACTGGACACTCCGTACACCCCTGTAAAGCCCCGCCTACCCCATGGACAATCCCCCTCCACCCCTAGACACCCCGTACCCCCTAGACAGCCCCTCCAACCCTGTCAACACCATGAAACCCACTGGACCCCCTGTACCCCCTAGACTAACCCTATCCCCTCAGAGAGCCAGCCCACCCCCTTGACACCCACACAACCGAGCCCCCTAGACACCCCACCTACCCCCATTGACAGCCCACCCACTCCTCAAAAACCCCTACCCTTCAGGGAAAACCCCCCTATGCCCACGATAGGTCCCAACCCCCTGGATGACCCTCATCCCCGGGGACGTACCCCACCCCCTTGGACGACCCCCACCCTACCTGACACCACCCCACCACCTGAACCCCCACCCCCCTGGATGCCCCCACCCCCTGGACCCCCCCAGACCTTGTAAAACATCCCTCACCCAATCCCCTTGATGACCCCCACCCCATTGGCATCCCATACCCCCTAGAAACCCCCACTCTTGTGGATAGCGCACCCACCCCCATGGACACCCCCTACCCCCTTGGACTCCCACCCAAACCGCCTAGATATCCCCCACCCCTGGACATCCCCTACCCCCGTGGACAATACCCAAACCCCCTGGACAACCCACACCCCCTTGACAACAATAGATTATTTCACTCCTCAATACTATTTCATGCCAAAATCAATGATAGAAAATGAAATCCAATACATAAGAACATCAATATCCCCCATTTATTTGTTTTACAATACCAAAAAACAAATCTTACAATAATATTTTTGTATCTTTATCAATATTATTAGTAATAAATAAAAGGATATCTTGGGATCTTCTAATTTTACTTAAATTCACTAAAAAATAACATATTATCCCTAATTTACATAGAATTACATCCCGGATCACCTTTTGAGAGAATGAATGTTTCACTAAAAACATACCTAAGAGACTTTGGTTAATCTACATTTTATCTATATAAGATATCATAGAAAATAAGATAGAATTAACAAAGAAATAAAGGTTGTACATTAAGAAACTCAACATGTGATACCATTTTAAAACAACTCAAATTAAGGTTTGTATAATAGATACCTCATATGGATATAGTTTATAGTCAACTCAGCCCATAGATTATAAAATTCAAGAATAATACATAATAAGATATTTTATGATTTTTAATGGGGGAGATCATTATAAACCTCAAGTGTATTTATACACCAGTGGTATAGAATGATAGGTATTCTGTATTGTAAACACTATGTTATTATGCTGGTAAATGCATACTACTTCTAGATAAATTATAGGCATAAGGAAGCTGCTTGCATTTGGACAAATTCTAGTCTTTATACCAACGGTTTCCAAAACTGTTGGCATAGAATTGAATGACCCACCCTTTACCAATGGTGTTAAAAACATTGGTAAATGTCTTAGTTCATCCTTTTGAAACAGTTTTTGAAACCATTGGTAAAGGTCTGGTCTTCTCAATCTTTAGCAATTGTTTTCATAAACCATTGGTAAATATCTTTTGAAATAGTTTTGAAACCATTGTAAAAGATAATATGATTTTTGGTGGAGTTTCCCAACAGTTATTTGATATCCTGTTGGTATAAGCCTATGCCCACAGATTTATTGACACCGGTTGGACAAACTGTTTGTAGGAGTGTTACGAATGGTTATATAGGCTTTACCAATAGTTTAAAACTATTCGTATATAATAAATTTCCAGTAGTGTTTAGAGAAATAGACAGTAACTATTAAATTACATCTCAAAAATTAAAATTATATTCTTATACTCTATCCAATTTTTTTCACAAAAATAAAATTCCATAAATTAAACAAGAGTTCTTTTCTTGAAATAAATATTCTTGAATACTTCCTTTCTCTTACTTTTCTTTATATCTAGTGAAAAACATTTCAAAAACATGGGATGATAATTAAAAACATTGTAAGGATTATAAAATAAAGAAACAAAAAATTATCCCATCAATACATATAAATCAATGAAATCATATTTTTCAATCATAAAACATATTCTCTTTAACATACCTCACAATATCATTAGATTTATGGATAACAGATATAAATCATAAATCATAAATGTAACTTGTCGCATTGATATGATAGTTACATTGTAGATTTCACAGTTACATAGGGAGTTATGTTTGGAATACCCATCATAGTATATTACAAAAATATTTTATGAGATACATTTATATTTACCTTCATCATGTTACCCAATATATTGGAGAGCTATCTCAGGCTCACCCACCCTAGGATTATCACAAAACCACCCGTAAATGTAAACAATTCCCAAGAACCACTACACAATCATAATGCATAACACAAATATAAAGGAAAGATAAAATTTCAAGATTGTAGTAAAAGTATATCATTTAAATATATTGACATAATCAATCCAATATAAAAACCATTTTCAATACCAAAATACATAAAAAGAGTATATGGAATTTACTTTTTTATTTAATAATATTAAGTCTTGTAGAGGAAGCTAAATATCAAATAATGATTGTTGTGGCGGAAAGGTTGTTCTCACCACGTACATTAAAAAAACATCCCCCATGTCGTTTACTAATATTAAAAATGGAAAAATTTCTATTTCAATGAAATTAAATTTCAAATTAGTTTATACACTGTATAAAATAATGTCGTGTATAAATCAAAATATACCTCAATGAAAAGGTTTTGAGAAGAAGTACATTACAAAGATCATTTTGTAAAAAAATTGATCGATAATGTTTATATAATATAATAACACATAATGAAAGTATATATACAATATAAGATATCAAGATTAATTTCTCACATAATAATAACACTATATCAATTAGAAGTATAAGATCGAGCCAAAGAATGGAAATTGGGATAAGAAACTCCCTTACATCAAGATGGATTTGTCTAGTATGATCCTAATTATTCCTGACTAATAAAAATAAGTTAATTTATTCATTTTTCATAACCATTTTAAATTTTTTTATTTATTTTATATCACTTATTACCATGTTATAAACATTACATATTTATTTAAGTTAATATCGGTTGTTTTTTCGATATTTGATACTTGATTCAAAGTGAACTTGTTTTAATTAAAAAATATCCATGAGGTAAAAAGTACATTTTCTCCAAAATGATACTAATGATATAGATATAATATTTATATCAAATATATCCATTATATATGTATTTATAATATTCGATGACATTTGGAGATAAAAAATGAAATGCACCATTCACGGAGACAGTAAGTCGTACGTACGCATTAATGTTACTTTCATTTATTTTTACATATTTAATATAATGAAATCTAAATGATACACAGGTGTATTATAATTATCAAAGAATTTATATGTTATATATTTTCATTAATTCCATTTTTCATACATTCCATGTATAGCATGAACGAGTGATATCATTTTGAGGGGGTGATATGCCACACTTCCGTAAATGAAATTATCTTATTTATACAACATGAAAAGCATTAAGGTATGATATAAATTACAATTAAATATGGTTTAAGTTAAAATAAATATCCTAAATATCAAATAAAATAATATTTCTATCATAATGGCCACCACGAGAGGTGGTAGGAGATAATTGAACAATCATCATTTTGTGAGGTAGTAGTTCACCATCCACAGAAAATGTTTGTTCAAAATCCATTAGAAAGAGGTGTGTGTAAGTGTAGTTATAATAATTCTAATAAAAACATACTAGTATATTGAGTATTGATTTTTTTATTTAATCAAATAATAAGAATATAATATTTATTAAAGAAGTTAAATAAAAGAAGAAAACTTGAGAGAAGACATTACCTGTAAATCGGGTAACTCCCTTCTGTTTAACCAAAAGGCTTTCTTAAAGTGCCTTATGCCTAAGGTAAGGATTCTAAAAATAATAAAGGGATGTTTGGAGACAAATATGGTATAGGTTGGATGATCCAAGTGGCTTTATGGGAGTTATTATATGGGTTGGGGTGAAGCCCTTTTATAAGAGGGATGGTGTACTATTTGGAAGAGTCCGAGAATATTATTTTATTATATTTTCATTTTCGGTTTATGAAGGCTCCGATCATAGTTAAGTCAAAGAAAAGATTATTATGGATCTAAATCTCATCATCTAATATGTTTTATATAGGTTTAGGTTTTAATATTAAACTTATCTTTTTAACTATAACCTTTAGTTAACTAATTTATCTTTTACCATGTCTTCTTGTATATTCATATTATATTGTTAATATTTTTACTATAAAATGAAAAACGAACCTAAAGTGGTTCATTAATGAAATTTTTAAATTTATATAATTCATTTGGCTGAATATTATATATATAGATGATTATTATATCATTTAATAAAATTATATATTTTTTTAAACAAAATTATTTCAATTTTGAAACTATTTAGTAATTGATTATTTTGATAAATTGGTAAAAACATGATTCATTCAAATAAAATTATTTAAATAAAAAATTATATGTCATAGTTACCCATAAAAATAATTTATGATATAAAAATGTTTACAACTAAATTTATTTTTAAACATTATAATATAATTTATTTAAATCTTTCATTATCAAGGTAATCACTACTTCACAATTGTGTCATAAATAAATTTAATTTTTTAATATCTAAGAAATTTAAATAAAATAACGTTAGGTAGGAAATATTTTTATCTTTATAATTAATATTTTTACTCAAATATATCATTTATATAACCCCACATTAAACTGGTTTATCAAACATATTCATGTTTATGATATTTTTATTTTTACATTAAAAAAATGTTATTAATGTCAATATCTTACCCAAGAGGATTTCAAAGGCCAAAGGTATCACCCAAGGATTTTATTTGTATTCCATGACTCATCTAATAAGGTTAGGGCAAGTGTTAAGCTAATTTTATACTATCATATAATTTTATTTACCTTGAATTACCCAACTTACATTTAACCGTGGTAAAAAATTTCAAAAGTTAATATACCCCTAAAAATTATTTAGGTCCTATTAGACCACATTTTTCACCCTACCTACAACTAATTATGTTGTATTTTTTAAATTCAATTCACAGAAGTTGTAAAATTATGTTTAAATGAAAATGTCGGTTTTTTACTACTATATTGTGTTTTTCACTATTGATAAAAAATCCAATGTTTTCATAAAAATACCAAAAATTTACTATAAGCTAATTATGATATTATACTTTTAAAAATAATGATTGTTTTTTCAAATTAAAATATTATAAATTTCATTATATAATTTAAAATTAATTCCCACTGATAAAACCATAAAATGTGTTTTTAAGAAGTAAAAACTATCAAAATATTTATATGTGTTTATGTCCATCTTAAATGTGAGATTACTCCCAATGATTAAATTTTGATTAAATGAAAAAAATATAATTTAATTACACATTAAAACCAATTAAAAAGACAATATAATCATATAAATAAATTATATGATATGACAGTTATGACATAAAATGCAATTTTTTGCACTATTCGTTAGAAAATGAACTTTATCATAAAAATACAAAAAAATTACCCAAAGTGAATTTATGGTGTCCCGCTTCTAAAAACTAATTATATTTTGTCCAATTGAACAAATTAATGTTACCAAAACATTATTTAAAATGTGTTCACCATCAAAAGGCGGTGAAATGACCTTTAAAGAATATTAGAGTATTTCATACATAAAATCATATACATTATTATTTCAAGCCTCTAAAATTTATTGGATAAAATTTAAAACATTTAAAAAACATTTTTAATCATAATGTAGTTAGTTATGTTAATTATCTATATTAAAATGACTATGCTTTAATGACCATTTAAAATAATAATAATATTATTGTATTATTTTACAGTATAACTCAATGTTGTGTGCAATGTAAGATTTAGTAGAAGACCATTATTCCATGTCAACTACGCAATCAGAAAATGAATCCCATTTAACTTTAAATTTATATCTTATTCATAAGAATTAATAGAAATCAAAATGTATTATTCTATAAATACCCAGGTCATTACATCCTTCCCCACATTAGGAAATTATGTTCTTTCAATTTTAAAATTGTGGTTAGAAACATCATTGAAGGTCTCATATTGAAAAAATTAGTCAATGAAACTATCTTTTTAAAATTGAGAAGGATACATGAAAAGTTCACCAGATATGACAAATACTAGGGTTACATGTAGGATAACATGGATTTAAAAAATATAAAAACCCTCATGTTCAGATGGAGAGTGATAAAAAACAGTTTTAAGATAATGTTAACCACCAAAAAAACAAAAACTTGTGATAGGTTAAATGATGTTTGATTCCTCTGTAAAAAATTTAAATTTAAAACATTTTATTTTTAAGTTCTATTTCATAATTTTGAGAAATTCTGTTACTACTTAGAATAAGAACATAAACAAATATTCTTACTTTTATTATAGTGTTTCAACCATTAATAAATTTCCACCACAAACTCATCTTTTATCCAAATGATGAGTATCCGTGATGACTTGGTCACATAAAGAGTGCTAGAATAAACTTCTAGATAATCAAATAATCCAAAAAGATAATCTATATATTAACATAATCCAAAATGGTTAGTATAAGATTAGATAATCCCCAAAAGGATAATATTTTTTAAAAATAAACAATACTCATAATATCCAAAATTAAACCAACAATACCCATCATTTAAAAAAAGACCATTGAATATACGATTTTCCTTTAAATTCTTCAAAATAATCCACACTAGGTTTAAACCGCAATATTCATAATGATTTGATCACATAGTCGTCAACAAAAATGTAAACATTTTTCCCAAATAACATCAGCTACTCTTAAAGTCTTATAATGAAATGTAATTACTCTAATACCATATTCTATGTGATAGGTTAATCATTTCCATAAATAACCCAAATCAATATATTTCCAAAATAAAAACATAGATTCATGCAAAATAAAATTCCACCATTAATCCTCAATTGAAATCCAAAAGTATTATATTTTCCATAGCCGTATAATGTTCCCAAAAGAGAAAATGTCTTCTAAGATAACCATTATCACTTAATAACCAAATAATTTCACCATACTAAGGATATAATTTTGATAAAACATTTGATATCAAATCAAATTATTCCTAATTTATAAAATCATTTAACTAATTTTTTTTACTAACCAGGGACTTCAAGTAGTCTAGTGGTAGTAGATAAATCTCATTCCCACATTTGTTGTGGGTTCGATTCCCAGAGAAGTTTCTGACAGGATGGGTTTTCACATGGTCTATGTGTTTTCCTATTTCAAAAAATATATAATTTAATAACATTCCAAAAAATTAGATAAATTCTCCAAAAATAACCATAACATATTTAACCACAAATGTTATCTCATTCATCACATTTTCATCCCAAAAAGTAATAAACTAAAATTGCCTCAAAATAAATATCACTTGATCCCCTGTGGTTATCCATTATGTCCACACAAGAAAAGATAATACTTTATTGAATAATATTCTCACATATCAAAAATTAGGGTTCAATATACTAGAAATAATATTCCAAATTAATCCTATAATTAATACAATAAAACATATCATCATCTTTGGATCCAATATAACACTTCAATTCTTAGACATCACCATTATCAAACATTCTTCATGATATTTTATCCATGTTTATACATATTTTAATTTTATAGTTCTTTCCTACAAACAAAATCATGCATAATTTCCTATGATTTTTATTAATGTGATAATATAAACTAAGAAATAATCCATACAATTCATTGGTCATTTTAGGTTTCCTCATCTTCAATTGGAATGGAATTAGGAATTGATAAACATATATTTGTATGATTCAACTAATCCAATTTTTAAACCTTCTTCGTAGGACATCTATTTGTATAACGGTCTTGCACACTACATTTAAAACATTCAATTTTTCCTTCCGAAATAACTTATTTCCCTTTGATGGAGTCAATTGGACGCATATTTTTTCCCTAGAAGGTTATTACTTTATGATCTTCATTACCACATATAAAACATCATATCATCCCTTTTTTGAATTTTCCTAGGTGTTTCCTTCCACATCTTTGACACATAAGTTTTTGAATATACTTAATTTTATGATTATTACACGAACTTCCATTGGGATTTATTTCATGAATATATGATACCTTAGAAAATTTAGTAAGGTTCATGTGGTCAATCATGCAACTAGATAGTTGTTTCCGAATAACCATAAGTGATCTCATTGCAGCTCCCATTTCATTCGGTTTTTCATTCAGAAAACCGCCAAAGTTTCCTTCACATCCATTGTTACTTTGGTGCCTCATAGATCTATCCATTTACTAAAACCAAAAAGGTCAGTGTGAGTATGTCAGTAAAATCATCATGTACTATCTTATGAGGAGGGTAAGAACTAAGATATAACTATTCATGTTATCTTAAACTCATTGAATTCATTTAAAATAAGTATTACTCTTTATAATATGCTACCATTATGGTTATGTAACTTATGTTAAAATAACACCCTAACCTCTAGTTGTATATAAACCAACCTTTGATTGCAACTACAAGTCGCCAAACATAATAATTACATAGTCAAGAGTTAATTCAAGAATTAACATTGAGGATCTTTTCAGGTATATATTTTTCGAGAATTAGATCAGAACTATTAAATTAATCCTCAAAAATTATAAAGTAGACACTTCTACTCTATCAAACTTTTTTCAAAAATTTAATACTCCTTAAATAAAAAAGATTAATTTTTTTGATATAAATCTTCATGAATACTTATTTTATCATACCCTACTATATATCCAGTGAAAAACATTTCAAAAACATGGGATTATCATAAAATGCTCAGTAAGAGTTATAAAATAAAGAAAGAAAACATTATCCCATCAATAAATATAAATCAATGAAATCATACTTTTCAATCATAAAACACAAGATCTTTAAAATAATTCAAAAATTCATAAATTTTTTGGATAACATATAGAAATAATAAATCATAAAGTTATCTTCTGACATTCATATCATACATAAATGGTATCTTTCACAGATACATAGGGAGTTAAGTTTGAAATATCTATCACAGTATATTCTCTAAATATCTTAAGAGGAACATTGAAATTTACCTTCATCACAATACCCAAT
The DNA here is from genome assembly GCA_963277665.1 of Viscum album. Lineage (NCBI taxonomy): Eukaryota > Viridiplantae > Streptophyta > Magnoliopsida > Santalales > Viscaceae > Viscum > Viscum album. Next base: position 107,356,218 of record OY728149.1, read on the forward strand.
GCATTGGAGATTTATATTAGGCCCACCCACCCATGTTTTTTCATGATACCACCTATATACATAGACAATATCAAAATACCATATCATAATCATAACACATAACACAAGAATTAAGTAAAGATACAATTTCCAAATTGCGATCACAATATATCATATCAATATATTAACATAATCAATCCATTCTAAGAATATTTCTCAATTAAAAATTTATAAAAATAGTATATGGTATTTAATTTTCCTTACAGAAACACTACAACTTCTAAAGGAACCCAAATATCAAATAATGCTCGCAGTGATAGAAAGGTTGTCGTCACCGCATACATTAAAGAGAAACTTTCCCCTTGTCATTTTGAAAAATGATACATAGAAAAAAATAATTCCCTTTTAATGAAATAAAAATTAAAATGTTTTTATACACCATAAAAAATAATTACTTGTAAAAATCAAAATATGCCTCAATGAAAAGTGATTGAGACGAAGTCACTTATAAAGATCGTTTTGTAAATATAATAGATTGATTTAGTTTATGTACTAAAAGAACACATAAATAAATTATAAATACAAGATAAGATTAAAAAATTAATTTCTCACATAATCCTAACATGACATAAACAAGAAGTATAATATCGACCTAATGAATGGAAATTGGGATAAGAAGCTCCCTTACCTCGAGCCTGATTTGTCTCATATGTTCCTTGTTTTTCTTAAATAATAAACTTATGATTATTTATACATTCTCTGGAACTTTTTTAATGTTTATTATTCTTTTTATATCTCTTATTAATATGTTATAAACATTACATAATTATTTTAAGTTAATATCATTCATTTTGTCGATATTGGATACATGAGTCAAAAATGAACTTGTTATAATTACAAATTTTCCATAATGTAAAAAGTACATTTTCTATAGAATGATACTCTTTATTTAGATATAATATATATATCATATATATCCATTATATATGTATTCATTTTACTCTGTTAAATTTGGAGATAAGAAATGAAATGCACCGTTCTTGGAGGTGGTAAGTCGTACGTACGCATTAACACTACTTTCATTTTCTTTACATATTTAATGGAATGAAAACTAAATTATACAAAGGAATATTATAATTCTATTATAATATATATTTTATATATGTTACATAAGTTCATTAATTAAATAATTTATACTTTACAGGTATATCATGAATGAGTCACATCACTTTGAGGGGGCGGTTGTCCACACTTCTTCAAATGAAATTATGGTATTTATATGACAAGAAAAAATAAAGGTATGTTATAAATGATAATTACAGAGGCATATAGATAAAATAAATTTCATATATATCATAAAAAATTATTTTTCCATCATAATGTCCACCATAAGGGGTGGTTGGAGATAATTGAACAATGATCATTTAGTGAGGTAGTAGTTTTCCATAAACAGAAATAGTATGTTCTAAATCCATTAGATGGAGTGGTGTGTAAGTGTACTTATAATACATCTCATAAAAACATTATGGTATATTTATGAGAATATTTTTTTGTAATATAATATTGTGAACGGAATAGTGGGTGATGAAGTAAAATTAAGGAAGAGAACTTCAGAGAAGACGTTACCTCTAAATAGGGTAACTCCCTTTCGTTTGAACAAAAAGGATTTCTTGAAGTGCCCTCTGCCTGATGTAAGGGTTCTAGGAGTATGATAGGAATTTCGAGAGATTATTTTTTTCATAGGGTGAATGAGACAATGGGATTTAGTGGATTGATTAAATGGGTTGGGGTGGAGCCCTTTTATAAGAGGGGGGAGGTACTTTTTAGAAGATCCTAGAAATATTATTTTACTATAATTTCATTTTACGTCTATAAAGGTTCAAAAGTAATATATGTAGAATATATGTGGTTTAGGGATTTAAATAATCTCTACTAATAGGTTTTAGAAATGTTTACATCAAATAATTAACCTTATATTTTAGCTTTAATCCTTAGTTGACTAATTTTAATTTTACAATGTCTTCTTGTATACTCATATTATATGGTTAATATACCAACTATAAAATGATGAACGAACCTAAAATGGTTCATTAATGATATTATAACATTATATAAGTCAATTTTATGAGTATTATATTATTATTATTATTATATCTATAATGACCCATACTTTACATACATTGTTATTACTTCAAAATTGAATCAAACTTATTACAACATATAACAAAACCATGAAAGCACCGTATAGGTATAGTGTATTTAGAAACTGGGAAACATAAACAACTGGTTCATAAAGCGTCTACACTGTCTCCCATTTATTTCATCATATCTATAGTCTCTTTTGGCATATATTACTTAATAACTTTCTTCCTGACCTGGGGAAAGAAAACATACAAAAGGTTGAGCTCAAATTTTCAGTAAGGGTAAACAAAATAAATATCAATCACATCATATTCATAAGAACATAACATTTTGGAAATCTTAACCTACAAAAGTGAGCATAATTTCATAACATGGGATAAATCATAGTAGTGAAATGAATCCCTATAATCATAACTTAAAACATAAAACTTTCTGTCATACATACATAATCATAGAGAATCATTTCTTATTATTCAAGACTCATTTCGAAGACTAACTTAGTGGACAAAGTCCATTTCTGAACAGAGTTCACTCCTCGTTTCAGTCCTGTTTCACTGAACCTGTTTAACCTGCCGTTCCAAAAATGTCTATCTCATGAGATATAAAATATTTACCCAATGTATTGGAGGGAGATATAGGTCCCACCCATCTCATAATGATACCATTATTATGTGTGCCACAAAATCATAAATCATACATCATTGCATAACCCATGTAATAAAAATGGGATTCTAAAACAACATGACATCATAAAACAATTCACATAAGATAAAGTAATTCATAAAAATAATTCCATCAAAACATAATCAAATCAATGTAATAATAGGTATAGAAACAGAACCCTATATTATCTTATATGGAAAATAATTTTGATAAAACACTTGAACTCCATTCTTGAGGAAAATATCCTTTCTACTTCAAAAACATTTTCCTTTCTTAACATGTCATACAATTTTAAACTAAAAGAAGTTGATTAAAAATAAACTTGAAAACTTGTAAAGGAATATTCTTGGAAATAATTTTTTAAACATTCATTCATGCCGTATAAGTTAAAAAAACATTCTTCTTGTACTTTTGTCGAAAAAGTCAAAAAGTACCTCGTACGCAAAATGACAAAATATTCCTTTCATATATTTTACTAAAAACTCACCGAAGGTTAAAATTGGATTTAAGCAATTGTAGGTGGATGAAATAATGTTAAATATTTAGTAAACATGGATCTGGATGATAAAATACACCCCAGTAAATTCCGAAGTATAAACAATCTCGGATAAAAATGACATTGTGATATTTTCCCTTACCTTAGGTCCGATTTGGTTTGTAAGTGTCTGAACCTCCTGTATAATTATTTAAATAATGTTATTTACTTATTCCAAAATCATACGTATTTTTATGATATCATATATGGTCATATTCTTAGCTTCTTATTAGTAATATTTCATTACTACTTGTTATTCGGGTGTTTATTACTTTTTGTTCTTAGCACGTTTTGTCGAATAAATTCTTATTTTTCTTTTTTAGGATATAGATACCTCATTTCCATAATGTTATTAGTGTAATATATATCATATTAATTCATTCAATTCATTTATATAATCATTATTAAATGAAGATCATGTAAAACGAGTCGCATCACATCGTGGAGACGGTATTCCGTACGTACGCACGAGCGATGATATCGTTCCCATGATGGTGGAATTGTATTGGAGTATATGTATACTATTTCAGAATCAATACCACTTTACAATCATCATATATATTCATTACTTTCACCCTTATACCCATCCAAGTAAGGTGGTGGTGGAAAATAGATTACACCACGGCGTGGAGACAGTATTCCGTACGTATGCAAGCTCGGTGATTTCGTTTTCCGTAGGATGGATAAGAGGTGAAGTATGGTTGTTTCATATTTATAATAACATATAATTATATGAGTGATACTTATGTTATTACCTCATAACGAAACAACAAAATAAGATGGAGTATAAGAAGAATGGAACTTGAAGAAAACGGTAGAAGGTATTACCTCTTTCTCGAAGTGCCTCCTTTAAACTTTCTCTTAAGGCACTAGAGTTGGTCTTTTGATAAGACCAGTACCTCTAGTAGGTTTCTAAGGAAGTGGGGACGTGAAAAGGGCAGGGGTTGGCCGAGCTTCAAGGCTCAAATTGGTGTGAGGAAGAGATGGAGGAGGTTCCCTTTTATAATGGAGGAGAGTGGCACCTTTGGAAATATAAGAAATATTAGTTTATATTAAATCGCAACACCACTTAAAAACTTCCAAAATGACTCATATCCGAATCTTAGATGAGATAGGGTTGTAATATCATCAACCAATAAAATTTAGACATGTTAGAAATTCATTTTAAACATTATCAACTTGATTTATCCTTATTTATCAATTTAATTTTCTTTGTGGTAATAATATTCTAAATTTTACATTATTATAATTAATTACATATGTGTTGTGAATTTTTCATAATTTGACAGTTTATGACATTTTCGACCATATAAATTTTAATTTATAATTTTTAAATTTTTTTGTGATTTTTAAACAATTTTATAATATGTTATTTTAAAAAAATAACAATAGTGTCAATTTTGACGCTATTCATTTATTTGAATTTAAATAAAATATATACAGAAAATATGTTCAAAATAAAAGCTTTAATAGATTCATAAGATGTCATATGTATCTAGAAAATTAGTGTAGCACATTAAATAGTTCATATAAAATTTATTTTAATATTTTTAAAACCATTTATTTGATATTTTAATTAATAAAATAATTTCAACATCACTATTATGTCATATTTAATGATAATTATTTAGTCCTTAAAAATTCTAAATAAATTGCTACGATGTATATAATTGTATTAGATTTCTGGAGACTATTCATGGTCGAAGTTTCATTAAGTTTATCACCAAAGTAAAATTATTATACTTATAAGATTTAAGAAAGTGACATGTTGTCACATCTTTGGTTTTAATAATAATTAAATTATTTTCATGGAAAAAAGTCCATTAAATAAATCTAATCCGATTCTTAGGTGATATGGGTCAACTTTTAGTCATCCAATAATATTTTAGCAGGTGTTAGGGTAATTTTATAATCTTATATTTACCCTTAATTACCCAATTTACCTTTAACTATGGTAAATACAATTTACCATAGTTACTATTCATAATGCCCAAAAATTAAAAAGTAGCCTATTAACATAATTTAGACCCACTGATTCCAAATATGGAATTCATTTTTTAAAATTCAAAACATATAATTTGAAGTAGTTAGTTAAAAATAAATCCCGTTGTTAAGAAAACGGGTTTTAAAAGTTAAAACATTGCCAAAGATTGAAATGTTTTTACCAATGAATTCAATGTGAAATTAATGCTAATGACATACATTATATTAAATGGTAAAAATATATTCTATTTATACTTTAAAACCATTCAATATTATAATTTAATCATATAAATTATCTCAATGAAAAAAGTTTTTTTTAATTAAAAATTAGCATATTTTTACTATTCATCAAAATATGAAAGTTATCAGAAAAATATCAAAAATTTATCCAAAGTAAATTTTTATATCCCGATTTAAAAGAAGAATTTTTTCTTTTCAAATTTAACTTCTAAACATATCAAAAACTAGATTTAATGTGGGTGCGCCATCAAAAGGAGGTAAAACTGCTTTTTTAAAAAATACTTATTTTACCCGAAAAATTTATTTTGTTCTCTTACCATGTTCTAGAAAATGTGTAAGATGAATAATAAAATTCAAAATGTAGTGAATACTATTCATAACGACTAGTTCATAATAATATATCGTTGTTTAGTGAAACCCGGTATTGCGTACTACACACGCTATCAAGGAAGGTCATGATTGCGTGTAATGCAAGCCAAGTCCATATTGTGTGCTGTGAAAGATTCCTTTGGTGTTGCGTATAACATACGACATAAATAAAATTCTCATCAATTCTCCGGGTGTTACATTCTACCCCCCTTAAAATGAATTTCTCCCTCAAAATTCATCACTACATTACAAATAAATGAGGATACCTCTCCCTTATCATATCCTCAAGTTCCCATGTAGCTTCTTCTAATTGGTGGTTCCTCCATAAAACTTTCACCAAGTGAGTGGTCTTGTTCCGTAGGATTTTTTTTGCTACAATCTAAAATCTCTATCGTTTGTTCTTCATAAGAAAGATCTTGCTCCAACGGTATAACTTCTGAGCTGAGTACATATGAAGGATCATGTATATACTTTCTCAGGAGAGATACATGGAACACATCGTGGACATGAGAGAGATTCAGTGGAAGCGCCAATCGGTAAGCTACATTCCCAACACGATCCAGTATTTCGAAAAGACCGATATATCTAGGGCTCCACTTTCCCTTCTTTCCAAATCTCATGACCGTCTTCCAGGGAGATATTCGTACGAACACTTTATCACCCACTTCAAACTCTAAGTCTTTCCTTCGGTTGTCGGTATAACTTTTTTGTCGACTCTGAGCTGCTCTTATGTGTTGTTGAATAGATCTGACCTTTTCTGCCATTTCATCAATGAGATCAGGTCCTAATAGCATTCTTTCCCCAACTTCATCCCAGCAAGTTGGAGTCCTGCATTTCTTTACATAGAGAGCTTCATAAGGATCCATCTGAATGCTGGAGTGAAAGATATTATTATAAGATAATTCCACCAAAGGCAGGTGTTGATCCCAACCACATTTGAAATCCATAGAGCAATCTCTCAACATATCTTCTAGAGTTCGAATTGTTCTCTTAGACTGACCATCTGTCTGAGGATGATAAGCAGTGCTGAAACTCAACTCTATATCCAGATTATGCTGAAGACTTCTCCAGAACTTTGAGGTAAACCTCGGATCCCGATCAGATATAATGGAAAGTGGTACTCCATGAAATCTTACCACTTCATTTACATATATCCTGGCAAGCTGATCAAGATAAAAATCTTATCTAATAGCAATGAAGTGTTCCGAATTCGTAAGACGATAAACTATAACCCAGATAGCATTATTTCCTTTGGATGTTTTAGGAAGTCCTATGACAAAGTCCATAGTGATGTTTTCCAATTTCCATTTGGGTATGGGTAATGGTTGTAACATCCCCTTAGACTTCTGTCTCTCAGCTTTAACTTGCTGACAAACCAAGCATCGAGAGACATATTCAGCAACATCTCTTTTCATGCCATCCCACAATAAGTACTGTTTAAGGTCCCTATACATCTTCGTGCTTCCAGGATGAATAGAGAATGAAGAACTATAAGCTTCATCCTGCAGCTCCTTTATTAATTCTGGGATGTGAGGAACACAAACCCGATTCCTGAACTTTATTATCCAATCACAATCAAGGTTGAATTCAGGAACATTTCTCACCTTTTTTTGTGACTCGACATCTTCTTTCCGTGCCTCTTTAATCTTCACTTGTATAGATGGTTGAACATTCATTTGAGAAAGATACGATTTCCCCCCTTCCATTATAATTCCAAGATCCATCCTTTGTAAATCCATAAATATTGGATCTTTTGTGATCCTCATCATGGATACGCTAGCATGGTCTTGTCGACTTAATGCGTCTGCTACCTTGTTTGCTTTCCAAGGGTGGTAATGGATTGAGCAGTCGTAATCCTTAATCAGATCCAACCATCTTTTTTGACGCATTTTCATCTCCTTTTGTGTGAAAATATACTTTAAACTTTTATGATCAGTATAAATATAACACCTTTCACCATAAAGGTAATGCCTCAAAATATTTAATGCAAAGATTACCGTAGCTAACTCCAAATCATGAGTTGGGTAATTCTGCTCATGGATTTTCAACTGTTGTGAGGCATAAGCTATCACCATATCATTTTGCATGAGAACACATCCCAGTCCCTTCTTGGATGCATCACTGTAGATCACAAACATTTCTCCACTACAAGGAAGTGTGAGTACAGGTGCACTGGATAACCTTCTTTTCAACTCCTTGAAATTCTCTTCACATTCTTCCGTCCACACGAACATAACTCCTTTTCGAGTCAACCTGGTGAGTGGATTAGATAATCGTGAAAAATCTTTCACAAAACGTCGATAATATCCAGCCAAATTAAGAAAACTTCGGATCTCAGTTACTGTTGTTGGTCTCGACCATCTTTTGATAACCTCTGTTTTTGCTGGATCCACAGATATCCCCTCTTTTGAGATTATGTGACCCAAAAATGCCAATTTTTTAAGCCAAAATTCACACTTGGTAAATTTGGCATAAAACATCTCCTTTCTAAGGGTCTTCAATAAAATTCTCAAGTGATCTTCATGTTCTTCCTTGCTCTTTGAATAGACAAGAATATCGTCTATAAAGACTACCAAAAATTGATCAAGATAGTCTCTAAAGACTCTATTTATCAGATCCATGAAGATAGCAGGGGCATTAGTAAGACCAAATGGCATCACTATAAATTCATAGTGTCCATACCTTGTACGGAAAGCCGTCATTTTTATATCCTCCCTTTTGACCCTTAATTGATGATACCCCGAATGAAGATCAATCTTGGAAAAGTATTGAGCTCCTCGTAGTTGGTCAAATAAGTCATCAATGCATGGGAGAGGATATTTTCTCTTGATAGTGATCTTGTTAAGTTCTCAATAATCAATGAAGAGTCTCTTTGATCCATCTTTCTTCTTAACAAACAGAACAGGTGCTACCCAAGGTGACACACTAGGGCGTATGAATCCCTTATCAATATTCTATTGGAGTTGCTTCTTCAATTCCTGCAACTCAATTGGGGCCATTCTTTAAGGTGTCTTTGAAATATGCAAAGCACCCGGTACATGTTCTATTGAAAACTCAACTTCATGATGTGGTGGAAGACCCGACAATTCCTCTGGAAAGACATCATCAAACTCCCGTACAACTGGAATATTCTTAATCGTGAGTTTATGTCCAACCATTTGAGATAAATAACCTTCATTTAGTGGAATCAAGACCCATAAGATAGAAGGAATTTCCACTTGATGGTTCTGTTCATCCTTGCATCGATAGATGATCATAGATTGATCTGGAATATGAAATGTGACTTCCCTTATTTGGAAATTGATATGAGATCCATATAAAGAAATCCAATCCATTCCAAAAATAACATCAAATTCCACTATAGGAAGGATCACAAGATTTGTAGGAAGCACTTTCCTACAAACTTCAATTGGGGAAGAATTATAAACTTTTGATGTGACTGTTGTGCCATTAGGGGTTGTCACAACTAACACAACATCTAATTGTTGAGGTAATACGGTGATACTCTTAGAAAATTCTTCAGAAATAAAAGAGTGGGTGGATCCAGAATCAAATAAAACATTTTCTACTTTAGAGTGGATGGTAAGTGTACCTTTCACCACATCATTATCGTACTCCACATCACTGATAGAAATTGCATGTGACTATCCTTTGTCTTTAGCTTTAAGAGTTTGTTGACGTCGACCATCATCATCAACCCTTGTATTTGGGCATTGATTGGCATAATTCCCCATCTCCTTGCACTTGAAACATTGAAGTTTAGTAGGTTCATTCTGTTTATCCCTTCCTTTGTTTGCATCATTGGACATATTCTTCCCATCATTGCAGAATTCAAATGCCTGATGACCTTCCATTCCACATTTGAAACATTTACTTTTCCCTTTAAGACAACCCCCTCCAAGTTTCTTTCCACAGTTTGAGCATAAGGTAAAACTCATCTTCTTTTCAGTGTGCTCTTTAGATTTTCCTTTGACTTCCATTTTCCTCTTCTTATCAAACCCATATGACTGATGGGTTACTCCAATCTCCATCTCAACTTTGAGAGCACATCTAATGATTCCTTCATAGCTATTGAAGTACCTTATGGCTAAGGCCTTTCGAAGAATTGGTCTTAATCCACTAAAGAATCGATCGATCTTACTCTCAGGTTGGATAATAATACCGGAAGCGTACCTTGAAAGTCTTGTAAAATTTGCTTCATAGGTACCAACAGATTCATCATCCTTTTGCTTCAGTTCAAGAAACTCTATCTCCATCTTTGTTCAGAGAATATGAGGGAAGTACTTATTGAAAAATAAGTTCATGAACTCGTCCCATTCCATGGACTCAATTTCATCCCTTTGCCTTGTATTCTTAATAAGATTCCACCATTGATTAGAATATCCTTCCAAACGATACACTGCTAGGATGAGTTTATCATGTTCAGAACATTGAAGAACTGAAAATATCTTTTCAGTAGTACTAATACATTGTTCAGTAACTAATGGATAAGTAGACCCACTAAATGACGGTGGACGCTGCCTCATGAAGGATTCAACAGAATGTTGCTCCTTCCTTTGCTTGTTTGGAAGTCCTGCATGATTCATAGCTTGAGAAAGTTGTGTGAGCATGGCTACATGATTTTTCATTCCAGTTCCCATAACGTTTGGTTTCTCATGGGGACAATCATTGCATTGCCCGTCGCATTCCGCATTAACACCGTTCCTTTGGGTTCCAGCCACTAACTAAAACCAAGAAGAATAGTGTGAGGAAAACTAATTATAATAGGAAAACCACATAATCAAGAATAAAATTTCACACTTAAGGTCTTGTCCTAGGTTATTCATGGTCATTTATAAAACACTATTATTGTGTTCTATACTTAGACTTTTCCTTAGGGTTCTTACTAAGGCTTTCACATCCCAGTTTCTAAAGGTTGACTATACCTTTCCTCTAATACCAACTATAACGACCATACATTACATACATTCTTATTACTTCAAAATTGAAGCATACTTATTACAACATATAACAAAACCATTAAAGGACCGTATAGGTATAGTGTCTTTAGAAACTGGGAAACATAAACAACTGGTTCATAAAGCATCTACATTGTCTCTCATTTATTTCATCATATCTATAGTCACTTTTGGCATATCTTACTTAATAACCTTCTTCCTGACCTGGGGAAAGAAAACATACAAAAGGGTGAGCTCAAATGCTCAGTAAGGGTAAACAAAATAAATATCAATCACATCATATTCATAAGAACATAACATTTTGGAAATCTTAACCTGCAAAAGTGAGCATAATTTCATAACATGGGATAAATCATAGTAGTGAAATGAAATCCCAATAATCATAACATAAAACATGAAACTTTGTGGCATAAAAACATAATCAAAGAGAATCATTTCTTATTAGTCAAGACTCATTTCCAGGACTATCTTAGTGGACAAAGTCCATTTCTGAACTGAGTTCACTCCTCGTTTCAGTCCTGTCTCACTGAACCGGTTTAAACTACCGTTCCAGCCATGTCTATCTCATGAGATATAAAATCTTTACCCAATGCATTGGAGGGAGATATAGGTCCCACCCATCTCATAATGATACCATTATTATGTGTGCCACAAAATCATAAATCATACATCATTGCATAACCCATGTAATAAAAATTGGATTCTTAAACAACATGACATCATAAAACAATTCATATAAGATAATGGAATTAATAAAAATAATTCCATCACAACATAATCAAATCAATGTAACAATAGGGATAGAAATAGAACCCTATATTATCTTAGATGGAAAATAATTTTGATAAAACACTTGAACTCCATTCTTGAGGAAAATATCCTTCTACTTCAAAAGCTTTTTCCTTTCTTAACATGTCATACAATTTTAAACTAAAAGAAGTTGATTAAAAGTAAAATTAAAAACTTGTAAAGGAAGCTTCTTGGAAATAATTTTTTAAAAATCCATTCATTCCGTATAAGTTAAAAACACATTCTTCTTGTAATTTTGTCAGAAAAGTCAAAAAGTACCTCGTACGAAAAACGACAAAAGATTCCTTTCATATCTTTTACTAAAAACTCACCGAAGGGTAAAATTGGATTTAAACAATTCTAGGTGGATGGAAATAATATTACATATTGAGGAAACATGGATGTGGATGATAAAATACACCCCAGTAAATTCCGAAGTATAAACAATCTCATATAAAAATGAGATTGTGATATTTTCCCTTACCTTAGGTCCGATTTGCTTCGTAAGTGTCCGAACCTCCTGTATAATGCTTTAAATAATGTTATTGACTTATTACAGAATCATATGTATTTTTATTATATCATATATGGTCATATTCTTATCTTCTTATTAGTAATATTTCATTACTACATATTATTTGCGTGTTTATTACTTTTTGTTCTTATGCGCGTTTTGTCGAATAAATTCTTATTTTTCATTTTAGGTTATAGATACCTCATTTCTAGAATGTTATTAGTGTAATATATATCATATTAATTCATTAAATTCATTTATATAATCATTATTAATTGAAGATCATTTAGAACGAGTCGCATCCCATTGTGGAGACGGTATTCCGTACGTACACACGAGCGATGTTATCATTCCCATTATCGTGGAATTGTATTGGAGTGTATGTATACTATTTCAGAATCAATAACACTTTAAAATAATCATATATATTCATTACATTCACCCTTATACCCATCCAAGTAAGGTGGTGGTGTAAAATAGATTACACCACGGCGTGGAGACGGTATTCCGTACGTACGCACGCACAGTGATTTCATTTTCCGTAGGATGGATAAGAGGTGAAATAGGATTGTTTCATATTTATAACAACATATCTGTATATGAGTGATACTGATGTTATTACCTCATAATGAAACAACTAAAGAAGAGGGAGTAGAAGAAGAATGGAACATGAGGAAAATGGTAGAAGGTATTACCTCTTTCTCGAAGTGCCTCCTTTAAACTTTCTCTTAAGGCACTAGTGTTGGTACTTTGATAAGACCAGTACCTCTAGTAGGTTTTTAAGGAAGTGGGGAAGTGAAATGGAAAGGGTTTGGAAGAGCTTGAAGGCTCAAATTGGTGTGAGGAAGAGAGGGAGGAGGTGCCCTTTTATAAGGGAGGAGAGGGGCACATTTGGAAATATAAGAAATATTAGTTTATATTAAATCTCAACCCCACATAAAAAATTCCAAAATGAATCATATTAGAAGATTAGATGAGATACGGTTGTAATCTCATCAACCAATAAAATTTAGACATGTTAGGAATTCATTTTAAACATTATCAACTTGATTTATCCTTATTTATCAATTTAATTTTATTTGTGGTAATAATATTATAAATTTTAAATTATTATAATTAATTACATATGTTTTGTGAATTTTCCATAATTTGAAACTTTATGACATTGTAGACCATATACATTTTAATTTATAATTTTTAAATATTTTTGTGATTTTTAATCAATTTTATAATATTTTAGTTTTATAAAATAACAATAGTGTCAATTTTGACACTATTCATTTATTTGAATTTAAATAAAATATATACAGAAGATATGTTCGAAATAAAAGCTTTTATAGATTCATAAGATGTCATATGTATCTAGAAAAGTAGTGTATAACATGAAATAGTTCATATAATATTTATTTTAATATTTTTAAATGAATTTATTTGATATTTTAATTAATAAAATAATTTCAACATCACTATTGTGTCAAACATAATAATAATTATTTAATCCCTAAAAATTCGAAATAAATTCCTATGATGTAGATAATTGTATTATCTTTCTGTAGACTATTCATTTTCTAAGTTTCATTAAGTTTATCACCAAAATAAAATTATTATACTTATAAGATTTAAGAAAGTGACATGTTGTCACATTCTTTGGTTTTAATAATAATTAAATTATTTTCATGGACAAAAGTCCATTAAATGAATCTAATCAGACACTTAGGTGATATGGGTCGACGTTTAGTCATCCAATAGGATTTTGTTAGGTGTTAGGGTAATTTTATAATCTTATATTTACCCTTAATTAACCGATTTACCTTTAACTATGGTAAATAAAATTTATCGTAGTTACTATTCATAATGCCCAAAAATAAAAAGTAGCCTATTAACATAATTTGGACCCACTAATTCCAAATATGGAATCCATTTTTTAAAATTCAAAACATATAAGTTGAAGTAATTAATTTAAAATAATTCTCGTTGTTAAGAAAATGGGTTTAAAAGTTAAAACATTGACAAAGATTGAAATGTTTTTACCTATGAATTCAATGTGAAATTAATGCTAATGTCATACATTATATTAAATGGTAAAAATATATTCTATTTACACTTTAAAACCATTCAATATTATAATTTAACCATATAAATTATCTCAATGGAAAAAGTTGTTTTTAATTAAAAATTAGTGTATTTTTACTATTCATCAAAATATGAAAGTTATCAGAAAAATATTGAAAATTTATCAAAAGTAAATTTTATATATTTATTTAAAAGAATAATTTTCTCTTGTAAAATTAAACTTATAAACGTGTCAAAAACTAGATTTAATGTGGGTGCACCATCAAAAGGTGGCAAAACTACATTTTTTGAAAAATATTTATTTTACCCAAAAAATTTATTTTGTTCTCTTACCATGTTCTAGAAAATGTGTAAGATGAATAATAAAATTAAAAATGTAGTTAATACTATTCATAATGGCTATTTCATAATAATATATCGCTGTTTAGTGAAACCAGGTATTGCGTACTACACACGCTATCGAGGAAGGTTATGATTGTGTGTAATGCAAGCCAAGTCCGTATTATGTGCTGTGAAAGATTCCTTCGGTGTTGCGTATAACATAAGACATAAAAAAATATTCTCATCAAATCTCAGGGTGTTACAATATCATTTAATAAATTATTATTTTTATAAAAGATTTATTTATGTCAAATTTTAAATTATTTTGTACTTGACTTTTTTATTATTGTGATTACATCTTGATTAATTCTAATAAAATGATTTAAATAATAAATTATATTTCATAGGTATCTGTAAAATTTGTGGATGGCATAAAAAATTTCAAAATAAATTTATTTTAACATTTATAATATAATTTATTTAAATCTTCCATTAATAAGGGAATCACTACATCCCCATTGCATCGCATATAAATTTATTTATTTAACTTATAAATATTATAAATAAAATACCATGATTTAGGAATAAAATTTATATTTATAATTAATATTTATATTCAAATATATAAATTATATTTCCCCTCTTCAAAATTTGTTTTTTAAAAAGATTAATGTTTATGATAGTTTTATTTACAAATTAAATAAAACGTTATTAATGTTATTATCATACACATGTGGGTTTAAAAAGACCAAAATTTTCACCCAAAGATTGTATTGGTCCAACATTACTTATAATATAAGTTTAGGAAATTTTTAATGTTATTATATACTATTATAATATTATTTTGTCCTCAAATTTCCTAATTAACATTTAACAACGGTAAAATAATTTTAAACATTTCTATTCATCAAAAAAATTATTTTGACCATATTAGAACACATTTTTTCTCCCATATTATAACCATCTATATAATATTTTTGAAAGGAAATTCAAAACATCTATAAAATTAAATTTAAATGAAAAATTCGGGTTTTTACTACTATTCTGTATTTTTCACTATTCATCAAAAACTGAATTTTTTCAGAAAAATACCAAATATTTACCCTAAGAAAAATTTTATATTCTGAATTTAGAAATCTTTTTTATTTTATGAAAATATAAACATAAAAATTTCATTAATTAATTTAAAATTAATTCTCAATGATAAAACCAAAAGGCGTGTTTTAAAGAAGTCAAAACTACCAAAATATTGATATTGTTTATGTCTAATTTAAAAGTGAAATTAATTCAAATGACAAAAATTGGATTGAATGATAAAAATAAAATATAATAACACTTTAAAAAAATAAAAGGAAAATCTATTCATATAAATAAATTAGATGAAATGACAGTTTTAACTTAAAATGCAGTATTTTTCAATATTTAATTATTAAGAATATACCAAAAATATACACAAAGTAAATTTTGATTTCATGCTTCTATAGAACAATTTTATTTTGTCAAATGTAACATATAAAAGTTACAAAAACTATATTTAAAATTGTTTTTCCATTAAAAGGTTGGAAACGACCTTTAAAGAATATTAGAGTATTTCTTGCTTTAAACTGGATTCATTCTTATTTTAAGATTCTAATTTTTTTTGATAAAAGTTATAACATTTAACTAACATTTGTAATAAAAATATAGTTAGTTACTTTCATTCCTGGTAATACAACAATTATGATTTACCTACCATTTAAAATAATAATAATATAATTATATTATTTTTTAGTATAACGCAATGTTGTCTACAATTTAAGATTTAAGAGAAGCCTATTGTTGCGTGTCGAGTACGCTATCATAAAAATAACCCTATTTAAATTAAAATTAATATAGTTTTCATAAGTATTAATATAAAAAAACCATTATTCTATAGATACCTAGTTCATTACATCATTCCCCCCTTTTATAAATTGTGTCCTCGTAATATAAATATTGCAATGGGAAACATCATTTAATGTAGCACATAAAAAAGTTTCAATAAAACTATCACATTAAAATAAGTAAAGTTAATTAAAAAGGTCACTCGGGATATCCCATACTAGGTTTCCCTGTAGGATAACTAAGATATGGAAGAGAAAACAACCCATCACGTTCTGGTAAAGTTTGATAGGAAAAATGCTTAAGAGAAAGTTAACCACCTGAAAACAACAAACATGTGATAGGTGCAACGATCATTGATTCCCTAGTATGAAAATTAAAAGAACTAAATTTTCTTTTTAATTTCTATTTCATAATTTGGAGTAATTGTTTTACTACTTAGAAAAATAACACAAGGAAATATATTTATTTTTCAAGTAGAGTTTCATCCTTTAATATATTTTTACCACAAACTCATCTTTTCTCCAAACGATGAGTATTCAGGATTACTTGTTCACATAAAAAGTGCAAGAATAAACTTCTAGAGAATCACATAATACATAATTGATAAAATATATATTATCAAAAACCAAAAAATTTAGTACAAGATCAAAAAATCACCAAAAAAGATAAATTGTTTTAAACATTAATACTACTCTTAATCTCCAAAATTGAACAAACAATACCCAAAGTTCAAAAAAGACCATTCAATAAACAATTGTCCTTAAAATTCATCAAAATAATCCAAAAAAGGTATAGAAAACAAAATATTAAAGGATAAGATCATATAGACTTCCCTAAAAATCTTAACATTTATCTCTTAATAACATCAACAACTCTTAAAGTCTTATACTAAAAAGTAATTAACCTAATCACATATTATCTATGATAGATTAATCATTCCCATAAATTACCCACATCGCTATATGTTCTCAATTAAAACATTGATTGTTCCAAAATAAAAACAAATCATTAGTCCTCAATCAAATCCCAATTTATTGAATTTCCCTTTGGCATATATTGTTCCAAAAAGAGAAAACGTCTTCCAAAATAACCTTTATCAATTAATCAACAAATCATTTTCCTATAGTAAGGATATGCATTTGATAAAACATAATATCCCAAATGAACATATTCTGGATCGATAAAATCATTTAACTAGAAATAATAATTCATATTAACAAAGGAATTCACATAGTCCAGTAGTAGGCAATAAATAAGAATTTTATTTTTAAAAATCGAACATACAATATTGAAAAAAAAACTAGATTTTAAAAGGGGTGTCCATAAAAAGGCTATGAAACTTACCTTTAAATATTATTAGAGTATTTCATGCTTAAAATCAAATTCATTCTTATTTTAAACCTCCAAAAATTATTGGATAAAAGAAAAAACATTTATAAAATAGGTTTAATCATAATTTATTTAGTTATGTTCATTACTGGTAATACAACCTCTATTTGTTAACAACTATTGAAAATAATAATAATATTATTGTATTATTTTTCAGGATAGCTCAATGTTCTCTATAATGTATGATTTCAGAGAAGCTAGTTGTTTCATGTCAAGTACGCTATCAGAAAAAGCATCCCCTTTAACAAAAATAAAATATATTATTCTTATGTATTAGAAAAAATCAAAAAAATATTATTCTATATATACCCAAGTTGTTACATTTAGGGAGAGAATTAAAGATGTGAGAATAACAAGTCAAATATTATAATAAATTAAACAAATTAATTCAATATAAATATGAAGAATTTAATTAGTGGTTTATATAAATTTACAATACCAATGAAGGAAGATATCTATGTAAAATATAAAAGAAGGATGGATGTTATGATAAATTTTTTTCTACAAGCTAATATCTGAAGAGGAATCATTAAAATCGACGTAGATTACATTAAATATTGTATTTGGTATAATAGTTAAAAAAAGAGTGGAACAAAATATATATAAATGGGTGTTGTTAAAACCAAAATGCTTCCTCCAAAAAAATTATTTCTGAAGAACATATATAGAGGAATGAATAATAGCGAATCTTGGTTTTGAAAATCCTTTCAATTATTCTGTTCGCGTTGATGTGAATGAATTTCCACCTTATTTTATGTCATATATAATGTTTTTTGGTCTAAAAAATCTGTCCATTGAAGGCACGACATGATATTCAGAGGGATAATATAAGGAGCAGAGTTAGTTATCAATATCTTGACTATAAAGATGAAGAATAATCCATCTTGTTTGGAAATCACAATTTGTATTGTAAAGATAATTGGAACATAAAATCATCTAATGTGAAGTTACAAAAGATTTAAAATATCAAAAGATTTTTTTAATTGACTATAGAGTGTCCATATGTTGGATACATGTGATGAAGAATGTTAATGAAGTGTCCAGAGTAACACTTTCATGAAAATATTACATGATATAAATTTTTTTAAGTTATTTCATTAGAAAAGGTAAGATTTATCATCTATTATCCTTAGTATATAAAAGTACATATTAATGATTAAGGGTGAGAAAATATATTAATAGTATAAATTAATGGAATAGGGTAGAGATTTCAAAGGCTATTATAAATCATTATATGTTTGAAATTTATAATCCATACACACAAGTGGGCGCATGAAATTAATTTTTGTGTATTTTTTGTGGTATTTTTTCCTAATTAGTTTCATCATATAAATAATTAAATGAGATTTAATGCTAGTTTTATGGTTGTATCATTTAAATTTCTTATCATACTGTTTTATAATGGAAAACATTATTGTATGAATCAAACACACATTTTTTCTACCCTGAGAATAGCTTACATATACTTAGTTTAGATAAGTTTATAACACATCTTTTTTAAATGAAATTAATCTATCATATATCTATGCACTTTTTATTTATGTTCAATAAGGGGAAGAGAAATAAATAATTAAAGGGATATATGAAAAATTGAGATAAGTGGATAAGATACATAAAACTTTTTACATATTGAAAATTTATTATATTGGAATAGATTATAAATAAAAATACGAAGATTATTTGTCCCACATTGTGAGTGATTTATTTATTTATAATGGGATTTAAGTATTTATAATTCATTATGTTAATATTAAAATGAAGTTATAAAGTGAAGAAGAGATTGGATGTATCAACGGAGATACTAAGAATCTTAGGAATAAGTAACCAAGAAAGCTTCGCTTTATATTAATATTATGATTATTTGAAGATATATATTACATGATTAGTTTTTGTAGATTTGGATTTCCACCCATTTTTTATAAGAGAAGTGAATAAAAAAACAAGATAAGTGGATAAAGATAGATATTGGGGTTATCTTTACCATACTTACTTATTATCAATATAAATGAATCACAAATGATGTTTAAAAAACAATGAAAAATATATTTACTAGCTTACCCCACCTTCTAGGGAATCCCATAGGGATTCTCAAATAAACACATAGGAGGGCTGACCAAGAGTGTTGTGGAGGAGGTAGATCCTCTACACAGGTTAGCATAAGAGAAAGAGTACTTAATATAACCTGGTACTCATCCTAAACTGTGTGGGTTGGTATGATACACCCTTAGAGAGAAAAAACTCAAATAGGACTTCACTGATCCAATTTATTTATTCCTTATGTGATAAAGAGAAACAGTATGGATGATTGTTTGATGTGGGGTTATGAAAAAGAAACATTATTCAGACTTAAATATCACATGATATCAGGCTTAAGCAATGGATTCAAATCATGCTTTCTTCCTCATACTGTATTGGGTACACACCAATCCTACAAATCTAATGTCATGTACTTCCATTAACAGAAAGAGAGATCTCAATGTGAGATTTCATAAGAAATATGATAGTTCTTGGAAGATCAATTCATGGTGGACAGACTGCATTAATCAAAAGAAGAATAATTTGAGATCAAAAAATTTTAGAATCATCATTGAAGATTGAATATAACCACATAATGGTCCATCTTCATTAGAAAACATAGATAATTTGATAAGGTGGAGGCATTGATTGATGAATGATTAAATCATCAAGACTACTGTTCAATGTTTGGAAAATAGATTATAACACATAATAATAGTTTATTGAGTGTTTTAGATAAAATTATTACTTTTGAGAAATATAAATCAATCTATAGTATGTTTGGTTTCAATATAGGACTTGTGAAAGGTGATAATTATTGTTTAAAATTAGAATTTAAAACATATAAGTGGCCTTGGTGATGGGTTTCTGAAAGAAAATTTTTTATAAAGGTTTACTACACTATGTTATAGTGTCTGGAAAAAGAGATTTTCAATGTGATTTTTGTCAATATAAGTGGTGGCAGTGTAGTAGTGATGATAGATATTTTGTAGTGGCAGTGAGATATGTAAATTTATATAACAATAATAATTCATTATTTAAAATTGAAATATTACTTAGTGTATTATGTGATTCTAGACAATAATTAATTATAAGTTTAAATATAATTGAAAAATCATAAAATAAATCTATTGATGTAATTTATAACGAAAAATCATTAGGCCATTCTATAATTTTTTATTGTCTTATGAATGAAATTAGATAAAACATTAAATTTAATATTTTTTTATTAGAATCCAAATCAAGTACAAGAAGGACAATAGAGACTCCTTTAAGCTCATATGAATGTGAAGTGATTAAGGGTAAATAATATAAGAAAATCAATATATCTGCTAGAACTCAATTATTCATTAACATTTATTATATACTAAAGTGGAATGAATTGATCACCACTATAGGTGATCTAATTTTGGTCCTCACCATGTAATGGCACTACATCAACCGAGTTAGAATAGTCAACATCCATAATGAAGATAGATAAAATGATCAAGAGAAAATTTATTATTATGCTTAAATTAAGTATAAAAATGACCTAAAAATATCTCCCCTTTATTCTTTTTTTCGATATTCATTAGATAAAATTTAATTGTTAATGACATTAACAAATTTTACACATTGAATTAATTTTCGAATACTACAAAATCCATGTTGGATATAGGCCCAACACATACTTCTGCCGCATATGGAAGCATCAAAATATACTATATAAACCATGTACTCCTTGATCAAGACCAAAAGGTAATAATTATCATGTTTGACCACATTAATTTATTAATACATTTCAAATACATTTATAGAAAATTTTTAATATAAAATAAGAATGGATGTGGAAAAATAAAAAAAATAAAAAAAAATTATGATAATAAAATATTGAACATAAAAATAACTTGTTTCATGATTTGGAAAATAAATCTATAATAAATCATAAAATTTATACAAAGGTAGAACTAAACAAGATGGTGATGTGGGATTTTAGTACACAAAATAAAAAAATAAGTTTTAGGGTGCCACTAACATTGAATGATTGAAAGAGATATGTGTGAGTCTTTCTTGGGAGATGATATATAATCATACCAAATGCGTTGACATAGAATGAGGATGTATGATGATGGAAAACTAAGATTTAATGCCACTATATCGATGAAATGTGGTTAGTGATTCTACGCACGAGATAACTATGTTTGTTTTCTCCTGATTGAATAAAACTGAAATGATCCAAAATAGAAATTCGTAAGATTTTAAATTATATATCACATTGGTTATATTATAATTGAACTGATAAAGTAATTTCTATTTCTTTATCACATCATTTATGTAGAAACTGATGTGATAAATTAGATTTAACACTTCCCTTATAAAATAACCAATGTTACAAAACATTGAGATTTTCTTCACGCATCAGTGATTGTATATAATTGACAAAATATATGCTTTATCATGTCGGTTATATAATAATCAATGTGATAAATCAGGATATTTTATTTTTCAGGTCGGTTATTGTAACACCCTTAGATTTTTTTATTTGTAATAATTTTAATTCATTTAACCTTCACTACTGGAAAAGATACATATACCCACGGTTCAAAACTGTGGGTATAGCCCCCAAAACTGTGGGTATAGCCCCCAAAACCATTTGTATAGGCTATACGCATGTTTTTCGGAACTGTGGGCTAGAACGATGTCGGTATAGGGGTCTCAACCTATACCCACAGTTTTGGAAAACTTTGGGTATATGGGAGTCAATGTATGAACCACGTCTGTTCCAGCAT
This sequence comes from Viscum album, assembly GCA_963277665.1. Taxonomy (NCBI): domain Eukaryota; kingdom Viridiplantae; phylum Streptophyta; class Magnoliopsida; order Santalales; family Viscaceae; genus Viscum; species Viscum album. The sequence continues at coordinate 107,378,820 of OY728149.1, forward strand.
GGCACACAATAGACCCCACAATTTGAAAACCATGGGGTATGCGAATTTTAAAAAATTCGCAGCGGGCAGGCTTTGAACCCGCACTCACGTTGTGCCTCACAATGCGCTCCCCCAAGGGACCAACCAAGCTGCGAAATATTTTTGTTATATAATCATACATCAACCTATATATATTCATTTAATCCACATGGTGTACTTAAAATCCCAAAAGGCGGGCCAAGGGATTCGAACCTGCATCTCTTGATGGGCCTCACTACTGTGCACCACCAACAGACCAACCTAGCCTCTATTTTATTCAACATATATATATATATATGTATAAATATATTAATATAGGAACTTACCGAAAATGGAAAAAGCGGGATTCAAACATGCGACCGCTGCGAGGATGATCCGACGCCTAACCAACTAAGCTAGGATTATTTTGATAACATTATCATACATCTCTTTACTTATATTATTTAGAATAATTTAAAAGAAAAATATAATTCACTAAGATTAGAATAGAGGACTGTTTTAAACAAGACCAATGATCTAACCAACTAACCTTTGTATGATAGTTGCATTTATATTTGTATATTTGTAATTATATTAACAAAAACCGTGTTCCCTCCAAATTTTTCTCGTTGTGCCGCATAATTTTTTTCCCTCCATATGGAAGGAAAGCTATACACATGGTTTTTCATAACCGTGGGTATAGGACTTCAAATCAAAATTCCCCAATACACACTGTTTTTAAAAACCATGGGTATTGGTCTTCCGAAAAAACTATATACCCATGATTTGGCCAAAACTGTGGGTATACATCTTAAAAAAACCCCACATATACCCACGGTTTTGTAAAACCATGGGTATAGGTCTTTAAGAATATTCTATACCCAGGTTGTTTGGTAAAAACGTGGGTATAGGTGACCTATACCCACGGTTTTCTGAAATTGTGTGTATAGGTCCCCATATTATCCCTATACTAACAGTTTTCAAAAAACGTGGGTATAGGACCGTTTTCCAGTAGGGCTTTTTGATATTTTTAATTTCATACAACAATGAGAAATATATTTTTATTTTAAAGAAATATGTTTGGATTTTGTTATATGAAAAAAAATTAATCATTATCTACACACAACATAAATTTTAGCATGAAATACAAGGAAAAGTGAGTTAATCTTTTATTACCCACATTAATTACTTTCATCGATGGATTTCATAACATGAAAGACTGAGTTTTACTGAACAATAACATATTATTAAAATATTATAATTTAAAATAATAAGATATAACCTAGCTATTAAATATGGGTCTATGATTATTATAACCTAACTTCTGAAAATATATGATTTACAAAAAATATATGATGAATTCATGGGTATCTAATTAATTAGAAATTAATATGGAAGCCAATTTAATATAAAGGGAAATATTATTATGGTCACAAATTTGTTTTACCCTAATAATTTTAATTTAATATAATTAGTGAGTTTTAATAATGTAATATATATATTACATATTAAATAAAAACATTTTTGATATTAAATCAATAGAATATACAAACATAAGTCATGAAAACCCCTACATTGTGTACTTAAACCCCTCTATTTTTATTATAGTTGGTTTCCCCCTTTTAATGGAGATCCCTTTTTAAAAATTAAATTTGGGAATTTAGTATATTTAATATTTCAAAATAACCATTTTCTCCTAAATATAAATATTAAATTTATGTTATGATTTTTTATTTTTACGTATGGATTCATTTTTAATGAATAGTTAAATATACTAAATTTTAATTCAAAACTAATTTTTCATATAGTTTATATATAAGTTTAAATAATAATATTACATTATTTTAAACTTTTAACTAGATCATATTTTTATCAATTAATCCAATTTTGATAATTTTTATCAGTTTAAATTTTAAATTGACTATAGAAACATAGCAAACATTCAGGCATTTTTACTTTAAACACCACATTGTCATCTAATCTACTAGGTTATTTTTAAACTGATTTCTAAAAATACTAATCCTGTAATTTAAAAAAATTTATTAAATATTTGTATGAAGAATAATTTATAATATTTAATAAGTTCAACTTAGCTTTTCACAAAAAAATATTAGTGAATGTAATGAAAATTAATTTCATCAATTAAGGTATGATTAAGCTTAACAATGTAAAAAATAGTCAAATTAAATATCCAAATCACCTATAAACATGTCAAAAACCCATTTTTGGGCCATATTTATGAAACAAAATTATTCCAATATTGTGTTTGGTTGGTTTTTTATTATAGCGTTTAGGTAAAAATATGTGTACACCTAACTTGTTCTAAAAAATGCCAAGTGTGTATGTTCCCTTCCCTATAAAAGGACACCACCTCTCCCTCTTCATCAAGACTCTCAAATCATATAGGCTTGGACATGATATAGAAAATCCAATTTGCAAAAATCCTACATTCTTCTTTGAATCCTTTCTTTGGTCATAAATCCTTCCACGTAAATCCTTTGGTTCAAACCAAAAGGATTTACAAGATTAAGAGGCAACACCCTCCCCCAAGATCCATTATTTTATTGTCTTTATCCACCCCCTAAATGATTCTTATTAAATTATTTTAAATAATCACTTGTATCATATATATAATAGTATTTTTTATTCAATTTTTTTTACCTACACTTAAACACAACTTCATATAATTGGTAATGAACATATTTTTTTTGTGTATGGTGAACTACCGCCTCACGAAATGATAATTGTTCATTCTTCATTTACGTCCTTTGATGATGGGAATTATGATGGAAACAATATTTATATATTATATATATGTTACTTATTATTTTTTAAGTACTTAAATAATTATGTTACAACACATATCTTTATACATTCCATTTTGTGTGAAAATGATAATTTCGTTTGAGGAAGTGTCGACTACCACCCCGTCAAAGAGATGTGATTCGTTCACACCATAAATGGAATTAATTAAGGATGAATTTTTTAAAATCATATGATTTATATGAAATAATAATAATACTATAATTATAATATATACATATATACATATATTCCATTTTTTCTTCTTTCAATAGTATTAAAAACTAAAACAACGTTCATGCGTATGTATGACCTATGATCTCCATTAATAGTGTATTCCATTTCATACTTATATATTATATATATTATTATAATACACATATAATTAATATAAAATATATTTATCTCAGGATTTAAATTCTTTAAATCACTATATAATTATAAGTACCCATGATTTAACATATTAATAGGCATATGAAAAACAAAGAGAATATTACCTGAAGTGTAACCTTAACATGATACCATTATCAAATGGGTAATAAAAAGTCATAATATGAAAATATATTGTATTATATATAATAATATGTTTATTTTATTGACTTATAATAAACTAATATTTATTATATAATAGTTTTTTACAACTACAATGAGAATGAAGACATAAGGTAAGATAATTTCACCTCACTTTTTATTTCTCTGACATACATGCTTTATTCACCATTGATTCCATTTTTGTGGAATGGATATTGATAATGTATGAATTAAATGAATCTTATAATTAAATTTATGGTTATTTAAATATTCATTTTATGATAATTTTTATGGGGATTAGGTTTCAAAAGTTACCAAATCGGTAATGTAAATTTCTCTAAATTTTTTGTCTTGGAAGAACATGCCATGGTATTAAAGAATATTTTTATATGAGGTGTAAATAAGGCCATGAAAATTTTATATCATGAATAAAATTATTTTACAAATATTTTACTCTTCATTAAATTGAATTATTGTACATGGGGATTATGGTTCAAAGTTACCAAGTTGTAAGAGTATATTTAAATAATCTCATCACATATAGAGATTGTTTATGTTTATGATTCCGTTGATGAAATATTATATTTCATATCTCAAGAAAATTCTTGAATTATTTTATCATATGTATATTCATGATATAATCATGTATTTGTATAATTATTACACTCTTTGGTACATAAGTTAAGAATTTGTTTTTCGGAAAGTCTGACATTAACCCCCTTTTGGTGGAAAATTTGTATTCCTTAAAAACCTTTTTTTCTAAAATGAGTTTCTATGGAAATTATTCTATTATCTCATAATATATAAAATACATTTTTACCCATTTTTAAATTTTTTTTCAATGAAACCATTTATTCAATTTTGGAATATTATTTTTTCTACCCTTTTATCATGCTAAAGAAATATTATTTTTACCTCATATGACATGTATGAATATACTTGTAGTTAATTCTCTAAAGATCCATTTGCCTGTTTTAAAAGCATAATTTTTTCAAAAATTTTATTAAAATTAATTTTTAAAGAAATGGGTTTAAAAACATTTAGAAGATATATTTTTATGTTTTCAATATATTTTTCAATTATTTGTCTTCAAAACCATTTCATGGTTTTTTAATATGTTTTCTAATGAAATTGTTTTCAAAATAATTTCATAATAAATTACTAAGTTTTAATGGAAAATGGTTTTGATAATGAATTGAATATTTATTTGTAAATTTTCATGTTTATTTTCAAAAAAATGGATTTCAAAATGTTTATCTGGTAAAAATTATTTTTCAAAATAAGAAAGTATATTTTCCTCAATAAATATTTTAAACATATCATTCCATGTTAATCACCATCTAAGATAAAATATTTTTATGTCACTCAACACATTCTTTGAAATTACCCAAATTTTTCATTCATACTCATTCTTTAACAGTTTATGTTTTTAAGAAAACATTCTTATGACACCAATTTCTCTTCTCCAATTTATTTTCCTATGAAACCTATTTTTTTCATAGTTTTTTCGTTGATGAAATGGTTATGAAACCTATATATTATAAATAGGTTATAAGGTGATGAAATGTTAGTGATACTCAATTCATTTCATGGGTTATTTTTTATTTATGAAACCCATTTCTTTTCATAGGTCATTATATGATGACTATTTTGTAGAACACGTGTGTATGATTTTAGTCTATGATAGATGGGACATGTATCTACTTCCAATTAATTTGTTAATGATAAGTTGTATTTGAGATTAAAGGGTACATGGATTGTATACCAAACCTAAATGTATTAGGGTATATGGGTTGTATGCTATGAGAGAAGACCATAAGTCCCATGGGTTGTAGGCCAAACCAGAATGTAAGAGGGCACATGGGTTAGAGCCCAACACTAAATGAAGAAATTTACATGTGTTGTAACCCATGCCTAAAAGTAATAGGGTACATTATTTGTTATTACAAGGAAAAAGTAGTTTCAAGTGTCATATCCCAATACTAACATGTCATAATGGTCGTGCTTGGTAGCATTAACATATGATATTCTATTCTAATGTGTATACCACAAATTATATTTCTTATTCCTCAGTTATGCTTTCATGTCTTATGTTTATTATTTACTTATGATTAATTTCTTATGAAAAACCACGCTTTATACCATGATTCATGTTTTGATCATTGATTTTTTATGATATTCTAATTTCTTGATCACATTCTCATATCTCTATTATCATGTTTATGCTCACATGTGTCCCTTTATTATCATTACTGAGCATTTGAGATCACCCGTTTTTATCTTTCCTTCCCCAGATTATGAAGATGTGTATTAAGTATTATGTGTATAAAAAATGTGATAGTAATGAGAAACCAAATTAGAGATAAACAAGATCTCTTATATAGGAGTTTTTTATGATTACATGATTCCAAAGGAACTCAAATAATATGGTCTTTGGGTGTCTCTTTGTATAGTGTTTTATGTATTCCGTAAAAATAATTTCACATTAATTTATGAAATGTGAGGGTATCTATAGTTCATATTAGAGAAAATGTTTAGTTATCCTTTATAATCATAGATAAAAAACTTTAGTGATATTTATAGGAATATTTATAATTATCTTTATGTGTGTGTCACTAAAGAAATGTATAAGGATGAGTTATCTTATAGGAAAATACCCTGGAATTTTGGTAAATTATAGAGTGAGTGGTTTCCTAAGAAAAATATCACTATCTAGATATTACAAATATATGTGAATCTGTAATAGATTTACCAAGGTGTAACAACTCAAATAAGATTTCCCTTGCCAGACTCAGTGTAATCTGGTACACCACAGTGGGCCTTGCTGCACACCTGGTTTGATACTTTTGAGGGATATGATTTTGGAATTCATAAAATCTTCATGAAACATACAGAGGAATTTAAATAGAACTTTTTAATAAATAAACTAATATATACCTAATGTGTCATAGTGTAAAGAAGGTATCATATGTTATACATCTTTTAAGAATTTATTTTTTATGATGACATGGTTTTCTAGTATGATAATTGTTTCTCACACTATCCATTTTGGCTTTAGTCAATGGAAGGAAGCATAAGGAACTCGGTTAATGTTGAATGTGATTGAAATTTTTTGAATGAGAAGTCAAATGGGATAATCACTAGAGTGAAGCATTTTGTGACCATGCATAATTAGTTTTCAAATAACATCATTAACAACATATAACTTAACTAACTCTCAGACTCAACAAGGAAGAGAATGAATTATTTCATTGAGAGTTTGGGTAATTAATACCATGGAGGAATGAAGATTAAATTTACTTTGGGCTATTAATGTGTAAAAAATCACCAAAGTGAATTCCTTAGAGGGACAAGTAGATATCTTGACCATGGAATAGAAGGTATGAAAGAAAGTAACAGCAAATGGAAAATGGATAGCTCATTTAAAACATCTGATGGGAATGTTTTCATACCAAACATATTATCAATTGAAAACTTCGTTAAATGTATAAATTATAAGAATTATGTAAAATTATGTCCTATGTGTAAGGCTCATGAAGAGAATTAGAAAGGTTATACAAGTATTGGTTTTGATGCTGACGATGAAGAGACCACAAACAATATATAAAAGGAATGGGATGAACTTATAGAATTTTTTACATCAAACATAAGAAACATGATTATATTCAGGTTAAGGAATATAAAGGTATGATTCATATTTTATATTTTCATATATAGGTATTAATAAATAAGCTGATGAACCATGAGTAAGGGTTTAAGAATAAATTTTTAACAATACAACATTTAAGTTTTAGAATTTATCAAATATGTTATATGATTCATGAATTAAATAATTAGTTTCATTATAATTTGATATTAATGATTAAAAATAATATTTTAATGGTGATGGATAAATTGAAAAATAATTTAATGGATGGATTATATTTTGATTAAGGTAAGTTATAACTTAATTAATGGATAACATTGAGGTAATGATGTTTAGATAATGATATTTATGATATGAATAATTAAATTGGAAAGTACAAATTACCCATGAATGGATCATTGATAAGGTGGGTATGTCATCAAAGATGATGTTGTAATATTCATGCATTTATATAATTTGTCTAGTAATCAATGGAATAAAAAGGAATGCATGTTTTACATAAGGATTTATCATAATTCAGGTTATTCACATGTTATAAAGGGAATATGCGATGAGCATATTTAAATTATTGGAATGTGACAAAGACGTGATAATTTGTGATATATGGGGGGTCAATGTTAGGTTTATTTCTAGAATTTTTTTCTAATGTTTGGTATTTTCATATTTCATAATTATTATAAGGTTAACAATTTATTCTGATGTAAAGGTAAAATTTGAGGAATGTTTGTGAGATTATAGAAGTATCTCACCACATGAGGATTTATATATATTGGATAACCTATTATAACAAATTATAACAACATTCTATTAATGATAATTAATTTGAAATGGAATTACATATCATAGATCTTATGATACCTTAATTCTTTAAGAATGAAAAAATCACCTTCATTTTTGGGGAAAGATGTGAAGGGAATCGGGGAACAACAAAAGGTGAGGTTTCCCTAAAAGGATAAATGTATATATTTTCATGAAAAATTTTTAACATTAGGAAAAATGTTCTTGAAACAAATAATTTTATCCATGTACCATTCTATCTGATGGATTAGATGGTCCTTTAGGTCATCACATATTTATAGTTTTGGGATTATTAACATTCTACTATCTATATTCTCTATCACTCTCTATCAAAATTCAGTGGTTATACTTCTCATCCATATCCACGTTTTCACTTCCAGACTATATTCTTTTATGTGGAAACCTAGGTATATGTTACATTGGGTAACCATTAAGGTACCAACTTTTCTTGTAAGAAAAGTTTTTGTATTCATTTTTATGTGATTTTATATGAAAGAAAAATTAAATAATTTAATCTTTGGTAACTTAGAAGAATTTGGATGGTGGAATTAATTTTAAGGGGTGTTGAATAAAACACTTGAAGATTTATTAAATTAATTTTTTTGGACTAATTTAACTTTGTTGAAATTTTTCATTTAATAAAACACTGAAAATAGTTTATTTTATATTAATGTACTATGTTTGTATTATGTTATACATAACACAAAGTTAATCATGAACCACACACAATAGAAATTTTAGCTTGATATACATGGAGCATAGAATTTAGCTTTCACTACAGACAATAATTACATTTTTCAAAGGCTTATGTAACACACAAGACCGAGTTTTACCGAATAGTTAAATGTTATTAAAATTTTATTATTTAATATAACAATATATAACCTTTCCATTAAATTTGAGGTTATTTATAGTATTAACTAATTTATAAAAATATATGGTTTAGAAAAATATAATATGAATTCATATCTTACAAACTAATTAGAAATGAATACGAAAACTAGTTGAGTATAAAGGGAAATATTATTATGGGTAAAATATAGTTTTAAAATAATTTATTTAATTAATTACAATTAGTTAGTGATATTAATTTAATATATATGTTATATATTAAGGAAAATATTTTTGATAATAATTCAATATATTAGATAGACATAAGATAAGAACAACCCCAATTTTATGCTTAAAACCATATATTTTTATAATATATGTTTATCGCATTTTAATGGAGTACCATTTTTTAATCCATATTTTGGGACTTTTATAGGTTTAATGTTTTCAAATTCACACAATCGTTCAAATATCTTCATAAAAATTATCTTAGTAAATTATGGTGGTATTTTTACCCATGGTTTATTTGTTAAATGAATAGTTAAAATTCTAAATTTGAATTCAAAACTGATTTTCCATCCAATTTATTTATAAGTTTAAATTATATTTTTCCTTTTTTTCAATGTTTAATTATATCATATATTTATTAATTAATCCAACTTAGCTTATTGTAATCAATTTCACTTTGAATTTTTTTACAGAAACATAGCAATCATTCAGACCTTTTTATTTTTAAAACCCACATTGTCGTCCCATGTGCATGATTAATTTTAAATTAATTTATTACCCACCTATTTTTGGAATTTTAAAAAATAGATTCTAAATTTTTAATTTATAACTTCTATGAATTTAGACTTAGTTTTTAAGAAAACATTATTACTGAACACAATTATAATAAATTACATCAATAATACAGAGTGAAGACTAACAAGGGAATTAACCATAATATTAAGGGCCTATATAACATATCCACATGTCCAACACTAATTTTAGGCACATATTTCTTCCATAAACCTTCCATTATTTAGTTTTTGGTATTATATTTTTTAGGCAAAAATATGTACAAAAAACATGTTCATAAAAATGCTAATTGTGTCCTTTCAATTTCTTATAAAAGGCCACCATCTCTCCCTCTTCATCACACATCTCAATCCACGTAGCTTCAGATAATTTCTTCACAATGCACATACCAAAAACCCTCCCTTACTACTTTAATACACCATTTGGTCATAAATCTTTCCTTGGAATCCCATTGGTGAATACCAAAAGGATTTACCTAATTAAGAGGTAACACCCTTCCTCAAGATCCTTTATTTTATTTTCTTTTTCCTCCCATAAACTCTCATTATTACATTATTATAAAAAATAAAAAGTATCCAAAATATACTGATAAGTTGTTATACTAGGGTTTAAAAATACACTTACAAACACATCTATCTAATGGGCAACGGACATAAAGTTTATGTGTATGGAGAACTAACGCTCCACGATACTATGATTGTTTGTTCTTCCTTTATCACCTATAATGGTGGGAAATATGATGAAAACACTTTTTGTATATTATATTTAATATTGTTTTTATTTATTTATTCTTCATTAATTATTTTATACAACATATCTTTATTCTAACCATTTTGTATAAATAAGATAATTTCGTTTGAGGAAGTGTGGACTACCTCCCCCTCAAAGTGATGTGATTCATTCAAACATTATTTTGAATTTATTGAGAATTTATTTAGTAAAAGTATATTATATATATGAAATAATAATTCTATTATAACTATAATATATTTATATATACATATATTTCAATTTTCATTATTTCAATCAGTACAACATTAATAACAGAAACCACGTCCATGCGTATGTATGACCCACCATCTCTATAAACATTGTATTTCATTTCCTAATTATATTTTATATAGATTATTATAATTAATATATAATGAATATAAATTATATTTATGTAATTATTTACATTCTCTAAATAGTTATATAAATATAATTACCAATGATATAGAAATTTAATATATTCGCAAAAAAAGTGAATATTACCAAAACCGTAACCTTAAAATGAAACCGTTAACAAATGGGAAATATACTGTTATAATAAAACAATATGTAGAATTATATATAATAATTTGGTCTAATTATAGATGTATAACAAACTTATATTTATTTTATTGGAGGTTTGCATGACTATGATGAGAGTTAAGACACAAGGTAAGGGACTTTAATCTCAATATTTATTTCTATGAGATAAATGATTTATTCACCACCCATTTGTTTTTTATGGTATGAATACTTCCCAGGGATGTTTTATAAGAATCTTATAATTAAATTTATTTGTATATAAATACCCATTTTATAATCATTCATTCATGGGTTTTTTTAAAACATTCCATATTGGTAATGTAATTTTGTCCCAATTCGCCTTCTTTGAGACACATGCCATGTTATGAACCTATATTTTTTCACAAGGTTTATATACTACCATTGAAATGTTACATCATTAATATAATTATTTTCAAGACATTTTAATCATCATAAAATTTCATTTTCTTACATTGGTAGTGTGGTTCAATGTTAAAAAGTGGTAATAGTTTATTAAACAATATCATCGCTTATCGATGTTGTTTATGTTTTTTCTTTCTTTGATGGCATATTATGTTCCATATATCAAGAAAATTATTGAATTTCCCTATCCTAAATAAAATCATGATATATTCTTGTATTTGTACCATTATTCCTCTCTTTGGTATATAATATAGTATAGAATGTATTTTTAAGAAATCCCCACTTTACCCTCTATTCTGATGGAAATCTATTCCCAAAAAAACGATGAGTTTTAATGATGATTTCAAATAATATTTTAATATTATCCTATAATATTTGAAATATATTTTTACCCTTTTCAATTTTAGAAATTTTTTCAAAAGAATCTTCTTGTTGCTTTATGAACAAGAAAATTTTCCACCCTTTTTACTATGAAAGAGGAATATTGTTTATACCTCGTATGACATGTATGGATTTAACCATCATCATTTCTATGAGTATACCTTTTCTTGTTTTATGTGGAAATATTAAATAATTTTTTTAAAATTAATTTTCAATAAAATGGTTTTCAAAACATTTTCAATATTTTGTTATAATATTTCTATTTTTTTCAACAAAATTATTTTCCTAATGATATCAAGATTCTTTTTTAATTTTTCACAAAAATGGTTTTCAAAATAATTTCAAGATCCTTGTATAAGATTCCAAGGAAAATTTTTTAAAATGGTTTTTATTTTTTATAAATAATTTTCCAAATAGGAAATTATATTTCCTCATAAAATTCATAAAAAATAAATTTTCAAGCTATTATCCATCTAAGATGACATCTGCTGATGTTAATAAATCCAATCATAGAGATTATCCATGGTACCAATCATAATGTTTCTAGAATTGTTTATGTTTTGAAGTAGTAATTCTTATGACACTTATTTCTCTTCTATGGGATATACAATTTTGAAACCAAATTACATTAAATATTTATGATTCTTGAAATGGTAATGAATCCTATCCCTTTTCCATAGGATGTAATATTATGATATTTTAATGATACTCATTTCATTTCATTTGTTTTGATTTTATGTTAATAAAACCCATCACTTTTCATGGATCATATTATGATTAATTTTTTTTGGAAGATGTTGGTAAGATTTTATTATGTGGAGGAGGGGACATATATATCCATAATGCATTGCATAATGATATGTTATATATGAACTCAAAGGGTACACAGGTTGTAGCCCACACTTAACATATGAGGGTACATGGGTAGTAGCCTAATCTTGAAAATAATAAGGTACATTGGTTGTATCCCAAGAATGAATGTAAGAGGGAACACATATTGTATCCCCATCCCAATAGTATATGCGAACATGTGTTATCTCCTAAACCTAAATGTATGTGGGTACACAGGTTTCTAACCCAGGCTTGATGTTGGTATATGGGTAATACCCCTTACCAAACATGTTATAAAGTTCTTGGTCGGTAGTGTTGACATACGATTTTCTATTCTCATGTGTAACAAAAAAAAGATATTATTCCTCAATTATGCTTTGATTGATTATGTTCTTTATTTCATTATGATTCTTGTCTTATGAACTACCATGATTTATTCAATGATGCATGTTTATGATCACTGACATGTAGTGTTTGATCTCATAATTTCTTGATCAAATGCTCATATCCCTATTCTCATGTTGATTCTTACATGTCTCCCTTGTTTACCCTTACTCATAATATGATCTAACCAGTTTTTATGTCTTCTTCCCCAGTTTATTAAGATATGTTTTATCTATAATGTGTCTAAAAGGGTTATATTCTTGAATAACATATTGGGAGATAATGTATCTCACTTAAATATCAGGATTTATGTTTCCTTTTTTCCAAATTTACTAACTAATATGGACTTTGGGTGTATATTTGTATATTGTTTTATGAATTCCATATAATTTATGTAATGATAATGTATGAACAACAGGGTTCACAATAATTATCATATAATCTATGTGATAAAGTAATATACATCACTTTTTCACTTAACTTATAAATAATTGATGTGAAAAATCCAATGAAATAAATACTTTTTATTCTTGTGAAGCAATTATGATGAAGGAAACTACACCACAACTCCCATGGTTTCACTGTATAGTAAATGTGGGAGGACTTTTCCTCATGTTTTTGAAGGTCTATGTCACAACTCTACTTGATATTCCATAATTATTATATGGAAGGTTATGTAACATTAATTCCATTCTAATAATTTAGTATACCATTCCATGGAGCTACTGTTTCTTCCATAAAGAATGTTTTATTGAGTAAAAAATATGGCAAAAAACACGCTAGGACTTTCTAAGATACTGACCACACAAGGTTATCTAGTCATGATAAAATACAACCCTGACCAAATATTGTTGTACAATGTATAACTAGAACAGTTTAGTGAAGGAACATGTAATGGGGGGACCATGGTCAAGAGAAACAATGGGGTGAGGTGTTCATAGTGAAAGTCAGCCCCATGATAGATTTTTGGCATGTAGAATACATGACTTTACTGATATAACATTAAATTGCCATATACATGTACTATGAAAGAATCACTATTCAAAGGAGACATTGAACTATATCTGACCACATTGTAGACTCTATCAAAAGGAGAGTTTAATTGAACAATAATGTCAATAATGACCCAAGGGTTCCTATTCTAGGTAGGAGGTTTATCACAATAGTCACATTGAAAAGAGTAATCCATACTAATGAAATTCTTTGTGATGTTGACAGTATGAATGAGGACATGTAGTTGAATTATTATATCCAATTGTACAAGTTCTCATGTCATAGTAGAAATTTTTATACAGTAGAGAGTTTGGTGAATTAAGTAGAAAAAAGAAGATAGTGTAATGATTTTTGGAAAAGGTAGGAAATGTAAAATGAATTATATTTTTAAATTTAGTCATCTATAGAAATCTACACCACATGGAATAATATAACACTACATATATTGATTGAGAACTCAATCTACAATGTATAGTAATGGGATGAAACATGTTGAAGGAATATAAGTATTTGAATATAATTTGGAGTTATCTACCATAGTATTATAACGGAGTTTAATTACATCTAATAAAATCAATTAGTAATTGATTGATGGGTTACATAATGAAGTTAAAGGTGATTGATTTTGGTTTTGTGGAGAATTACAACCTCATTAAATACATGTGCACTTTTAACAATCATAGTGTAAGGGCATGAAATCCTAAGCATTAGATTGAATGTGAAATTGAGAAATATCTATAACGATGAACGTGGTAGTTTTTATGAAACCATTACTAAACATAGTGAATATTGGAGACCCAATTTTCATAAAAAGAGTGTGAATAGATGATATGTACTAATGAAGAAAGAAGAGGGCTTAGAAAAATTTTAGATCCTTTTAATAATAGATAAGTCAATTTAATATCATCTCATGGAATGAAGATGATTCAACTCAAGGTGATATTCAAACTAGGTATTTAAAGAATAAATGAGGCATAATGGAACCTCTATTTTCATCCATGGGGATTATAAAACAATAATCTTGTATTATTCTTAATGTGTTAATCAAAAAATTATTTTCCATTAAATCATTGAATTGAAAATGGATGTTGTGAGGGAATTGATCACAGGGAGATGGTGAATCTATCATTAAAATTTTTTTGGGATGTGACCCATAAAAAAGTTAACCTGAAAAATGTAAATTAGTGAGATTATAGTGTTTTGGTGCATCAAAACATTTTCAACCACTTTATCCATATACAAGTCTATATTATTGATCCTTAAAAAAGTGAAACCCTTGTACATTCTTGTTTATATTCTGTTGGTACCTAAGTTCAAAGAGGAAGTGAGGGGACTTTGGATTCAAAATTTTCATCTCTAAATTCAAGTAAAAGTGTTTCCTTAGATGGTGCATAACTGAGTATGTAACATGAGGATCCTGTATAAAAAGACTTAAGAACAAAATTAAATCAAACAAATTATTCATTAAATTTGATGAAACTATTGAATAATCCTTATAAAAAATGACCTATACTAAATGGAACTAATATTGGTTCCATCTATATAATAATCATTAAACTTCAATGTCGATGGCCATGCCTATCGTTGATATATGTTCTATAGCATAATGAATCAATGATGCATTAAATGAACTAATGATGGTTGAATTGTTATTCATTTGATATACATGGGAGAATATGGATGGATTAATGGAGTCATACAATTAGATTTTAATGATACCTGAGATATGTGAGAATTGATATCAAATTCTAGTTGATTAATAGTACCTCATGTTAGATAATCCTCTTACATAAATAGTGAACTAAAAACATCCAAAAAATGGATCCATGGTTCCTGAATATATATTTCCCTATAAAAAGTGATAATTGGAATTATATGAACTATTAAAGATGGAATAAACATCATTTATATTCTTACCACTTACATGTAACATAAAAAACTTTACATGATAAAAGAGTCACATTTAGTAAAATCTTAATTTAGAAAAATACTAAATGAATGTTGAATATTTAAATAAAATTTTCTTGTTAAATATTTTCCCGTGTATTCACTTTATAACTTCTGAATAATATTAATAAAAAAAGTCAATAATAATTAATCAAATGTTGAATAATATGAATTTATTTATTTCTTAGTGATCATTGAAACCTAGAAATCATCTGAACCACATGGTGGTTACAACCATTCCCATTGCTTCTATTCATAACAATAGAACATAAATTTGAAAAAACTATGTGTGTGACCCACTGGGACCATATATCAATGAATGAGAGTACTAATCATTGACCTTGAATAGATTCTAGATACCCATAAATGCCTTTATATAGATAACTAATGGTCATATCAAAAAAATATTTCCATTGAACACATGACATGGAATATAATCTCTTTGTCTCATGATATCTTGTAATGTATGGTACACACTATGTGTCATCATCCTTTCTTTCATTATTATACATTGAATTTATTGTATGGACATTATGTGTTCTTCTATTTCCAGTAAATTAGCACAGTTACCACCATCCTGGCCAACTAGGCCTTTTATCATCCTTTAAAATGAAAAAAAAACCTGTATTGATAATCCAATCAATGTCATACCACTATTATTACACCCAAAATAAGCTACCTCACCATTCCATATATTTCATTGTGTTTGTCTAACACAAATTTTGTAATCAAATTCAATTCAATGATAATAATATCAAGTCATTATTCTAATATAAATGTGCATAGATGGGAACTACCGATGTAATATGAAACATGTGGCATTACTATTAGTTGGTTAGAACTCATGGATACAATTAATTGAGATCAGTAATTGAAAAATTCACATGAAAAACTATCAATAATTATGAGCCCCAATACTTGATAGATAAATAAAATCAATGTCTTATCAGTATAATATATCTGGATCATAAGAGAAAATTTTAAGATTAATTTTTTAGTATCTCTAGGTATATAATATAGATTGGTAACCACTATAACCTTTTTATATGATATGTAATCTATGGAAATTACTATTCATATATTTAATAAAGAATTATATACACTACGATGGTATGAGAAACACTATTATATGTATCTGAATGCATACATATAATTTAAATCAAAGTATATAATATATTTGGTTATAGGGAACCAACTCAAAACACTCCCACTAGCACCAGAGAAAACTTTTAATAATCTACAACTCTCTAGTTCCCAAAAGAGAATCACTTTTCTACTGAGTAATTATTTATTCAAAGGGGTCTTCAATGTTATCTTCTTTGGAAACTCTTCTAAATGTTACTTCATTTCTCTATACAATATCCCGAAAGAGATGATACTTATAAATTTTATTTTTCCTTTATTTTTCAATATGGGAACCATGAAATGTAACATTATAGTAGTGTTATCAAAATAAATTTTAAAGGGGTATATAGTACTAAATATACCACTAATATCTAAGAAAACGTTTTGTATATATAATTCTTCATTCAAAGCATTAGATGCTACTATATACTCTGATTATTCTATATACTCAGCGATTATAGGTTGTTACATGTTTCCTCATATCATCGATCCACCATTCTAGAAGATGACATAGTCTGACTAGGATTTTAGATCATTATGTTCTATTTGGAAACTAGAATCAGTTTATCACCACCCAAAAATTTCTATATCTCATCCATACACTATGAATATATACTGTTTAAGTCCCATGCACATCTGGATTGTTTTTATAGTAACACAGTGCATCTATAAATGATTTTCTCTATATTTACCCACAACTATTAAAGAAAAGTTAATATCAAACCTATTACCCATCATTGAATACATGATAGATTCCACTGCTGAAGCATACGAGGTTTTCTAAACTTTTAAATCTCATTTTATGAATTTGGACAAATTTTTCTAAAGATATTGATTCCAAGTGATAGTGGAAATAATAATCTATTAGGTTTTTCCAAATTTTACTTTTTGATTTCCTTGTTAATAAAGGTATTTGTCCTTATCACAAGAAGCCTCTAATATTTATCTCAATAGAACTTCATGACTATTTATTTATAAAAGTATTATATGATGGTAAGACTATCATTTTTTCAATTATCATTATGTCATAATTATATAATACTTTGAAAATGATGAAATTTCCAAAATCCATATTATATACACATGGATCTCCTTTGTTATTGATGAAACAAAATTCTATTATAGACTCGTAAAAATGATCCTTACATGATAGTGATGTATTCCTTGATCTAGAAATGGATATATATGGATTTAATTATATATTGCCACTATTTAACATAATCCACCTGTTAGGATGAGGCATATTGAAATATTCAACCATTTTCCCACTTAGAAAATTATTTTTTACATCCATTTTTCAAATTTTATAATAATTTACATCTTTTATTGCATGTAATATTTTTACAACACCTAGATATTTTACGAAATATTATTTAAAAAAAATAAATTTCTCTAAAAAATTACACTACAACCAACCCCAATATTTAATTAATCACATTAGGAAGTATATACATGGGTAATAATCAATACAATTGTAGTTATTAATGTTTTGTAAATATACACCTAATTTTTATTAAAAATAATTTTATACTTCAAAAATAAATTTCTTTTAAAAATGGGTTTTTACCACTTTCGTGAATGGAAAAATATTAGATTCTATCAATTTTTTAATTTTATTTAATAAAACAATTAATTTTTAACAAAATTGTGTAGAAAAATTATATTATTATCGATGCTATAAAAATCTCTATAAATATTGGGTTGTAAGGGAAAATATTGTTTTTATAAATACAACCATTTCCTTTAATAAAATAATTAGATATTAAATTTTATGGTATTTTGGATTGGTAAAAAAGTGGAATATAATCAATTTAAATAATAATAATCATTTAAATTTCAATTTGATCAGTAATTTACTTGATTTTGGTATAAAAAATAATTTTTTACCTAAAGAAATTTTTTTATGAAGACTATTTTTAAGTGCATAATGTTTTCCATTTAAATTAAATTAAATAAACCATAATTAATAATGATATAAAACAAATATATATTATATATATCTATAAAAATTTAAATGAAGAATACATTCCATATTTGTTAATATAAAATAATTATTTCCATGACAAAATAAATTTTCCGGAAAAACATTTCTCATCCCTTTTCTAAAAAATTATTTTATAATAAATTTTTGAAACATTTAGAAAACTAATTTTCAAATATAAAAATATTTTTTAAAATCAAAATTTTATAATTACATTGTTGTGAATATTTTTTTGAATGTTCTAAAAAGTCTAATTTTTTATAAATAGTGAAAAATATTGGTACAATTTAGAAAAAATATTATTTGAAGGATTTTATAAGGTTTAATTTAATTTTAAAATTATTTTCAATGTAATAAAATCAAAATTAAATTAAAAATAATCCAATTTACATAATTAAAATAAAATCCGTATTGTGTTTTAACATAGAATATACAGACACATCCTTATTAAATTATATAATCTTGAATTTAGTGAATAAATAAATTCCTTTCTCATTGAGGATAATTTCATGTTTAGATATTTAGATAAAAGTAACATTACACATTCCTAACATGACACATTAATACAAAGTTCATACCATAAAACAGTATTCTTTTCTTCCAAAATATAAAACATTTAAAATATGCATGAATTCACTAACAATTCATTAATCATTTAACATGGCTACCTTATATATCTTACACAACCTTATAACCTATGAAATTCATTTAAAAACTTCTGATGAGGACAAAATTCTTAGTATTTGATATAAAAAGAAGGAAATAATGCATTAGTCCTTGAATACTTGTAATATTTGAAATCATTTTCAAAATACACACTTATTACCCATACATACTTACTTTGTGAAACATGAGATGTCTATAAGATTACCACATTACATAAGAACATAAATATAAACATAATGGTATCTTGGGGAATTACTTACATAAATTTGTAACCCTCTCGGCTACCTTATAATTTGTAACCCTCAAGGCTACCTTAAAACTTGTGGAATCATCACAGTTATACTTGGAGTAACCATACGGTCGACCTCCAACATACACAAACCCAATGCATTGGAGGTATATATTGGTCCAACCATTAATAGAAAAATTCCAAAGAACCATAACACAATCATACAACATGAATAATTTCATAAAACATTTCTTTTGAATTTTGTAAAATCTAATATTTATAGAATCTTTTAAAAGAAAATCCCCTTATAAAAGTCATACAATAGA
Organism: Viscum album; assembly: GCA_963277665.1. Classification (NCBI taxonomy): domain Eukaryota; kingdom Viridiplantae; phylum Streptophyta; class Magnoliopsida; order Santalales; family Viscaceae; genus Viscum; species Viscum album. The sequence goes on from OY728149.1 coordinate 107,398,805, forward strand.
AAAGAGATAGAATATAGTGGATGGAATATGTATATAAAATATAAATACAGATAATAGGACATAATATAAATAGAACCCATCACATAAGAAATTTTAATACCACATAAATAATGATGTAGATGGTTAACCCAAATAATGGAAATCTGGTTAAGAATTCCCTTACCTCGAGCTTGTCTTACTACAAACATTTTTGAAACCTTCTGTATAATGGATAAAAGAGTGTTAATAATAACATATAGAAACATATTTATAAAGCCCCGACCTTAATTCTTACTTAATCTTGAGTTATTACAAGATTACACATTGAGGATCTTTTCGGGTTTAGAGTTTTAGAGAATTAGATCATAAAACTTGCATTACATTTCCACATATAAACAAAGTGGTTACATAAAGATAGTATTCTTCATTCCCATCAATGGAAACACATTTAAAATAAAACATGGATTATTTCTTGACACATCCTTGACTCTATCATCTTATCATGTACCTTTCCCTTGACCTGTGAAAAACATTTCAAAAACTTGGGATGAGCATAAAAACTCAGTATGGGTTATATAAAAAAAACATGGAAAGGATACATGAGTTCATATATACATAAGAATGAAATCATACTTTACCCATAAAACATAGGCACTTTAACATACCTCATAAAATCATGAATAAATCATAGAAATCATAAGACATAAAGGTAACTTGAGGCATTCATAACATTCTTACGTAGGGAGTAACCCTCTTGGTTACGTTTGGAATACCCATCAGAGTATATTCCCTAAAATCTCTTCGGAGAAACCTTAATGTTTCACTCCTTCGCGTTACCCAATGCATTGGAGAGCTATAATGGGCTCACCCGCCCTTAGTTTATCACGGAACCACCCGTCTTCAAAATAATCCCAAGAACCATAACATAATCATATCACATAAAACATGTATAAAGGAAACATAAAATTTCCACATTTTAATCACGAGATATATATACAACACATTGATATAAAAACATTATGAAAACCATTTTCAACACTAAAATAAAAGAAAAGTAAAACATGGTATTTATTTTTCTTTTAAAAAGAAGGTATGGCTTGTAGAGGAAGCCGAAACTCAAATAACGGTCACGACGGCGGAGAAGTCGTTGTCGCCGCATACGTACGACAAAAACATTCCCTTTTGTCGTTTAGTAAACGCTTTGTATAAAAAAGATTCCTTTTGAATAAACTTGAAAGTCAAAGGGGTTTATACACCGTATAAAAGAAAGTTGTGTATAAAATAAAATATGCCTCAACGAAAGGAGATTGAGACGAAGTCCCATACCTCGTATCCGACTTGACCCGACCGTTCTTTAATCTCCTGAATAATAAACTTGAGTTAATCTCTACTTTCTTATGAATCTTTTTCAAGTTCATTATTCCTTTTATACCATGTTATGAACATCATGTAATCAGGTAAGTTAATAATGTTCATTTTGTCGGTATTTGGTACTTAAGTCAAAAATAGGCTTCTTACACTTACATGTTGTTAATTTGGTCAAAGTTTCATTATATCCAGAATGGTATTCATGATGTAGATATCATATATGTCATATATATCCAGTACATACATGTATTTATAATATAACATCACATTTAGATGTAAGAAATGAAATGCACCGTTCATGGAGACGGTAAGCCGTACGTACGCATGAACGCTACGTCCATTTCTATTTCATATTTTCTGGAATGGAATCATAATGATATAAGATTATATTATAATTCCAGTATAATAACATATATAATATCATTAACTTTATTCTTTACACATCCCACATATGGTATTAACGAATCAAATCACTTTTAGGGGGCGGTAGTCCGCACTTCCTAAAATGAAGATATCGTGTTTACCCATAATGGGAACCATAAAGGTATGCCCAAAATGAAAAAAAGATAAGCTTAAGGAAAACATAAACATATTATATATCATATATAAAAATAGTTACATCATAATGGCCACCTTTGAAGGTGTTAAATGAGTGTTGAACAATCATCGTTTCGGGAGGCAGAATTTCGCCATCCACAGAAACCGTATGTTCTTTAACCATTTGATGTAGTTGTGTGAGAGTGTAGCTCAAATAAATATTATAACAAAATCCTTGTATATTGAATATACTGGTGTTTTTACAAAATAAGTAAATAAAAAGAGTTTAGGGGGTTGGAGAAGCAAAATAAAACAAATGAACATGAGAGAATGAATTACCTTTAAAAGTGTAACTCCTTTTGATTTGAGCCTAAAGGCTTCCTTTGAAAGGATTCTGCCCAAAGGGAATCCTCTAGGATGAGGAGAGGGATGTGGAGAGAGTAAATGGGCAGGGGTTGGCCGAGCCAAAGGCTTGAGAAGTATGTGAAATGAGGTAGAGGTGGGGGCCTTTTATAAGAGGAGAGGAGGGGCACTTTTGGAAAGTAAAGAAATATTACTTTATTTGAAAATGTGTTTCGGTTTAAAAAGGTCCCACATTGATATAATTCGTTGATAAGGTGATAAGGGTTAGAAATACACTCATCCAATTGGTTTTGGACATGTGTAGTTCATATATTTTATATTATCTTTCCATTTTATTTAAATCGTCAAATAATGATGTCATCGCTGCATCATTATTATGTCATAAATAATTTAATTTATTTAATGTCTAAAAATCATAAAAAAATACTATGATGTAGGAAATATTTTTATATTTCCCATGACTATTTATAATAAAAAATCTGATCTTTATAACCCCATGTAAAAATTGTTTTCGTAAAACATCTCTTGTTTGTGTCATTTTTACTTTAACATTTAATAAAAAGTTATTTATGTCATTTCCAAACCAAAGTGTCTCCATGGGGTCCCCAAGTTGACCCATGGCTTGTCTTGGTCGGCCATGACACAACCAATAAGGTTGGGACATGTGTCTAGGTCATTTCCTATTATTAAAGCATTATTTATAACTTAAACTACCCTAATTAGCACTAATCGCGATTAATAACTTAATAAGTTACTATTCACCAAAAAATTATTTTAATCTCATTGAACCACATTTTACTTCTTAATGAAAACCATGTATGTCAGATTTTCAAAATTCAATACACATTAGTGGTAAACTTTCATTTAACTGAAAAATCAGTTTGCTTGATTACCACTTAGTGGTTTCACTATTCATCAAAAATTGATGTTTTTCAGAAAATTACCAAAAATTCACCCTAAGCTATATTTGATATTCCGAATTCAAAAATGAAGTCTATTTTACAAAATTCAAATAATATATGTCACATTAATTAATTTAATAATAAATTCCCGCTGCCAGAGCAAATAGCGTGTTTTTACAAAACAATAAGTATCAAAAGATTGACACCAGTTTAAGTCTAATTCCAAAGTGAAATTGATTACAATGACCACCATTGGATAAAATGGTAAAAATATATTCTAATTTAACTTCAAAACCAATTAAAAACATAATTTAATCATATAAATAAATTAGATTAAAAGCAGTTTTGATGTAAAATGCAGTATTTTTCAGTATTCATTAAAAAATGAACATTGTCAGAAAAATACCAAAAATTCATACAAGGTAAATTTTGATGTCCCAATCATAAAGAATAAGTTTATTTAGACAAACATAGTCTATAAAATTGTCAAAATATAGATTCAAAAATGGTTTTCCATCAAAAGGCAGTAAAACAATCTTTTAAGAATATTAGTGTATTTCATGCATAAGATTGTATTTATTTTCATTTTAAGCCTCTATAACACTATCTTAATCCTTAATAGACATAGATAAAAATATATATTATTCATTACTTACTTGGGATGTTACATCCTTCCCCCCTTTATAAAATTGTGTCCCCACAATTTATTTACTTATCGAATAAATGGGGGTACTTATCCCTCATTGCATTTTCAGATTCCCATGTTGCCTCTTCAATCATGTGGGTTTTCCACAAAACCTTTACCTGATTAATCACCTTATTCCGTAACACTTGCTCCCTGTGGTCAAGAATCTGGACCGGTTGTTTCTCATAAGATAGGTTCTCTTCCAGCTGAACTACCTCTGGACTCAAAACATGAGATGGATCTGGCATATACTTTCTCAACATTGAAACGTGAAAAACATTTTGTACCTGAGATAAACTCGGAGGTAAAGCCACTCGGTATGCAACTGATCCAACTCTCTCCAGAATTTCGTATGGTCCAATGAACCTTGGACTCAGCTTTCCTTTATTACCAAATCTCATCACACTTTTCCAAGGAGAAACCTTGAGAAAAACATGATCACCTACCTCGAAAGATAGATCCTTCCTCCGGTTATCCGCATAACTCTTCTGTCTGCTCTGAGCTGTTCTCATGTGTTTTTGAATCAGCTGAACTTTTTCTGCCATCTCTTCTACCAATTCTGGTCCCATCAACTTTCTTTCACCCACTTCATCCCAGAAAGCTGGAGTTCGACACCGCTTCCCATATAATTCCTGAAATGGTGTCATCTGTATACTGGAATGAAAACTGTTATTATATGAAAACTCAACCAAAGAAAGATGTTGGTCCCAACTTCCCTGATAATCCATAGAACAAGCTCATAGCATATCCTCCAATGTCTGAATTGTTCGTTCTGAGTGCCCATCTGATTTAGGATGAAAAGCTGTACTAAAATTTAATTCAGTACCCAACGACTTCTGAATTCCTTTCCAAAAGTTAGAAGTAAACCTGGGATCACGATCCGATACAATGGAGAGAGGAACTCCATGTAACCTGACTATCTCTTTAAGATACAAACGGGAAAGTTGATCAAGAGAGAAAGTATCTCGTATAGCAATAAAATGAGCAGATTTGGTCAAGCGATCAACAATAACCCAGATTGCATTATTACCTCGAGATGTCTTCGGTAATCCAACAACAAAGTCCATGGATATATTCTCCCATTTCCACTCTGTCACTGGTAAAGGCTGAAGCATCCCTTTCGGTAACTGCCGCTCTTCTTTAACCTGCTGACAAGTCAAACACTTCACAGTAAAATCAGCAATATCTCTTTTCATTCCATCCCACCAATAATACTCCCGCAGATCTCTATACATCTTAGTACTGGCCGGATGAACTGAAAACGGAGAACTATGAGCTTCACATAACAACTGTCTCTTCAACTGTGAATCACAAGGCACACACAATCTCTTCCCAAATCTCAAAACACAATCATTATCAATGTTGAATTCAGGCAACTTACCTTTCTGAACCATCTCTACCCTTTTCTGCAACTCACTGTCTTGCTTCTGTTCTTGCTTGATTCTATCTGATAGAGATGATCTCACTGATACCTGAAACAAAACAGAAGGACTTCCTGCACCAACAACTTCTATGCCAAAGTTCATCAAATCCTTAACCAAAGGATCACGTTCTAAACACAACATTGTTAATGAAGCATTACTTTTTCGACTCAAAGCATCAGCCACTTTATTTGATTTTCCCGGATGGTAATGAATTGTACAATCATAATCCTTGATTAATTCCAGCCATCTCCTTTCTCTCATGTTTAACTCTTTCTGAGTGAATATATATTTTAAACTTTTGTGATCGGTATATATTTCACACTTTACTCCATACAAATGATGCCTCTAAATTTTTAAAGCAAAAACAACAGCAGCTAGTTCCAAATCATGTGTAGGGTAATTTACCTCATGAGTTTTCAACTGTCGTGAAGCATAAGCAATTACCTGATCATTCTTCATTAGGACGCAACCAAGTCCTTTCAATGAAGCATCACTGTATATAACAAACTCACCATTCCTGGAAGGTAGTGCCAAAACTGGAGCATTCACCAATCTTCTTTTCAATTCCTGAAAACAATCATCACATTCTTTTGTCCAGATAAACTTAACACCCTTCCGAGTTAGCTTAGTCATTGGACTAGATAACCGTGAAAAATTTCTAACAAACCTTCGGTAATAGCCCGCCAAACCAAGGAATCTACGAATCTCGGTTACATTTGTGGGTCTTGGCCATTCTTCCACAACTTTTGTTTATGCAGGATCAATAGTTATTCCATCTTTAGAAACAATGTGACCAAGGAAAGAAATTTGTTGCAACCAAAACTCACACTTGCTGAATTTCCCATACAGTTTCTTTTCTTTTAAGGTTTGCAAGATAACCGTTAAATGTTTTTCATGCTCCTCTTTACATTTAGAAAAAACCAAAATATCATCAATGAAAACCACCACAAACTTATCCAAGAACTCATGGAAAATTCTATTCATTAAGTCCATGAATACAGAAGGTGCATTAGTTAGCCCAAAAGAAATTACTACAAATTCATAATGGCCATATCTCATACGGAACGCGGTCTTCGGAATATCTGCCTACTTTACCTTCAGCTGATGGTACCCCGATCTCAAGTCAATTTTTGAAAAAAACTGAGCTCCCTGGAGCTGATCAAACAAATCATCGATATGAGGCAAAGGATATTTGTTCTTAACAGTGATATTATTCAATGCTCTATAATCAATGCAAAGTCTCATAGAACCATCTTTCTTTTTAACAGATAAAACAGGAGCACCCCATGGTGATGTGCTAGGTCTAATGAAACATTTCTCTAATAAATCTTGCAATTTCTCCTTCAACTCTAAAAGTTCAATTTGTGCCATTCGATAAGGGGGTTTTGAAATTGGCTTAGCATCAGGAACTAAGTCAACAGTAAACTCAACTTCCCGATCTGGTATTATTCCAGGCAACTCATCAGGAAAAAAATCAGGATACTCATTTACCACTGGCACATCATTAATCTGAACAGTTCATTTATTTTCAACGACGTGTGCATGGTAACATTCATTTCCATCTTTTACAAGTTTCTCGGCCTCTTGATATGTTATCAAAAGTAAGGGTTCATTCTTGTAATCAAACTGAAAGTCTTTCTGAAAAGAAACTTCTTTAGATCTACAGTCAATCTTAGCATGGTAAATAGGGAGCCAATCCATACCCAGGATAACATCAAACTCTACTAGAGGTAGAACAATAAGGTTTGCTAGTAGGTTCTTTCCACAGATAAGGATAGGAAGATTCTTATAAATTCTTTTTGCCTCGACACTTCCCCCAGGTTTTTTTACCAAAAGTTCAGGAGTCATTTCTTGAGATGGTATTCCCATTTTACTAGAAAAGGTTTCAGAGATGAAAGAATGTGTAGACCCCGAATCAAACAACACACTAGCATAATCTGAAAAAACAAACAAAGTACCTGATACAACTTCATATGATGGACTGACATCTGCTGAAGTAGTTGCAAAGGATTTCACCACCCCTTTATGCTTGTAGTCTAACTGCTTCCCCTCACTCAAGCTCCTTGTCGGACACTCATTTGCATAGTGACCCAACTCATTGCACTTATAACATTTCACTAACTGTAAGTCAAATTTGTTCTTACCTTCACCTTGATCCTTTTCAGTGCAATCACGAGCCTTATGTCCCATCTTACCACATCGGTAGCACTTCCCAGAATTCAGAAGACATTCCCCAGCATGCCTTTTTCCACATTTATCACAAACTGTAAACTTAGTTCTCTTACCATCAGACTTTTTTGAAGAATTCTTACCTTTCTCCTGCCACCTCGGTCTCTTCTTCTGCTGGTTGTTATAGAAAACTTGGTCATCAGCAAACTCCATTTCCACCTTCTCAGCACATCGAACAAGCTTTTCATAACTTTTAAACTCTCGAGAAGCTAACGCCCTTCGATATTTTGGCTTTAATCTTGAGTAAAAACGATTGATTTTACTATCAAGGTCCCGGATAAAATTTGGAGCATACCTTGCCAATCGAGTGAACCTTTCTTCATAGGCAGCCACTGAGTCTTCCTCTTGCCTCAATTCAAAGAATTGCTTTTCCATCCTAAGTCGAACAACCTTATGAAAATACTTCTCAAGAAACATACCTTTGAATTCATCCCAGTCAAGAGCATCAATCTCATCGGCGTCCCTGATATTTTTATCCATAGACCACCACTGATCTGCTTCACCCTCCAAACGGTAAATAGCAAGGCTAACCTTTTGATTGTCTGAACACCCCATGACATCAAAAATCTTCTCCAATGCTTTAATCCACCCTTCAGCTAGCACAGGGTCAGATGATACTCTGAATGATGGTGGATGTTGCCTCATGAAATGTTCCACCACTGACATGTTCCTCTGCGGTTGGTCTGGCTGATCTCGTGTATGGATACCACCGCCATTTATTGCTTGAGTCAACTGCGCCATTACTGCAACAAAGTGTTCAGTTCCAATTCTGACCATTTCTGGATGCTGATTCGGAAGGTTATTTCCTTCTGTATGCCTTCCTAGCACTGCTTCCCTGTTTCCTATGCGGAAAACCATTCTAAACAAACATGTCTTAGATGAAGCAACATGGTAATCTTTAAATGCTATATCATTTCGAAAAAAAATATTTTTGGATAATCATTTAATATAATTCTAACTCCTAAAGTTATCTAAACCGACCTCTGATACCAACTATAAGGACCCAGCCTTAAACCTTACTTAATCTTGATTTATTACAAGATTACACATTGAGGATCTTTTCGGGTTTAGAGTTTTAGAGAATTAGATCATAAAACTTGCATTACATTTCCACATATAAACAAAGTGGTTACATAAAGATAGTATTCTTCATTCCCATCAATGGAAACACATTTAAAATAAAACATGGATTATTTCTTGACACATCCTTGACTCTATCATCTTATCATGTACCTTTCCCTTGACATGTGAAAAACATTTCAAAAACTTGGGATGAGCATAAAAACTCAGTATGGGTTATATAAATAAAACATGGAAAGGATACATGAGTTCATATATACATAAGAATGAAATCATACTTTACCCATAAAACATAGGCACTTTAACATACCTCATAAAATCATGAATAAATCATAGAAATCATAAGACATAAAGGTAACTTGAGGCATTCTTAACATTCTTACGTAGGGAGTAAGCCTCTTGGTTACGTTTGGAATACCCATCACAGTATATTCCCTAAAATCTCTTCGGAGAAACCTTAACGTTTCACTCCTTCGCGTTACCCAATGCATTGGAGAGCTATAACGGGCTCACCCGCCCTTAGTTTATCACGGAACCACCCGTCTTCATAATAATGCCCAAGAACCAACATAATCATATCACATAAAACATGTATAAAGGAAACATTAAATTTCCACATTTTAATCACGAGATATCAATACAACACATTGATATAAAAACATTATGAAAACCATTTTCAACACTAAAATAAAAGAAAAGTAAAACATGGTATTTATTTTTCTTTTAAAAAGAAGGTATGGCTTGTAGAGAAGCCGAAACTCAAATAACGGTCACGACGGCGGAGAAGTCGTTGTCGCCGCATACGTACGACAAAAACATTCCCTTTTGTTGTTTAGTAAATGCTTCGTATAAAAAATATTCCTTTTGAATAAACGTGAAAGTCAAAGGGGTTTATACACCGTATAAAAGAAAGTTGTGTATAAAATAAAATATGCCTCAACGAAAGGAGATTGAGACGAAGTCCCATAACTCGTATCCGACTTGACCCGACCGTTCTTTAATCTCCTGAATAATAAACTTGAGTTAATCTCTACTTTCTTATGAATCTTTTTCAAGTTCATTATTCATTTTATACCAAGTTATGAACATCATGTAATCAGGTAAGTTAATAATGTTCATTTTGTCGGTATTTGGTTCTTAAGTCAAAAATAGGCTTTTTACACTTACATGTTGTTAATTTGGTCAAAGGATCATTATATCCAGAATGGTATTCATGATGTAGATATCATATATGTTATATATATCCAGTAAATACATTCATTTATAATATTACATCACATTTAGAGGTAAGAAATGAAATGCACCGTTCATGGAGACGGTAAGCCATACGTACGCATGAACACTACTTCCATTTCTATTTCATATTTTCTGGTATGGAATCATAATTATATAAGAGTATATTATAATTCCACAATAATAACATATATAATATCATTAACTTTATCCTTTACACATCCCAGATATGGTATTAACGAATCAAATCACTTTTAAGGGGCGGTAGTCCGCACTTCCTGAAATGAAGATATCGTGTTTACCCATAATGGAAACCATAAAGGTATGCCCAAAATGAAAAAAACAGAAGCTTAAGGAAAACATAAACATATTATATATCATATATAAAAATAGTGACATCATAATGGCCACCTTTGAAGGTGTTAAATGAGTGTTGAATAATCATCGTTTCGGGAGGCAGAATTTCGCCATCCACGGAAACCGTATGTTCTTTAACCATTTGATGTAGTTGTGTGAGAGTGTAGCTCAAATAAATATTATAAAAACATCCTTGTATATTGAAGATACTGGTGTTGTTACAAAAAAAGTAAATTAAAAGAGTTTAGGGGGTTGGAGAAGCAAAATAAAACAAATGAACATGAGAGAATGAATTACCTTTAAAAGTGTAACTCCTTTTGATTTGAGCCTAAAGGCTTCCTTTGAAAGGATTCTGCCCAAAGGGAATCCCCTAGGATGAGGAGAGGGATGTGGAGAGAGTAAATGGGCAGGGTTTGGCCGAGCCAAAGGCTTGAGAAGTGTGTGAAATGAGGTAGAGGTGGGGGCCTTTTATAAGGGGAGAGGAGGGGCACTTTTGGAAACTAAAGAAATATTACTTTATTTGAAAATGTGTTTCGGTTTTAAAAGGTCCCAGATTGATATAATTCGTGGATAAGGTGATAAGGGTTCGAAATCCACTCATCCAATTGGTTTTGGAAATGTGTAGTTTATAGATTTTATATTATCTTTCCATTTTATTTAAATCGTCAAATAATGATGTCATCGCTGCATCATTATTATGTCATAAATAATTTAATTTATTTAATGTCTAAAAATCATAAAAAAAATACTATGATGTACGAAATATTTTTAGCTTTCCAATGACTATTTATAATAAAAAATCTGATCTTTATAACCCCATGTAAAAATTGTTTTCGTAAAACATCTCTTGTTTGTGTCATTTTTACTTTAACATTTAATAAAAAGTTATTTATGTCATTTCCAAACCAAAGTGTCTCCATGGGGTCCCCAAGTTGACCCATGGCTTTTCTTGGTCGGCCATGACACAACCAATATGTTTGGGACATGTGTCTAGGTCATTTCCTATTATTAAAGCATTATTTATAACTTAAACTACCCTAATTACCACTAATCGCGATTAAGAACTTAATAAGTTACTATTCACTAAAAAATTATTTTAATCTCATTGTACCACATTTTACTTCTTAATGACAACCATGTATGTCGGATTTTCAAAATTCAATACACATTAGTGGTAAACTTTCATTTAACTGAAAAATCAGTTTGCCTGATTACCACTTAGTGGTTTCACTATTCATCAAAAATTGAAGTTTTTCAGAAAATTACCAAAAATTCACCCTAAGCTATATTTGATATTCCGAATTCAAAAATGAAGTCTATTTTACAAAATTAAAATAATATAAGTAACATTAATTAATTTAATAATTAATTCCCGCTGCCAGAGCAAATAGCGTGTTTTTACAAAACAATAAGTATCAAAAGATTGACACCAGTTTAAGTCTAATTCCAAAGTGAAATTGATTCCAATGACCACCATTGGATAAAATGGTAAAAATATATTCTAATTTCACTTCAAAACCAATTAAAAACATAATCTAATCATATAAATAAATTAGATTAAAAGCAGTTTTGATGTAAAATGCAGTATTTTTCACTATTCATTAAAAAATGAACATTGTCAAAAAAATACCAAAAATTCATACAAGGTAAATTTTGATGTCCCAATCATAAAGAATGAGTTTATTTTGACAAAAATAGTCTATAAAATTGTCAAAATATAGATTCAAAAATGGTTTGCCATCAAAAGGCAGTAAAACAATCTTTTAAGAATATTAGTGTATTTCATGCATAAGATTGTATTTATTTTCATTTTAAGCCTCTATAACACTATCTTAATCATTAATAGACATAGATAAAAATATCTATTATTCATTACTTACTTGGGATGTTACAATTTTAATATTTATAATATCTTATTTGATCATCTCATTATATCATTTCACCCTTTAATTTTTAATATATTGTTCCTTGCATTGTTTTGGGAGCATTCTTTACATGATTTCTAGGATCGGTTCATGATGGATATTCTTATTTATTGTAAGTGAAACATCATAATTTTAATAGATTGGTATTTAAATATTTTTAGAAACATAAATTATTCCATTTAGTATTTTAAATTCTGTCATGAGGATGATTAATGAGTTAAATCATTATCAGTATTTCTATAGCTTATTTTGGCGATTCTTCGATCGTAAAGAACTCATTTTGTTTTTTAAATTAAAAAATTGAGTTAAATTTTCTTCTATAACCATTATAAGATATAATACATCAATTATAATCTGGTTAAACCATAAAAATTGTTTCATGACCAGTCTTGAAGAATGTAAATGAAATTGAAATCACTTCATCCACAATGTTGGTAAATCGACCCATCATGGACGGTGTTTTAATTTCTTGAATAAGTGGGAGATGAGAAGAAGAATATTTGTTAGTGTTCCAAGAACATGGTTAGATAGATAATATTTAAATAATTTATCATTAATGCATCTTGGATAAGGAAATCTGAGAAAATAAAAAGAAAATAATGAAATCTGATAATAAAAGAAAAGTTGAGAAATCCCTTACAAAAATTTGGTAGCCCAACAACGTCGCATAAAATTTCATAAAATATTTTGATGATAAAAAAGGGTTATCTCATAATTTTTACATAATATGTGAATTAAGGGGAATATTTAATGATATATCCCAACATAATCCAAAAGGAATTAAAAATAATTACATAAAATGAAATTAAATAAAGAAAACAAAAGAAGTTGTTTAGCTCTTGATCTCTTCTCCTTGAGATCCCACTTAAGGCCTCTAATTTTGGGATTTTGGCAAGACCAGTAGCTCTAGTAAGTGGGGAAGTGTATTGGGAAGATTATTGGGTCGAAATTAGGAAAGGATCATAGCTTGAGAGTTATGGGAGGAAGAGGAGAATGAGGGTTGTATTTATAGTGGAAGAGAAGAGGTATTTCACATTATTGCAAATAATATATAATATTTTTCTCAAGACTATGAATAGTATTAAGTTATGTGACCAAAAAATAGTGATAATTTTATGTGAGTTCTAACTATGTGGATTTACATCGGTCATGATGTCATAAATAGTGTATTTTACTAATAATTTTAATATATGGTATTTTACCGTATTTAACTATTCATAAAAAATTCTAGAATTTCTGAAAATTACAAAAAAATCACCCAAACCATTTCTAATTGATTAGAATTTAAACATTAACTCCATTTTATGGGAAAAAATTCTAAATATTATTATTTTAACTTTTAAATAATACTATACTTTATTCAAAAAAACAATTTGAAAACTATAAATGCTTATATATCACATTGAAAAATTAACTAAGATGTCATTATCTAAAATAATTAAGAAAATAAAATAATAATATAATTTACTATTCATTTTGGTCATATTACTATTCATGTTACTATTCATTAGGACATGTTACTATTCCACAAAAATTAAGTTGGTCCCATCAGACTCCAAATAACTTATCGAACACAATTGTAGATGACCATTTTTCAAAACTCAAAACATTGTAGTAGAATGATTATGTCTAAAGGATCATTATAAATATCTTCTTCAAACAAAGTATCATGCATTTCAATTTATTTTAGAAAATCATGGGGTGTTACATTATCTCCAACTTCTGGAAATTACATCCTCGAAATTTTCATTTACATATTAAACGAGTGAGGGTGCCTTTATCTCATAGCATTTTCAGACTCCAATGTTGCTTCTTCTACCTTATGGTTTCTCCACAAAACCATTACCTAGTATATTACCTTATCTCACAAAACTATTTTCATTCGATCATGAAACTAAACTGGTTTCTCTTAATAAGATAGTTTCCCATCCAACTGAACAACTTTTCAGCTAAAACATGGGTGGAATATGGCACATACTTTATCAACATCGATACATGAAAAATTTTGTGTACTTGAGATAAACACAACGAAAAATATACATGGTATGAAACTTGTCCTACATTATTGAGGAATTCAAAAGGAATGATGAACTGCAGACTTAGCTTTCCATTCATACAAAAATGGATCACACTCTTCTAAGTATTGATTTTAAGGAAAACATGCTCACCTACCTTGAGATAGATGTATTTCCTTCTGTTATCTGCTAAACGTTTCTTCCTACTATGAGGTTTCGTCATGTGTTTCTATATAATATTCACAATCTTATCCACTTCCACTACAAATTATGGCCACTTCAACGTTCTTTCACCGACATCATCCCAAAATGTTGGGTTCCGACACCGCTTCCCATACAATGCCTCAAATGGTTCCGTCTATATATTGGAATTAAAAATATTATTATAAGAAAACTCAACTAAAGAAAGATGGTGATCCCAACTTCCATAATAATGCATTGAACAAGATTGAATAATATCCTCCAAAGTCTGAATTGATCGTTCTCACTACCCATCTGATTGAGGATGAAAAATGTACTAAAATTTAATTCAGTGCTCAAAGACTTCTGAAGCCCCATCCAAAAATTAAAAGTGAATATGGGATCCTGATTAGAAACAATAGAAAGAAGAACTCCATGTAAGCTAACAATCTCTATGAAGTCCATTTGAGAAAATTGATCCAAATAAATTGTATCTCAAATAGAAAGAAAATTTATAGATTTTGCTAGCCGATCAGCAACAACCAAAATCACATTGTTACCTCAAGAAGACATTGTTGTCCCACCATAATGTATATGGATACATTCTCCAATTTCCACTCTGAAACTGGAAAAGGTTGAACCATACCCTTCGGTGATCACCACTCTAAATTAACCTGTTGATATATATATCATTTCATGGTAAAATCTGTAATATCATTTTTCATTTTATACCACTAATAATAATCCTAAAGGTCTCCATATATATTAGTAATTCTAGGACATACCAAAAATGGAGAACTATGTGCTTCACACAACAAGTAATTCATCAATTGAGAATCAAAATACACACACATCCTTTTTTCAAATCATCAAACACATTATTTATCAATGTTAAATTCTGGAAAGATTGATATTTTAACCAATTATACCATTTTCTATATCTCATGGTCTTCCTTCTGCACTTACTTAATTCTGTCTGATAATGATGACTACACTGAAACCTGAAACAAAACCGAGGTATTTCCTGCACCAAGAACTTCTAATCCAAAATTCATCAAATCAATAATCAAGGTATCATGTTCCAAATCTACCATGGTTAATGATACATGATTTTTTTCACTCATGGTATATGCCACATTGTTTTCCTTTCTCATATGGTAATTGATCAGACAATCATAATCATTTATCAGTTCATTCCATCTTCTCTACCTCATGTTCAATTATTTTGGGTGAATATATACTTTAGACATTTATGTTCAGTATATATTTTAAATTTGACCTCATATAAATGATTCCTCCAACTTTGAAAAGAAAAAACCATAGCTACAAATTCCAAATCATGTGTGATATAATTTAACTTATGTGTTTTTACTTGTATTGAAGCGTTGCAAATTACCTGATCATTCTACATCAAAACACAACCATTTCCCTTCAAAGAAGAACCACTGTAAATGACAAACTGCCTATTTTAGGAAGGCGTGTAAAAAACTAGATCATTTATCAATCTCTTCTTCAGTTCTTGAAAAAAACATCACATTCATCTGTCAAAATAAATTTAACCCATTTTCGCGTTAACATAGTTATCAAGCTAGATAACTATGCAATGTTATTTACAAACATTCTGTAACAACCTTTTTATCCAAGAAAACTATGTATCTTTGTCACATTTTTAAGTCATGGAAATTCATCAACTACCGTTGTTTTGGAAGGATCAACATTTATTTCATTCTTATTAACAATGTGCCAAAGAAACAATATATGTTGAAAATAAAAATCATACTTTCTGAATTTTCCATACAGTTTTTTTCTTTTAAGGTTTTATAAATAACCATTAGATATTTTTCATGCTCTTCTATACTCGTAGAAAATAGTAATATTTCATCAATAAACATAACCAAAAAATTATCTACGATGTCATGAAATATTCTATTCATAAGATTCATGAATATATTATGTTCATTAGTTAACCCAAACAACATAACAAAAAACTCATGTTGCCCATATCTAGTATGAAAGGAAATTTCTAGGATGTCATACTCCTTCACCTTTATATAATTGTATCCAAATCTCAAGTCAATCATGGAAATGTATTAAGCTCCCTGAAGCTGATCAAACACGTCATCGATGTGTGGTAGAGGGTACTTGTTTTTAATGGTGATGTTATTCAATGATCTATAATCAATTCAATGTATCATGAAACCATGTTTCTTTTTTACCGAAAAATATAAGCACACCATGGTGACGTTCTAGGACAAATGAATCCTTTATCAAGAAAATCCTGCAACTAATTTTTCAATTCAAGAAGTTCTATTTAATCCATACGATATGGGGGTTTTGAAATAATCTTAGCATCAGGAACTAAGTCAATTGTGAATTAGACCTCTTGATCTATTATGACATTGGGTAACTCAATTGTAAAACATCATGTTATTTATTTACCACTATCAAATCATTAATCTAAATAGTTCCCTTGTTTTCAACAATATGAGAATGATAACTTTCATTTATATCTTTCAATTGTTTCTCATCTTCGTGATATGTTATCAACTATCTGTGATTGTTCTTATAAACAAACAGAAACTCTTTCTGGAAAATAGCCTCTTCATCTCTAAAGTTAATCTTAACATGATAAACAAAATGCCAATTTATTCCTAGAATAAAATCAAACTCGACTAGGTGAAAAACTACAAGGTTTATAGGTAATGTCCTTGCACAGACCATAATATAATGATTCTTATAATTCCAATTTATATAATATTTATCCCTTGTGTTTAAAAATAAGTTTTGGTCACATTTATTGAGGTGATATTTCCAAATTAACAGAAAATTTCTTAGATATGAAGGAATGTGTATACAACGTATAGAACAAAATAATAGCAAAATCAGAGTAAAAAAAACAAAGTACCTAATATAAATTCATGGGATGTCCCAAAATCTACTGACATAGTCTCAAATGATCCCACTACACCTTTCTACTTAAAGTTTGTCTTCATTGCATAATTCATATCACTCTATGGCCATGCATTTTCATAATAAACCATCTCACCAAATTTAAAACACTTAACAGTTTGCTTCTCATGATTAGTCTTAGGATCATTTTCATTATAATATCATGCCATATAACATCAAAAACACATTCTGGTTTTGAAAAGGAACTCTCTAGGTTGCTTCTTTCAACACTTTTCACAAACTGAAAACTGCATTTTTTTTACATCAGATTTATTCGGTTGATTTTTACCCATCTCTTTCAATCTAGGCCTATTTTACCCTGTGTTTTCCAAATACATGCGATCATCAGCAAACTCCATATCTAACCTCTCAGCACAGTAGACAATTTTCTTATAACTTTTTAATTTACAAGAGGCCAACACACTTCGATACCTTTTCTTCAGTCCTGAGTAAAAGGTGTTGTTTTTGCTATCAATATTCAAAATAAGATTTGGAGCTTTCCTTGCCAGTAAGATGAAGTTCGCTTCATACACAACAATTGAATATTTCTTCTTTCCCTTCATTTCAAGGAATTTATTCAACATAATAATTCGTACCACCTTAAGAAAATATTTTTCTTGGAAAAAACATTTAAAATCATCCCACTCTAAGGCATCAATATCCTCTATGTCACTGATATTTGTTTACTATTGACCACCACTGATCAAATTCACCTTGAAAATGATAAATTTAAAGGCTTGCCTTTTGATTATATGAAAAATCCATTACGTCTAATATCTTTTCAAGGGCCTTAATCCATCCTTCAACTAATACTAGGTCATAAGATCCATTGTGAACAGTATGGTGCTATCTTATACAATGTTCCTCTATTGTCATGTTTTGTTGTTGTACCTATGGTTGCTCTCTTTCATGGATACCACCACTATTTATTTCCTGTAATAGTTAGTCCATTACAGTCACAAACTTCTCGGTTCAAATCCCAACCATTTCTGGCTACTGATTCAGAAGGATGTCTTTTTTTGGGTGCCTCTTTTCTTATAATTCCATGTTTCTTCTACAGAATACCATTATGAACAAGCATATATTAGTTGAAGTAAAATTTTAATACATAAATTATATAACATTTCAAAATAATCATAGAGTGAAAATAATTTATGGTATTCTATTAACATCACCATATCCCTTAAAGTTACCTAAACCAAATTTTAATTCCAAATATATGGACCCATGCCTTTTTACATTACATAATCATGAATTTAGTCAAAAAAATAAATTCATTTTCCATTTAGGTTAATTTCATGTTTAGAGAATTATAGAAAAGGGACATAACACAATCATAACATTACTCATTAATACATAGTTGATACCGTAAAAACAGTATACTTTTCTTCCAAAATATAAAACGCTTAAAATAAACAGGATTTCATTGATAATTCATAAAACATTTAACTTTTCTTCCTTATTTTTCTTACACATCCTTATAAGTGAAAACCATTTAAAAACTGGGGATGAGCATAAAAAATCATAGTAAGGGATATAAAAAGAAGGAAATAACCCATTAGTTCCTGAATACTTGTAACGCACGAAATCATTTTTAAAAGACACACTTGTCACCCTTATATACATAATTTTTTAAACATGCGTTATACCAAAGATTTCCACATTATATAATAATATAGATAGATCCATAAATTTATCTTGGGTCATTACATACATAACCTTGTATCCCTCTCTGTTACCTTATAATTTGTATCCTTTATAGCTACCTTACAACTTGTGTAACCATCACAATTAACCATGTAGTAACCAAATGAATGACCTCAAACATACACATACCCACTACATTGAAGGGAGATATAGGACCCACCCTTCATCAAAAACAATTACCATGAACCAGAAAATAATTATAAGATATTCAAAATTGCATAAAAACATTGATTTTGAATTTTGTAAAGTAGAATTTTTAAAGAGGGTTTCCAAAGAAACGCCCATTATAAATATCATACAATTGAAAACAGACTTAAAATAATGGATGTAATATAAATATATAGTAAATAAACATAATTTAACATAACATGAATATAGCCCATCACACAACTAATATTAATACCACATAAATAATGGCGTTGAAGGTTAACGCAATGATTGGAAATCGGGTTAAGAATTACTTTACCTTGGGTTTTCCTTAATTCAAAACTGTTCTAAAAATCCTATATAATGGTTTAAATAGTGTTATTAATATCTTATATAAAATTATTCATATTTATAATATCTTATATTATCATCTCATTGTATCATTTCACCCTTTAATTATTAGTATTTTATACCTTTCATTGTTTTGGGTGCATTCTTTAAATGATTACCATAATCGGTTCATGAAAGATATTATCGTCAATTGGAAGTGAAAATCCATAATTGGAATGGAGTTTTATTTACAAATATCTTGAACAATAATTTATACAATTTATCATTTTAAATTCTATCATGAGGATGATTCATGAGTTAAATCATTATCGATATTCGATTAGGTTATTTGGTGATTCTTCGATTGTAAAGAACTTATTTTTTTAAATTAATAACACTCATGAAAAATGATTCAAGAACCATATATAAGATATAATAAAAATATTATAATCTGGTTCAACCATAAAAATGGTTTCTTGACCAGTCTTGAACAATGTAAATGAAATTGAAATCACATTATCCATGATGTCGGTAAATCGACACATCATAGACAGTGTTTTAATTACTCAATTATGTGGGAGTGGAGAAGAAGTATATTTCTGAGTCTTCAAAAATCATCATGAAATAAAAAATATGTAAGGTACCAGATAATTCATGCCTCATGGATAAGTGTAGGTGTGAAAAGAAAAATATAATAAAAGAATCTTGAAATAAAAGAAATGTTGAGAAATCCCTTATGAAAATTTGACAGCCTAATAACGTTGCATAAAATTTCATAAAATATTTTGATGATAGAAAAGATATTTCTCATCATTCATAAATAATATAGGATTTAAGAGGGATATTGAATGAAATTTCCCAACATAATAAAAATTAATTTTAAAATAATAACAAAAAATGATATAAAATAATTAAAAAAAGTGGTTGTTTACCTCTTAATCTATTCTCTATTAGATTCCTCTTATGGCCTTTGATTTTGGCTTTTAGATAATAAAATAAGCTATAGGATATGGGGAATATTCTTCGAAGGAATATTGGGTGGAACATTGGTAGGGATCAAGGCTTGAGAGGTGTGGGAGAAAGAGAAGAATGGGGGTAGTATTTATAGTGGAAGAGAGGATGTATTTTACATTATTTCAATCATTATTATAATATTTTTGCTTAGGACTAAAAATAGTCTTGATTTACTTGACACAAAAATAGTAATAATGTAATTTGATTTAGATACATGTGGTCTTAAATCCCTTATGATGTCATAAATAATTTATTTAATTCATAATTTGAATATACGGTATTTTATCGTATTTCACTATTCATAAAAAATACTAGAATTTCAGAAAATTCCAAATTCTTAACCCCACCCATTTCTTAATGTGTATAACTCAAAAAGGAACTAAATTTTTGGAAAATAATTTTCTAAATATTATTAATTTATTTCTTCAGTAAAATCATACATTATACAAAAATAATAATTTAAAACTATAACTGCTTTTATATCATTATTATAAATTAACCAAAATTTAATTCTAATAAAGAATTAAGAAAATATAAAAAATACAATTTTCTACTCATTAGGTTTGTATTACCATTCCTATTTCTATTCATAAGGGTTTGTTACATTTCACTAAAAATTATATCAATTCCATTAGACTCCAAATAACTCACTGAACCCAGTTGTAGATGACTGTCTTTTGAAATTCAAAACATTGAGGTTGAAAAGTTATGATTAATGGCTTGTTATAAATATATACATAAAATTATGTTTCATTAATATCATTTTATTTTATAAAATCGTGGTGTGTTAAAAAACTAACACTTCTTAATTTTGAGGATTTGTTCTTTGGAAGTCCGACTTTTTATCAAACATACGAGGTTAATATTGGATTAAAATTTTACAATTTTGTGAATTTAATTTGTATAATTTGATTGAATATTTGGAATTTTCTTAATTAATATTATCTAATATGATGAACTTTAATTTTTACCATTATATATAGAAAAATTTAATCAATGTGGTCAAGGATAAAATGGGATACCAAGGGATAACATAAAATGATAAGGTTTAAATTGACTTATAAAATTGTCCAAAATAAATTTTAAGGATATATTTTCACCTTATCACCTCATAGGATATATAATTAAACATTTTTTTACCCTGTGTAAAGTGGAATATTAAGGTACACATTATTCTTTTCAAAAACTCAATGTGTGTCATCTCTCCCACTTATAAAAGTTAACCACTATCTTATTCTATACAATCTTCCAATACAATTTGGTTTATCCCATACCTTAAAAATTTCTTCCCTACTTGACTATAATCATATTATATGACTTTTATTTATTATTAAACAATATTATTATGGATTTAGGTATAAACACAAAGAGGTTCTCCAAAAAATGGTGACATTATTAACAATATATTTTGTTTTCATTCTTCCTATAACTAATTCAAATATTCATAGATTATAATGATATATTAATAATCATATCTTCCAAATATGTATTTTTTATTTTGTTAATGTAATACCCAATATTCATCTAATCTTCCATTAAAAGGAAACCAATGTTTCAATATTGTGTTTGGCTGACCACCATCTTACAATATGATGTTATTCGTTTTCCATTAAAACAAATCATTATTTAATAAAATTATAGATTAATGGTTTATATTATATATTTATGATATTATTATACCAATTCAATTACAATACCACAAATAACTTCTTACCACCCATCATTTTGGAAAATAATAATGTCACTCGTGTGTGTGGCAGACTACCGCATAACGAGCTGATGTGATGAGTGTTTTATTTCTATTTTATTTGGATGGTAATAAGGATATATTAAAAGAATAAATTTTATAATTATAACATAATTATACTTATATAATTATCATACCACATATACCTTCTTACCTTCCATTCAATGGTGGATTCTATAAAGATGTTTGTGTGTACGGTAGACCACTGCTGTAACAGCCCAAGATTTTATAAAAAAATATTCTTTTTAATTTTATTAATGTCTTGTGTTGTACGCTACACCAAAAGGAGCATGCACAACACACATCCTTGACTTGACTTGCATTACACGCAATCGCGACCTTCCTCGATAGCGTGTGTAGTACGCAATACCGAGTTTCACTAAACAACGATATGCTATAAAAATATTATTAAAACTAGCCATTATGAATAGTAATAACCACTTTTTGAAATCCAGTAAATCTTATTTTTTCAAAATGAACTTTATTTTTGGATTCGGAGTATCGAATTTAGCCTAAGGTGAATTTTTGGTACTTTTCGGATAACTTTCATATTCTGATGAATAGTGAAAATTACTAAATTATAATTAAAAACAACTTTTTTAATCGAAATAATTAATAGTGATAAATCATTAATTTGAGTGGTTTTAAAGTATATTTAGAATATATTTTTACAATTTAATACAATGTTGGTCATTGGATGTAGTTTCACATTTAAACTAGACATAAACAAGTGTCAATCTTTTGATAGATATTGTTTCTTAAAAACACGCTATTTGTTTTAACATCGGGATTTAATTATAAAATTAATTAATATGTTATGAATTTGGTAAAATAGACTTCATTTTTGAATTCGGAATATGAAATATAGCTTGGGATGAAATTTTGGCATTGTTCTGAAAAACATCAATTTTTGATGAATAGTGAAACTACTAAGTGGTAGGTTAAAAACTGAATTTTGCATAAAACTTAATTTTACCGCTTCTGTGAATGGAATTTCGAAAATCCGAGAGACACGGTTAATATCAAGGACTAAAATGTGATTCAATGAGATGAAAATAATTTTTTGGTGAATAGTAACTGTTTACTTTTTTTTACCACGGTAAATAGTAAATAGGGTAACTAAGGGTAAATATGATATTAATATTACCCTAACACATGTCCTAATTCTATTGGACAAGTGTAATTCGACCAAAAACAAACTTAGGAATAAAATATGACCATTTAGGCCCACTTGGATTAGATTAGGACATTTATTATTAATTTATTTAAAGAAGGGTTAAAATAGTTAAAATCAAAGTTTAATAAGTAAATCATTTTTAATATGGGGTTATACATAAGATAAATTCGACTATAAATATTCATTAGAAAGCTAAAAAGATTTCCTACATGATGGTATTTTATTTGTAATTTTTAGACATCAAATAATATAATTTATTTATGACACAAAGATGATGCAGTAATTATCTTATTTATGAAATATTGACATAATTGATAATATAAATACCAAAATAAATGTAATTTAAGACTTTTTATGAATTCCACTAATTTTATAGGTTACTATGATATATTATTGTTGATGTAATCAACTTGGTTCGAACATATAATTCTGTTATGACTTTCAAAAAAATCATATATCAAATAGTGTCAAAATTGACACAAAAGAGTTTTTAAATCAAATATTATATTATTAATTGTTATCTTATTCCTAAAAATCTAAGGTTCGGCCAAATGACTTAGATAAGGATATATGTATTAATAATATACAATTTGGGGTTCGTTTGGCATGTTATAGTAAGTGTATTAACCATATAGTGAAAGAAAACAAAAAGACACGGTAAAAGTTAAATTATTTAACTTAGAGTTAAATCTAATTGATAAGGTTAAAATAAGAACCTAAACTTGTCTAAATCTTATTGGTTGATAGTATTTCGACCCATCCCCACTTTAGCTTCGAAATAAGACCCTTTGGAACCATTATAAACCGATTTTGACTTTAATATAAAATAATAGTTTGAGATATTCCTAAGGTGCCCCTCTCCTCCCCTATAAAAGGACACCTCCTCCCCCTCCTCCTCACACCAATTTGAGCACTCAAGCTCGGCCAACCCCTGCCTATTTCTCCTCTCCACTTCCCTAGCAACATCCTAGAGGTTCTGGTCTTCCTCAAAGTCCAATTTTAGTGCCCTAAGAGGAGGTCTCAAAGAGGCACTTCAAAGAAGAGGTAATTACCGTTACCAATTCTTTCATCTTTATTTCTTCTTCCACTTCTTCTTCTTAGGTTGTTTCATTATGAAGTAATAACATCAGTATCACTCATATACTGATATGTTATTATAAGTATGAAACAACCCTATTTCACCATCTATCCATCCTACGGAAAAAGAAATCACCACGCGTGCGTGCGTACGGAATACCGTCTCCACGCCGTGGTGTAATCTATTTTCCACCACCACCTTACATGGATGGGTATAATGGTGTAAAGAATAACTATACATAGTTATTACAACATCATATTGATTCTGATATATTGTATAATCCACTCCAATTCAATTCAATATTTATAGAAATGATATCATCGCTCGTGCGTACGTACGGAATACCGTCTCCACGACGCGATGAGATTCATTCTCCATGTTAACCATTTAAGAATGATTATAATGTATATATAAGAAATAATAATGAAATATATGACATTATAAAGCTACTGGATTTATGTATATATATACATATGTATGTCATCTACTTACTTCCATTTCAAGACAATAAGGAAAGGAAAACAGCGTTCATGCGTACGTACGGACTACCGTCTCCATGAACGGTGTTTTTCATTTTATTTATCTACCTATTATATATATATATATACTGAATATATATGATATATAAATCATATTTTATATTCTGGAAGTAAGTAAATCATGATATAAGTAATAATTATGTCAAGAACAAAAAGTCAAAACACCTACGATAAATGAAACGATTTTA
The DNA here is from genome assembly GCA_963277665.1 of Viscum album. Taxonomy (NCBI): domain Eukaryota; kingdom Viridiplantae; phylum Streptophyta; class Magnoliopsida; order Santalales; family Viscaceae; genus Viscum; species Viscum album. The sequence goes on from OY728149.1 coordinate 107,423,958, forward strand.
CCCAAAACGCTTCTTTAACATGGAATTTACAAAAGAACGGGTAATATAATGTCATAAGTGAACCATATATGATATCATAACAATGAATATGATTCTTTAATAAGTCAATAACATGATTTAAATCATTATACAGGAGGTTCGGACACTTACAAAGCAAGTCGGACCTAAGGTAAGGGAAATATCACAATCTCATTTTTATCCGAGATTGTTTATTCGTAAGTATTTACTGGGGTGTATTTTATCATCCACATCCATGTTTTATCAATATGTAATATTATTTCCATCCACCTAAAATTGTTTAAATCCATTTTTACCCTTCGGTGAGTTTTTAGTAATACGTATGAAAGGAATCTTTTGTCGTTTTTCGTACGAGGTACTTTTTGACTTTTCCGACAAAAGTACGAAGAATGTTTTTTTTAACTTATACGGCACGAACGGATTTCTACTGTTTTATAAAGCCTTATTTTAATGAAGCTTCCTCTAAAAGATTTCATGACTATTTTCAATAAAATCTCTTTCTTTTAAAATTGAATGATGTTTTGTGAAAAGAAATTGATTTTGAAGAAGAAAGGATATTTTCCTCAAGAATTCAATTCAAGTGTTTTATCAAAATTATTTTCCATCTAAGATAATAAAGGGTTCTGTTTCTATCCCTATTTTTACATTGGTTTGACTATGTTGTGATGGAATTATGTTTATGAATTCCTTTATCATATATGAATTGATTTATGATGTCATGATGTTTCAAGAATCCCATTTTTGTTATATGTGTTATGCGATGATGTATGTTTTATGATTATGTGGCACACATAAGAAAGGATTCATTATAAGATGGGTGGGACCTATATCTCCCTCCAATGCATTGGGTAATGATTTTATATCTCATGAGATAGACATGGCTGGAACGGAAGGTTATTTCGGTTCAGTGATACAGGACTGAAACGAGGAGTGAACTGGGTTCAGAAAGGGACATTGTCCACTAAGATAGTCTTGGCAATGAGTCATGACTAACAAGAAATGATTTTCCATGATTATGTGTGCATGCCACAAAGTTTCAAGTTTTATGTTATGATTATGGGGATCTCATTTTCACTTCTATGATTTATCCCATGTTATGATATTATGAGCTCTTTTGCAGGTTAAGATTTCCAAAAAAGCTATGTTCTTTTGTATATGATGTGATTGATATTTCTTTTGTTTACCCTTACTGAGCATTTGAGCTCACCCTTTTATGTTTTCTTTTCCCCAGGATATAAAGAAAGGTTTATAGGTAAAAAAAAGGGAAGATCTTTATGGGAGATATTGAAGATCTTTCACCACGATTAGAAGATTACGTTCCGAGTTTCCAAAGACACTAAACTATTACGATCCTTGTGTGTGTGTTTTTGTTATATACTAAGTATTCCGCAAAAGTAATGTAATGTCCATGTACGATAAGCTTCGGGTCTCTACAGTTGGTATCAGAGGAAAGGTTTAGTCAACCTTTGGAAACTAGGATGCGAAAACGTTAGTGAGATCCCTAGAGATATTTCTAAGGTATGTCTAGGGATGTCCCTAGGGATAAGTATACGTACAGGTTATAGTAATAGAATTACGCTAACGATCATATAATTAAACCTAAGATGTTGGATATTGAAGGTACTTCCCCTTTATTATGTTGTTTTCCCTAGCATGATTTTTGCCTCTCACACTATTCTTTTTGGGTTTTAGACGATGGCTGGAACCCGAAGGAACCGTGTTGATCAATGCAATGGACAATGCAATGATTGCCCTCCTGAACAAACAAATGTTATGGGAGATGGAGTGCAAAATCTTATTGCTATACTTACACAAGCTATGAATCATTCTGGACTTCCAAATGAGCAGAGAAGGGAACAATATTCTATTGAGTCCTTCATGAGGCAACGTCCACCTTCTTTCAGTGGGTCTTCTGATCCACTTGTGGCTGAACAATGGATCAGTACTACTGAAAAGATATTTTCAGTTCTTCAATGTTCTGATCATGATAAAGTCATCTTAGCAGTATATCGTTTGGAAGGTGAAGCTGATCAATGGTGGAATCTTATCAAGAATACGAGGCCAAGAGATGAAATTGAGTCCATGGAATGGGACGAGTTCAAGAACTTGTTTTTCAGTAAGTACTTCCCTCGTATTCTTCGAACAAAGATGGAGAAAGAGTTTCTTGAACTGAAGCAAAGGGACGATGAATCTGTTGGTACCTATGAAGCAAATTTTACAAGACTTGCAAGGTATGCTTCTGGAATTATCATCCAACCTGAAAGTAAAGTTGATCGATTTTTCAGTGGCTTAAAACCAAGTCTTCGAAGGGCATTAGCTATAAGAGACTTCAGTAGCTATGAAGAAATTGTGCGTTGTGCTATCAAGGTAGGAATGGAAGTTGGTGTTACATATCCATCTCATGGTTTTGACAAGAAACGAAAGATGGAGTTCAAGGAGAAATCTCAGAATAATGGTGAAAAGAAGATGAATGTTTCCTTATGCACAAAGTGTGGAAAGAAGCATGGTGGAGATTGTCTTAAAGGGACTAGAAAATGTTTTATGTGTGGAAAAGAAGGTCATCGAGCAGCTGAGTGTCGAAGTAATGGAAAAAGGGTTTCTAATGATGTGAATAAAGCAAACACTGCAGAGAACGCACCGCCAACACTTCAATGCTTCAAGTGCAAGGAAATGGGGCATTATGCTAATAATTGCCCTAATCCAAGGGTTAGTGATGATCAACATGAGCAACCACTGAAGGCAAAGGACAAAGGGAAATCACATGCGATCACTATTGGCAATGTTGAATATGACAACGATGTGGTGGAATGATTAAGTGTTTATGTAATGGGATAATGTTCTATCATTGAGTATTGCAATATTTATTGATGTGGTATTCAAAGTGATTGAGATATTTTTTTGGAAATAAGATGATATGCGCATAATAAAGACGAGAAAATGAAATGTTTAATAGTATTCATGAGCTCATGATTGATATAAGGACTAAGTGATATCATGGTTTGAGTATATAGAATTTTGAGGATTTTGGTATGTGGAAAGTGTTAACTTTTAACTGCACTCATGTTTTCACTAAGGTATTCAAGAGAATACACGATTAAGGACTTTGAATGTTTGGAATGTGACCAACAAGACATATCTTATGATATGTGGGGATCAACGACAGTATTAAATCTCTGGTAATCGATGTCACTATATTATGAGAGTGGACTGCAGTATTATGTATAAGCCTAAAGATTAGACTGGATTATGTTGGACATAAGTTAGTATTGTTTAAGGATAGAAGATTTTCGATATTATTGATGGGATGTTATAGTAACGTAGTTTTAGAAAAAGGACAACCTGCAGGACGGGCGACAGCCCATCGCTTCGGACAAGGCTGTAGGAATCGAACCCACAACCAAAGTGCGACTGGCCTTTATCGCCTACCACTGGCCTACAGGAAGTCCCTGTTTAGTAGAAACTAGTTTTATTATATTAAGCAGTATGATATATGAAGTATAAGTCCATTTTAAGAACTATATATGATTAATCTCACTATAGAATGACTTATGTATATTTAATAACTTTTGCTTACCTTTTGTTTGAGACAGATGGAATGACCCGTCATTCTATCACATGATCTGCTAACACTTCACGAATAACAAATTCAACTTCATTTATTTAAGAGATGAAGTGGAAATTGTTCAAGCCACGAACAACAGTGATATTGTATCAAAATAAAGTAAGTATTTATTCTAATTCAAATTTTCAACTTTAGGGAAATGATCTTGAAAACCAAAAATGTTGTCCTAGTGATCTTATACCTGATGAATCAGATGGTACCTTAGATCGTCACAAATTTATGGATTTGTGATTACTGGATTTTCCATAGCCATGTTCTCTACCACTCTCCATCAGAACATGATGGTTAGATTTCTCTTCCATATCCATATTTTCACCTATGTGGAAACCCAGTGATTAGTTTATTTGGGTAGTCGTTACATTTCATACTTTAGTTTTTAAAGCCAAGTTTTGGTATTCCCTTTTACGATGTGGGTTTCTATTAAAGAAACTTTCAAATAGTAAACCATTTATAACCCCGACGAATTTCGAGGGCGAAATTCATTTTAAGGGGGGTAGAATGTAACAGCCCAAGATTTTATAAAAAAATATTCTTTTTAATTTTATTAATGTCTTGTGTTGTACGCTACACCAAAAGGAGCATGCACAACACACATCCTTGACTTGACTTGCATTACACGCAATCGCGACCTTCCTCGATAGCGTGTGTAGTACGCAATACCGAGTTTCACTAAACAACGATATGCTATAAAAATATTATTAAAACTAGCCGTTATGAATAGTAATAACCACTTTTTGAAATCCAGTAAATCTTATTTTTCAAAATGAACTTTATTTTTGGATTCGGAGTATCGAATTTAGCCTAAGGTGAATTTTTGGTACTTTTCGGATAACTTTCATATTCTGATGAATAGTGAAAATTACTAAATTATAATTAAAAACAACTTTTTTAATCGAAATAATTAATAGTGATAAATCATTAATTTGAGTGGTTTTAAAGTATATTTAGAATATATTTTTACAATTTAATACAATGTTGGTCATTGGATGTAGTTTCACATTTAAACTAGACATAAACAAGTGTCAATCTTTTGATAGATATTGTTTCTTAAAAACACGCTATTTGTTTTAACATCGGGATTTAATTATAAAATTAATTAATATGTTATGAATTTGGTAAAATAGACTTCATTTTTGAATTCGGAATATGAAATATAGCTTGGGATGAAATTTTGGCATTGTTCTGAAAAACATCAATTTTTGATGAATAGTGAAACTACTAAGTGGTAGGTTAAAAACTGAATTTTGCATAAAACATAATTTTACCGCTTCTGTGAATGGAATTTCGAAAATCCGAGAGACACGTTTAATATCAAGGACTAAAATGTGATTCAATGAGATGAAAATAATTTTTTGGTGAATTGTAACTTTTTACTTTTTTTTACCACGGTAAATAGTAAATAGGGTAACTAAGGGTAAATATGATATTAATATTACCCTAACACATGTCCTAATTCTATTGGACAAGTGTAATGCGACCAAAAACAAACTTAGGAATAAAATATGACCATTTAGGCCCACTTGGATTAGATTAGGACATTTATTATTAATTTATTTAAAGAAGGGTTAAAATAGTTAAAATCAAAGTTTAATAAGTAAATCATTTTTAATATGGGGTTATACATAAGATAAATTCGACTATAAATATTCATTAGAAAGCTAAAAAGATTTCCTACATGATGGTATTTTATTTGTAATTTTTAGACATCAAATAATATAATTTATTTATGACACAAAGATGATGCAGTAATTATCTTATTTATGAAATATTGACATAATTGATAATATAAATACCAAAATAAATGTAATTTAAGACTTTTTATGAATTCCACTAATTTTCTAGGTTACTATGATATATTATTGTTGCTTTAATCAACTTGGTTCGAACATATAATTCTGTTATGACTTTCAAAAAAATCATATATCAAATAGTGTCAAAATTGACACAAAAGAGTTTTTAAATCAAATATTATATTATTAATTGTTATCTTATTCCTAAAAATCTAAGGTTCGGCCAAATGACTTAGATAAGGATATATGTATTAATAATATACAATTTGGGGTTCGTTTGGCATGTTATAGTAAGTGTATTAACCATATAGTGAAAGAAAACAAAAAGACACGGTAAAAGTTAAATTATTTAACTTAGAGTTAAATCTAATTGATAAGGTTAAAATAAGAACCTAAACTTGTCTAAATCTTATTGGTTGATAGGATTTCGACCCATCCCCACTTTAGCTTCGAAATAAGACCCTTTGGAACCATTATAAACCGATTTTGACTTTAATATAAAATAATAGTTTGAGATATTCCTAAGGTGCCCCTCTCCTCCCCTATAAAAGGACACCTCCTCCCCCTCCTCCTCACACCAATTTGAGCACTCAAGCTCGGCCAACCCCTGAAAATTTCTCCTCTCCACTTCCCTAGAAACATCCTAGAGGTTCTGGTCTTCCTCAAAGTCCAATTTTAGTGCCCTAAGAGGAGGTCTCAAAGAGGCACTTCAAAGAAGAGGTAATTACCGTTACCAATTCTTTCATCTTTATTTCTTCTTCCACTTCTTCTTCTTAGGTTGTTTCATTATGAAGTAATAACATCAGTATCACTCATATACTGATATGTTATTATAAGTATGAAACAACCCTATTTCACCATCTATCCATCCTACGGAAAATGAAATCACCACGCGTGCGTACGTACGGAATACCGTCTCCACGCCGTGGTGTAATCTATTTTCCACCACCACCTTACATGGATGGGTATAATGGTGTAAAGAAAAACTATACATAGTTATTAAAACATCATATTGATTCTGATATATTGTATAATCCACTCCAATTCAATTCAATATTTATAGAAATGATATCATCGCTCGTGCGTACGTACGGAATACCGTCTCCACGACGCGATGAGATTCATTCTCCATGTTAACCATTTAAGAATGATTATAATGTATATATAAGAAATAATAATGAAATATATGACATTATAAAGCTACTGGATTTATGTATATATATACATATGTATGTCATCTACTTACTTCCATTTCAAGACAATAAGGAAAGGAAAACAGCGTTCATGCGTACGTACGGACTACCGTCTCCATGAACGGTGTTTTTCATTTTATTTATCTACCTATTATATATATATATATACTGAATATATATGATATATAAATCATATTTTATATTCTGGAAGTAAGTAAATCATGATATAAGTAATAATTATGTCAAGAACAACAAGTCAAAACACCTACGATAAATGAAACGATTTTACCCAAAACACTTCTTTAACATGGAATTTACAAAAGAACGGGTAATATAATGTCATAAGTGAACCATATATGATATCATAACAATGAATATGATTCTTTAATAAGTCAATAACATGATTTAAATCATTATACAGGAGGTTCGGACACTTACAAAGCAAGTCGGACCTAAGGTAAGGGAAATATCACAATCTCATTTTTATCCGAGATTGTTTATTCGTAAGTATTTCCTGGGGTGTATTTTATCATCCACATCCATGTTTTATCAATATGTAATATTATTTCCATCCACCTAAAATTGTTTAAATCCATTTTTACCCTTCGGTGAGTTTTTAGTAATACGTATGAAAGGAATCTTTTGTCGTTTTTCGTACGAGGTACTTTTTGACTTTTCCGACAAAAGTACGAAGAATGTTTTTTTTAACTTATACGGCACGAACGGATTTCTACTGTTTTATAAAGCCTTATTTTAATGAAGCTTCCTCTAAAAGATTTCATGACTATTTTCAATAAAATCTCTTTCTTTTAAAATTTAATGATGTTTTGTGAAAAGAAATTGATTTTGAAGAAGAAAGGATATTTTCCTCAAGAATTCAATTCAAGTGTTTTATCAAAATTATTTTCCATCTAAGATAATAAAGGGTTCTGTTTCTATCCCTATTTTTACATTGGTTTGACTATGTTGTGATGGAATTATGTTTATGAATTCCTTTATCATATATGAATTGATTTATGATGTCATGATGTTTCAAGAATCCCATTTTTGTTATATGTGTTATGCGATGATGTATGTTTTATGATTATGTGGCACACATAAGAAAGGATTCATTATAAGATGGGTGGGACCTATATCTCCCTCCAATGCATTGGGTAATGATTTTATATCTCATGAGATAGACATGGCTGGAACGGAAGGTTATTTCGGTTCAGTGATACAGGACTGAAACGAGGAGTGAACTCGGTTCAGAAAGGGACTTTGTCCACTAAGATAGTCTTGGCAATGAGTCATGACTAACAAGAAATGATTTTCCATGATTATGTGTGCATGCCACAAAGTTTCAAGTTTTATGTTATGATTATGGGGATCTCATTTTCACTTCTATGATTTATCCCATGTTATGATATTATGAGCTCTTTTGCAGGTTAAGATTTCCAAAAAAGCTATGTTCTTTTGTATATGATGTGATTGATATTTCTTTTGTTTACCCTTACTGAGCATTTGAGCTCACCCTTTTATGTTTTCTTTTCCCCAGGATATAAAGAAAGGTTTATAGGTAAAAAAAAGGGAAGATCTTTATGGGAGATATTGAAGATCATTCACCACGATTAGAAGATTACGTTTCGAGTTTCCAAAGACACTAAACTATTACGATCCTTGTGTGTGTGTTTTTGTTATGTACTAAGTATTCCGCAAAAGTAATGTAATGTCCATGTACGATAAGCTTCGGGTCTCTACAACTGCCTCAGGAAGTGATGTGATTCAATGTTCACTAATGATTTTCATGGAATGTAATAGTGGTGAATATAATGAATATAAGTGATATATATGACATACAAATTATTATATATATTAATTATAATATTTACCATTCTTTTGTTTCAACCGTTATGAAAATTGAAACACCATTTATGCGTACATACGATCTACCGTTGCTATGAATGATGTATTTATTTTTCAATCTCTAAGTTTTTTGGTTAATATATGTAAATATATGTGGAATGTAAATTATATTAATATCGTTTTTAAAATTATGGTCATTTTTGAACCATTATCAATGTTATGTTTTAAAACATACATGAAAAACAAAGCATTTATTACCTAAAACATGAATTTAATAAGGAATTTATAATAAACAGGTAATAATGGGAAATAGTTAAATATTATATTGTGTGACATATATAATTATGGTTCAATAATAGATATATTATAAACCAAGAAATATTATATAACAGTTTTGTGCTTCTATGAAGGAAGTCGATACATAATGTAGGGGATTTGGTCTCAGTTTTCCTTTTTTTAAAGGTTGGGGCCGAAGCCTCATTTATTATTAAAGAAAAGAAAATACCTCTTTAACTAGGTAAAGGGATACCCATTACCTAGACCAAAAGCCTTACTAAAATTTATCCCATTACATGTCCCGTATGTAGGTTTCGGGCATAGCGGAAGCTAATGGGTGATTGTGCCCACCTGGCTTTTTGACATTAGCAATGATTAATCTCGGATCAATATGACAAAAAACGCTAGTCTCCATGGATCAACTCATGGAAATAGACAAAGAAGATGAAAGGTCTCAAAACCACAAATTGGATCGTCATAGGTTGATTATAATTAATTTAATTAATTAATAAGAAGTACCTTTTGGGTGTTCATTCTTCTTTGATATTCTTGATCACGTTATGAGGTGATTCATTCTTGCGTCGTAGAAGCCAAGTGTAGACTTCCACTAGTAGTGATACACTTTGAAACATTAAAAAGGAATTTTAATTATAAAACTTCAATGTCCATATAAATAAATTCTTAAAACCATTTTTAAAACATGGACATTAATGAGAAAGATTTAGAATAATAAATCTTTAAAACATTTAAAATGATATTTTAGTTAGAGTTCCTAACCAAAAGAGAGACACATGAATACAAATAATTGATGTAATAAAAACTTTGTAATATCATGAGAATAAAGTTATTCATGATATACTATGCAAAGTACATTATATACACCATATAAAAGTTATTTGGTGTATAAAAACAATGAAGTCCCAATGGAATGTAATTTGAGATGAATTCTCTTATAAAGACCGTATCCTTTGGTTAGGGATAAATCAATGACATAATTATGTGTGAAAAATATAAATACACTCAATATGATTGTATATTCATTATAAATAAATCATAGGACATTCACACATATTCTTGTAAAGACAACACCAATGAATTGGATATTTAACTCAACAAATGGAGATTGAGTTAAAATTAATCTTATCAAGTTCATATCAATGACTTGAGAAATTATCAATGGAGTGATTGTGTGTATCCAAAGTATATCCATGGAAAGGGGAGTAGAAATTATTACATAAGAAAATGAATAGTGATTCCACACATAATCATGGAGTAAAATAATCAATGAAGTATGTGTAAAGCCAAATGAATAGAATTAGAAATTAAAAATTCCCATATCAATTTGGTAACATACGAAACATAAACCCATAGAAGAAGGATCATACAATGATGATTTAAATATTCATAAATTTAAGTATATTACACAATTAATACAATCATGGGTAGTGCACACACCACATGCAATAAATAAGCAGTGAACGATGGAAAATATCACGGAATTAAAAGTGAGATAAGAAACCCCTTACCAAGTAAATTTCCTTGGTCGAGGGTTGGTTAAAATTCTGTATAATGGTGAAATAATTTTTATTAAATTATAAAAGAATCATATACATTAATATGATATCATATATGATCTTTTAACATTGCTTTGTTAATAACATCTTAGTATTATCGTTGTTTCGGGTGTTAACTTATTCGTTTTCATTTATATGCTTTGTTACATAAGTCATGTTTGTTATTGATATGTTGTATATTATTCATATTCAGAATGATATCATGTACTTAAACAATACTTTTAACCATAAAATTATAATTATTCTTGAATGGATACGATGGGGGATTAATCTCATCGTGTTCATGGAGATGGTAGTCCGTACGTACTCGCGAGAAAAATTATCTTTCTTTTGATATTAAAATCATATATAATTAGATGGTATATCATATATAAAGAATGATTATAATGTTGTATTTATTATTGACTTAAATTACACATCATTATCATACCCATCCAAATAACAATGTTTTGAATAACAATTTCACCACGACGTGGAGTCGGTAAGCCGTACATAAGCGCGTATGGTGACATGTCATTCAATGGATGGATAGAATACTGAATATTTTTGTACCATATTCATAATAACATAACAGTGTATAGAATATACTGTAGTTATTATTTTAGAATGGAAATAACAAAGAAAGAACAAGTGGAAGAAGAAAGGAACTTGAAAGAGGGTGGAGAAAACATTACCTCTTCTTCGGGTTCTTCCTTTTGATTTGATCAAAAGAGATCCTCAGGTTGGATTTCTGATTCAACTAAGGCATCTAGGTTGAATTTAGGGAAGGTGATAAAATATTTGGGCCGGGTTTGGCCATGAAAAAAGGCATTGATTGTGTGAATTAGAGAGAAGGGGGATAACCTTCTTATTAGAGGGGTAAGGGGCACCTTTAAAAAAGCTAGAAATATTATTTTATAATAAATTCATATTCGGTTTCTAATGACTCAAAAGTTGATTATTTAATGGTAAAGGTAGGTATAGTTCGAAAAACATTCATCCAATAGGTTTTAGACAGGTTTGTTTCACTATATAAACTTTATCTTTTTTATTTAACTCTTAGTTAAATAGTTTGACATCTACCATGTCTCTTTGTATTTTTTATGTTATATATGTAATAAACATACTATATACTTATAAGAGACCGAAAAGTGGTACATTAATGATAAAACTATCATTACATAATCCTTTGTCCTAACCTTATATTTTTAGGAATAGAATATCAATTAATACTGTAATATTTTTTTACAAACTCTTTTATATCAATTTTGACACTATTTAATAATTTATTTTTGTTAAAGTCATAAAAACATAGTTAATTCGAAAACAAAACATATAAGTAATCCTAAAATGTCATATTAACCAATAAAATTTGTGGATGTAATCAAAACATTCAAATTATATTTATTTTAAAATTTATAATACAAATTATTTGATTCATTCATTAATAAGGAAAATACTGCATCATTATTGTGTCATTATTTAATTTAATTATTCTCAGTATATAAAGTATAAATAAAATACCATTATGTAGGAAATCTATTTATATTTCTAATGAATATTTATAGTCTAAAATATTATATATAGAACCCTATGTAAAAATTGTTTCTCTAAAAGATATATGCTTCTGTCATTTTTGTATTTACTTTAACTTAATTAATTTAAAGTGTCATTATCACTTAAACGTGGCTCTATGGGGTCCCAAAATCTACCCAAAGATGACCATGGTCGGACATGTATCAACCAATATGGTTAGGACACGTTTTTGGGTAATTTAATATTATTATAATATTATTTTTGACCCTTATTCATCGTATTTACCCTTTAACCGTGGTAAATAAAAATATTTACCGAAATAATTATTCACAATGTATAAAAATAAAAGATAACGATTTACACAATTTAGAACTCCTGTTTTTTAATATGGAATACATCATTCTAAATTCCAAGCACAGAAGTGGCAGAAATTATTTTAAAATTAATTCTCGTTGTCAAAACAAAGAGCGTGTTTTTTAAGAAATAATAACTATTAAAAGATTGAGAATTGTTTATGTCTATTTTAAATGTGAAATTATGTCCAATTACCAATAATAGATTAAATGGTAAAACTATATTCTAATTATATTTTAAAACCTCTCAATAGTATAATTTATCACTATAAATTATTTCGATTAAAAAGGTTTTTTTTAATTAATGTATAGTATTTTTCACTATTCATCAAAATTTGAATGTTTTCTAAAAAATACCAAAAATTCTCCCTAGGGTAATTTAGATATTCTGAATCAAAAAATGATGTCAATTTTAAAAGATAAAATTTATAAAATTTTAAAAAGTGTTTAATTATATTCCTAACGGGTAGTTTGATTGGTTGTGGTGTGTGTTAGAACATGAAGCTGCGTACAACACACGCTACTGTATTATTTAAAGGGAAGCATATCATGGATGCTTGGGGTGTTACATTCTCCCCTCCTTTAAACAACTTTTTCCTAGAATTTTTTTTTAAAAAAATTGGGCTTGGGAATATAATGGAAAGTCCCACATCAGAAAAAGAGTTAATAAAACCATCACTTTAATAGAAAGAAAGAGAAGTACAAAGGTCACCCACGATAACCCATACTAGGATTCCATGTAGGGAAACATGGATATGGAGGATAAACTAAGTGTCATGTTATGATGGAGTGGGATAGAAAACATGATCAGGAGAAAGTTAACAACAAGAAAACCACAAACTTGTGATGGGACAAACAGTCATTATTCCCCCAGTAGGAAAAGTAAACAAACAACATTTTTTTTATTTTAGGTTACATTACATAAAGATGAGGAATTGATTTATGAGATTTTCTATGAAGAAAAATATATATACTTACTTTTTAAGTAGAGTTTTATTCTTTAATAAATTTATACCACTAACTCATTTTTTTAACGATGAGTATTTAAGAAGACATGGTCACACTGGAAGAGATAGAATAAACTTCTATATAATCACATGATCCATGAAGGATAAACTATATTTTTACATTTTCTTTAGAGATTAATAAAAAATAACAGATAGTATAAGATCTGATGATCCCCCAAAAGGATATTCCATTAGAGAAAGAAACACAAATCTAAATTTCGAAAACTAAGCCAACAATACCCCAAAGTTAAATAAATACTATTCAATAAACAATTGTCCTCAAAATCCTTCATTATAATCCAAACTAATATTGAAACCCATAAAATAAAAGAATTTGGTTGTGTAGTCTTCCACGTTAAATTGTATCTCCAAATGACATCAACTACTCTTAAAGTTACATATTTAAAAGTAATTAACCTAATCAAATATTCTCTATTATTGGTTAATCATTTCCATAATTAACCCAAATCACTATAAATACACAATAATAACATATATAAAAATCAACCATTACTCCACAAATGAAATCCCATAGTATTCTATTTTCTATAGCCATATAGTATTCCCAACAAAGTTAACATCTTCCAAAATAAAATTTTCACTTAATCACCAAATAATTTTCCTATACTAAGGGTATTCATTTGATAAGACAAAAGATCCCAAATCAACTTATTATTGATCAATAAAATAATTTAACTAAAAATAATTAGTCACACTAACCAGGGACTTCACGTAGTCCACTGGGATGTGATTAATCCCCGTCACACTTTGGTTGTGGGATCAATTCCAACAGATTTGTCCGACGTGACGGGTTGTCACACAGTCTGTGTGTTAACTGTATTTTATTACATTACCAAAATGAGATAAATTTATCAAAATAACCATAAAACAATTTAACCACAAATTTTATCTCATACCTTTCATTTCATCCCAAAATATAATAACTTGTAATTGCCTCAAACCCAATGATCATATAAAACCAGATTGTTATTTATAACTATATCCAAAAGATAAAAGATAAGTCTTCCTAAGATATAATATTACATCACAAACTACAGGGTTATAAATTCAAGAGAAAATTATTCCAAAGTAAACCCATCAACAAGGAGTACTAGTACTTTTAAAAATTTATCCAACCATTTATTTCCAAATAACTTCTTCTTTGAATAAGAAAATGTCTTATAGAATAGGGCATTCACTCGGGTAATTGATAGGTCCCCTACATTTATGAAAAATTACTATAAATGGATTCTTAGGACCATTTTTATTTTCTTACATAGTACTCTTCATTTTTTCACAGCTATTCTTCAATTTATGTCCTTATTTCCAACACTTAAATCATTTCATTGGTCCATTGAGACACCTTTCTGTGTGTCTCCTTCCACATTTATTTCATGATGGAAATTGTGGTTTCTTTTCTCCATGGTATCCACTACTGGATCTCTTATCATTCATCACCTTTATCTTCTTTATTGAGTCTGGGAGTTGGAAAATATAGATGTTATTGATCAAATATTTGGAAAACTGATTTGGCCTGAAGACAATATCTTTTACGCCTATCCACATTCCATTTTTTTTCTCATTTCCACCACTGTTCCCACCTTGTACATCATTCTCAATGTTACTATGACTTCCTTGGAATCTAGCCATTGACTAAAACTAGAAAGAATTGTGAGAGTAACAGTAGTCATAAAATCATTTATAGAATATCAGGACCCCTTATTCTCAATTTTAAACACCTTAGGATTAACCAATGTCATTTATTCTCATCTTATATTAAAATACATCAAATCGGTTTGTAAAGAAAATTTAAATTATTCTAAGAATATCCCCCAGGAGTGTCATAACCAAGAGTGAAGAAGGACCCATTATCGTGCACCAGTTCCCGTTCAAGTCTACCTCAAAACGGTGTTTTCGGATTTTACCCATAGGTACATCTGTGCCAGAGCTGCCTCTACCTACTCGTATCCAGACAGGGATGTATTTCTCGTAAAACTCACAACATATCTACATTAAAAAAATTCTAGGAATTGATTCTATACTAATCATCAAAGTCAATCATAGGTCTATTTTCTCT
Source organism: Viscum album (assembly GCA_963277665.1). Taxonomy (NCBI): domain Eukaryota; kingdom Viridiplantae; phylum Streptophyta; class Magnoliopsida; order Santalales; family Viscaceae; genus Viscum; species Viscum album. Next base: position 107,439,228 of record OY728149.1, read on the forward strand.
AATCAGAGTTTATCTAAATCTAGTTTCCTTGGTTTGTACTAATCTTCCTCTAATACCAACTGTAACGCACTCACCCCAGAAGCCCATAGTTAGTGCATTATTACGTATCATTGGAAGGATCGTAAATGATCGAGTCTCTAATGACTGATTAGTTTAGAATCCTTGGAAGTAATAGATACATTCATAAGGTATACATTACATCATAAAATGGAAAACTACAACAACATTGTCCCAATAAAAACAATTAGATCCCATAGAATATCCCTGGAGGTTAGTCATAATATACTTCTTTACATCCTGGGAAAATAAAACATAGAAAGGGGTGAGCTCAGATGCTCAGTAAGATATCATTATAGCAGAAACTTCCATAAATAAGCATAAACATTTAAGGCAGTATATAAGACTAGAACAAAAGCCTTTTAAACTTGAACTTCAGCATAATATGGAAAAGATTAAATCAAATAATTCCATTTAATTATTCACATGGATATTCTACTAGTTTAATGATCATATTAAATATCAATAACCACATTCATAATGATGGGATGCATAATGCCAGACTATTATAACCACATAGTCAAGGCCTTGTTCCAAGACTACAAATATGATTATGTCAAGGCCTTTTGCCAAGACACTACTTTGTCTCATGAGTCCTATCGATGCATCTAGAAGCTATAACAGCCTCCACCCGTCACTTACTAAGTCCAATGCATTCCTCATATGAATATGTTTAAACATAACATAGACATTCGTATTAAAAATAGCATACGTAATGTCAATACTTTATCCACAAACCATGAATTGAATAAAAATAGCTCTTCCACAGCCAAACATTACTCATTCAATACAATATTGAAGAATGTATTGTAATAGACTAACCTAAATCAATAATAATGAACAATATTGACATATATGAAAATAATCATCAAAACTATTAGAGAGGAATATCCCCCTTTTCGTGAAATCATTTAAAAGTCACACTATTTCTCAAAAAGCCATTTAAAAATAGATTTTTGAATCAAAGTATCCCATACCACTTTGAAACCTTTAAAAGTAATTTTAATTTTAAAACATCAATGTCGATAAAAATAAATACTTAGAACTATTTATAAAACATGGATGTTAATGAAAATTATTTATAATAATAAATCTTTAAAACATTTAAAATGAAATTTTAGTTAGAGATCATAACCAAAAGAGAGACACTTGAATACAAATAATTGAGGTAATAAAAACTTTTTAATATCATGAAAATAGAGTTATTCATGAAATACAATGTCAAAGTACATTATATACACCATATAAACGTGATTTGGTGTATAACAACAAAGAAGTCTCAATGTAATGTAATTTGAGATGAAATCTCTTATAAAGACTGTATTCTTAGGTTAAAGATAAATCAATGACATAATTATGTGTGAAAAATATAATTACACTAAATATAATTGGATACTTAGTGTAAATCAATAAGAGGGCATTCACACATATTCTTGTAAAGACAACACCAATGAATTTGATATTTACCTCAACAAATGGAGATTGAGTTAAAATTACTCTTATCAAGTTCATATCGATGACTTGAGAAATTATGAATGGAGTTATTATGTGTATCAAAATTATATCCAAATACAGGGGAGTGGAAATTATGACATAAGTAAATGAATAGTGATCCCACACATAATCTTGGAGTAAAATAATCAATGAAGTATGTGTAAAGTCGAATGAATGGAATTTGAAATTTTAAATTCCCTTATTGATTTGGAAACATACGAAACATTCACCCATTAAAGAAGGATCATAAAATGATGCTGTAAATATCCATAAATTTAATTATATTACACAATGAATACAATCATGGGTAGTACACACACCACATGCAATAAATAAGTGGTGAACAATGGAAATCTCACGGAATTAAAAGTTAGATAAGAAACCCCTAACTTTGTACTTTTCCATGGTCGAGGGTTGGTTAACCTCATGTATAATTGTTAAATAATTGTTATTAAATTATAGAATAATCATATATATAATGCCCCGACCTTAAACATTACTTAATATTGAATTAAATGAATAATTCACATTGAGGATATTTTCAGGTTTAGAGTTTTAGAGAATTAGATCATAAATCATGAATTACATTCCACATTTAGACAAAGTGGTTACATTAAAGATAGAATTCGTTTTTCTCATCAACAGAAACATATTTAAAATAAAACATGGATTCATTTTGACACTTCCTTGACACTATCTTCATTTCATGCACCTTTCCCTTGAACTATGAAAAACATTTCAAAAACATAGGATGGGCATAAAAGTCTCAGTAAGGGATATAAAAGTATGAAAAGAAAACATTAGTGCATGTATGAAATCATACTATACTCATAAAACATAAGCATTTTAACATAACTCATCAAATTATGAATAAATCATAGAAATCATAAGGCATAAAGGTATCTTGAGGCATTAATAACATTCTTACGTAGGGAGTAACCCTCTTGGTTACGTTTGGAATACCCATCACAGTATATTCCCTAAATTTCTTCGGATAAACCTTAACATTTAACTCCTTCGCGTTACCCAATGCATTAGAGAGCTATATCGGGCTCACCCGCCCTTATTTTATCACAGAAGCACCCATTTTCATAACAATTTGCAAGAACCATAACACAAACATATCACATAAAACATGCATAAAGGAAACATAACATTTCCACATTTCAATCACCGTATAACATTTTAGGATATTGAAATAATTAATCCATTAAAAAACCATTTTCAAAACCATTTAAAACATTTAATAAAGAGATTTTTGAATCAAAGTGTCCCATACCACCTTGATGATTTAAACCATTAATATCCATATAAATAAATCCCTAAAACCATTTTGAAAACATGGATATTAATAAGAAAAAATCATTAAAACATTTAAAGCAATATTTTGGTTAAATGGTTTTTACCAAAACTAGAGACACTTGAATACAATAATTGAGGAATAACATTTAATCAGAAATTTATTATATCATGAGAATAAATGGATTAATGATATAATATTCTAAATGACAGTATATACACCATATAAGAGTGAATTGGTGCATAACAACAATGAAGTCTCAATAGAAATGTAAAATGTGATGAAATCCCTTATAAAGAAGGTATCCTTAAATTAAGGATAAATCAATCTCAAAATTATGTGTGGAAAATATAAATACACCCAATATAAGTGGATATTAAGTGCAAAACAATAAAAGGTCATTAAAACATATTCAAAGGATGACATATTCAATAACTACATGTTGAACCCAAAGAAATCAAAATTGGGTTAAAAAGTTCCCTTGGTAAAATTCAACAGCCTAACGGTGTCACTTCAAAATTCAGAAAAAGAGTTGATGAGAGATAAAAAGGGTATCTCATCACCTGTACATAAAATTTACATCAATAAGGATATATAAGAACATATCCCAACATAATAGTATGTGAATTAAAATACATAACAAAAGAAGTCGTTTAAAAAGAGGAGGGTGAAAGGTTCCCTTACCGACTTGGGTAACATTCGAAACGTACACCCCATTGAAGTAGGGTCATACAATGAATATGTAAATACCCATAAATGAAATTATATTAAAAAAAGTGTATAATAATGGGAATTACATACACCACTCAAAGTAAATGGTGGAAAATGTAGCATAAATCTCATGGGACTAAAAGTGAGATGAAAAATCCCTTACGAAAACTCGGCAGCCTAACGACGCCACTTAAAACTTCCAAAAATGGATTGACGAGATCAAATAGGGTCTCTCATCATATTAAAATAAAATTTACAGAAATAGGAATATAAAATAACATCCCCCATCATAACAATGAGGAGCTTAAAAGAAGTGACATAAAGGAGAATACTTAAAAAGAAAGAGAGAGGTTAGATCTCTTACGAAAATTCGGCAGCCTAACGACACCACCCAAAACTTCCAAAATGGATTGATGAGAAAAAATAGGTTCTCTCATGATATGAACATAAAAATTACAGTAGTATTAATATAAAATAACATCCCAATAATAAGAAAGATGATCTTAAAAGGAATGACATAAAAGAGTGTACTTAAAAAGAAAGAGAGGGGTAGGATCCCTTACCTTGTGTCCGACATGACTCGATTGTTCATTAATCTCCTGAATAATAAAATTTGGTCAATTTATAATTTCTAAAGGAACTAATTTAAATATTATTATTAATTTAATATCACATTTTATAAGGTTATAATAATTGGTTAATAAAGTGAGTTCATATCAGACATTTTTGTCGATGTTCGGTACATGAGTAAAAAATCGAACTTGTTGGAAAAGAATTTTCCATGTAGTTATAGGTACATCATATACAGAATATTATTGATGTTTTAAATATCATATATATCCAGTATATATTCATTTTATACTATTCCATAGCAATTGGAGATAAAAAATTAAAAGCACCGTTCATGGAGACGGTAGGCCGTACGTACGCATGAACGCTACTTTCATTTTTTGTCATATTAATGGAATTGAAACAAAATGAGAGATATATATATTATAATTTCAGAATTATATCCATAATATAGATTTAATGTATTACATATATATCCATTTTATATATGTACTTATAATAGTACATAACATTTGGAGATAAGAAATGAAATGTACCATTCATGGAGACGGTAAGCCATACGTACGCATGAACGCTACTTTCATTTCTTTTTTTTGTATTAAATGGAATTAAATAATAATTATATAAAGGTATATTATAATTACATTAGTATATCATATGTTATACGATTAATTACATCCTTTATATGTCCAACATATGGCATTAACGAATCAAATCACTTTATGGGGGCAGTATTCCGCACTTCCTAAAATGAAGATATCACGTTTACCCATAATTGAAACCATAATGGTATGCAATAAATGAAAAAAATACAGAATCTTAAGGAAGAAATAAACATATTATATATCATATATAAATATATTGACATCTTAATGGACCCCTTTTAAGGGGTTAAAATAATATTGAACAATCATCGTTTCGTGAGGCAGTAATTCGCCATCCATAGCAACAATATGTTGTTTAACCATTTGACAGAGGTGTGTAAATGTGTAGCTCGAATACATATTATAAAAACATCCTAGTATATTTTGGATACTGGTTTTTTTTTAAAAAAACTAATAAAAAGAGTTTAGGGGTTTGGAGAAGAAAAATAAAACAAAAGAACACAAGGGAAGACATTACCTTTAAATCGGGTAACTCTCTTTGATTTGAGCTCAAAGTCTTCCTTGGAAATGATTTTTACCAAAGTGAGGATTCAATGATGAAGAGAGGGATGTGGAGAGATGAAATAGGCTGGGGTTGGCCGAGACAAAGGCTTGAGATGTGTGTGTAAGGTGGTAGAGGTGGGGGCCTTTTATAAGAGGAGAGGAGGGGCACTCTTGGAAAGTTATAAAATATTACATTATTATAAAATTATTTTAGGATTTAAAAGGTCCCAAAAGGATATAGTTATAGTATAAGGTGATAAGGTTTCTAAATCCACCCATACAATAGGTTTGTGACAAGTTTTTGACTTAGATTTCACCCTATCTTCTCATTTTATTTAAATCGTTCATTTACGAGGTCATCACTGCATCGTCACGGTGTCATAAATAAATTAATTTATTTTATGTATAAAAATTATAAAAAAAATATCATGATGTAGGAAATCGTTTTATATTTCTAATTAATATTTATAGTCAAATATATGACTTATATAACCCTATGTAAAAATTTTTTTAGTAAAACAACACATGTTTGTGACATTTTAATTTTAACTTTAAAATAAAAAGGTATTTTTGTCATTTTCCTACCAAAGTGGCTCCATGGGATCCCAAAGTTGACCCATGGATTTTCTTGGTCGGCCATGACTCATCCAATGAGGTTAGGACATGTTTCTAGGTCATTTAATATTATTAAGACACTATTTTTACCTTAAACTACACTAATTAACTCTAATCGCGATTAAAACTTAAATGTTACTATTCACCAAAAAAAAATTAATTTAATCCCATTGAACCACATTTTACTTCTTAATGAAAACCATTTATGTTGGATTTTTGAAATTCAAAACACAGAGGTGGTAAAATTTCATTTAAACGAAAAATCTTTTTTTTAAGTACCCCTTAGTGGTTTTACTATTCATCAAAAATTGAAGTTTTCCAGAAAAATACCAAAAATTCACCCTAATATATATTTGATATTACGAATTCAAAAATGATGTATATTTTACTAAATTCAAAACATATAAGTTAAATTAATTAATTTAATAATTAATTTCTGCTGTCATAGCAAATAGCGCGTTTTTATGAAACAATAAGTATCAAAAGATTGACACTAGTTTAAGTCCAATTTCAAGATGAAATTAATTCCAATGACCACTATTGGATTAAATGGTAAAAATATATTATAATTTAACTTTAAAACCAATTCAAAAGATAATATAATCATATAAATAAATTAGATTAAAAAGAGGTTTTCAATTAAAATACAACAGTTTTCACTATTCATTAAAAAATGATCTTTATCGGAAAAATACCAAAAATTTACCCAAAGTAAATTCTGATGTCCCAATTATAAAGAAGAATTTTATATTGTCAAATATAACACATACAATTGTAAAAAAGTGGATTTAAAAGAGGTTCGCCATCAAAAGGCGGTTAATCGTCATTTTAACGAATATTAGAATGTTTACGCTTAAAATTGGATTCATTCGCATTTTTAATCCTCTAACATTTATTGTAAAAAGTAAAAATATTTATCAAACATATATAATCATTTAGTACTTAGTTCTGTTCATTCCTGCAATTACAATAGCTAGGTTTTAACTACTATTTAAAATAATATTATTTTATTATTAGAGTGTAACGTAAGATTCCCAAGAAACTCGTTGTTGCGTATTGGGTACGCCATCGATCATAGCATCCCCTTTAAAGTAATATTAATATTTTATTCACCAATATGGATAAATGTGAAAAAGTTATATTCTTTATTTACCTGGGGTGTTACATCATTCCCCCCATTTGGGAATTGCGTCCTCGCAATTTTAAAATTGGGCTTGGAAACTTCATTGAAAATCCCACATCGGAAAAAGAGTCAGTAAAAAATCACTTTCAAAGGTCACCCGAGTTAAAACATACTAGGATTCCAAGTATGAAAATATGGACATGGAGGAAAAAACAAAGGGTCATGTTCTGATGGAGAGTGATAGTAAACATGTCTAGGAGAAAGTTAATCATAAGAAAATCATAAACTTGTGATGGGTTAAACGGTATTCGATTCCCCAGTAGGAAAAGTTAACATACAACATTTTTGTTTTAAGTTACTATTCATTGAGGAATTTATTTTTGATCTTAACTAAATCATAACAAAACATACTTGTCACGTAGACTATCAACTTTTACTATATTCCTTAATCAAACTCATATTTTCTCCAAAAGACGAGTATTTAGGAAGACTTGTTCGCATTAAGAGTACTACAATAAACTTCTTGAGAATCAACGATATCCATAAAAGAGAACTACATATTTCCCATGTCTTTAGACAAAATCCAAAACCAAAATTGTTAGTATGAGATCAGATAATCCACAAAAGTATAATCCTTTATAAAAAGAAAATCTATTCTTATTCTCCAAAATTTGTCCAAAAAAACCCAAAGTTCAACGAAGACCATTCAATAAACAATTGTCCATAAAATTCTTCAAAGTAAACCAAACTAAGATTGAAACCAAAATATTTTAAGGATTTAATCACATAGTATTCCAAGGTACAAATTGACTTTTATCTCCAAATAACATCAGTTGCTCTTAAATTCTCATATTGAAAAGTAGTTAACCTAATCACATATCCTCCATGATAGGTTAATCATTTCCATAGATAACCCAAAATAAACTTACTCTTGATTCCTAAAATAATATAACTAAAATGAATTAGTCAAACTAACCAGGGACTTCACGTAGTCCAGTGGTAGGCAATAAATACCAGTCACACTTTGGTTGTGGGTTCGATTCCCGCAGCTTTTTCTGACGCAACGGGTTGTCACACAGTCTGCGTGTATTCCTTTCTCCAAAACTATATAATTCTTAAAACATTCACCAAAATGAGATAAAATCTTCAAAAATAATCATAACATATTTTAACCTCAATTTTATCTCATGCCTTTCATTTTTCATCATAATATATAATAACCCATAATTACCTCAAAAGTAAGGATCATATAAACCCTAATTGTTGCCTTTATAATTATTATCTAAACTTCCACATCGATTGTTTATCTCGTACATGATGCATTATAGAAAATACAAAGGTACAAGTGGTTGATCATGACTCCTTGATAGTTGGTTTAGAACAACCACTAGTTTCCTCATTGAAACCCCCATTTCATCCAGTCTATTAATCAGAGAACAACCATAGTTTCCTTCAAACCTATTGCCACTTTGGTCCCTGCTAGATCCATCCATTCACTAAAAACAGAAATGTCAGTGTGAGTATATCAACAAAACCATCATGTACTAATGAGGAAGATAAACACTAACATATACTTACTCATTCACTTTATCTATAACTAGGACTCTTTCTAAAATTCTAACCATTATGGTAATGTCACTTATGCCAAGAGAATACCCTAACCTCTAAAGTTATCTAAACCGACCTCTAATACCAACTATAAGGTCCCGGCCTAAAACCTCACTTAATATTGAATTAAATGAATAATTCACATTGAGGATATTTTTAGGTTTAGAGTTTTATAGAATTAGATCATAAATCATGAATTACATTCCACATTTAAACAAAGTTGTTACATAAAAGATAGAATTTGTTTTTTCCCATCAACGAAAACATATTTAAAATAAAACATGGATTCTTTCTTGACAATTCCTTGACACTATCATCATTTCATGCACCTTTCCCTTGACCTATGAAAAACATTTCAAAAACATGGGATGAGCAAAAAAAGATCAGTAAGGGATATAAAAGTATTAAAAAGAAAACATTAGTCCATGTATGAAATCATACTTTACTCACAAAACATAAGCACTTTAACATACCTCATCAAATCATGAATAAATCATATAAATAATAAAGCATAACGGTAACATGAGGCATTCATAACATTCTTACATAGGGAGTAACCCTCTTGGTTACGTTCGTAATACCCATCACACTATATTCCATAAATCTCTTCGGAGAAACCTTAATGTTTAACTCCTTCGCATTACCCAATTCATTGGAGAGCTATATCGGGCTCACCTGCCCTTAGTTTATCACGAAACCACCCGTTTTCATAACAATGCCCAAGAACCATAACATAAATGTATCACATAAAACATGCATAAACGAAACATAACATTTCCACATTTCAATCACAGTATAACATTTTAGGATATTGAAATAATGAATCCATTGAAAAAAAAACCATTTTCAAAACCATTTAAAACATTTAATAAATAGATTTTTGAATCAAAGTGTCCCATACCACCTTGAATATTTCAACATTTTAACCCATTAATATCCATATAAATAAATCCCTAAAACCATTTTAAAAACATGGATATTAATAAGAACAAATCATTAAAACATTTAAAGCGATATTTTGGTTTAAGGGTTTTTACCAAAACTGGAGACACTTGAATACAATAATTGAGGAATAACATTTAATCAGAAATTTATTATATCATGCGAATAAATGGATTCATGATATAATATTCCAAAGGACATTATACACACCATATAAGAGTGAATTGGTGCAGAACAACAATGATGTCTCATTAGAAATGTAAAATGTGATGAAATCCCTTATAAAGAAGGTATCCTTAAATTAAGGATAAATCAATCTCAAAATTATGTGTGAAAAATATAAATGCACCCAATAAAAGTGGATATTATGTGTAAAAAAATAAATGTTCATTCAAACATATTAAAAGGATTACATATTCAATAACTACATGTTGAACCCAAAGAAATCGAAATTGGGTTAAAAAGTTCCCTTGGTAAAATTCGACAGCCTAACGGTGTCACTTCAAAATTCAGAAAATGAGTTGATGAGAGATAAAAAGGGTATCTCATCACTTGTACATAAAATTTACATGAATAAGGATATATAAGAACATATCCCAACATAATAGTATGTGAATTAAAAGACATAACAAAAGAAGTCTTTTAAAAAGAGGAGGGTGAAAGGTTCCTTTACCGACTTGGGTATCTTTCGAAACGTACACCCCATTGAAGAAGGTTCATACAATGAATATGTAAATAACCATAAATGAAATTATATTACACAAAGAGTATAATAATGGGAATTAAATACACCACTCAAAGGAAATGGTGACAAATGTAGCATAAATCTCACGGGACTAAAAGTGAGATGAAAAATCCCTTACGAAAACTCGGTAGCCTAACGACGCCACTTAAAACATCCAAAAATGGATTGATGAGATAAAATAGGGTCTCTCATAATATTAAAATAAAATTTACAGAAATATTAATATAAAATAACATCCCCCATCATAACAAAGAGGAGCTTAAAAGATGTGACATAAAGGAGAGTACTTAAAAATAAAGAGAGAGGTTAGATCTCTTACGAAAATTCAGCAGCCTAACGGCGCCACTCAAAACTTCCAAAATGGATTGATGAGATAAAATAAGGTCTCTAATAATATGAACATAAAAATTACAGTAGGAGTTATATAAAAAAACATCCCAATCATAAGAAATATGAGCTTAAAAGGAATGACATAAAAGAGTGTACTTAAAAAGAAAGAGGGGTAGGATCCCTTACCTTGTGTGCGACATGACTCGATCATTATTTAATCTCCTTAATAATAAAATTTGGTCAATTTATAATTTCCTAAGGAAATACTTTAAAGATTATTATTCAGTTAATATCACATATTATAAGCTTATAATAATTGGTTAATAAAGTGAGTTTATATCAGACGTTTTTGTCGATGTTCGGTACATGAGTAAAAATCGAACTTGTTGGAAAAGAATTTTCCATGTAGTTATAGGTACATCATATCCAGAATAGTATTGATGTTTTAAATATCATATTTATCCAGTATATATTCATTTTATACTATTCCATAGCATTTGGAGATAGAAAATTAGAAGCACCGTTCATGGAGATAGTAGGTCGTACGTACGCATGAACGCTACTTCCATTTTTTGTCATATTAATGGAATTAAAACAAAATGAGAGAGATATATATTATAATTACAGAATGATATCAATAATTTAGATGTAATATATTACATATATATCCATTATATATATGTAGTTATAATAGTACATAACATTTGGAGATAAGAAATGAAATGTACCGTTCATGGAGAAGGTAAGCCGTATGTACGCATGAACGCTACTTTCATTTTTTTTGTATTCAATGGAATTAAATAATATTGATATAAAGTTATATTATAATTCCTGTAGTATATCATATGTAATACCATTAATTCCATCCTTTATAAATCCCACATATGGCATTAACGAATCAAATCACTTTGAGGGGGCGGTAGTCCGCACTTCCTAAAATGACGATATCAGGTTTACCCATAATTGAAACCATAAATGTATGCCATAAATGAAAAAAATACAGAAGATTAAGGAAAACATAAAAATATTATATATCATATATAAATATAGTGACATCTTAATGGCCACATTCGATGGTGTTAAAATAATATTGAACAATTATCGTTTCGTGAGGCAGTAATTCACTATCCAGAGAAACAGTATGTTCTTTAACCATTAGACGGAGGTGTGTGAAAGTGTAGCTCGAATTATTATTATAGAAACATCCTATTATATTTAATATACTTGTTTTGTTACAAAAAAAGTAATAAAAAGAGTTTAGGGGTTTGGAGAAGAAAAATAAAACAAAAGAACACAAGGGAAGACATTACCTTTAAATCGGGTAACTCTATTTTATTTGAGCTCAAAGGCTTTCTTGGAAAGGATTCTGCCCAATGTGAGGCTTAAATGATGAATAGAGGGATGTGGAGAGATTAAATGGTCAGGGGTTGGCCGAGACAAAGTCTTGAGAGGTGTGTGTACGGTGGTAGAGGTGGGGGCCTTTTATAAGAGGAGAGGAGGGGCACTCTTGGAAAGTTATAAAATATTACTTTATTATAAAATGATTTTTGGATTTGAAAGGTCCCAAAAGGATATATTTATAGGATAAGGTGATAAGGTTTTAAAATCCACCCATCAAATAGGTTTGTGACAAGTTTATGACTTAGATTCCCCCCTATCTTCTCATTTTATTTAAATCGTTATTTATGAGGTAATCACTGCATCATCACGGTGTCATAAATAAATTAATTTATTTAATGTATAAAAATTATAATAAAATTATCATGATGTAGGAAATATTTTTAGATTTCTAATTAATATTTATAGTCAAATATATGACTTATATAACCCCATGTAATTTTTTTAGTAAAACAACACATGTTTGTGACATTTTAATTTTAACTTTAAATAAAAAGGTATTTATGTCATTTTCCAACCAAAGTGCCTCCATGGGGTCCCCAAGTTTACCCATGGATTGTCTTGGTCTTACATGACTCATCCAATGAGGGTAGGACATGTGTCTAGGTCATTTCATATTATTAAAACATTATTTTTACCTTAAACTACACTAATTACCTCTAATCGCGATTAAAACATAAAAGTTACTATTCACCAAAAAAAATTATTTTAATCCCATTTAACCACATATTAATTCTTAATTACAACCATGTATGTCGGATTTTTGAAATTCAAAACACAGAGGTGGTAAATTTTCATTTAATTAAAAAAGCAGTTTTTAAGTACCACTTAGTGGTTTTACTATTCATCAAAAAATTGAAGTTTTCCAGAAAAATACCAAAAATTCACCCTAAGATATATTTGATATTCCAAATTCAAAAATGATTTATATTTTAAAAAATTCAAAACATATAAGTTACATTAATTAATTTAATAATTAATTTCCGTAGTCAGAGCAAATAGCGTATTTTTATGAAACAATAAGTATCAAAAGATTGACACTAGTTTAAGTCCAATTTCAAGATGAAATTAATTCCAATGACCACTATTGGATTAAATGGTAAAAATATATTCTAATTTAACTTTAAAACCAATTCAAAAGATAATCTAATCATATAAATAAATTATATTAAAAAGTGCTTTTGAATTAAAATACAACATTTTTCACTATTCATTAAAAAATGAACTTTATCGGAAAAATACCAAAAATTTACACAAAGTAAATTTTGATGTCCCGATTCTAAAGAAGAATTTTATTTTGTCAAATATAACACATAAAATTGTCAAAAAGTGGATTTAATAGAGGTTCACCATCAAAAGGCGTTTAATCGACCTTTAAAAGAATATTAGAATGTTTACGCTTAAAATTGGATTAATTCGCATTTTTAATTTTCTAAAATTTATTGTAAAAAGTAAAAATATTTGACAAAAATATATAATAATTTTTTACTTAGTTTTGTTCATTACCTCCATTAAAATAGCTAGGCTTTAACTACCATTTAAAATAATATTATTTTATTATTAGAGTGCAACGTAAGATTCCCAAGAAACTCATTGTTGCGTATTGGGTACGCCATCGAGCATAGCACCCCCTTTAAAGTAATATTAATATTTTATTCAAAAATATGGATAAATGTTAAAATTTCATATTCTATATTTTTCTGGGGTGTTACAATATACATTAATATGATATCATATATTACCTTTTAACATTGCATTGTTAAAAATATCATAGTATTTAGTTCTTTCGGGTGTTAACTGATTCGTTTTCCTTTATATGCTTTGTTACGTAAGCCGTATTTGTTATGGATTGGTTGTATCTTATTAATATCCAGAATGATATCACGTCATTAAACATTACTTTTAATAATCAAATGAGAATTAGTCTTGAATGGATACGATGGGGAATTAATCTCATCTTGTTCGTGGAGACGGTAGTCTGTACGTACGCACGAGCGACAATATCATTATTTTGGAATTAAAATCATATATAATTGGATGTTATATCATAAATATAGAATTATTATAATGTTATTTTTATTATTTACTTCAATTACACATCATTATCATACCCATCCAAAAAAATAATGATTTGAATAACAATTACACCAAGACGTGGAGACGGTGATTCGTAAGTATGCACGTATGGTGACATGTCATTCAATGTATGGATAGAATACTGAATACGGTTGTACCATATTTATAATGACATCAAATTATATATAATATACTTGAGTTATTATTTTATAATGGCAATAACAAATAAAGAATAAGTGGAAGAAGAAAGGAACTTAAAAGAGGGTGGTGAAAACATTACCTCTTCATCGGGTTCTTCATTTTGATTTGATCAAAAGGGATCCATATGTTCAATTTATGATCAAAATAAGGCCTCCAGGTTGAAGGGATGTAAGTTTAGAGAATATTGGGGTAGGTTTTGCCTGATCCAAAAGGTTTTGAAGGTGTGAATTAGAGAGAAGGGGGAGTTCCCTTTTATAAGAGGGGTGAGGGGCACCTTTTGAAAATCTAGAAATATAATATTATAATAAATTCATATTCAGTTTATAATGGCTAAAAAGTAGATTATTTAGAGGTTAAGGTGGGGATATGTCAAAAACCACTCAAACAATATGTTTTCGAGAAGTTTGGGTTACTATATTAACTTTATTTTTTTTCTTTGACTCTTAGTTAAATAGTTTGACATTTACGATGTCTCATTGTATAATTATGTTATATAGTTAATAAACATAATATATACTTCCAATAGAAAAAAATTTTGTCCATTAATGATAAAAATATAATTTTATATGTCCTTTTTCTGAACCTTAGATTTTTAGGAATATAATATCAATTAATAATATAATATTTGTTTTACAAACTCCTTTATGTCAATTTTGACAATATTTAATAATTTATTTTTGATAAATTCGTAACAAATTTATTAATTCGAACCAAATTAATTTACGTAATCCTAACATCTCATATTAATCAATAAAATATTTGTAAGTCATCAAAATGTTCAAATTATATTTATTTTGACATTTATAATAATAATTATTTGATTCTTTTGTTAATAAGGAAACCACTGCATCATTATTGTGTCATAAATAAATTTAATTATTCAATGTCTAAAATTTATAAATAAAATAAAATTATGTAGTAAATCTTTTTATCTTTATAATAAATATTTATAGTAAAAATATAACATATATAAACCTATGTAAATTTTGTTTTTCTAAAAGATATATGCTTATGTTATTTTTTTATTTACATTAACTTAATTAATTTAAAGTGTCATTATCACTTACAAGTGACTCCATGGGGTCCCAAAATCGACCCAAATATTCCCATGGTCGGACATATATCAACCAATAGGGTTAGGATACGTTTTAGTGTATTTTAATTTTATTATAATATTATTCTGCTTACCCTTTTTTACCGGATTTACCCATTAACCATGGTAAATAAAATATTTACCGAATTAATAATTCAAAATGCCTCAAAATAAAAGTTATCTATTTACACAATTTGGGCTTCCTAATTATAAATATGGAATCCATCTTTCTAAATTCAAAACACATAATTAGATGAAATTAATTTAAAATTAATTCACATTGTCAAAACAAAGAGCTTGTTTTTTAAGAAATAATAACTATCAAAAGATTGACACTTTTTTATGTCTAGTTTAAATGTGAAATTTCAAACAACTACCAATATTGGATTAAATGGTAAAACTATATTCAAAATATACTTTAAATTGTCTCAATAGTATAATTTATCACTATAAATTATTTGGATTAAAAAAGTTTTTTTAAATTAATGATTAGTATTTTTCACTATTCATCAAAATTTGAATGTTTTGTAAAAAATACCAAAACATCACCCTAGGATAATTTCGATATTATGAATCCAAAAATGATGTCCATTTTTAAAGATAAAATTTATAAAATTTCAAAAAGTGGGTATTACTATTCATAACGACTAGTTTGATTGGTTGTGGTGTGTGTTATAACTCGAAGTTGCGTACAACACACACTACTGTATTATTCAAAGGGAAGCGTACCATTGAATATTGGGTGTTACATGAGTACACTTAGTGTTTGACCATCTAGGCCTATTTCTCATTGGCATTAGGCGGGCTTTCCAAAATTCAAAGATTATTTTCTAGTAACGGGTCAAGGCACCCAAGAGAATGAAGTTGACATCGCATTGACGTGCCACCTCATATGAACACTTACTGTGTAATTTAATCCCTTTGTCTCAATATCTAATCATACAGGTTTCATGGTAGTGTCATAAACCTATATTCTTTATCTGTTATTCTTTGAATTTTAGAAATAAACCTGTCGTGTCACCATGGCTATGGAATTTGTTCGATAGATCTATTTCAATCAAATGTCCAGAGATATCTACTTCCATAAATATGGAAGGGAAAAATCCTTCCACGACTTATCCATTAACAACATGTCATTTGTGACGCACCTATCGTACACTACTTCCATCCAACTGTCTACATGATGGTTTTCGTTAGAAAATATAAGTTCGCAAGTCCTGACATGAGTTAATGATAATCATCTAGTCTAAGGACCCTTACACATGCTCGCAGATAGAAATATCTAATGACACCAAGACATGCGAAATTACTACTGGAGGATATGTTCTTATAATCTCTGATCTTGGAGATTACCAAGTGAGAACTCAATGAGAAAGAGTCTTGTACTCTTACGAGTACTCAAACATGATGATCTGTATACTATGTGTCATATCATAGTATGTCATCCAACCCTAGAACTTCATTTAAGAATATTGTTATAGCATTTCAAGGTTCTCATCATAGAGGGGATCTTCCATGACCTTATTAATGCAACAAATATTATAAGTCCCCAACCCTAAACCTTACTTAATCTTGAGTTATTACAAGATTACACATTGAGGATCTTTTCAGGTTTAGAGTTTTAGAGAATTAGATCATAAAACTTGCATTACATTCTATATTTAAACAAAGTGGTTACATAAAATATAGTATTCATTTTTCCCATCAACGGAAACATATTTAAAATAAAACATGGATTCTTTCTTGACACTTCCTTGACACTATTATCATATCATGTACCATTCCTTTGACCTGTGAAAAACATTTCAAAAAAACTTGGGATGAGCATAAAATGCTCAGTACGGGTTATAAAAAGTATGGAAAGGAAACATGAGTACATATATACATAAGAATGAAATCATACTTTACCCATAAAATATAAGCACTTTAACATACCTCATAAAATCATGAATAAATCATAGAAATCATAAGACATAAAGGTAACTTGAGGCATTCATAACATTATTACGTAGGGAGTAACCCCCTGGGTTACGTTTGGAATACCCATCACAGTATATTCCCTAAATCTCTTCGGAGAAACCTTAACGTTTAACTCCTTCGCGTTACCCAATGCATTGGAGAGCTATATCGGGCTCACCCGCCCTTAGTTTATCACGGAACCACCCATCTTCATAATAATTCCCAAGAACCATAACATAATCATAGCACATAAATTAAGCATAAATGAAAAGATATCATTCCCACATTGCAATAACAATATA
Source organism: Viscum album (assembly GCA_963277665.1). NCBI lineage: Eukaryota > Viridiplantae > Streptophyta > Magnoliopsida > Santalales > Viscaceae > Viscum > Viscum album. Next base: position 107,456,900 of record OY728149.1, read on the forward strand.
ACATTTTAAGATATTGAAATAATGAATCCATTCTAAAAACCATTTTCAAAACCATTTAAAACATTTAATAAAGAGATTTTTTAATCAAAGTGCCCCAAACCACAATGATTCTTTTAACATTTTAAACCATTAATATCCATATAAATAAATCCTTAAAACCATTTTGAAAACATGGATATTAATGAGAAATATTTATAATATTAAATCATTAAAACATTTAAAACAATATTTTAGTTAAAGGGTTTTTAACAAAATGAGAGACACTTGAATACAATAATTGAGGAATAGAATTTAATCAAAACGTTATAATATCATGAGAATAAAGGGATTCATGATATAATATTTCAAAGGAAATTATATACACCATATAAGAGTGAATTGGTGCATAAAAACAATGAAGTCTCAATGGAAATGTAAATTGAGATGAAATCCATTATAAAGATGGTATCCTTAAATTAAGGATAAATCAATCTCATAATTATGTGCGACAAATATAAATACACCCAATATATGTGGATATTAAGTGTAAAATAATCAGAGGTCATTCAAAAATATTCAAAGGATTACATATTCAATAACTACATGTCGAACCCAAAGAAATCGAAATTGGGTTAAGAAGTTCCCTTGACAGCCTAACGACATCACATCAGATTTTAGAAAAAGAGTTGATGAGAGAGATAAAGGGTATCTCATCACTTAGACATAAAATTTATGTCAATAAGGATATATAATAACATATCCCCACACAATAAGATGAAAATTAAAAGACATAACAATAGAAGTCTTTTAAAAAGATGAGGGTGAAAGGTTCCCTTATCGATTTGGGTAACTTTCGAAACGTACACCCCATGAAAGAAGGACTATAAAAAATGATGTAAATACTCATAAATGAAAGTATGTTACACAAAGAGTAGAATAATGGACAATACATACACAACTCAAAAGGAAATATTGGAAAATGTAGCATGAATCTCACGAAAACACAAAGTGAGATAAAAAGCCCCTTACGAAATTTCGCCAGCCTAACGGCGCCAATTAAAACATCCAAAATGGATTGATGATAGAAAATAGGGTCTCTCATCAAATGAACATAAAAATTAGAGTAATACTAATATAAAATAACATTACAATCATAAGAAATATGAGCTTAAAAGGAATGACATAAAAGAGTGTACTTAAAAAAGAAAGAGGGGTATGATCCCTTACCTCGGGTCCGACTTGACTCGATCGTTATTTAAACTCCTGAATAAAAAACTTTAGTTAATTTATAATTGCTTAAGAACATTTTTCAAGTTCATTATTCCTTTTATATAACTTACTAACATGCTATGAACACTATGTAATTATTTAAGTTAATAATGGACATTTTGTAGATCATTCCTACTTGAGTCAAAAATAAATTATTTATAATTACAAGTTGTTCATGTGGTAAAATATATATTATATCCAGAATTATATTCATTATTTAGATATCATATATATCATATATATCCATTATATACATTCATTTATAATATAACATAACATTTAGAGGTAAGAAATGAAATGTACCGTTCATGGAGATGGTAAGCCATACGTAAGCATGAACGCTACTTCCATTTCTATTTCTTATTTAATGGAATTAAAACATATTGATACATAATAATATTATAATTACAGTATGGTATCATATATAATATCATTAAATCTATCCCTTATACGTACCACTTATGGTATTAACGAATCAAATCACTTTGAGGGGGCGGTAGTCCGCACTTCCTAAAATGAAGATATCACGTTTAACCATAATGGAAACCATAAAGGTATGCCATAAATAAACAATACAGAATTTTAAGTAAAAAATAAACATATTATATATCATATATGAATATAGGTACATCTTAATGGCCACCTTTGAGGGTGTTAAAAGAATATTGAACAATCATCGTTTCTTGAGGCAGAAATTCACCATCCACAGAAACAGTATGTTCATTAACCATTAGATGTTGGTGTGTGTAAGTGTAGCTCGAATCCTTATTATAAAAACATACTAGTATATTGAAGATACTATAGTTGTTACAAAAGAAATGAATAAAAAGAGTTTAGGGGGTTGGAGAAGCAAAATAAATCAAAAGAACACAAGTGAAGACATTACCTTTAAATTGGGTATCTCTCTTTGATTTGAGCTCAAAGGCTTCCTTGGGAAGACTTCTACCCAATGTGAGGATTCTAGAAGTAATAAAGGGATGTGGAGAGACAAAATGAGCAGGTTTCGGCTGAGCCAAATGCTTTAGAGGTGTGGGTAAGGTGGTAGAGGTGGGGGCCTTTTATAAGAGGAGAGGAGGGGCACTCTTGGAAAGTTACAAAATGTTACTTTATTTTCAAATGAGTTTCGGATGTTAAAGGTCCCGCATTGATGTATTTTGAGGATAAGGTGGTAAGGGTTCAAAATAGACTCATCCAATAGGTCTTTTAAAAGTGTAAGTTATAGTTTTAACATTATCTTTTCATTTTATTTAAATCCTTTATTAATGAGGTAATCACTGCATCGTCATGATGTCATAAATAATTTATTTTATTTTATGTCTAAAAATTATAAAAAAATATCATGATGTAGGAAATATTTTTATATTTCTAATGAATATTTATATTCAAAAATATGACTTGTATAACCCCATTTAAATATTGTTTTAGTAAAATAACTCATGCTTATGACATTTTTATTTTAACTTAAAATAAAATGTTATTTATGTCATGTTTCAACCAAACTAGCTCCATGGGGTCCCCAAGTTTTCCCATGGATTTTATTGGTCGGTCATGACACATCCAATGAGTGTAGGACATGTGTCTAGGTCATTTCATATTATTAAAACATTATTTTTACCTTAAATTACCCTTATTATATCTAACCACGATTAAAATTTTAAGTTACTATTCACCAAAAAAATTATTTTAATCCCATTGATCCACATTTTACATCCTAATGACAACCATGTATTTCGTATTTTTTGAAATTCAAATCACAGAAGTGGTAAAGTTTCATTTAAACGAAAAATCATTTTTTAAACTACCACTTAGTGGTTTCACTATTCATCAAAAATTCAAGTTTTTCAGAAAAATACCAAAAATTCACCCTAAGATATATTTGATATTCTAAATTCAAAAATGATGTCTATTTTACAAAATTCAAAACATATATATTGCATTAATTAATTTAATAATTAATTCCCGCTGTCAAAACAAATAGCGTGTTTTTAAGAAACAATATCTATTAAAAGATTGAGACTAGTTTAAGTCCAATTTCAAAGTGAAATTAATTCCAATGACCACTATTGGATTAAATGGGAAAAATATATTCTAATTTCAATATAAAAACAATTCCAAAGATAATCTAATCATATAAATAAATTAGATTAAAAATAGGTTTTGAATTAAAATACAACATTTTTCACTATTCATTAAAAATAAACTTTATCGGAAAAATACCAAATATTTACACAAAGTAAATTTTGGTGTCCCGATTCTACAGAAGAATTTTAATTTGTCAAACATAACACATAAAATTGTCAAAAAAGTGGATTTAAAAGAGGTTCTGCATCAAAAGGCGGTTAATCGACCTTTAAAGAATTATAGAATGTTTTCTCTTAAAATTGGATTCATTCTCATTTTTAATCCTCTAACATTTATTGTAAAAAGTAAAAATATTTGACAAACATATATAATCATTTTCAGTTACTTCTGTTCATTCCCTTCATTACAACAGCTAGGCGTTAACTACCATTTAAAATAATATTATTTTATTTTTAGAGTGCAACGTAAGATTTCCAAGAAACTCGTTGTTGCGTATTGGGTACGCCATCGAGCATAGTGTCCCATTTAAAGTAATATTAATATTTTATTCACAAATATGGATAAATGTGAAAATATCATATTCTTTATTTACCTGGGGTGTTACATCCTTCCCCCCTTTTGGGAATTTCATCCTCACAATTTTAAAATTGGTCTTGGAAAATTCATTGAAAATACCACCTCAAAACAAGAGTCAGTAAAACAATCACTTTAAAAAAAAGAAAGAGAAGTACAAAGGTCACTCGAGTTAACCCATACTAGGATTCCATGTAGGAAAAAATCGATATGGAGGAAAAAACAAAGGGTCATGTTCTGAGGAAGTGTGATAGAAAACATGTTTAGGAGAAAGTTAACCACAAGAAAATCACATACTTGTGGTGGGTTAAATGGTATTCGATTCCCCCGTAGGAATGGTTAATAGACAACATTTTTGTTTTAAGTTACTTTTCATTGAGGAATTTATTTTTGATCGTACGGAAACATACTTACTTGTCATGTTGACTTTAAAATTTTACTAGATTTCATACACAAACTCATACTTTCCCCAAATGATGAGTATTTAGGAAGACTTGTTTACATTAAGAGAGCTATAATCAACTACTAGAGAATCACCTAATCCACAAAATAGAACTATATACTTCCCATGTCTTTAGACATTAACCAAAACTAAAACCCAATGTTCAACAAATACCATTCAATAAACATCTATCCATAAAATTATACAAAGTAAACCAAACTAAGATTGAAACCCAATTCTCTGAAGGATTTAATCACATAGTCTCCTAAGATAAATTTTAACATTTTTCTCCAAAATAACATCAATAACTCTTACAGTCTCATACTGAAAAGTAATTAACCTAATCACATATCCTCCATGATAGGATAATCATTTCCATTGATAACCAAAAAAATCAACTTACTCTTATTTCAAGAAATCATATAACTAAAAGGAATCATTCAAACTAACCAGGGACTTCACATAGTCCAGTGGTAGGCGATAAATACCAGTTGCAATTTGTTTTTTGGTTCGATTCCCGCAGCTTCGCCCGACGCGATGGGTTGTCACATGGTCTACGTGTTGTCCCTTTTAAAAAACTATATAATTTTATAACATTCCTCAAAAAGGGATAAATTCATCAAAAATAACCATAGCATATTTTAACCACAAAGGTTATCTGATAACTTCCATTTTGTAACCCAAAATGTATTAACCAGTAATTGCCTCAAATTCAAGGATCATATAAACCCAAATGGTTCTTTATAACTATATCCAAAAAAGAAAGGATAATTATTCCTTGAATAATATTTTCATATATCAAACATCAGGGTTACTATAAAAAGTCTTCTAATGTAACCCCATCATCGAAAGAGACTTAATACATATAAGAATTTCACCATCCTAAAATATACCATAACTCTTGAACCCCTTATATGATGACTTCTTACTCATTCACCATTCTTCATGATCCATTATGCATTCCTTTTCAACTTATTCTGAAATACTTCTTTCCTACAAACAAAATCATGAATCATATCCTATGATTCCAATAATAGGAAAACATATGTTAAGAAATATTCCAAACCTTTCATTATTCATTGTCATTTTCTTCATCCTCAATAGGAATGTCATTAGGTATTGGTAAATGAATATTTGTACGATCTTGGTGACCCCATTCCCGAAACTTTTTTGTAGGACATGTGTTTTCATAATGACCATGCACACCACATTTAAAACATTCGATTAATCCTTCAGAAATAAATTCTTTCCCTTTCTTAGAGTCAACTAGATGCTTCCTTTCTCCATGGCAGGTTCTTGCTTTATGACCATCATTTCAACATCTATAGAATCTTTCTGTCCCCTTGAAACATTTTCCTATGTGTTTCTTTCCAAATATTTGACACATAGGTTTTGGAACAAACTTACCTTTATGATTATTACCTCAACTTCCGTACAGATTTTTTTCTCACGTATACGATGCCTTATAAAAAACACTAAGGTTTAGGTGATCAATAATGACTCCAGATAGTTGGTTAAGGATAACCACAAGAGTTATCATTGTAGCTCCCATATTATTCAGTTGTTCTTTCATAAAACCGTCACAGTTTTCTTCAAATCCACTGTTACTTTGGTGCTTTCTAGATCTAGCCATTTACTATAACCAAAAAGGTCAGTGTGAGTATATTAGTAAAATCATCATATAAAAAAGAGGAAGATAAACACCAAGATATACTTCTCCAAGTTATCTCAAATTCATTCTAACTAAAAAAAACGATGACTCCATCTAATATACTAACCATTGTGGTTATACACAACTTGTCACTTTTTCTTAAACAACACTCTAACCTCTAAAGTTATCTAAACCGACCTCTGATACCAACAATAAGGCCCCAACCCTAAACCTTACTTAATCTTGAGTTATTACAAGATTACACATTGAGGATCCTTTCAGGTTTAGAGTTTCAGAGAATTAGATCATAAAACTTGCATTACATTCCACAATTAAACAAAGTGGTTATATAAAAGATAGTATTAATTTTTCCCATCAATGGAAACATATTTAAAATAAAACATGGATTCTTTCTTGACACTTCCTTGACACTATCATCATATCATGTAACATTCCCTTGACCTGTGAAAAACATTTCAAAAAAACAAGGGATGAGCATAAAAATCTCAGTAAGGGTTATAAAATGTATTGAAAGGAAACATGAGTACATATATACATAATAATGAAATCATACTTTACCCATAAAATATAAGCACTTTAACATACCTCATAAAATCATGAATAAATCATAGAAATCATAAGACATAAAAGGTAACTTGAGGAATTTATAACATTCTTACGTAGGGAGTAACCCTCTTGGTTAAGTTTGGAATACCCATCACAGTATATTCCCTAAAACTCTTCAGAGAAACCTTAACGTTTAACTCCTTCGTGTTAACCAATGCATTGGAGAGCTATATCGGGCTCACCCGCCCTTAGTTTATCACGGAACCACCCATCTTCATAATAATTCCCATGAACCGTAACATAATCATAGCACATAACTTAAGCATAAAGTAAAGATTACATTCCCACATTGCAATAACAATATAACATTTTAAGATATTGAAATAATAAATCCATTCTAAAAACCATTTTCAAACCCATTTAAAACATTTAATAAAGATATTTTTAAATCAAAGTGTCCCATACCACATTGAAACTTTTAACATTTTAAACCATTAATATCCATATAAATAAATCCTTAAAACCATTTTGAAAACATGGATATTAATGAGAAATATTTATAAGACTAAATCATTAAAACATTTAAAACAATATTTTAGTTAAAAGGTTTTTAACAAAATGAGAGACACTTGAATAAAATAATTGAGGAATAACATTTAATCAAAACTTTATAATATCATGAGAATAAAGGGATTCATGATATAATATTCCAAAGGATAGTATACACACCATATAAGAGTGAATTGGTTCATAACAACAATGAAGTCTCAATGGAAATGTAAATTGAGATGAAATCCATTATAAAGATGGTGTCCTTAAATTAAGGATAAATCAATCTCATAATTATGTGAGACAAATATAAATACACCCAATATAAGTGGATATTAAGTGTAAAATAATCAAAGGTCATTCACACATGTTCAAAGGATGACATGTTCAATAACTACTTGTCGAACCCAAAGAAATCGAAATTGGGTTAAGAAGTTCCCATGACAGCCTAACAGCGTCACCTAAAATTTTAGAAAAAGAGTTGATGAGAGAGATAAAGAGTATCTCATCTCTTTGACATAAAATTTACGACAATAAGGATATATAAGAAAATATCCCCACATCATAAAATGAAAATTAAAAGACATAACAAAAGAATTCTTTTAAATAGAGGAGGGTGAAAGGTTCCCTTATCGATTTGGGTAACTTTCGAAACGTACACCCCATGAAAGAAAGACTATACAAAATTGATGTAAATAATCATAAACGAAATTATGTTACACAAATAGTAGAATAATGTACCGTACATACACCACTCAAAAGGAAATATTTCCAAATGTAGCATGAATCTCACGAAAACACAAAGTGAGATAAAAATCCCCTTACAAAATTTCGGCATCCTAACAGCGCCAATTAAAACATCCAAAATGGATTGATGAGAGAAAATAGGGTCTCTCATCAAATTAACATAAAAAGTACAGTATGATTAATATAAACTAACATCCCAATCATAAGAAAGATGATCATAAAAGGAATGACATAGAATATTGTACTTAAATAGAAAGAGAGAGGTAGGATCCCTTACCTCGGGTCCGACTTGACTCGACCGTTCTTTAACCTCGTGAATTATAAATTTGAGTTAATTTCTACTTTATTAAGAAACTTTTTCAAGATCATTATTCCTTTTATATGACTTACTAACATGCTATGAACACTATTTAATTATTTAAGTTAATAATGGTCGTTTTGTATATCATTGCTACATGAGTAAAAAATAAACTCTTTATAATTACAAGTTGTTCAAGTGGTAAAATATATATTATATCGAGAATTATATTAATTATGTAGATATCATATATATCATATATATCCATTATATACATGTATTTATAATATTACATAACATTTATAGGTAATAAATGAAATGCACCATTCATGGAGACGGTAAGCCGTACGTACGCATGAACGCTACTTCCATTTATATTTTTATTTAATGGAATTAAAACATAATGATACATAATAGTATTATAATTACAGTATGGTATCATATATAATATCATTAAATCTATCCTTTATACGTACCAAATATGGTATTAACGAATCAAATCACTTTGAGGGGGCGGTAGTCCACACTTCCTAAAATGAAGATATCGTGTTTAACCATAATGGAAACCATAAACGTATGCCATAAATGAAAAAAACAGAAGATTAAGTAAAAAATAAACATATTATATATCATATATTAATATAGTGACATCTTAATGGCCACCTTTTAGGGTGTTAAAAGAATATTGAACAATCATCGTTTCGTGAGGCAGAAATTCACCATCCACAGAAACAGTATGTTCATTAACCATTAGATGTAGGTGTGTGTAAGTGTAGATCTAATACTTCTTATAAAAACATCCTAGTATATTAAATATACTTTATTTTTTACAAAATAAATGAATAAAAAGAGTATAGGGGGTTGGAGAAGCAAAATATAACAAAAGAACACAAGTGAAGACATTACCTTAAAACCGAGTATCTCTCTTTGATTTGAGATCAAAGGCTTCCTTGGGAAGACTTCGGCCCAAAGTGAGGCTTCTAGGAGTAAGAGAGGGATGTGTAGAGACCAAGTGAGCAGGTGTTGGCAGAACTAAAGGCTTGATCGGTGTGGGTAAGGTGGAAGAGGTGGGGGCCTTTTATAAGAGGACAGGAGGGGCACTCTTGGAATGTTACAAAATGTTACTTTATTTTCAAATGAGTTTCGGATTTTAAAGGTTACAAATTGATGTATTTCTAGGATAAGGTGTTAGGGGTTCGAAATATACTCATACAATAGGTCTTTTACAAGTGTAAGTTATAGTTTTAACATTATCTTTTCATTTTATTTAAATCCATTATTAATGAGGTAATCGATGCATCATCATGATGTCATAAATAATTTAATTTATTTAATGTCTAAAAATTATAAAAAAATATCATGATGTAGGAAATATGTTTATATTTCTAATGAATATTTATAGTAAAAAATATGACTTGTATAACCCCAATTAAAAATTGTTTTAGTAAAACAACTCATGCTTGTGACATTTTTATTTTAACATAAAATAAAACGTTATTTATGTCATGTTTCAACAAAAGTGTCCCCATGGGGTCCCCAAGTTGACCCATGGATTGTCTTGGTAGGACATGACACATCCAAGGAGGGTAAGACATGTGTATAGGTCATTTCATATTATTAAAACATTATTTTTTACCTTAAATTACATTAATTATCTCTAACCGCGATTAAAAACTTAAAAGTTACTATTCACCAAAAAAATATTTTAATCCCATTGAACCACATTTTATATCCTAATGAAAACCATGTATGTAAGATTTTTGAAATTCAAATCACAGAAGTGGTAATGTTTCATTTAAACGAAAAATCATTTTTTAAACTACCACTTAGTGGTTTCACTATTCATCAAAAATTGACGTTTTTCAGAAAAATACCAAAAATTCACCCTAAGTAATATTTGATATTCCAAATTCAAAAATGATGTCTATTTTACAAAATTAAAAACATATATTTTTCATTAATTAATTTAATAATTAATTCCCACTGTCAAAACAAATAGTGTGTTTTTAAGAAACAATATCTATTAAAAGATTGACACTAGTTTAAGTCCAATTTCAAAGTAAAATTAATTCCAATGACCACTATTGGATTAAATTGTAAAAATATATTCTAATTTAAATTTAAAAAAAAATCAAAAAGATAATCTTATCATATAAATAAATTATATTAAAAAGAGGTTTTGAATTAAAATACAACATTTTCACTATTCATTAAAAATGATCTTTATCGGAAAAATACCAAATATTTACAAAAAGTAAATTTTGATGTCCCGATTCAAAAGAAGAATTTTATTTTGTCATATATAACACATAAAATTTTCAAAAGGTGTATTTAAAAGAGGTTCTCCATCAAAAGGTGGTTAATCGACCTATTAAAGAATATTAAAATGTTTACGCTTAAAATTTGATTCATTCACATTTTTAGTCCTCTAACATTTATTGTAAAAAGTAAAAATATTTGACAAACATATATAATCATTTTGTAGATAGTTCTGTTCATTCCCGCCATTATAATGGCTAGGCATTAACTATCATTTAAAATAATGTTATTTTATTATTAGAGTGCAACGTAAGATTCCCAAGAAACCCATTGTTGCGTATTGGGTACGCCATCGAGCATAGCGTCCCCTTTAAAGTAATATTAATATTTTATTCAAAAATATGGATAAATGTGAAAATGTCATATTCTTTATTTACTTGGTGTGTTACAAATATTCCATGACATTATTATATTATAGTCATATAGAACAACATACAATATATAATAAGTGTACATTCATGTAATCAAAGTACAAACATGTGGTTCTCACGACACTTACTCGAACACCGTATGCCCAATGTTTTGTCCCAAGGCCCTTTTTGTGAATAGTATTGCTACAGTAACTGCCTGCTACAGTACCACATTGTACCCACTGCTCCTATAGTGCCCTACCGTAACTGTATTGCCCACCATTTCAATAGTTTCTCCGCTACTACAGTACACTAAAGTACTTCTATAATACCTATGATAAATGGTTTCTGAACCCCCATTTTCATGTCGGATTATAGTGTGCTTACCACTAAGCTGAACCCAAACTTCACTATTCCTTATTTGTTATATATGTTGTGTCATAAACATATCTTCATTAATAAGGTATATATATTACCACTTTTAAATGTTATACAAAGAATATAATTTGATTCATGTTATTTAAAGTTTCTTTTTATGTAGTTCTTTAATGGGGCTTACAATTCAAAATTTACCATAGTGGTGAAGGTTTGATGTTCAATATTATTGTTTATTATGACTATTTATGATTATTAATTTGATGATAATATATTATGATTTATTTATAAATAACATCATGAAATCTCATATCACCTAGTTATTATTTGAGAATACATTTTTTTCTCATCATTATCCATACTTTGTACACTATTTATTCCAAAACACATTTTAAGGAAAACCATAATTATTTACCTCTTCAATCATAAACCCTTTTTATTCTATATAAATGATTTCTAAAAATTATTTAATGAAAATTTCAATATTCATAATTTGTTGATTTATTTTACCCAATTTTTTACTTTTAAAAAAATTAAAATTAATTTTCATTTAATTCTACAAAGAAGATGTTTTATGGTTTTTACGAAAACTTTGAAAGGAATATTTGTTTTATTGTGTATGACATAACCATAATTTACCTCTCTTGTGACCAATCAATGTTTTAATGATTCAATAATATGATTAATGGATTATTTTCATGGAAATGATTTAAAAATATTTTATGAATTTTAAATTTTTAAAATTGAATTTTAAACCAATGTTATTTTCTTAAATAAATATTTCATGTGATATTTAAAAACCATTATTCATATAAGATGAAATATTTTTCTGATTAATTGTGTTTTACTGGAGATATTATCAAATGATACCATATTTAGTCTTCATTATGATGGTTTCTGTTTATGGTGATGGGATGTTTATTAAACCTTTTCCTTTTCAAAAATTTATTTTAAGAAAAAATGTTTATGAAATCCATTTCTTCTCATTGGGTCTGATATGATGAATGTTTTATAATCATGTGGAACAAATAATTATGGTTTTCATTAATTTATTATTTTTATTGTCTATCCAATGATGGTGGTTATATTACAACCATGGATGGTGGTTATGTTACAACCATAGATGATGTCCATTTAAAACCAAGGAAGGGTAGGACCTATATCTCCCTCCAATGAAATATTTAATGTTATGTTATGAGTGAAAATGATTTTGGTGTCAATATTTTATTCATGGACATTATTTAATTTCATTAGAATTATGTGAAGGCCCGATTTCATGTCCCTACAAAAATTAGTGAACTTGTTTAAATTTATACTTGTTCACGTCCTAATAAGATTACCTGTATGCCAGAAATCTATGTATTATACCAAGGTTATGCAATATGTATTATTTAATTTGATACATTTATGATTCATGTCTTATTAACTAGTAATAATTATGATTGGAATCATGTTTATGATCAAATATATGGAAGTTATTGTTTTCAAATGTCAACCATATGTTTTCATACCCTTACGCTCATATCATTATTATATGATTATTGATGTCTCCTATATTTACCCTAACTGAAAATCTGATCTTATAATATATTATGTTTTCTTCCCAATGTTATGAAGAAATTATTTATGTATGATATGTCTATAAATGGTGGTAGATATGAAGATATTTGTTGGATAATATGTAGTTCACCTATGAACGAGTTTTTATGTTTCAACATTTCTGACATCACTATAACTAAATGATTCTAGAATGGATCATTAAGTTATGTGATGAATATTATTCTTTTAAGATGTAATATATATGTGTGTGAATTTTGGGTTTCCATAGTCATTATCTGAGTATGTTTTAGATAACCCTTTAATGCTAGGATATGGAACCATCAATGAGAACCCTAGAGGTATGTATAAGGATATGTCTAAGGATATTTATAAGCGTAGGAAAATATTCAAAAATATTTGTGAATGATAGGTTGAGTGGTTACCAAGAAATTACATCCATGACTATGTACTATATATGGATGTGGTTTTGTAACACATGTACCAAGGGGAATTAACTCTGAAAAAGGATTATCCGGATGAAATAGATAATTTCCTAATGTATGAATATGAGCCTTACTACGCACATAAATTGATTGACCGGGGGGATATTACATATAATTTTAAAAATAATCATGAACCAAAAATGAAGGATTTTAATAGATAATGAACATGACTGAGAAAGTTCATACCTAATTTGATATTGATTTAAATGAAGGTTTTATGATTTAAAAATCCCATAATTAATTTTTCATAAATATTTAGTTCCCCACTATGATTATTATTGATCACAAGATGCATTTTTTTGTAGACAATGGTGGGAAATAAAATAAACAAGGACAACATTGAATGTGATAGAACATGTTTTGATGAGAAATCGAATGGGATGATGACTGGAGTGAAGGATATTATGATTATACATACATTGTTGTCATGATATATAACTAACAACATACACATTTTCCAACTCTCAGACTCAAAAAAGAATATAAAGAAAGAGTTTACCAAGATTTATTATTACGGAGATATTGTAGGAAAGAAAATTCAGTTTCCTATGACTTGATAACATCGGAAGAAGCACCCAAGTGGTTGTATTAGGTGAATTATAAGTTGTTTTGAGGGTGGAAAAAATGTCATAAATAAATTAATTGCTAAGGAAAAATGAAATTTACGTTCATTGAAATGGATAATAATAAAGGTCTCTATAATTTATAAAATATGATTGAATGTTTTCAATATTTAAGGTATGAGTATTATAAATATTGACTTCCTAGGGATAATGATTCTGAAGAGAATCAAAAAGTTTGTATGAGTAAAGGTTATATTTCTGATGATGAAGAGACTATTAATGACACATGATATGAATTAATTATTAATGAATAAGATGAAAATTCATGGATTATGTTGTATAAAGAAAGTAAATGATTTATGGGTTTTTGAATTGGGATTAAAATTTTTATGTTGTAGAAGAATTTTTATTAGTAGTATTCTGGTTATTAGAATCATGAAACATTAATGGACTATTCCCAATAGTTTAACATTATGTATTTTTATAAATACGTTGAATGGTACTGATGACCTAGAAAATTGATTTAATAAAAATGTGATATTTTATGGAATGAAATGATTAAGGGAAGATAACCCTTAATATATTCCTAATGATGAGATAATGATTATTAGTTTTGATAAAGATATAATTGTTATAGATAAATTAAATCGGATAGTATATATGTCCTTGTAATTGATTAATGATTTGTTAAAAAATTGGTTTAGGTTACTATTGATGGAGTTTACAAAATTACTAAATTTATAGGATATATTTAATATTATATGGTTTTATTTAAGGAATGAGGAAGAATGTATGTTTTCATGGGGGTTTTAGGGAAATTTTAGCTCACAAAATATTTTAGGATAATATATGACCAAGGTATTCACATATTTAGTATGTGAACACTAAGAGACGAAATATGATATTAGAGGTATTAATGTCTAGCTTATTTTGGGAAAATTCAAGACATTATTTATAAATTTTATGATTTGGATGTGAGTTAATGTTAAACATTTAAAGAGTAGTCTATGTTAAAATTTTCATATGGATTCAGAGATGAATTTCTCATTTCACCGAATGAATATATTATACATATTGGATACATTGTTATTGAAATTCCATTTTTATGATTGAATTATGATTCTCTTATGAATGTTATGATACACAAGTGTTTAAAGCATGAAAATTTCATATTAATTTCATTGACCAAGACATAATGTGGAAATAGATCAAATAAAAATGAATGAAAATTTTTTTCCCTATGAATTGGAATGCAATAAAGTAAGTCTATCTTCTAATGAACATTCACTAGAATTTGGAAATATATATTACAAATAAAATGGTATACATTTACCTTCATCTCTAATGAATGACGTTTATTTTATCTCATAAAATTTTAATTTTTTTAGCTGTTAACATTCTCATGATTGTTCAATTTCATTTGATCAATGAAATATGTCAATTAATTTTCCTCTATGTCTGTATCTTCACATCCCACTAATGATTTCTTATTTGTAAATGTAGTTAACTGTCATCCCAAATGACTTTCATATTTCTGAATCACTTTATTTTTATGATGAATTTTTATCAAACCATTTGTGATTTAGGTTTTTGAAAAAATTTATTTTCAAATGAAAAACCTTCTACTACCATGTTTATGATCAAATTGCAAGGAATCGATTTTTTAGGGTGTAGAATTTAAAACCCCAATACTTTTGGATTATTTATCAAATAAATTTAATTTCTTTGAGAACATACATTACATGATACACCAATCTATAATAAAGCTAATTATGATATATATATATATATATATATACCGATCATAAAAAATTTAAATGTATTGACTAATTCTTATGAAATTAGAACACAATTTTTGGAAAAAATCATGTTATACATTAAAAATATGTATCTTTCAAATAAAAATTTTCAATTTTTTGAATGGATATAATTTTTAGATTCTAAAATATTTAGTAATTTTATTTTATAAAATAACTCTACTTTTGGAAAAGTATATCAATGTTATCATATCGTGATATTTCTGGATTTTTCTAAAAATATTGGGTTTAAAGATAAAATATCATTGCTTTGTAAACAATATCATTTCTGTTCATTAAACAGAATAAATTTAAATAATTATTGTATTTTTTATATTTTTATAATGTTAAATAAGATCTATTTTGTTAATATTAATTGGATTAATTACATTTAGATCAGTAATTTTGAATATTTTGGTATAAATCGATTTTTATACATAAAAACTCGATTTTTATAATAATAGTCTTTAAGTGCATAATGGTTTTCATATTTAATTAAATTATATATACCCTAAAAAAGAATTATATAATTAAAATTTATATTATATATAAATGTATCTATATTAATTTAAATGAGGAGTACTATTCATATTTTTAAAATGAAATAATCATTTCCTTGAAAAAAATACATTTTCCTGAAACCCAATTTGATTTATTTTTTTGCAATAATTTTATAAGTATTTTTTTTAAAATTAAATGATTACTTTTCCAAAATTAGATTTTATTTTCGAAATTTTCATGCCAAAATTATTTTAGGGCGATGTATTAAAATTTTTTTGAAAAGATTATATTTGTGATGAATAGTGAAAATACTAGTTTTTAATGAAAAATATCTTTTAAAAACAATTAATATTTTTTAATAATGTCTAATTAATTTTTGACCATAATTAAAATTAAAAAAAGTAAAAATTAATTACCTCTATTAAGGTTAAGATGAGTTCGCTAAGTGTTAAACTAAATATATAAAGGGTAAAATGATTTAAATGAATATCGAAAACCCACTGTATGTAAATAATTTTACCTAATCACCAATATGGTGTCATAATTACCCATTTTTGTTCCATGGGGAATGTGAAAAAAAATTACACATTATTATTTTCAAAACATTTATGTGTGTCCTCTCCCCTCCTTATAAAAGGTCACCCCTCTCTTCCTCTACTCATATATCAAAAGAAATTTGGTTAATCCAAGACCTTCCAAAATATCATAACTAATTCCATATCTACCTTATTGAGGCCTTGGGGTTATTATGAAATCCTCCTATAAATCCTTTAGGTATAAACTTAAATAGGTTCTCCAAAGAAGAGGTAAAATTAATAACCCTACATATTGTTTAATTTCTTATCATCCACCACTAAATATTCTTCAATTGTACAAATATAATGACACCATTATATAAAATATAATCAACTATTATTTTGTTAATGTAATAATAGATATATACCCCCCCTTCCAGCCAATGGGAAATGAATATGTTGATAGCGTGTCTACCGATTTAACACCTCACAAACTAATGTTTTTTCTTTTTCCATCACAACCTCTCATACATGGATATAAGGATTGATATTAAGTTTATATGTTATATTTATTATATTAATATAACTCATAAACTATAATACCACATCAACCATCATATATCCAAACTCGTTGGAAAATAGTAACATCCCTCATGTGTACAACCAACTAGTGCCTTGCAAACTGATGTGATGTGTTTTTCATTTCTATTTTACATGGAAGGTAATAATTATAGATTAAATTAATTTAGATGATATTCTGAAATTATTAAACTTATGAAAGTATTATATCATAAGTACCTACTTAATATTTTATTTTATGGGGGATATGAAAACATTGATTATATATACTGTGGACTACCACCTTATAAAGAAATGCTATTTGTTTTTTCACTAAATCATTATATGAATGGTAATGGGGGTAAATTTAATTTATATATCATATAAATATGATGTTAAAATTATAATATAAACTCAATATATTATTTTCCTTTCTTTCATTTCATCCATTTAGAAAATGGAAACAATGTTTTTTCATACGTATTGTATATCGTCTCTATGAATGGTGTAATTCATTTAATAAATCAAACTTTTATGGGTTAAGATATATATATACATTGTATATATATGATATTTATATCGTTTTTATTATTATATAGATTTTGTAACTAAAATCAATGTAAAATGACTAGAAATTCCAAATCATAATATACATGAAAAACAATGAAGTTATTACCTGAAAAGTGAATTTAACAAAGAATTATTAATAAACAGAAAATATAAAGTCCTATATAAATTAAATATGGTATTATATATATATTTATGGTCTTAATAGGGTCAATTATAAACCTATATTAATTATATAAGAGGTTCAAATGTGTACGAAAGAAGTTGACACTTAAGAAAAAAGATTTTTGTCGTAATATTCCATGTTTGGGACATATTTTGTTTTATAAACCTATATTATTTTATGAGGTGAATATACTAACCATTTGAGATGTTTTATAATAATTGTTTTTCAATTCATGATATTTATTATTTTATTTTATTTTTTGATTTAATTGGTCTTACGATTCCAAAGATACAATGTGGTAAGGGGTTGTTTTAAAATATCATTATTATTGGTATTATTTTTCATTATACTTTAAATGATGATATATTTTCACCTATTTATCATTTAAATCATGAAATTTATTCTCCACTATTTATTTCTAGAGAATTAATTTTTCCTTTTTTTTACACTTCATATTTACTCAAGATTCCAAAATATTTGTTTTAATGAAAACTGATTATATTTCTCTTTTCAATCAAAAAAACAATATTTCTCCTCTAGAAATGTTTTTTGAAAATGATTTAAATAATGTTTTATTATTCTTTAAATATTATTTAAAGTCATTTAGTCTCTTGATTTACCTTTTAAAAAATTTCTTAAAATAATTATTCACGTCGTTTTCAAATAATCAAATTTGGATTTTACAGAAAATGTGAATGAAATATTTTTTTAACATGTATAAATTGAATGGAAGTTATAACTTTCATGAAAAATAGGTTTTCTAAATTATCTTTTATAATTTTTAGATATTATATTCAAAGAAATGGATTCAGATAATATTTTATGAATTTTAGTTTTTAAAAATTATATTCAAAGGATTGTTATTTTCATTATGTTACATTCCTAGTGATCTTTCAACAATATTTTTCCATATAAGATTTCATAATTTAATGGGGATATTATCCAATGATACCAACTTTATTATTTCTTAAGATGGATTATTTTTTATGAAGAAAAGATGTTTATGAAACCCATTATTTTTCAATGGTTATACTGTAATGAAATGATTCTGAAACCCTTTTTTAGGGTTCTGTTATGATGAATGATTTATGATTTTTTATAATACATATCTATGGTTTTCATTAAGTGATAGTGGTTAAATTATAACCATTGATGGTGGTCTCTTTATAACAATGGATGGTGGTTATGTTATAACTAAGGATATTGATAACATTATAACTAGGGATGTGTGGGATTTATATCTACCTATAGTGAATTGGGTGAGGATATGTTATTCATGGAAATGATTTCATGTTCAGAAGTTTATATATGGACATTCTTACATGTCCATTGAATTATGTGAGTGTATGATTTCATGTCCATAACAAATTTAGTGAACGTTGTTCTATTTGTATAAGTTTACATTGTCATAAGCTCATGTGTATGCCACAAATCCAAGCCTTTTGATAAGGTTATTATAGAAACCCTATTTTTTATTACACACATAAACATGAATTATTACATTATATTTACTTTATACAACATAGAATAGTGAGACGTTTATTGTCTTTGATTCTTTGGATCATTATATAACAACTTAAAGAAATTTGGACATAATTGAGAAAGGAAAGAAAAACCGTTACTTGGAAGTGTGTTTCCAAAGGATTGAGAGAGGCTTGAGAGAGGCTTATTGAGATCTTGGAGTGCCTTGGGAGGATTCTAGAGAGTGGATGGCATAGGTTTGACGAACTCCCATGGCTTTTAGTGAGGAGGAAGTGGGAGATTTGGTGGGTTTATATAGGAATGGTGAGGGAATTATTTATTATTTAGGATTGGGACCCTCACGTTAAATTAATCCAAACCACAAAGAATCCCATGGTTTTTGCCCATGGTTTCTGGCAAAGGGAAGTGGAAAAAAATATTTTATAAGGCCAAAGTCAGAACGTTTTAAAATAATGGGGTTGTTTATGTGGAGGTGAGTCACACTCCCATGGAAAACAATGTAAAAAGATAAGATGTTTAATAAGTCTTGAAGGGTCCATTAATGCTTTGTAAAACTAGTCAAACAAACCCAAAATCACATTATTTTAATGGTAAAACAAATTTTGGCTGAACATAAGGATTATAGTAATTTATTACATCACTATTGGGTCATTATGATGTCACAAAACACATTAAATATTAAAACAGTATTTAATTTTTACCTAAATATTTGACTATCTGAGAACATTATGGAAAATTTACTATTGGATAATTTTGACATCCTAATTCCAGAAATAATATATATTTTATCTAAATAATTTTCTAAATATGTTAATTTTCACTTTTAAAATAAAAACCGACATTTATAAAAAATTTATGGGTTTTGACGAAAAGGGCTTTTGAACCCTAATAAAAATTACAATTTCAATCATAAAAATATATGATCATTTATGTTTAATAAAAATTAATTTCTTAATAATAATAATATTTTATTAAAATAATATTTAATTCAATAATCCATTAATTCATCAAAAATAGAATTCTTAATTGAACATTAACAAATAATACTATTTGTTCTTTAAAAGCTATTTACAAGGTAACAATAATAAAATGAATGTATATTCATTATTATAGAAAAAATAATGCACATAAACATAGTACTAGGGTCTTGTTAAATAACCCCTTAAAACACCCGCATAAGACCGAAGGGTGAGATGCGTGATGGTGACAGACTCTTGGGTTGGCTCGGATAACATTGCATGGGTGGTGGTCTCTATCAACTTCCACTTATCCCATAGATTGTTCCATTGGAGCATAAAATGTCATGACCCGTCCTGGGGGCCCATGTCGTGACTACCCCAAGCCCGCCTTCATAGGCCAGGGGCTGGCGACTAGCACCAAAGGAGTAAATCGTGATAACTGGGAAGGCATTTCCTTTATAAAAGTAAACAAAACAACACATAGTACAAGCGGAAGAAATACACTAAGTACAAAAGGAAGTGCTGAAAATTAAATGGTCCAGAATACAAACCCAATCGAAAGTACAGCTACAACCGAACAAACTACAATAGAAAAAGACAATATATGGAAGAAAGGAAGAAACTCATGGGTCATCCTCCTCGAATCCTACCTGAAAGGTAAGTACAGATAGCACAGCTCCTGGATCATCCACCACGGATCCTACCTGAAGGGTAGGTACAAATAGCGCAACTCCTGGATCGTCCACCACGGATCCTACCTGAAGGGTAGGTACAGATTGCCTCCACAACGCTCTTGCCTGTCAACCACCTCCGAGTATCGTCTTGCCATGAAGTCCACCTCATGATACTGACTCGTCGTGAGGTCCACCTCCGGGTATCATCCAGTCTTTGAACACTCGGCCTCCGTCAGCACTGCCCGTCGTCTACAACCAACACAACGAGGTGCGGGCATATCCCGTGCAAGGGTGAGTATAACGATACTCATTAGGGACCCCGAGACCCTCATGGTCTCATTAAAACCAACAAGGATAACCACAAAGAAGATCTCAACAGATAACCTCTACTTAGGTATATGACCATACATATACCTAAGTTATCAAGTAACCCATCTCAATCATGAGGAAACACAAAGATTATGAAATCAACTAATAACCACTACCCAGGTATATGCGCACACATATACCTAAGTTATCAGGTGACCCATCTCAATCATGAGGTAAACACAAAGGTCATAGACTCAGCTCAAACTAGGATTTTCATTATCGAAACTGTAACTGATGAAGAGCCCCGTCTCTGGAGAGTACAATAATCCTGTCACGTCTCTGAGGTACTTCTCACTAACCTAAGACTGCTGAGGTACTCCTCCTGTCGAGTACTGCGGGTCCGCCACCCGAACACAATAGTTCTTCCCGCCGGGGTCTGCCACCCAAACACAGTAGTGCACACTCCCTAATAGCCTACAGAGGTACTCTCCGAATGAGTACCGCGGGGTCTGCACCCAAACAAGTAGTGCCCCGTCCGCCATGGGTCTTCACCCAAACAAACTAGTGCTCCGTCCACTGGGCTAGTCGACTCACTCCAAGTCGAGTCGGTCAAGCAGTCGTCAGGTCTCAGTCGGCTACACGGTCTCCGTACTCTGAATGCTCGTGTCCGGGAGGGTCCGCTCCACGAGCTACTGGTCTATACTCCAAGTATCTCAAAGTCCCACTAAGAATTATATCAAAGGACCGCGTCGTCTTAGAGGTGTCAACGCAACAAATAGCGCATCAATCAGATGCTCGGTCAGTGAGTTACTAGCCTTTTTGTCCCAGGGGCCCAGTTGGTTTCCTGCGCGAACCAACCCGGCCATATCTCAACTGTATCCCAGACTCTCATAGGGTATACTCATAGGGACTGTTTCTCAACGTGATCACCAACGCCGTTGACGGTTCGTCAAATGTTCATCCGGACTGAAAGTTATCAGCTTTTCCGTTCCAGGGGCCCTGTTGGATTTCGGGTACAATCCTACCCAACCACTATCCAACTGCAACCAAAACTCAGGAGAAGCATGTCAAAAGTTTCGTCTCATCAAGAAAGATACAACAAAGTCTACGGCACGTCAATCGGATGTCCGGAGTTCAATATATAAGCGTTTCCGCTCCGAGGGCCCGGTTGGTTTTGTATCCGAACCAACCCGGTCATACTCAAAGTTCTTCGAAACCTTAAGTGTAATATACCGAAACGACCGTCTCAATCCAAGGATCGCATCACAGCTGATGGTGTATAGATCAGAAGTCCGTATCCCATGTTATAGGCAAAAGACCGTAAGAGGTCCTCGAATAGGGGGTTCGGGCCCGGTCCGACCCGGCCCGATACCCCCTGGGTTGGCCCGAACCGTGTCCTGGCCCGGCCCGGCTGGGGCGCGGCCTGGCCCCGTCCGTGCACGACCCGACCCCGCAAGGACGGCCCGACCCGGCGCGCTGGTGCGGCCCGCGCGGTACGCCGGCCAGATGGCTCGGTCGAAACGGCTGAGCGGTTTTGGGGGGGAGGCCCTGCCCCCCCCCCCCCCCCGTTTCGTAACCACGACCCCCACGTGGGGGCTGCTGCTGTTCGACCAGCCGGGGGTTACGAACCCTCAGCTCTTCCTCTGACCGGCCGGACGGCTACTGCACCACGGGACCGGCGTGGGCCGGTCCCCCTGCTCTGACGCCAGGGGCCAGAAGTTGGCCACCGGTCCCTGCTCCGCCGCGGCCTCAAGTCGCGGCCTTGGTCCGTCCGGCGGGGCGCGACGGCGCTGTGCCCCTCCGCCGCAGCCCCGCTCCGGCCGCGGTGTTTTTCGTGATTCTCCGGTGCGGCGCTACGGTGCCGCAACCTTGTTCGACTTCATCGGCGCGGCGCGACAGGGCCGCACATCCTTGCCCATTCCCATTGTTTCTGCGCGGTGCAACGACACCGCGCCGCCTTTGCATGTGCCGCAATAAAATCAAACAAACAAGGGGGAGGAGGGTGGCCATGTTTGTGCGGTCCGACCTCCTCCCGTTATTGCGGAAATAGGTGGCCCAATTTGAAACGAAGAAATGGCGACTGAAGTATTCACGAACAAACAAATAAATCCCGTACCTCAAGCGTAGTCGTCGAACGAGGTTTGTCGCGGAAAGGGACGTCGCAGAAATGATCACCGCGGAAGAAGATGTATCATCGCATCGTGGAGGAACGGTGTCTCCCTTCCGTTGACAGAGAAAGAAGGAACGATGAGATGTGCGTCGGGTCGTCGATCTCTGAGGAAGGCGTATCTCACTGTCGTCCGTCGTTGGAGGTCGGAGTTCTTCGTCAGCGGCGGTGCGTTCTTCGCATTCTTCGACGAAGAACGAAGAACTTCAAGACTCCCCTTTTTCTCCCAAATACTAAACACAACAAGCCCAACAATAATAAAATAATACTTGTCTTATTTTATTAATACACAAACCAATGAATTTGAAATTCAAAATTTAATCAACCAATTAATTGAATTTAATTACAACGTTTAAAATGCCCAATTAATAGAGGCATTTAATATTTAAATAAACGCACTAGTTGACTTTCATTAATTGGGGGGGGGGTGCGGGTATAATACTGAAATTAAGGAGGGGTTGAGGAAGTTGAAAGGGTGGGGCTTGTGTGGGCCCCACCCCACTAGTATCCTACCTAGTGGATTATTTAGGATGTAGGTCCAACTCAACCACTTAGCTTAGGTTAGCACTTCTTTAAATATAATAAAATTGGTTTCACCACTTTTATTTTATTCCTTTACTTAACCCAAAAATTTAATATCCACACCCAAGAAAACGCCAATCCAGAAAAGGTGTTTCTAAGAAATTATCGGCGATGCGATTCTATCGGCGCCCTCAGATTTCAATTCCAAGTACCGGTTCAAAAGTTAGAAAAACTAGCTCGTTCGTTCACTGAACGTACTCTAGCTAAACTTTAGAAAATGATTCCGGGCACACCAGGCCTCGGAATCAGGCGCCGTTAGAAACTCTGTTCTTGTAAAATTCTAAAGAAAATTAAGAAAAAAATTCCCTTAAAATGTCAGGGTTTGAAATTACTCTCACCTCAGGGATTTACGTCCTCGTAAAGCTTTAACACAAACTAGGGACACAAAAGTGGTACTTAGCACACATCTGAGACTTCCGCTCCCATGTGCTCACCTAGAGGTTCCCGTACTGCAAGTGAAAGCGCACCTGAGGAATCTACCGTCCTAATAGAATCTGCTCCTGTCAATCCTCAATCCCCACTGGAACCTCGGTGAAAGTCACCCCATCGCCCAAGTCCATCTTCCCATGGTCGATGATATGTGTTGGGTCAAGCACGTATCTCCTCAGTTGAGATACGTGGAAGTCGTCGTTCACCTGGTGCAACTGAGCTGGATGGGTCAAGCGGTAAACCACCTCGCCTACCCTGCTGAGGACCTAGAATGGTTCGTTGATCCTCGGAGATAACTTGTCGCCTCAGCCACATCTCCATAAACCTTGTTGAGGTGAGACCCGTATAAGGACGTGATCGTAATCCTCGAACTCAAGAGGTCTCCAATTCCTGTTAGAACTGAAACTCAAAACGACTACTGCAACGAGAGTAAGGTTGACCGACTCAAGAGTGATCGGTCGCACCCTCCTATGCATGAGTTTATCCTGTGCTGCCTGGGGTTTCCTTTTCACCGACCATGGAAAACCCATCCCGACGTCGTAGTTAAACCACAACCTTTTTTCCTAATATCGTCAATTTGTGTATGAACTGTGATTGACTAGTCCATACTCAAACCAACATCGTAAGGCCTCGATGTTGTCACCAAGAGATTCCAACCGAAACTCTCGCCTTGAGGGTCTGACCACACCGTCGGCATAAGTGTGGTTATTGAGTCTCTTCCCATGTTATCTCCAGACGTGAGGGTCAAGTCAACAGATTACTGGAAACTCTAGGTCTGGGACAAGATTCGTGTAAGGAATGAATGATTCATATCAATGTCTGTTACTACGGAAGCTAGTAGTGGACACAGACTGTCCCTCAAATCATTCTTAGAGCCTTTGGGTCACACTCCTTGACCGCATACAGTTACTCTTTCCCGGCCCTCCAGCTCCCTGAGCCTGGCAGGGACAACTAAGGAGGGTGGTTGTAGCATGTTAAAATGTACACCACCTCATTCTAATCTACTAGCTCTGCCTCCACATCTGCTGCTTCACAAACTCACCTCTCTTTAAAGATTCCTCTTCTTGAAAAATTTACATGTCCAAGTCTTTGAGACTGACACCAGTTTCCTGTTTCTTACTGCACTCTGTAGTCTTCGTCCGCTCCTTGATGATCTTCACCTTCTTTGTTTATGATCTGAAAGAGCTGCTAAGATTTTTCCCTTGCCGAAAAAAGAAACTCGGTCTCATCCCCCGGATGAACCACACCCATTTCCTAATACTCTCAATCCTGACATGAATGATGTATTCATTCCATGGATGACGTCGTAAGGCCTCGACGTAACTACCAAGAGATCCAACTGTCACTCTCGCCTCCAAGGGTTGAGTCAAACTGTCGGCATCAGTGTGAGGTCACTGGGTCTCCTCCAGTAGAAATCTCAAAAGTGAGGGTCAAGTCAACAGTTTTTTGACCAGAACCTATCATTATCAACCGAACAAAAGGATAGGAAAGAAAACACCACAAAGATAAGTGTCTCTTTATTACTGCAGCTCATAGTACAAAGACACACATACAACAGAAACATGGAACTAGAAGTACCAAGGACAAAAGTAATCCACTAGTTCCACTCCTGTCCACTTTCTCCCGGAGCTCTACTAACTTGTCCACTGCTGAGCTGTTGCTCAAGCACCCACTGCTACTTCTGTCTCGGTGGCTCCTCCAACTCCTGCAGATCAACTGTCCGGGGGGTCGGACAGTCACATTCCATGTAACCCTTACTACCACATGAGTAATACTGTCTGTTTCTTGCATGCCTGGCTCTGACCCCACCCCGGGTGCCCCGCATCACCGATCTTAAAACCCAAGATCGCCCATCTACTGGTCTGGCCCTTCTGGACCTTTGCATCATCTGTCTACTGCCAACAGATGACTCGGCTACTGGTGGAAAATCCTACGGCAAAGGCAGCAGCTCCTGAACACGCTCGTGGTGTAGAGCTACTGGTACAAACTCCACCACCTGCCTACTACTTCCTGAAGAAGGCTGGCAGCAAAGATCACCATGAAGTCTGCTGGCATCCCCACTAGCCTGAAGACTCTCATCACAACCTCCATCCAATCCTCAGCCGCCTACGGGTACGTCTCTCCCCGGAACCTGGGTGGCCTCTGGCACTGGAACTCATGCACCGTGCTCGAGCTGCGTGCATCGCCTACTACTGGGGCTAGTGGCATCAGTGGACCAATGTATGGTAGTACCGCTGGTGCCTCCGCTGGTGCATCTACTGTAAGAGGGACCTGTACCAAATCCTCATCACTCGGCAGGCTCTCAGTATGCACATTCCTTTGGGCTCTAGCTGGTCGTCCATGGAAAGGCATCCTGAAATGAACATACGTGACACGGTCAAATGATTCATACCTGGTGAGATGAACTAGTTTGAGTTGACATTAAAACTTTGGAAACACACATGCAATCAGTTTTTTTTTGTGCACAAAGTCGGAAATCAGATTTCAGGGTCCTGGTGTACGGATATGTCGACCGCCGCACCAACACTGGACTCCCTGAACTGAAGACCACACTCGGTACCCTTAACACTATTTCTTCACATAGAAAAATATCAGTGTCCTTACTTCTGCGGTAGAACCGAACTCCTCTGATACCAATTTGTCATGACCCATTCTCGGGGCCCGTGCCGTGGCTACCCAAAGCCTGCCTTCATAGGCCAGGGGCTGTCAAATAGCACCAACGGCATAAATCCCAATAACTGGGAAGACATTTCCTTTATAAAAGTAAACAAAACAACACAGAGTACAAATGGAATTAATACACTAAGTACAAAAGGATGTGCTTAAAATTAAATGGGCCAGAATACAAACCCAATCAAAAGTACAGCTACAACTGAAAAAAAGTACAACAGAAAAAGACAACACCTGGAAGAAAGGAAGCAGCTCCTGGGTCATCTTCCTCGGATCCTACTTGAAAGGTAGGTACAGATAACGGAGCTCCTGGATCATCCACCATTGATCCTACCAGAAGGGTTTGTACAAATAGCACAGCTCCTGGATCGTCCACCACAGATCCTACCTGAAGGGTAGGTACAGATAGCCTCCACAACTCTCTTGCCAATCAACCTCCTTCGAGTATCATCTCACCGTGAAGTCCACCTCCTAATATTGACTCGTCCTGAGTTCCACCTCCGGGTATCTTCCAGTCTTCGATCACTCGACCTCTGTCAACACTGCCCATCGTCTGCACCCGACACAAAGAGGTGTGGGCATAGCCCATGCAGGGGTGAGTATAACGATACTCAGTAGGGACCCCGAGACCCTCAAGGTCTCACTAAAACCAACAAGGATAACCACAAAGAAGATCTCAACATATATCCTCTACTTAGGTATATGCCCATACATATACCTATGTTATCAAGTAACCCATCTCAATCATGAGGAACCACAAAGATTATGAAATCAAAGGATAACCACTACCCAGGTATATGCCCATACATATACCTAAGTTATCAAGTGACCCATCTCAATCATGAGGTCAACACAAAGGTCATAGACTCGGCTCAAACCAGGATTTTCATTATCGAAACCGTAACTAGTGAAGAGCCCCACCTCTGGAGAGTACAATGATCCTGTCAGATCTCCGAGGTACTTCTCACTAACCTAAGACTACTGAGGTACTCCTCATGTCGAGTACCGCGGGTCAGCCACCCAAACACAGTAGTACTTCCCGCCGGGGTCTGCCACCCAAACACAGTAGTACACACCCACTAATAACCTGCAGAGGTACTCTCTGGACGAGTACCGCAGGTCTGCAACCAAACAAGCAGTGCTCTGTCCGCCATGAGTCGGCACCCAAACAAAGTAGTGCTCCGTCCACTGGGATATTTGACTCACTCCATGTTGAGTCGGTCAAGTAGTCGTCATGTCTCAGTCGGCTACACGGTCTCCATACTCCGAACGCTCGTCTCCGGGAGGGTCTGCTCCATGAGATACTGGTTGATACTCCAAGTATCTCAAACTCCCATGAAGAATTATCTCAGAGAACCGCCTCGTCTTAGGGGTCTCAACGCAACAGACGGCGCATCAATTGGACGCCCGTTCTGTTAGTTACTAGACTTTTCGTCCCACGGGCCCGGTTGGTTTCGTGTGCGAACCAACCCGGCCGTATCTCAACTGCACCCCGAACACTCATAGGGACCATTTCTCAACGTGATCACCAATGTCGCTGACGGTTCATCAAACGGACGTCCGGTCTGAAAGTTATCAGCTTTTCGGTTCCAGGTGCCCGGTTGGATTTCGGGTGCAATCCAACCCGGACACTATCCAAATGAAACCAAAACTCGGAGAATTATGCCAAAAGTTTCGTCTCATCAAGAGGAATCCAACAAAGTTGACGGCACATCAATCGGACGTCCGGAGCTCAAGATATAAGTGTTTCCGCTCCGAGGGCCCGGATGGTTTCGTATCCGAATCAACCCAACCATACACAAAATTCTCCGAAACCTTGAGTGTAATATACCAAAATGACCGTCTCGATGGAAGGATCGCATATCAGCTGACGTTGCATCGATCGAAGGTTCGTAGCCCATGTTATAGGCAAAAGACAGTAAGAGGTCCTCGAATAGGGGGTTCGGGCCCTGTCCGACCCAGCCCGATACCCCATGGGTCGGCTCGAACTGGGTCCAGGTCCGGCCCGCTGGGGTGCAGCCCGGCCTGGGCACGGCCCGGCCCAGCACAACCCGGCGTGCTGGCGCGGCCAGCGCGTTCTGCTGGCCAGAGGGCTCGGCCGAAATGGCCGAGTGGTTTTGGTGGGGAGGCGTTGCCCACCCCTATTTCGTAATAGTGGCCTCCCATGCGGGGGTCGCTGCTGTCCAGCCAGCCGGGGGTTACGAACCCCCGACTCCTCCTCTGACCGGCTGGCCCACTCCGGCCGGCCGGCTGCTGCACCACAAGACCGGCGCGGGCCGGTCCCCCTGCTCCAACGCCGGCGGCTGGAAGTTGGCCGACGGTCCCTGTTCCGCCACGACCTAAAGTTGCGGCCTTGGTCCGTCTGACGTGGCGTGACGGCGCCACGCCCCTCTGCCGTGTACCCGCTCCGGCCACGGTGTTTTTCATGATACTTCGGGGCGGTGCGACGGCGCCATGACCTTGTTCGACTTCATCGGTGCGACGCGACGGAGCCGCGCATCCTTGCCCATTCCTATTGTTTCTACACAGTGCAATGGCACCACGCCGCCTTTGCATGTGCCACCATAAAATCAATCAAACAAGGGGGAGGAGGGTTGATCGTGTTCGTGTGGTCCGACCTCCTCCCGTTATTGCGGAAATAGGTGGACCAATTTTAAATGAAGAAATGGCGACTGAAGTACTCACGAACAAACAAATAAATCCCCTACCTCGAGCGTAGTCGTCAAACGAGGTTTGTCGCGGAAATGGACGTCGCGGAAATGATCACCGCCGAAGAAGATGGATCGTCCCGTGATGGAGGAACGATGTCTCCCTTCCTTTGACACGGAAAGAAGAAACGAGGAGATGCGTGTCGGGTCTTCGATCTCCGAGGAAGGCATCTCTCACCGTCATCCGTCGTTGGAGGTCTGCGTTCTTCATTGTTGGCAGTGGATTCTTCGCATTCTTCGATGAAGAACGAAGAACTTCAAGACTCCCCCTTTTCTCCAAAAAACTCAACACAACAAGACCAACAATAATAAAATAAGACTTGTCTTATTTTATTAACACACAAGACTACCACTTTGAAATTCAAAATTGAATCAACCAATTAATTGAATTTAATTGCAACGTTTAAACTGCCCAATTAATAGAGGCGTTTAATATTTAAATAAATGCATGAGTTCACTTTCATTAATTGGGGGGGTGCGTTACTAAAATTAAGGAGGGGTTGAGGAAGTTGAAAGGGTGGGGCTCGTGTGGGCCCCATCCCACTAGTATCCCACCAAGTGGATTATTTAGGATGTGGGTCCCACTCAACCACTTAGCTTAGGTTAACACTTCTTTAAATAAAATAAAATTGGTTGCACCACTTTTATTTTATTCCTTTACTTAACCCAAAAATTTAATAACCACACCCAAGCAAACGCAACTCCGGAAAAGTTGTTTCTAAGAAATTATCAGCACTGCGATTCTATCGGTGCCCTCAGATTTCAATTCCAAGCACCGGTTCAGAAGTTAGAAAAACCCGCTCATTCGATCACTGAATGTACTCAAGATAAACTTCGGAAAATGATTCCGGGCACACCGGGCCTAAAAATCAAGCACCGTTAGAAACTGCATTCATGTAAAATTCTAGAAAAAATTAAGAAAAAAATTTCATTGAAATTTCCGGGTCTTTACATTACTCCCACCTCAGGGCTTTACGTCCCCGTAAAGCTTTAACACAAACTATGGATACAAAAGTGGTACTGAGCACGCATGTGAGCCTTCCTCTCCCATGTGCTCACCTGGAGGTTCCCGAACAGCCAGTGAAAGCACACCCGAGGAATCAACCATCCTCATAGGATCCCCTCCTGTCGATCCTCGATCCCCACTAGAACCTTCATGAAAGTCACCCCATTGCCCAAGTCCAGCACCCCATGGTCGATCATATGCGTTGGGTAAAGCACGTATCTCCTCATTTGAGATACGTGGAAGTCGTCGTGCACCTGGGGCAACTAAGGTGGATGGGTCAAGCGGTAAACCACCTCGACTACCCTGCCGAGGACCTAGAAAGGTCCGTTGAACCTCCGAGATAACTTGTCACCTCGACCACATCTCCATAAACCTCGTTGAGGTGAGACCTATATAAGGACATGATCGTCATCCTCGAACTCTAGAGGTCTCCAATTCCTGTTATAACTGAAACTCAAAACGACTGCTTCCACGAGGGTAAGGTGGACGGACTCAAGAGTGATCGATCGCACCCTCCTATGCATGAGTTTTTCCTATGCTACCTGGGGTTTCCTTTTCGCCGACCAAGGAAAACCCATCCCGACGACATAGTTAAACCACAACCTTTTTTCCTAATACCGTTAATTTGCGTATGAACTATGATTGCCCAGTCCATACTCAAACCAACGTCGTAAGGCCTCGACGCTGTCACCAAGATATTCCAACCGAAACTCTCGCCTCTGGGGTCTGACCACACTGTCGGCGTAAGTGTGGTTATCGAGTCTCCTCCCGAGGTATCTCCATACATGAGGGGTCAAGTCCACGACTTACCATAAACTCTAGGTCTGGGACATGATTCGTGTAAGGAAGGAATGATTCATATCAAAGTCTGTTACTACGGCAGCTAGTAGTGGACATAGACTGTCCCTCGAATCATTCATGGAGCCTTTGGGTCACACTCCTTGAATGCATGCAGCTACTCTTTCCCTGCCCTCCAGCTCCCTGAGCCTTGCGGGGACAACTAAGGCGGGTGGTTGTAGTAGGTTAAAATGTAAACCACCTCATGCTACTCTCCTAGATCTGCCTCCACATTTGCTTCCTCGTAAACTCACCTCTCCTTAAAGATTCCTCTTCTTGAAACATTTACACGTCCATGTCTATGAGACTGACACCAGTTTTCTGTTTCTTACTGCACTGTGCAGTCTTCATCCCCTCCTGGATGATCAGCACGTTCTTTGCCTACGATTTGAAAGAGCTGCTAAGATTTCTCCCTTGCCGAAAAGAGAAACTCGGTCTCATCCCCCAGATAAACCACGCCCATTTCCTAATACAGTCAATCCTGACATGAATGATGTATTCATTCCATGGATAATGTCATAAGGCCTCGACCTAACTACCAAGAGATCGAACTGTCACTCTCGCCTCCAAGGGTCGAGTCACACTGTCAGCATCAGTGTGAGGTCACTGGGTCTCCTCCAGTAGAAATATCGAAAGTCAGGGTCAAGTCAACCAATTTTAACTGGAACCTCTCAGTATCCACCGAACAAAAGGATAGTAAAGGAAACACCACAAAGATAAGTGTCTCTTTATTACTGCAGCTCATAGTACAGAGACACACATACAATAGCACCATGGAACTAGAAGTACCATGGACAAAAGTAATCCACTAGTTCAGCTACTGTCCACCTGCTCCCGAAGCTCTACTGCCTTGTCCACTGCTTGGCTTTTGCTCAAGCACCCGCTGCTACATCTGTCTCGGTGGCTCCTCCAATACCTACAGATCAACTGTGCGGGCGGTCGGACAATCACGTGCCATGTGACCCTTCCTACCACAGCAGTAACATTATCCGTTTCTGGAACGCCTGGCTCTGACCCCACCCTGGGTGCCCCGCCCACCGATCTTAAAACCCGAGATCACCCATCTGCTGGTCTGGTCTTCCTGGACCTCTGCATCATCTTTCTAATACCTACAGATTACTCGGCTACTCATGGAAAATCCTACAGCAAAGGAAGTAGCTCCTGAACACACTCGGGGTGTAGAGCTTCTGGTACAAACTCCACCCTGAAAAAGGTCTCTATGTCTCCCCATGTGAAGGTCATCTAATCGCAAAACTGGAACAAGTGGCTTCACCACCTGCCTGCTTCTCCCCTAATAAAGGCTGGCAGCAAAGATCACTATGAAGTCTGCTGGCATCCCCACTAGCCTGAAGACTCTCACAACAGCCTCCAGCCAATCTTCAACCACCTGCGGGTCCGTCTCTCCCCGGAACCTGGGTGGCCTATGGCACTGGAACTCGTGCAGCGTGCTCAAGCGGTGTGCATCACCTACTTCTGGGGCTGGTGGCATCGGTGTCCCAATTTATGGTAGTACCAATGGTGCCTCCGCTGGTGCCTCTACTGCAAGAGGGCCCTGTACCGAAGCCTCGTCGTTCGACAGGTTGTCAGTACACACATCTCTCTGGGTTCTAGCTGGTCGTTCGTGGAAAAGCATCCTGAAAGGAACATACGTGACATGGTCAAATGATTTATACCTGCTGAGCTAACCTAGTTTGAGCTGACTTTAAAACTTTGGAAACACACACGCAATCAGTGTTTTTCTGTGCACAAAGTCGGAAATCAGAAGTCAGGGTCCTCGCGTACAGATATGTCGGCCGCCGCACCAACACTGGACTCCCTAAACTGAAGACCACACTCAGTACCCTTAACACTATTTCTTCACATAGAAAAAGACTAGAGTCCTTAGTTCTGAGGTAGAAACGAACTCCTCTAATACCAATTTGTCACGACCCGTCCTCGGGGCCCATGCCGTGACTACCCCAAGCCCGCCTTCATAGGCCAGGGGCTGAAGACTAGCACCAAAGGCGTAAATCCCAATAACTGGGAAGGCATTGAATTTATAAAAGTAAACAAAACAACACAGAGTACAAGCGGAAGTAATTCACTAAGTAGAAAAGGAAGTGCTGAAAATTAAATGGGCCAGAATACAAACGCAATCGAAATTACAGCTACAAAAGAACAAAAGTACAATAGAAAAGGAAAACAGCTGGAAGAAAGGAAGAAGCTCCTGGGTCGTCCTCCTAAGATCCTACCTGAAGGGTAGGTACAGATAGCACAACTCCTGGATCGTCCACCACGGATCCTACCTGATGGTTAGGTACAGATAGCGCATATCCTGGATCGTCCACCACGGATCCTACCTGAAGGGTTGGTACAGATAGCCTCCACAACGCTCTTTCCTGTCAACCTCCTCCGAGTATCGTCTCACCGTGAAGTCCACCTCCTGATACTGACTCGTCTTGAGGTCCACCTCTGGGTATCGTCTAGTCTTAGAACACTTGGCCTCCGTCAGCACTGCCCGTCGTCTGCAACCAACACAATGAGGTGCGGGCATAGCCCGTGCAGGGGTGAGTATAACGATACTCAGTAGGGACCCCGATACCCTCAAGGTCTCACTAAAACCAACAAGGATAACCACAAAGAAGATCTCAATAGATAACCTCTACTTAGGTATTTGCCCATACATATACCTAAGTTATCATGTAACCCATCTCAATCATGAGGAAACACAAAGATTATGAAATCAATGGATAACCACTACCCAGGTATATGCCCATACATATAGCTAAGTTATCAAGTGACCCATCTCAATCATGAGGTAAACACAAAGGTCATAGACTCACCTCAAACCAGGATTTTCATTATCAAAACCGTAACTGCGGAAGAGCCCCGTCTCGGGAGAGTACAGTGATCCTGTCACGTCTTCGAGGTAATGCTCACTAACCTAATACTGCTGAGGTACTCCTCCTGTCGAGTACCACGGGTCAGCAACCCAAACATAGTAGTGCTTCCCACCGGGGTCTGCCACCCAAACACTGTAGTGCACACCCCCAAATAGCCTGCAGAGGTACCTCCAGACGAGTACCGCGGGTCTGCACCCAAACAATTAGTGCTCCATCCGCCATGGGTCTGCACCCAAACAAAGTAGCGCTCCGTCCAATGGGCTTTTCGACTCACTCCATGTCGAGTCGGTCAAGTAGTCGTCAGGTCTCAGTCGGCTATACGGTCTCCATACTTCGAACGCTCGTCTCCAGGATGGTCTGCTCCACGAGCTACTGGTCGATAATCCAAGTATCTAAAATTCCCACTAATAAGTATCTCAAAGGACCGCCTCGTCTTAGGGGTCTCAACGCAACAGACGGCGCGTCAATCGGACGCCCGGTCTATGAGTTACTAGCATTTTCGTCCCAGGGGCCCGGTTGGTTTCGTGTGCGAACCAACCCGGCCGTATCTCAATTGTACCCCGGACACTCATAGGGTATACTCATAGGGACCGTTTCTCAACGTGATCACCAAAGACACCAATGGTTCGTCAAACGAACGTCCGGTCTGAAAGTTATCAGCTTTTCCGTTCCAGGGGCCCGGTTGGATTTCAGGTACAATCCAACCCAGAAACTATCCAACTGCAACCAAAACTCAGGCGAAGCATGCCAAAAGTTTTCTCTCATCAAGATAAATCCAACAAATTAGACGGTACGTCAATCGGATGTCCGGAGCTCAAGATATATGCATTTCCGCTCTGAGGGCCCGATTGGTTTCGTATCCGAACCAACCCGGCCATACTCAAAGTTCATCAAAACCTTGAGTGTAATATACCAAAATGACCGTCTCGATCCAAGGATCGCACCGCAGTTGATGATGCATCGATCAGAGGTTCATAGCCCAGGTTATAGGCAAAAGACCGTAAGAGGTCCTCGAATAGGGGGTTCGGGCCCGGTCCGACCCGGCCTGATGCCCCCTGGGTCGGCCCGATCTGGGCGACCCGATCTGGGTCCGGGTCCGGCCCACTTGGGTGCGGCCTGGCCCAGCACGACGCCCTAGCACAGCCAGCGCGGTCCGCTGGCCAGATGGCTCTGCCAAAACGACGAGCAGTTTTGGGGGGGAGTCACTGCCCCCTGTTTCGTAACCGCGGCCCCCCATGTGGGGGTCACTGCTATCCGGCTAGCTGGGGGTTACGAACCACCGACTCCTCCTCTGACTGGCCGGCCCGCTCCGGCCGGTTGGCTGCTGCACCACGGGACCGGTGCGGGCCGATCCCCCTACTCCGACGCCAGCGGCCGGAAGTTGTCCACCGGTCCCTGGTCCGCTGTGGCCTAAAATTGCGGCCTTGGTCCGTCCGGCGCGGCGCGACGGCACCGCGACCCCGCTTCGGCCGCAGTGTTTTTCATGATTCTCTGGCGCAGCGTGACGGCGCCGCGACCTTGTTCGACTTCATCGGCGTGGCGCGATGGTGCCGCACATCCTTTCCCATTCCCATTGTTTCTGCGCGGTGCAACGACACCGCGCCGCCTTTGCATGTGCCGCAATAAAATCAAACAAACAAGGGGGAGGAGGCTCAGCTGTGTTCATGCAGTCCGAAGTCCTCCCGTTATTGCGGAAACAGGTGGCCCAATTTGATACCAAGAAATGGCGACTGAAGTATTCACGAACAAACAAATAAATCCCCTACCTCGAGCGTAGTCGTCGAACGAGGTTTGTCGCGGAAAGGGATGTCGCGGTAACGATCGTCGTGGAAGAAGATGGATTGTCGCATCCCGGAGGAACAATGTCTCCCTTCCCTTGACGCGGAAAGAAGGAACGAGGAGATGCACGTCGGGTCGTCGATCTCCGAGGAAGGCGTCTCTCACCATCATCCGTCGATGGAGGTCGGCGTTCTTCATCGGCGGCGGTGCGTTCTTCCCGTTCTTCGACGAAGAACAAAGAACTTCAATACTCCCCCTTTTCTCCCAAAAACTCTACACAAAAAGCACAACAATAATAAAATAAGACTTGTCTTATTTTATTAACACACAAGCCAATGACTTTGAAATTCAAAATTGAATCAACCAATTAATTGAATATAATTGCAACGTTTAAACCACCCAATTAATAGAGGCATTTAATATATAAATAAACGCACGAGTTGGCTCTCATTAATTGGGGGGGGGGGGTGCATTATTGAAATTAAGGAGGGGTTGAGGAAGTTGAAAGGGCAGGGCTTGTGTGGGCCCCACCCCACTAGTATCTTACCTAGTGGATTATTTAAGATGTGGGTCCCACTCAACCACTTATCTTAGGTTAACACTTCTTTAAACAAAATAAAATTGGTTGCACCACTTTTATTTTATTACATTACTTAACCCAAAAATTTAATAACCACACCCGAGAAAACACAAATCCGGAAAAGGTGTTTCTAAGCAATTATCGGCGCTACGATTCTATCGGTGCCCTCATATTTCAATTCTGAGCACCGGTTCAAACGTTAGAAAAACCCGCTCGTTCGTTCACTGAACGTACCTGAGCAAAAATATGGAAAATGATTACGGGCAAACCGGGCCTCGGAATCAGGTGCCGTCAGAAACTGCATTCTTGTAAAATTTCAAAGAAAATTAAGAAAACATTTTCCTTGAAATTTCCGGGTCTTTACATAAAATGTTGAAGCTCAGCTTGGGAATGGTCAAGAGCGATTCCCAATGATGCCACCTCCTTTTCGAGCTTCGACAAATGGGATTCGAATGGATCAATTCTACTGGATGAGGCCACCACTTCCTTTGTATGAGTAAATTGGATTGTTAAAGCCCATATTTATACTAATCATGTGATCATTATTCAACGACTATATTAGCAATGGTCACAATTATAATGGTATTTTAAATTCCAAAATAAAAAAATAAGTGCATATGTTGAATGACCTTTTCACATATTAAGGAATTTAATTAGATCAAGAGGGATTTTCAGTAACCAAAGTTTAAGTCATTACAATCTACCCCCCTTAAGAAATTTCACCCTCGAAATTTCATTATACATTCTAGGCCAAAAACTAATGTGTGAACTTTTTCTTCATTTCTTCCTCCAGTTCCCATGTTGTTTCTCCATACTTATGGTTTCACCAAAGTACCATAACCAGATTAGTATTCTTGTTACATAAAACTTTGTCTCTATGATCAATGATCATCATTCGCTTCTCCTCATAGGAAAGATAATCCTCCAACAACATGACCTCGAAAGAAAGTACATGTGAAAGTTCCTGTATATACTTACTTAAGAGGGATACATGAAAGAAATCATGTACATTGGTCATGTTAGGTGGAAGTTATAATCGATAGGCCACAACCCCAACACGATCAAGAATCTCAAAGGGGTCGATGTACCTTGGAATTAAATTCCCCTTCATTCCAAACATCATGAAATTCTTCCACGGAGATATGCATAGAAATACCATGTATCCAACATTAAACTCAAGGTCTCTTCGATGGTTATCTACATAACTCTTTTGTTGACTCTAGGATACTTTGATATGTTGCTTAAAGGTTTTCACCTTCTCCACCATTTCATCGACCATTTCTGGTCTAAGAATCTTACGCTCACCGACCTCATCCCAACACGCTGGTGTTCTGCATTTTTCCAATAAAGGGATTCATATGGTTCCATTTGGATGCTTAAGTGGAAATTGTTTTTATATGAGAAATCTAATAGAGGATGATGTTGATCCCATCCTCCTTTGAAGCCCAATGTGCATGATCTCAACATGTCTTCAAGTTTTTGGATAGTCTGCTTGGATTGGCCATCAGTTTGAGGATGATAGGTTGTACTGACTTTTAGTTTAGTGCTCAGAGCATGTAAGATACTTTTCCAGAACATCTAGGTGAATCTTTGATCTTGATCGGACACGATAGATATTAGTACTCCATGCATATTTACCACTTCCCTGATAAATATCTGTTCCGGTTGATTCAATGAGAAATCCTAAAAAATAGCAATGAAGTGTAAAACTTTTGTAAGATGATCCAAAACAACCCAAATTGCAATGTTTCCCTTGGATATCTTCGGAAGTCCAGTGACAAAGTCCATGGTGATGTTATGCCATTTCCATTCTGCTATGGGAAGTGGTTTCATCATCCAATTAGACTTCTGACTCTCTACCTTCACTTGCTGACATACCCGACACTTTGATGTATATTTGGAAACCAAACATTTCATATTGCCCCACCAAATGTTTTCTCGGAAATCTGAGTACATCTTTGTGCTCCCTAGGTGGATAGAGAAGGTATAGCTATTTGCATCATTAAATAGCTCCTTCTCTATCTCTATATTGGATGGTACACATACTCGCATCCCAAATCTTACAACTCCTTCCTCAACAACTTTGAAATCAAAGGACTTCCCATTTCAAACAGCTCCCACCCTTTTGTGAGTTTCCACATATTTTCATGGAGGACCCTTTATTCTTTCCAAGAGGGACGGCTGAGAAAAAATTTGAGAAAGGATTGATTATGTTCCCCCTTTAATGATTCCCATGTCCATCCATTACAAATCCAAGAAGATAAGATCCTTTTCAATTATCATCATTGATAAACTTGAAGGTTCTTTTCTACATAGAGCATCTACCACCTTGTTTGCCTTTCTGGGATGGTTCTGGATTGAGAAGTCATAGTCTTTGATCAGCTCTAACCATCACGTTGGAAAATGTTCAACTCTTTCTGTTTTAATATATACTTGAGGATTTTTTGGTCTGTATATATTTCACACTTCTCCCCAAAGAGATAATGCCGCAAAATTTACCAAGCGAAGATCACTACAGCAAACTCGAGGTCATGTGTTGGATAGTTCTATTCATGAACATTCAATTGACTTGAAGGATAGGCAATGACTTTTTCATTTTTCATCAACAAAAATCCCATGACCTTTTTAAAAGTATCACTAAATACCATAAAATTTTCTCTACTTGTTGGTAAAGAGAACACAAGTGCAGTGATAAGACTCCTTTTTATCTCCTTGAAGCTTTCTTCACATTCACCACTCCAAGAAACCTTTACTCCCTTCTGGGTTATCTTGGTAAGAGGGATGGAAAATCATGATAAGTTTCTCACAAATAGTCGATAATATCCAGATAACCCTAAGATGCTACGAATATTTGTTACCGATGTTGGCCTGGGCCATCCCTCTATTGCAGCTATATTTGAGGGATCTATAGATATCCCATTGCTTGTGATGATATGGCCCATGAATGAGACATAATTCATCTAGAACTCACACTTGATATACTTTTCATAGATGTAACACCCCAAGCTTCCATGGTACTCTTCTCTTTGAATAATACTGTAGAGTGTGTTGTACGCAACTTCGAGTTCTAACACACACCACAACCAATCAAACTAGCCGTTATGAATATTAATACCCAGTTTTTGAAATTTTATAAATTTTATCTCTAAAAATGGACTTCATTTTTGGATTTGGAATTTTTAAATTAGCCTAGGGTAAAAGTTTGAAACTTTTCAGATAACATTTATATTTTGATGAATAGTGAAAATTATTAAATTTTAATTAAAAACAACTTTTTAAATCAAAATAATTAATAGTGATAAATTATTAATTTAAGTGGTTTTAAAGTATATTTAGAATATACTTTTACAATTTAATAAATTTTTTATCATTGGACATAATTTCACAATTAAACTGGACATAAACAAGTAACAATCTTTTGATAGTTATTATATCTTTAAAACACGCTTTTTTGTTTTGATAACGGGAATTAATTTTAAATTAATTTCTGACACTTCTGTGTTCTGAATTTATAAAAATGGATTCAATATTTGGAATCAGGATTACCAAATTGGGTAAATACGTAACTTTTATTTTTATACATTTTGAATAATTACTTCGGTAAATATTATTTTTACCATGGTAAAAGGGTAAATCCGGTAAATAAGGGTTAAAAAAATAATATTATAATAATAACAAATTACCCTAAAACATGTACTAACCTTATTGGTGGATACATGTCCAACCATGGGCATCTTTGGGTCGATTTTGGGACCCCATGGAGCCACTTTTAGGTGATAGGGGCACTTTATATTAATTAAGTTAAAATAAATACAAAAATGACATAAGGATATATCTTTTCACAAAACAATTATTACATAGTGTTATATATGTTGGATTTTCGATTATAAATATTAATTAGAAATCTATAAATATTTCCTATATAATGATATTTTATTTATAATTTTTAGACATTGAAAAAGTAAAAATATTTATGACACAATAATGATGTAGTATTTTCCTTATTAATGAAAGAATCAAATAATTGGTATTATAAATGTTAAAATTAATATAATTTGAAAGTTTTGATGACATCCATGAATTTTATTTCTTAATATGACATTATAATATTGAATAAATGAATTTGGTTCGAATTAATAAAGTTAGTAAGACTTAAAAAAAATCAATGATTGAGTAGTGTCAAAATTGACATAAAAGAGTTTTTAAAACAAATATTATATTATTAATTGATATTAAATTCATAAAAATCTAAGGTTCAGCCAAGAAACATATATCATGATAGTTGTGTCATTAATGGACCAATTGGGGGTCTCTTGGATGTATATAGTATGTTTATTAACTATATAATATAAAAATACAAAGTGACATGGTAAATATTAAACTAATTAACTAAGAGTTAAAACTAAATGATGAGGTTAATATAGTGACCCAAACCTATATAAAACCTATTGGTTGAGTGGTTTTCGACCTATCCCCACCTTAACTTTTAAATAATCCACTTTGGAACCATTAGAAACCAAATATGAATTTATTATAAAATAATATTTCTATCTTTTCCAAAGGTGCCCCTCACCCCTCTTATAAAAAGGCACTCCCCCTTCTCACTAAGTAACACATTCAAAGACTTTTGGTTGGGCTAAACCCTGCCCAAATACTCTATAAAACTCCCTCAATTCATCCAATAGGCCTTAGTTTGATCAGAAAGCCACCCTAAGATCCCTTTTGATCAAATCAAAAGGAAGACCTCGAAGAAGAGGTAACATCTTCACCACCCTCTTTAAAGTTCCTTTCTTCTTCAACTTCTTCATTCCTGGTTATTTAAATTCTAAAATAATAACTCTAGTATCTTATATATACTGTGATGTTATTATAATTATGAATAAAAATTCATTATTCTATCCATCCCTTTAATGACATGTCACCATACGTGCGTACGTACGACCTCCCGTCTCCACGTTGTAGTGTAATTGTTATTCAAAATATTATTATTTAGATGAGTTTAATAATGATGTATAATTCATGTAAATAATAAATATAAGATGATAATTATTCTGTCTATATGATATAACATCCAATTATGTATTATTTTAATATGAAAAGGATGATATTGTCGCTCGTGCGTACGTATGAACTACCGTGTCCATGAACGCGATGAGATTCATTCCCCATCGTATCCATTCAAGAATGATTTTTATTTGATGGTTAAAAATAATTTTGAAAGACTTAATATCATTATGGATATGAATATGATACAACATATCCATAACAAACACTTCTTATGTAACATAACATATAAAAGAAAACGAGTAAGTTAACACCCGAAACAACGATAATACTAAGATATTATTAACAAATCAATGTTAAAAGATCATATATGATATCATATTAATGTATATGATTCATGTATAATTTAATAAAAATTATTTCACCATTATACAGGAGGTCAAACTACCCACAACCAAGGAAAATTACAAGGTAAGGGGTTTTAATCTCACTCCTTATTCCCATGAGATTCGTACCATATTGCCACTATTACCTTTTTTGTGGTGTATGCACTACCCATAATTGTATTATTTGTGTAATACAATTTAATTTATGTGTATTAACATATTCATTGTATGATAAATCTTTCATGGCGTGTATGTTTCTTAATTTACCAAATTGGTAAGGGTTTATTTCGCAATCTCTTCATTATCGGTGGTTGTTTATATGTAATAATCTACTGGGACTTCATAATCATCCACATCCATGTTTCTTAAAAATGTATTTCAAAACATTTTTACTATTTACTAGAATATATTTTTAATTCATTTATACCCTTGTTTGACTTATTATAGTAGGTTTATAAAGGAATCTTTCTGTCATTTTCCAAACAAGGTCCTTTTTAACATTATCAATAGAAATAAGGTAAGAATGTCTTTTTTTTAACTTATACGGTAGGTGTGGCTATTTTTCTCCATTATAAAATCTTCGAAGCTTTTCTTACAAGATTATAAGAAAATTTTCAAAGTAAATGTTTTATTTTATTATTATGTGACTTTTAAATGTTTTCAAAAAGAGATATTTCTCTCAAATAGTTTTGATTTCATCTATGTCAACATCCTTTGATGAGTTTTAATCTTATTTGAAGTTGATTTATTGTGATAAAAAACATCCATATTGTATTGAAGGTTTTGTGATATGTTTGACTATGGATGTGTTTTTTTATACCATTCATAGTTTATGGATAAAGTCTTGACATTTCATATTCTAGTTTTAATACGATTGTTTATGTTATGTTTAAACCTGTTCATATGAGGAATGCATTGGACTTAATAAGTGACAGGTAGTGCCCGCTATAGCCCCTCGATGCATCGGTAGGTCTCATTAGAAAAACTAGTGTCTTGTCATGAGGCTTTGACAAAATCTTATTTGTAGTCTTGGAATGAGGCCTTGGCTACGTGGTTATGATAGTCTGGCATTATGCCTTCCATCATTATGAATGTGGTTATTGATATTTCACGTGATTATTCAACTAGTAGAATGTCCATGTGAATAAGTAATTTTCATTATTTCATTTTATCTTTTCTATATTTTGTTGAAGTTCATGTTTAAAAGGCTTTTGTTTTAGTTATACATTGCCTTAAATGTTTATGTTTATTTATGAAAGTTTTCGCTATATTGTTATCCTTACTGAGCATCTGAGCTCACCCCTTTCAATGTTTTATTTTTCCCAGGATGTGAAGAAGTAATTTATGAATGACCTACTGGGATAGTATGTGGGGATATGAGTGTGGACTATGGAGACTATTTTGTTTTAGTTTTCATTTTTATGATGTAATGTAAGACTTATGAATATGTCTAGTGTTTCCAAGGCTACTAAAATAATCGGTATTTTGAGATTTTATCTTTCTTGTGATCATGCCAATGTTATGTAATAATGCACCGACTCTGGGTAACTAGGGTCGAGGCATTACAGTTGGTATTAGAGGATGTTTAGTTCAAACCGTGGAAGATAGATTTAGATAAACTCTGATTAGAGCACATAGACCTAAGATAGAATTTGATGATTAGTATAGAAGAACATCCTAGAATTTTGGTATTGTAGAGGTTTTGTGAGTTTTCTGAGAAATAAATCCCTGTCTTGATATGAGCAGGAAAAGGCGGCTCTGGCACATATGTACCTAGGTGTAAAACCGAAAAATACCGCTTTGAGATAGACTCGAATGGGAACTGGTGCAAGACAACGGGCCTTACTGCACTCTTGGTTATGACACTCCCAGGGGATATGCTTAAGATAATTCTAAATTTCTTTATGAACCATTATGAAGGGTTTATGAGTATATAGTTCCTCAAAGAAAACATTTTTTATGATTATGGATTATATCCATGAACTGTTCAATTTATGTAAAGTGTTTTACAAGTATGGAATTATGTATTTTGATTCATAAACTGATCTAGTTTAGGCCATTGTTTAGAAATGGTGCCTAGTGGATGAAATGGAAACTGTATCAGTGCACACACTCTATGTAGGGATTTCCCTCCTTCTCAAGATAATTATAGTGGAGATGGTGATGTAACTAGTGCTGATCATCTTATCACCATACAGGGACAACTCACTCAGGTTATGAATAATAACCTTACTCGTATGGAGCACCCTGATCCGCAGCGTGGAGGA
The DNA here is from genome assembly GCA_963277665.1 of Viscum album. NCBI lineage: Eukaryota > Viridiplantae > Streptophyta > Magnoliopsida > Santalales > Viscaceae > Viscum > Viscum album. The sequence goes on from OY728149.1 coordinate 107,501,530, forward strand.
TCAATGTTAGATCTCTTCATGAGGCAAAAACCACCAACATTCAATAGGATTAAAAATCCCTTAGTAGCTGAGCAATGGATAAATTCCATAGAGAAAATATCTCAGGCTTTGGGTAGTAGTGAAAGGGAAAAATTTATCATGGCAGTTTACCACCTCACAAGAGATGATGATAAATGGTGGTCATTGATTCAAAACACGGAGGAAGATGATGATGTATCAAATATGGAATGGAGGGAGTTCAAAGATTTATTTTTAGAAAAATACTTTCCTCATGACCATCGTGCAGATATGGAAAAGCAATTTATGAGTCTGAGGAAAAAGGAGGATGAGAATGTCACAAAGTATGAGGATAACTTTACAAGGTTAGCAAGGTATGTTGAAGATTATATACATAACCCAAGAAGAAAGATTTATCATTTCTTTTATGGGTTAAAACCATTTCTCTGTCGAGCAGTGGTCTCACAAACCATCTCGTCGTACGAAGAAATTGTCTCGTGTGCTATGAAGACAGAAAAGGAATTATCTAAGTCTTATGAATTTAAAGAAAAGAAATAGAAGAATAGATATGCTGATGAATATGGAAATGGAAATAAGTGGAAGAAGGGAAAAGTTGAAAATCCATCCTGTAGTAATTGTGGGAAGAAACACCCCGGTACTTGCCTAAAAGGAATTAGAGTCTGTTACAAGTGTGGTGAAAAAGGCCACCAAGCTCATGATTGCAAGGGAAAGATTATTTCTGTTAACGTGGAATGATATAATTGTAGAGAGATGGGACATTATGAAAATGAATTTCCTAAGCGTCAGGGGAACATACCTCAGAAAAGGCCAAGGGATCAAGGCCAAGCTTATGCTATCACTACTGTTGAGGAAGAAGCTCCGAAAGACGTGGTGGCAGGTAATTTAATGGTTTCTTCAGGTTTAGCAAATGCATTATTTGATTCTGGATCATCGCATTGTTTCATATCTTCCCAGTTTTCTATGAAAATTAGATATTTCCAATTTTATCTAACAAGGTATTTGTCAATGAAATCTCCTAAGGGAAGTATCATTGCAACAAAGTTTTTTGAATGAGTCCCCATTAGAGCACATAAATGTTATTTATCCGATGATCTCATCGTCACACCTATAGTTGAATTTGATATAATCCTTGGTATGGATTGGATTTCAGAAAATGATGTAAAAATTCATTGTAAGAAGAAGGAGGTTACGATTTTTGATGACGATGATAAGGAACAACTTATCATTAGAGTAGAATCATCACCACCTAATTTTTATCTAGATCCACTGCCAGTAGCTCAACTAAATTCAATTATCGGGGACGAAGATAATGAAATAACTGTGGGTGAGGAAAGGAATGTTCTAATAGAGGATGTACCTATTGTGAATGAATATGTAGATGTGTTTCCAGAAGATTTACCTGGACATACTCCAGAACGAGAAGTTGAGATTTCCAATGATTTAATTCCTGGATCAAGCCCTATATCAAAGACCCCTTATAGAATGGTCATTGTGGAATTATTTGAACTAAAGAAACAACTAGACGAATTGAGTAAAATGGATTTATCCGCCCTAGTGTTTCTCCATGGGGAGCCCCTGTTCTTTTTGTTAAAAAGAAAGATGGATCTGTGAGGTTATGCATCGACTACAGGGAGATCAATGCTATAACAATAAAAAACAAGTATCCCCTACCTCGCATTGATGATTTATTTGACCAACTGCATGGAGCTCAATACCTTTCAAAGACAGACCTTCGGTCTTGATACCATCAGTTTTGTGGGAAGAAGGAAGACATTCTGAAGACAACATTTTGAACCAGGAATGAGCATTACGAGTTTATAGTAATTCCTTTTGGGCTGACTAATGCGCCCTCTGTAATCATGGATCTAATGAATATAGTTTTCAAGGATTATCTCGATGAATTTTTGGTGATATTTATTAATGATATCTTGGTATACTTCAAAAGCTATGAAGATCATGAAAATAACTTGTACATTATCCCGAAGACTCTAAGAAGACATCAATTATATGGGAAGTTTAGCAAGTGTGAATTCTGGCTTCAGGAGATTTATTTTCTTGGACATATTGTCTCTTATGATAGAATCTCTATTGATCCTTCTAAGACCAAGGCAATCCATGAATGTCCAGTACCAACGAGTATAACTGAGGTATGTAGTTTTATTGTTTTAGCAGGTTATTATTGACATTTCGTCAGAATTTTTCCCTGTTGGCTAACCCATTAACAAAGCTCACACATAAAGGGGTTAAATTTGTTTGAAAAAATGAGTGTGAATAGTGTTTTGAAGAACTGAAGAGAAGATTATTCAATGCTCTTATATTGACTCTACCATCGGGGAATGATGGGTTCGTTATTTATAGTGATGCTTCAACGAAAGGACTTGGTTGTGTCCTTATGAAGAATGATAGGGTTATTTCCTATTAATCACGAAAGTTGAAAATTCATGAGCAAAACTCTCCTACTGATGATGTTGAGTTAGCTATTGTAATCTTTGCTTTGAAGATATGGATACATTATCTCTATAGTGAGAAATGTGAGATTTATACAGATCACACGAGTTTGGAGTATATTTTCTCACAAAAAGAACCCAACATGAGGAAAAGGAGATGGCTTGAATTACTTAAGGATTATTATTGCACGATATACTACCACCTGGGGAAGGCAAACAAGGTGGAACATGCTTTGAGCAGAAAAGATCAGGGAGTTTTGAACATGATGAGAATTGAAAGGGATCCTATTTTCATGAATCTAGTAATGTTGGATATGGGAATCACCATTCAAGGTGAAATATCAATGCTTTTTCAAATGGTTGTAAAACTCTCTTTACTAGAAAGAATAAAGAGTTCTCAGACTAGTGATGAAGAGTTACAAAGGAAGATTAAAGCTGTGAATGATGGGAAATTGAGTGACTTTGTGTATGAAGATGGAATTTGGAAATTTGGGAGGAGACTTTGTGTTCCCAAAATACATGATCTAAAAAGGGAATTATTAGATGATGCTCATAGCTCCATATTCTCTATACACCCTGGGAGAACCAAAATGTATAGATATTTGAAGAAATATTTTTGGTGGGACAACATGAAGATGGAGATTGCTGATTTTGTGTCAATATGTATGGTTTGTCAATAAGTGAAATATGGAAGGAAATAGCCTGGAGGAGTCATGAAACCTCTTCCCACACCTATGTGGAAATGGGATAATATCACTATGGATTTTGTCATGGGACAACCAAACACTCCTAGAAGGAACGATGCAATATGGGTCATTGTTGATCATCTTACCAAGTTAGCACATTTCCTTGATATAACGGAGTATTTACCACTTGAACGACTAGCGAGAATATATATTAATGAAGCTGTAAGACTACATGGAGTACCCCTATCAATTTTCTCAGAATATGATCCCAATTTTACATCAAGATTCTGAATAAGTATTTAGAAGGCCTTGGATACTGAACTTCATTTGACCACTGCTTACCACCCTCAAACAGATGCACAATCAGAACGAAATATTCAAACCTTAGAAAACATGTTGAGATCATACTCACCTGACTTTCAGGGTATGTGGGATCAATGTTTACCTCTGGTAGAATTTTCTTATAATAATATCTTCCATTCAAGTATTCGGATGACACCATATGAAGTGTTATACGAAAAGATAAGTCTCACACCAAACTATTGGGATGATGTTGGCAAAAGAAAACTTATAGGCCCAGAACTAGTGGAGGAAACAATGGAAAAGGTGAAGGTAATCCAAAACCACATCAATGCAGCTCAAAGTATGCAGAAGAGCTATGCTGACAACTGAAGAAAGGACTTGGAATTTCAGGTGGCAGATCATGTTTTCTTGAAGGTATCTCCATGGAAGGGAGTTATACATTTTGGAAAGAAAGATAAATTGAGTCCCAGGTACATCGGACCTTTTAAAATTCTAGAACAAATTGGGGCTGTAGCTTACCATTTGGAAATGCCGCCAAATCTCTCCATAGTTCATGATGTGTTCCACGCATCACTATTGATAAAATACATGCCTGACCCAGTGCATGTAATCACCTATAAGGAATTAGAACTGTAACCTGATCTCTCTTATTGCGAAGAGCCCTTCGAGATTCTTAATACGAGAGAACAAGTGCGGAGAAACAAGATGACTCGTCTGGTAAAAGTTCTATGGAGAAACCATAAAATGGAAGAGGCAACGTGGGAACCCGAGGAACTTATGATGAAGAACCACCCGAGTCGTTTTATGCAATAATATTATAGAAATTTCAAGGATGAAATTATTTGAAGGAGGGGAGAATATAACACCCCAAGCTTCCATGGTATGATTTTCTTTGAATAATACAGTAGCCTGTGTTGTACGCAACTTTGAGTTCTAACACGGACCACAACCAATCAAACTAGCCGTCATGAATAGTTATACCAACTTTTTGAGATTTTATAAATACTATCTCTCAAAATGGACTTCATTTTTGGATTCTGAATATTGAAATTAGCCTAGGGTAAAATTTTGGAACTTTTCGGATAACATTTATATTTTGATGAATAGTGAACATTACTAAATTTTAATTAAAAACATCTTTTTTAATAAAAATAACTAATAGTGATAAATTATGAATTTAAGTGGTTTAAAAGTATATTTAGAATATATTTTTACTATTTAATAAAATTTTGGTCATTAGACATATTTTCACAATTAAACCGGACATAAATAAGTATCAATCTTTTGATTGTTATTATATCTTAAAAACATGCTTTTTGTTTTGACAGTGGGAATTAATTTCAAATTAATTTCTGCCACTTTAGTGTTTTGAATTTGGAAAAATGGATTACATATTTGGAATAATGATGTCCAAAATGTGTAAATAGGTAACTTTTATTTTTAGACATTTTGAATAATTACTTCGGTAAATATTTTATTTACCATGGTTAAAGGGTAAATCCGGTAAACAAGGGTTACAAAAAAAATATTATAATAATTACAAATTACCCTAAAATGTGTCCTAATATTATCGGTGGATACATGTCCGACCTGGGGCATCTTTGGGGCGATTTTGGAAACCCATGGAGCCACTTGTACGTGATAGGGACAATTTATATTAATTAAGTTAAAATAAATACAAAAATGACAGAAGAATATATCTTTTAAAAAAACAATTTTTACATAGGGTTATGTATGTTGAATTATCGACTATAAATATTAATTATAAAGCTAAAATGATTTCCAACATAATGGTATTTTATTTATAATTTTTAGACATTGAAAAATTTAAAATATTTATGACATAATAATGATACAGTATTTTCCTGATTAATGAAAGAATCAAATAATTGGTATTATAAATGTTAAAATTAATATAATTTGAAACTTTTGGTGAAACCCATGAATGTTATTTCTTAATATGACATTATAATATTGCTTAAATGAATTTGGTTCGAATTAATAAAGTTGGTAAAACTTTAACAAAAATCAATTATTGGATAGTGTCAGAATTGACATAAAAGAGTTTTTAAAACAAATATTATATTATTAATTGATATTAAAATCATAAAAATCTATGGATCGGGCAAGAGACTTATAACATGATAGGTGTATCATTAATATACCATTTGGGGGTTGATTTGATGTATATAGTATGTTTATTAACTATATAATATAAAAACAACAATGACATGGTAAATGTTAAACTAATTAACTAAGAGTTAAAACTAAATGATAAGGTTAATATAGTGACCCAAACCTGTCTAAAACCTATTGGTTGAGTGGTTTTAGACCTATCCCCACCTTAACCTTTAAATAATCCACTTTTAATCCATTAGAAACCGAATATGAATTTATTATAAAATAATATTTCTAGCATTTCCAAAGGTGCCCATCACCGCTCTTATTAAAAGGCACTCTCCCTTCTCACTAATTCACACATTAAAAGCCTTTTGGTTCAGCCAAACCCTACCTAATACTATCTCAACTTCTCTAACTTTATTATAGAGGCCTTATTTTGATCTGAAAGCTACCCTATGGAGCCCTTTTGATCAAATCAAATCGAAGAACCTGAAGAAGAGGTAACGTCTTCACCACCCTCTTTAAAGATCCTTTATTCTTTCCTTGTTATTTTCATTATAAAATAATAACTACAATATCTTCTATATACTGTGATGTTATTGTATTTTAAGACCCGTAAAATTCAAGGGAAATTTTTTTCTTAATTTTCTTTGGGATTTTACAGGAACACAGTTTCTGACGACACTTGATTCCAAGGCCCGGTGTGCCTGAAATTTATATCTGAAGTTTAGCTCGGGTACGTTCAGTGAACGAACGAGCGGGAATTTCTATCTTTTGAACTGGTGCTTGGAATCGAATTATGAGGGCACCGATGGTTTCGCAGTGCCAGTAATTTCTTAGGAACACCATTTTGAGAGTTGCGTTTTCACGAGAGAAGTTGATAAAAATTGTGGAAGTTTAATTTATAATTTAACTACAATTTTTATTTTCTTTAAGTTGTTTAAGGATTTTTGTGGAAGTTGGGTAACTACCCAACTTCCCAAGGAAGGTTATGAGGGTGGTGGGGCCCACACGAACCCCACCCCTTCATATTCTTCAACCCCCCGCAACTCACCATTAATTTTTGACAACTTATGTTTTTAATTAAGTGAGTTAAGTGTGGATGTTTGAATTTCAAAAGAATTTTTGAGTTAATAAAATAAGGGAGATGCTTATTTTATTTGGGGATTTATTGTTTGAGAGGTTTGGGGAGAAAAGCTAAGGGAAGCTAGACGTTCTTCATCTTCTTCGTTGAAGAACACAAGGAACGCGAAGAATGCATCGAACTCCGTCGAAGAACGCCAAGTCCTCGGAGACCGACTACGCAACGCCGTATACCGCGACGGTTTTTCCACGACGTCTTCTTCCGCAATGTATCCTTCCACGATGTCTCTTTCCGCAACGAATCCTCATTCGACGAACCTCTATTCAAGCTCGCTCGAGGTAGGGGTTTATTTAATTATTTGTTCGTGAATACTACCTTGCCGTTCTTCATGAAAATACAACCAATTGCTATCGATTAACGAGAGGGGGCCGGACCGAACAAACACAGCCGACCCTCCTCCCTTATCCATGTTGGTTTCTATTGTGGTTGGAACGGAATGGCATGGTACTGTCGCACTGCGCGGGATTGTGCGACAAGTAATGCGCGGCGCCGTCGTGCCACGCCGTGAAATTGAACCAAGTCAGATCGCCGTCGCGCCGCGCCGGTGAACCACAAAAGCACCGCAACTAGAGCGGGGCTGCGGCGGAGGGGTGCGGCGCCGTCGCGCCGCACCGGACGAATGATGGTCGCGACCGATAACGGGCCGCGGCAGAGCGTGGGAACCGGCGGCTGGAAGCGGGTTGCTAGTGTCGGAGCAGGGAGGGGACCGACCGTCCCCGGTCTCGTGGTGGCAGAAACCAGCCGGACGGGGTAGGCCGGCCGGACAAGAGGATGCCGAGGGTTCAAACTCCCGGCCGGCCAGCACAACGGCCCCCATTAAAGGGGGCCCCAGTTACAAACTAGGGGGGCATGCGCCCCCCTACTCAACGGCTCGGCCGTTAGGCCGAGTGCCTGGCTAGCGCGGCCAGCGCGCCACGCGCCAGGCCGGGCCGCGCCCAAGGGGGCCGGACCCAGACCCGGTTCAGGTCGACCCATTTCGGGCCGACCCTGGGGGTATCGGGCCGGGTCGGACCGAGCGCGAACCCCTTAATACCGAATCTTTTCCGGTCAGATGCCCATAACTTGTGCTACGGGCCTCCAATCAACGAACCGTCAGTTGCGATGCGATCCTTGGATCGAGAAGGTAGTTTTGGTATATCGCACTAAAGGTTTCAGATTACTTTGGGTTCAGCCGAGTTGGTTCGTACATGAAACCAACCGGGCCCTCGGAGAGGAAACACTCATAACTTAAGCTCCGGACATCCGATTGACGTGTCGTTGACTTTGTTGGATTCCTCTAAGTGAGATGGATCTTTTGGATTACTCTGCCCGAGGTTTTGAACGTAGGTGGAGTATGGTCGGTTTGGTTTTGCCTTAAAAACTAACTGGGCCCCTGGGACGAAAAGTCCAATAACTCTCAGATCGGGCGTCCGATTGACGTGCCGTCTGCGACGTTGAGTTCCTGTTGACAATACGGAACTTTTGGATACATCAAATCTGGACTATGTGTTAGTTGATGTATCAGCCTCTCGTCTCGTGGAGCGGACCCTCCCGAACGATCTTGCTCTTTGCGGGAACCCTAGAGCTGGCTGCGTTTGCGACTGTGACGACGACGATGACTGTACAGAGATCCTCAATGAATTCAACGGTGATGACTACAACACTCACCGATCCTACATGGATCAGTGCTACCGATCCTGTGTGGGTCTGATCCTATGTGGGTCAGCGCTCAGCGGTCCTGTGTGGGCCACCGCCTACAGATCCTGTGTGGGTCCGATCCTGTGTGGGTCTTTGCGGGGGTTAGTTACCTATCGATCTTGTGTGGGTCAGATCCTTTGTGGGTCATTGCGGGGGTTAGTTACCTATCTATCCTGTGTAGGTCAGATCCTTTGTGGGTCATTGCGGGGGTTAGTACCTATCGATCCTTTGTGGGTCCGATGGCTTAGATGATTCAGTGGTAATATCTGATCATCCCTATCGTCATACAAAGATGTATACCTGTGTGAGCTGAATCCTGTTTTTATTTCCTATGTGGATTGTGTTGAGCTGTCCTGTGTGGATTTACGTTTTGTTTTCCTATTTGGAAATGTGTTGGCATGTGGGGACTATTATTAGTCAGATAACCCGTTCAGGCATGTGGGTGGACCCTGGGGTGGGCCCCATGTGTCTGCGGGGAAACTGGTAGTACCTAGTGGGCAAGGACCCGGCGACCTTGTTAAGGCGGGGTGGATGTGCTGTCACCGGGACCCAGTTGTTACAATTGGTATTAGAGGAGTTCGGTTCTACCACAGAACTTGGGACTCTGATCTTTTTTCTATGTGAAGCAATAGTGTTTAGCGTATTGGGTGTGGTTATCAGTTCAGGGAGTCCAGTGTTGGTGCAGTGGCCGACATAACTGTACACCAGGACCCAGACTTCTGATTTCTGACTTAATGAATGAAAACATTGATTGCATGTGTGTGTCAAGTTTTCTATGTTATTACTCTATGTCAGCTCACCAGGTATACTGTTTGACTGTGGCACACCTGTTTCTTTTTAGGATGGCCCCACGACGACAGCTAGTTAGGGTTCCGAGAGTTGTGCGTGACGACAGCCCGCCGAGCAACAAGGCCTCAGTACAGGGCCCTTTGACAGCAGAGGCAATGGCGGTACCGCTACCCGCCGAGCCACCGATTCTTCCAGCCCCATCCGCTGATGATTCACGTCGCCTTAGTGCATTGCACAAGTTCAAGCGCCAGCGACTGCCCAGGTTCCACGGGGAGACGGACCCCTAGGAAGCCGAGGACTGGATGGAGGTAGTGGTATGAGTTTTCCGGTTAGTGAGGACACCAACAGACCTCATGGTGATCCTCGCAGCGAGCCTACTGCACGCGGCAGCAGGCAGATGGTGGAGCTTGATGCTACAGGTGCATGACGAGACATCTCTCCTCTGGATGGGCTTTGAGAGCCTCTTCCGCTCGGAGATCGTCCCAGCCACCCTCCGTGCGGTGTGCATCCATGAGCTTCTTCAGCTTCGGTAGGGCAGCTTGACAGTCATCCAGTACTCAGTGAAATTTACCGATCTCTCGCGCTACTCGACAAACATGGTAAGAGACCCTTTAATCTAGGCCCGGACCTTTGAGCATGGATTCAGACATGAGATCAGGGCATCGTTGATCTCCCTCATCATTCCGACTCAGGCAGGAGTACTGGAGCGAGCTCATATCATCGAGAGTTTTCTTGCTGAGTCTACACTAGCGGTGAGACCTACCGTAGGGCGACACATGGCAGATTCTTCTGCAGCCGGCAGTAGACAAATTTCGTAGAGGTCCAAGAGGGCCAGGCCATCGGGCGGACGACCACATGATACTGGCTCAGAGGTGCGGGGCACACGCTGCAGAATCAGTCTTACGAGTGGAAGACAGTGCTATGCATGCGGTGGACAGGGCCACATGGCCCGTGACTGCCCGACCTGCCATGCAGAGGAGCAGCAGACGAATGAGGAACCACCAAGGCAGAGGCAGAGGTTCGACCGTGGCGGTCCGTAGGGAGCAGGCGGACGAGGAAGAGGAGCTGGCCGAGTAGCAGGTGGTGGGCGACGCTTTGAGGCTCTCCCACCACCACCACCAGGAGGTCTACCCCGACCTCATGGGAGAGCACATCTTTAGGCAGCTGAAGCTTACGATCATGGAGCTCTGGAAGCGGGTGGACAAATGCGGGTCTAGCTCCAGGCATAGAGGCCTTTTCCCATTATGCCTCTAACTTCATTTTTTGTGTTGCCTTGTGTCCTTGTACTTTGAGTTGAAGTAATAAAATACTCTTGCAATAGTGATGTTTTCATTCTTGTCTTTTTTTGTTAATACTAAGAGGTTCCGGTTAAAAACTGTTGAATTGACCCTCACTTGCGAGATTATTACTGGAGGAGACCCAATGACCACACACTGATGCCGACAGTGTGACTCAACCCTTGGAGGCGAGAGTAAAGGTTGGATCTCTTGGTAGTAGCATCGAGGCCTTACGACATCGTCCATGCCATGAATTAACTAATCATGACAGGATTGACTGTATTAGGAAAGGAACGTGGTTCACCTAGGGGATGAGACTGGATTTCCCTTTTCGGAAAAGAGAAATCTTTGCAGCTTTGCAGAACGTTAAGGAGGAAGGGGCAACCCTTCGTGTGGTCAGACAGATGTCAGCAGAGCTTCTAGGAGCTGAGACAGAGATTGACTAGCGCGCCTATCTTGAGGTTGCCGGATGAGGGAGTAGGGTACGTAGTTTACTGCGATGCATCAGGGACTATAATCAGATGTGTCCTTATGTAGGAGCAGGCCGCGATCACCTATGGATCACGTCCTTTGAGGCTGCATGAGAAGAACTACACTACCCATGACCTGGAGTTAGCAGTAGTGGTCTTCGCTCTGAAGACATGGCGACACTATCTAATGGGAGATCTCCTTACAGTCTTTTCTGACCATCAGAGTCTCAAGTACATCTTCTCTCAGAAGGACCTGAACCTGAGACAATGGCGATGGGTCGAGTTCCTCTAGGACTATGACTTTATTATAGTCTATACTCTTGGAAAGGGGAACTTAGTAGCTAATGCTATCAGAAGGAGTACGGGCATTCAGCTGCTTGAGGAGGCGACGAAGCAGCTAGCCGACTTGCAGATATCCTTCGTGGATAGAGATGGAGCAGCCTTCCTTCAGTCTCTCACAGTCACCCCCTCCACTACTACAGTGGGTCAGAGAGGCACAATGTGGGGACGCTGACTGTGAGATGCAGCGTGCACAGATATCCTCAGGACAGGCACCTGATGGTTTCTTCTTTGGAGCAGAGCACGGAGACCTTTTCAAAGGACATACCTTGGTACCAGTTGCTTTACGGGAGGAGGTGCTGAGAGAGTTTCAAACTTCTCCTTTGGCGGTACATCCTGGAGTGGAGAAGATGTACTAGGATCTCAGATGACAGCACTAGTGGCTGGGCATGAAGAAGGTTGTGGAAGAGTTCGTTTCTCGATGCCTCACCTGCCAGCAAGTGAAGGCAGAGCATCAGGTACCAGCAGTCTTGGTACAACCCTTGGTGGTCTCAGATTGGAATTGGGATGGGATATCTATGGACTTCGAGACTGGACTTACATGCACTTCCAGAGGTCATGACTCCATTTGGGTGATTGTCGACCGACTCACCAAGTCGGCACAATTCGTACCCATCAGAGAGCCGGGCTCAGTGGAGAGCTTGGGATGACTTTATGTTCAGGAGATTGTGTGTCTTCATGGTGTGCCATCATCTATCGTCTCCGATAATGATGCTCGCTTTACTTCCCGGCTTTGGAAGGGGTTGCAGAAGGCGTTCGGGACGCAGTTACGTTTGAGCACTTCCTTTCACCGTCATACGGATGGTTAGACGGAGAGGACCATTAAGACTCTCGAGGACATGCTCCGCGCATGTGTCCTCGACTTTAGTTGCAACTGGGAGGACCACATACCCTTGGTGGAGTTCGCGTACAACAACATGTACCACTCCACCATCAGGATGGCACCATACGAGGCGTTGTACGGCCGACCTTGAAGATCTCCTTTGTGCTGGACAGACCCTGGGGAGTTAGCACTTGTGGGACTGGAGATGATCCAGGCCATGACAGAGAAGGTCTAGGTCATCCAGGAGCGGATGAGGACAGCTCAGAGCCGGCAGAAGTCTTATGCTGACAGGAGGTGGAGGCCACTAGAGTTCGAGGATGGCGACCACACCTTCTTGAATGTATCACCTCGATGTGTATTACAGAGATTTGGCCAAGGTGGAAAGTTGTCTCCACGCTTCATCGGACCATTCCTGGTCCTCAGCAGGATTGGCGAGGTAGCTTATCGCCTGGCTCTACCACCTCAGTTGCACCGGGTGCACGACGCCATCCACGTATCTCAGCTGAGGAGATACGTGCACGACCCGACGCATGTCATTGACCATGGAGAGCTAGACGTTGATGATGGGGTGACTTTTGCGGAGGTCCCAGTGCAGATCGAGGATCGAAAGAAGCAGGTCCTACGTGGACGGTCGATTCCTCTAGTGCACATTAGATGGCAGCACGGGAATCTCCAGGAGAGCACTTGGGAGCGGGAGGTTCAGATGCGTGCTCAATACCCACATTTTTTTTATAGCTTATGATGTATCTTTACAGGGACGTAAAGCCCTGAGGTGGGAGTAATGTAAAGACCTGTAAAATTCAAGGGAAATTTTTTCTTAATTTTCTTTGGGATTTTAAAAGAACGCAGTTTCTGACGGCACTTGATTCAAAGGCCCGGTGTGCCTGGAATTTATATCCGAAGTTTAGCTCGGGGATGTTTAGTGAACGAACGAGCGGGAATTTCTATGTTTTGAACTGGTACTTGGAATCAAATTCCGAGGGCACTGTTGGTTTTTCAGCACCGATAATTGCTTAGGAACACCTTTTCCAGAGTTGCGTTCTCACGAGAGAATTTGATAAAAATTGTGAAAGTTTAATTTATAATTTAACTACAATTTTTATTTTCTTTAAGTGGTTTAAGGCTTTGGGTGGAAGTTGGGTAACTACCCAACTTCCCAAGGGAGGTTATGAGGGTGGTGGGGCCCACATGAACCCCACCCCTTCATATTCTTCAACCCCCCTCAACTCACCATTAATTTTTGACAACTTATGTTAATAATTAAGTGAGTTAAGTGTGGATGTTTGAATTTCAAAAGCTTTGTTGAGTTAATAAAATAAGGGAGATGGTTATTTTATTTGGGGATTTCTTGGTTGAGAGGTTTGGGGAGAAAAGCTAAGGGAATCTAGAAGTTCTTCATCTTCTTCATCGAAGAACACGAGGAACGTGAAGAACGCATCGAACTCCGTCGAAGAACGCCGAGTCCTCGGAGACTGACTACGTGACGCCATATACCGTGATGGTTCTTCCACGATGTCTTCTTCCGCAACGTCTCCTTCTGCGACGTCCCTTTCTGCGATGAATCCTCGTTCGATGAACCTCTATTCAAGCTCGCTCGAGGTAGGGGTTTATTTAATTATTTGTTCGTGAATACTACCTTGTCGTTCTTCGTGAAAATACGACCAATTGCTATCGATTAACGAGAGGGGGCCGGACCGCAAAAACACGGCCGACCCTCCTCCCTTATCAATGTTGGTTTCTATTGTGGTTGGAATGGAATGGCGTGGTGCGGTCGCACTGTGCGGGATCATGCGGAAAGTAATGCGTGGCGCCGTTGCGAGGCACTGTAAAATTGAACCAAGTCGCGGTGCCGTCGCGCCGCGCCAAGGAACCGAAAAAGCACCGCGGCCAGAGCGGGGCCGCAGTAGAGGAGTGTGGCGCCGTCGCGCCACACTGGACGAATGAAGGTCGCGGCCGATACTGGGCCACGACGGAGCCTGGGAACCGGCGGCCGGAAGTGGGCCGCCGGTGTCAGAGCAGGGAGGGGACCGACCGTCGCCGGTCCCGTGCAGGCAGAAACTGGCCGGCCGGGGTGGGCAGCTGGATAAGAGGAAGTCGGGGGTTCAAACCCCCGACCGGCCAGCACAACAGCCCCCATTAAAGGGGGGGCCACAGTTACAAACCAGGGGGGAAGGCGCCGCCCCTCCTCAACGGCTCAGCCGTTAGGCCGAGCGCCTATCCTGCTCGCCCAGTGTGCCGCGCGCCAGGCCGGGCCGGACCCGGACCTGGTTCGGGCCGTCCCTAGGGGTATCGGGCTGGGTCGGACCGGGCCCGAACCCCTTAATTCCGAATCTTTCTTGGTCGGACGCCCATAACATATGCTACGGGCATCCGATCGACGCACTGTCAGTAGAGATACGATCCTTGGATCGATACGGTCGTTTCGGTATATCGCACGCAAGGTTTAAGATTACTTTGGGTTCAGCCGAGTTGGTTCGTACACGAAACCAACCGGGCCCTCGGAGCGGAAACGCTCATAACTTAAGCTCCGGACGTCCGATTGACGTGCTGTCGACTTTGTTGGATTTCTCTAAGTGAGACGGATCTTTTGGCTTACTCCGCCCGAGGTTAGGATGTAAGTGGAGTACGGTAGGGTTGGTTTTGCCTTAAAAACCAACCGGGACCCGAGGAGCAGTTGAGGCTATATGTACCCACCCTTCAGGTGGGATTTCCAGTGGACAACTAGGCGTTGCCGCGTTACTTTTCAGTTGCTGTTTTCCCTTTCCAGTTGTACTTTACTTCAGTTTGGGTTTGTATACTGTCCCACTTACTTTTCCGCACTTACTGTTGTACTCAGTTTTTACTTAGTGTTTACTTCTTCTGTTGCTTACTCTGTGGTGTTTGTTTACTTTACAAAGGCAATGTCTTCCCTTTTTACTTTGATTTACGCCTTGGTGCTAGTCTCCAGCCCCTGGCCTATGGAAGGCGGGCTTGGGGTAGTCACGGAACGAGCCCTGAGGCTGGGTCGTGACATTATATTTATGGAATAGACAAATTCATTATTATATCCACCCCTTGAATGACATGTCACCATACGTGCGTACGTACGTCCAACCGTCTCCACGTTGTGGTGTAATTGTTATTCAATATAGTATTATTTAGATGGGTATAATAATGATGTATAATTCATGTAAATAATAAATTTAACATGATAATTATTTTGTCTATATGATATACCATCCAATTATGTATTATTTTAATATCAAAAGAATGATATTGTCGCTCGTGCGTACGTACGGACTATCGTCTCCACGAACGCAATGAGATTCATTCCCCATCATATCCATTCAAGAATTATTTTCATTTGATGGTTAAAAATAATGTTTAAATACATAATATCATTCTGGATATGAATACGATACAACAAACCCATAATAAACATGTCTTATGTAACAAAACATATAAAAGAAAATGAGTAAATTAACACACGAAACAACGATAATACTAAGATATTATTAACAAATCAATGTTAAAATATAATATATGATATCATATTAATGTATATTATTATTGAATAATTTAATAGAAATTATTTAACAATTATACAAGAGGTTAACCTACCCACAACCACAGAAAAATACAAAGTAATGGGTTTTCATCTGACTCCTTATTCCTATGAGATTCGTACCATATTTCCACTATTACCTTTTTTGTGGTGTATATACTAACCATAATTGTATTATTTGTGTAATAAACTTTAATTTATGTGTATTTACATATACATTGTATGATTCCTCTTTCTTGGGGTGTATGTTTCATAAGTTACCAAATTGGTAAGGGTTTATTTCACAATATTTCATTATCCGAGGTTGTTTATACGTAATAATCTACTAGGACATCTTAATCATCCACATCCATGTTTCTTAAAAATGCATTTCAAAACATTTTTACTATTTACTAGAATATGGGTTAATTTCTTTTATACCATTTTTTGACTTTTTACAAGAGGTTTATAAAGGAATCTTTCTACCATTTTCCAAACAAGGCCCTTTTTAACCTTTTCGACAGAATTAAGGTAAGAATGTATTTTTTTAACTTATACGACGGGTGTGGCTATTTTCCGCCATTATAAAATCTTCGAAGCTTCCCTTAAAATATTATAATAAAATTTTCAAAGTAAATGTTTTATTTTATAATTATGGGGCTTTTAAATGATTTCAAAAAGAGATATTCCTCAAATAGTTTTGATTTCATCTATGTCAACATCCATCGATGAATTTTAAACTTATTTGAAGTTAATTTATTGTGATAAAAAGCATCTATATTGTATTGATGGTTTTGTGATATGTTTTACTATGGATGTGTTATTTTTATACAATCATGGTTTATGGAAAAGTATTGACATTTCATACGCTAGTTTAATACGAATGATTATGTTATGTTTAAACCTGTTCATATGAGGAATGCATTAGACTTAATAAGGGATGGGTGGAGCCTGCTATAGCTTCTCGATGCATCGGTAGGTCTCATGAGACAAACTAGAGTCTTGGCACGAGGCCTTGACAAAATCTTATTTGTAGTCTTGGCATGAGGCCTTGTCTACATGGTTATTATAGTCTGGAATTATGCATTCCATCATTATGAAAGTGGTTATTGATATTTCATGTGATTATTCCACAAGTATAATATCCATGTGAATAAGTAAATGACATTATTTCATTTTATCTTTTCCATATTATGCTTAATTTCATGTTTAAAAGGATTTTGGTTTAGTTATACATTACCTTAAATGTTTATGTTTATTTATGAAAGTTTCTACTATATTGTTATCCTTACTGAGCATCTAAGCTCACCCCTTCCAATGTTTTATTTTTCCCAGGATGTGAAGAAGTAATTTATGAATGACCTGTTGGGATAGTATGTGGGGTTATTAGTGTGGACTATGGAGACTACGTTGTTGTAGTTTTTATTTTTATGATATAATGTAAGACTTATGAATATATCTAGTGTTCCCAAGGATACTAAACCAATTGGTCTTTCGAGATTTGATCTTTCATGTGATCATGCTAATGTTATGTAATAATGCACCGAATCTGGGTAACTGGGGTCGGGGCGTTACAATAGAGATTCTACTTTTGCAAGGTCTCTAGTACAGTTCTTAGATGCTCCTCATTATCCTCCTTGGTTTTGGAGTATATCATAATATCATCTATAAAGACTACCATAAATTTTTCGAGGTAACCTCTAAAGACTCTATTCATTAATTCCATGAAGATTTTTGGAGCATTAGTGAATCCTAAAGGCATTACTATGAATTCACAGGGCATGTATATTGTATGAAAAGTAGTATTGGGGACATCTTCCTTATTCACCCTTAATTGATAATATCCAGAACGAAAATCTACTTTGGAGAAGTATCTTGCTCCGTGCATCTGATCCAACAATTTATCAATATTTGGTAGAGGATACTTGATCATTATTATGATTTTTTTGAGCTCACGATAATCAATGCATATGTGCATTGATCCATCCTTCTTCTTGACCAAGTGGACCACCACACACCACTGTGAAGCACTCAGGCATATAAAACCCTTCTTTATATTCTCCTGTAACTACTTCTTCAACTCTTCTAGATCTACAGTGTCCATTCTGTGGGGTGTCTTTGAGATTGGCAAAGATACATGGATAAGTTCAATTGAGAACTCAACCTCTCGGTCGAGAGGAATTCCATGAAACTCTTTAGGGAATGCATTAGTGTAATCTCTCATGATGGGCATGCCTTCAAGCAAGATTCTCTCGTTTGTCTCAATCATTTGACCTAGATATGATTTCTCATAAGGCAGAAACATCCATATATGAGAAGATGATTCGAAAGGAGATTCATCTTCCTCCTCAAATTTTTAAAGAATTGGAGGATGCTTCGGGTTGGGAAGAGTGATATCCCTTTCCCAGCAGTTGACATTGGCTTTGTTTAAAGATATCCCATCCATTCCCAAGATAGTGTCAAACTCCACTAAAGTATGTATGACAAGAATTGATGGGTGGATCAATCCACAAACATTAATAGGTGTGGAATTATGAACCATGGACACAACGATTTCACCATTCTCTATTCTCATAGAAAAATCTTCCACCAACTCATGAGGGGGTGTTTGAATTGTTCTACAAAATTTATAAGATATGAAAGATTGTGTAGAACCAGAATCAATGATTATGTTCACTATTGTTGACTGAACAATTAGTGTACCTATAACCACATCGTTTTCCGGATCCACCTCAGCTGTATTGATAGTGTAAGCCCCTCCATGTTGCCTCAGAGGGTGTTGTTGGTTGCCTCCGATAACCCTATTCTTAGTGAAATTGTTTGCATAATGCCCAAGCTCCCTGCAGTTGTAACACTACACTTCCAGATAAGTGTTGATCTGAACCTTCTTTTCTTCTTCATCATTATTGGGATTTTTCATATCCCTTTAGAACTTCATGGAAAGATGAACAGACTTTCTACATTTGAAATTCCTGGTTCCCTTGAGATAGTTTACAGACTGTTTCTTCCCACAGTTTTTCAAGGAAAAAATTCAGTCTTATTTACATCATGGGATTTTTTTGATGGACAACCCATGTTGTACTATATTTTCCTATTTCTTGTCACTGGGACCATGAGACCACTGAGAGTATCTAATCTCAATTTCAACCTTGAGGCCACAACATCCAATATCCTTATAACTGTCGAAGTCTTGAATTGCCAACACTTTTTGTAGACTTAGCCTTAGTCTGATAAAGAAGTGATCCACCTTTCTTTTGATGTTCCTGAAAATGCTAGAGGTGTACCATGAAATCCTTGTAAAGTTTTATTCATACGCCTCGATTGACTCATATTCCTTCTTCATGAGTCCATGGAACTCTCTTTCCCTCTTGAGATGGAGGGTTCTATGAAAATATTTCTTGAAAATCATCCTATTGAATTCCTACCAATTCATGGAATCAATGTTTTCTAAGGACTTTGTTTTCGTGATTTGTGTCCACTACTGATCAGTTTCCCCATCAAAATGATAGACCCCCAGTACAACTTTTTCTTCTTCAGATCACTAGAGGATGGAGAATATCTTCTCAATGGAGTTAATACATTGTTCCACAAGGAGGCGTTTAGAAGATCTGATAAAAATAGAAGGCCATTTCCACATGAATAATTCTACGGAATCATGCTCTTTCCATGGAGGAGGAAAGAGTTTTGCCTAATTCAAGTTATTATCCATAACTCAAGCTATCTGAGCAAGTATTGTCAAGATTGTTTTAGAAACCTCTCACATCATATCAAGCATATCATTAGGTAAATATTTAGAATTCCTCTCACATTGGTTTTTGGAACGTTCCCTTATATTTCCTACCGTTGACATAGAAAATGGGCGTATAATTAGAGGTCTTGAGTACATAGAAAAAAAGAAACTTTGAACATAAAAGTATAAACGTATAAATAAGAAGGATATCCTATATTGTGATCTATGTTATCCTCAATCTATTTGTTAGATTATATTATTATGTTATTTTGTTATCCCTCAATAACTGTTTTTACTAAGATCGTGAATCTACCAAATCATATCCCCCGAGAGTGTCGCAACCAAGAGTGCAGCAAGGCCCATTGTTATGCACCAGTTCCCGTACGAGTCTAGCTCAATGTGGTGTTTTCGAGTTTTACCCCAAGGATAGATCTGTGATAGAGATACCTTTCATACTCATTCCAATATAGGGAGATATTTTCTTCATAATCCACTTAGTCAATAATCAACAAAACATAGGGTAGTTTTTATTAGTCTTGTCCTTAAAGCCTCCCAAGGGTTTTCTAAACCTAATCCCAAAATAACTAATCCTATCCTCTCATATCAACTATGGAAGCCCTTCTTTTTATTACAGACATAAACATGATTTATTACATAAACATCACTTCATAAAACATAGAATAGTGAGAGGTTTGGTGTCTTTGGGGCTTAGGATTATTACATTACAACTTAAATAAAATTGGACAAAAATGAGAAAGGAAGAAAAACCCTTACTTGGAAGTGTGATTCCAAAGGCTTGAGAGAAGATTGAGAGAGGCTTCTTGGGAGATTGGGGTACCTTGGGAGGATTCAAAATAGAGGAGGTCAGAGGTTGGAAGAACCCCAATGGATTTGTGTGGGGAGAAAGTGGGAGCTTGGGTGGGTTTATATAGGAAATCTGATGGAATTATTTATTATTTAGGTCTGGGACCCTCACATTAAACTATTACAAACCAAAAAGCATCCCATGGTTTTTGACCATGGTTTTTGGAAAAGGGAAGTGGAAGACAATATTTTTTATGAACAAAGTCCGAAATTTGTAAAATAATGGGGTTGATTTTGTGGAGGTGAGTCACACTCCCAAAGAAAACAATTTATAAAGACAAGATGTTTAATAATTCATGAAGGGTCCATTAATGCATTGTAAAAGGAGTCAAAAAACCCTAAATCACATTATTTTAATGGTAAATCATATATTGGATGAACGTATGGCTTATAGTATTTTTTTACATCACTATTGGGTCATTATGATGTCATAAAACAAATTATATATTTAAACATAATTTAATTTTTACAAAAAATTAGACTATCTAAAAAAATTATGAAAAATTCACCATTGGATAATTTTGAAATCCTGATTCTAGAAATAATATTAATTTTATCTAAATAATTTTATTAATATTTTAATTTTCACTTTTAAAATAAAAACAAATATTTATCGAAAATTAATGGGCCTTGACAAAAATTTCTTTCGAACCCTAATAAAAATTACAATTGCATTCATAAAATTATTCAATAATTTATATATAATAAAAATTATTTTTTTAATAAAAAATATTTCATTAAAATAATATGTAATTCAAAAATCCATTAAATCATCAAAAATAGATTTCTTAGTTGAACATTAACTAAAAATACTATTTGTGCTTTAAAAATTAATTACAAGTTTAACATAAAAAATTAAATTATATTCATTATTATATAAAAAAATGATGTACATAAACATAGTACTAGGATATTGTTAAATAACTCCATAAACCACCCGTATAAGATAGAATGGTGAGGTACGCGATGGTGACAGACTCTTGGGGTGGCTCAGAAAACATCGCATGCGTGATGATCTCTATCCACTTCCACTTCTCCCTTAGACAGTTCCAATAGAGCTTAACCTATTGAAGCTCAGCTTCGGATTGGTCAAGAGCGAAACCCAATGACGCCACCTCCTTTTTGATCTCCAACAAATGGGCTTCGTATGGAGCAATTCTACTGGATGAGGCCATCACTTCCTTTTTCTGAGTAAATTAGATTGTTAATGCCTGTATTTATACTAATCATGTGATCACTGTTCAACGTCTATATTAGCAACCGTCAAAATTCTTAATGGATTTATAAAATCCAAAAACATAAAATAAAGTGCATATTTTGTATGACCATTTCGCATATTAAGGCATTTAATTATATCAAGAGGGATTTTCATTAACCATAGTTTGGGTCGTTACAGTTATTGTATCATGGATTAATTACATTGATTCATTTATGGTTCATGACTTATGTTATACCATGACTTATGTCATCAGTCTTGTTTATGAAATAAGTTATACAGGTTATGTTTTCCCAATAATACGTTCATTTCTCATACCTGTTTGATTATGTAATTTTAATGTCATCATTTATATCTCATTTTTTTACACTTACTAATAATTTTACCAAAACCATTATTATGTTTTCATCCATATTTCATGAATAAATATTTTAATATGGAAATTACTAGAAGTATTATAGTTATGAATTACTTTGTGTGATAATATGTTGTTAATCCATAAATCATTTGTTTATGTTTCTATGTTTCTAAAGGAACTAGACCTAAATCATTGTGGAGGGAAAAATTTTGTTGTTTAATGGATATTCATCTACTAAGATGTAATATATATGCATGCGAAGATTCAATGGATTTATTTTATATTTATTTTATCATGGAAATTTGTGATATGTTTTTTTAATTTTTACTCCTTGACGATTCCTCATAGCCTTCACAACCAAATTTTATTTTTAAATATTTACTTTACCCTCCATGTCAACCATTAATTGGAATCCCATTTTCACCTAAATTATTTGTAAGATACCGATATTCTTGAGAGTTATCTTGAGTGTTATTCTTGGTAAAAAAAATTTAATAGAGAACCATTATTGGGAGTTAGGGCTTGGGGTGGATTTGGGTGAACACTAAGATAAGTTTGCGGAAAAAAGTGACTGTGAATGGTTAGTGCATGGTTTGGACAAACCATAAAGATTACTATGAGAAACTATTTGATATTTAGTCTTAATGGTTTTAGCATTGGCAGGGCTAAATAACAGTTTGAGAGGCCATGTGAGGACACTATACAATGTTCCCCCTTAAAGTAGTGGTTAAGTCACAGTAGTGCACAATTTGTCTAACTGTGCGACTAAACCTAGCACGGGCCAACTATGAGATCATAAAATTGTATATCTCAAACATTTTCAACCATTAATGACTAGTTTCACCTACTATGCTACCCTTAATTTAGATTTTACTTTCCTAAGGGTAAATTATGGTTCCAAAATCGACCTTATGGATTCAAAGTCCTTACGAGCACCGTTATACATAATCGAAATCCAAAATTGAAGATCTTCTCTTCTCCTGGTATGTGGATTTCATCTTGATGGTTCTCCTATTATTTATTCTATCATTACTTGATTATTTCATTGAATATATCACCTTTTTATTTAGATAATTTTTTTTGTAAGATCTAGAACTAGGATTTTTGAACTATATCTATATTTTTGTTATCTTGAATTATTTTATCTTAATTTTTTTAGGGATTTATATCCGAAAATTTCATCACTGTTGTTGTGGTGTTTAGATTTTGGGGATTTCTATTAGGAGAAAATTTATCAACGAATCACGGTATCTTGTCAAAATATAATTCCCATTGTCATGGATTAGATATGTATATGACATTGTTTTGAATTTCTAGCGTGGCATGGTAATTGGTTTTCTTAAATAGGGTTAATTTGATTGACCAGTAGATTTATCAATTATTTTCTGAAATAAGTGATTAATTAGGGGATTAATTATGAGGCTAAGAGGATACCCTATGAGGAAATTAATTTGAAGAAATTTTTTATAAGATATAGGGTTTATAATCTTGAAAAATAATTGGAAATTAATTATTTGATATAGAAGAGGATATGTTGAGATAATTCATTGTGAATTAATTTTGTGATTTTAGATTATAACCAAGAAAATTAATTGTGCCATTTTTTATGGAGAGTTGTGAATCTGAATGAGGTAATTATTTCAGGAAAATTAATTATGGGAAATGAGATGTGATGATAGATAATTAATTAATGTATTATTTAATGGGATTTAGGCCTTTTTTTAATTGTTTCATAAACTAATGGATTCGATGTATCCAACTAATTGATGAATTTGTAAGGGAAATGATGTGGATAATTAATTGGTGGATTAATTATGAGATTATGAATGGGAACAAGGTCATTTTAAATTGATAATAAAAAATTTTAACATGGTCATCATACATATGATTAATAGAATTGGAATATGGTCAATCTAATGTAAATTATATATGGTAACATGGTCATTAAACATATGTGTAAAGAGAATGGGAACATGGTCATTCTATTTAGGAGTATGAATGGTAACATGGTCATGTTACTTAAGTGAGTGATATTGGTAACTTTTGAATTGTATCTTATACAAGTGAAATTATAAAATGAAAGTAATAGAACTTGAGTTATGGACTCATATGAGAATATTAGAACGTCGACATGAGTTGAATCGGGTTCTAAGATATCATAGAACCTTGAGAACTTCGAGCATCAACTAGAAGAAGGTATTAATATATTGTATTTTCTATAGTACACTTTGGGATACGGTATGATATAAAGATAATATTGAGGTACGATTGTCCTTAAGAAACCTAGAGTTAATGTAGTTAGATAAAAATAAATCGAAATGTGATAAACATTTTATTATTGAATTATACATCATTCCTTATTTAAAAGCATGCACTATCTTTTGACTTGACATCTTTTAAACACCATTGGTGGTGGCATACTATGTTTTACTAACACCCTATTTGGTCAACCTGATCGGTACCAAAATAGATTATATTGTTGCATGACTGGATGAGGAAAATGGCTATGGGATAGTTGGCAGTTTGTGGATGGAGCTTAGAGGAGGGAACCAGACATGGTTTGGGACCCACTTTGGGAGTCTTAGTGTCTTTATTTTTAGTTTCAATGTAGAAAATTGACACCTATATTGGAATTGAATGTTTTCATATTAGTTGAGTTTTTTATTTCTGTTTTGGTTATCTTGTTACTAGATTTTTTGGTCTGGATATGTATGCTTCTATTATTGTTTATATACATCCGCTAGAATCTTACTCTGATAAATGAGGGTATGGTTCCCACATGAATGACTTACGATATGCTCACTACTAGTTAGAATCATCTATCATACGGGTAGGAATTCTTTAGGTCATGTGGGGAACTGGCTTAGGGCACCATTGTGTGGCACCCAGGTCACGATGTCACAAAGTGGTATCGGATGTCTAGTTTTACTTCATGTTTTTTCTTAATGTTATGGGAATGATATGTTGGAGACTAAGAAGATTTGGGGCTTTGGTAATGAGCTCTTGAATTGGAGTTTCAAACCCATGTATGAGAGAAAACACATATAATCAGGGTGGGATTAATGCTATTTCTATTTTCTATTATAGATAAATATTATTTCACCTTGGTTGACTCACTTGAGGAGTGATGTGATTATTATTTATGAGACTTTTTTAGTATTGATTTGTGGCCTATAATGTCATGATAGATGAGTCTTCATGCATCATTTTTTTCACTCAGAGTTATTATCTCATTCATCATTTAGGAATGCATAGGGAAACACGTTATGGGTAAGTTGTTAAACATGAAAATGTTTCTCTGTTTGTGAGATTCAAATGAAAAATGGTGCCTAACATGAATTGAATAAGGTTGTAGAAAATGGATCTAAATGATAATAATTCAGTGTCTAAATGTGAAACATGATTATTATAGTGTGTTTACCCTTGTTAACCAAAACTAGTTGTAGGATAATTATGGTTAGTGATAGCACCTTGGATTATACCATGTGATGAGATGAAGGTAAAATGTATTTTTTTGATTAGTTACTCTTATGTAAATTTTATAAGGTTGTGTTATGATACCTGAGACATGTTTTTGTACTTGTAGAGAGTATATATCCATAATTCTTGTTGAGGGGATGACTGAGGCGAGTGAATATGAAGGTTTTTTCCATTAGGGAACTTGAGGCACTAATCAGTAAAGTGAAGATAATGTAGGGAATTTTCGAAATAACGCCACCCGCTTTATGAAATACATGGAAAAGTCCCAGGCTGGGCCGTAAAAATAATGTTTGAGATGAAAAGAAAGATTCAATTGCACCACCTTCCAAGTTTTACTAGAGAGGGTGGACGTGAAGTAGCTGAATTATTGGTTTTGTCCATAGAGACTATACAAGAACATTTAAAGACTTTTTTAGAGAGGAGGATCATTTTTGCCTCTTATATGCTTTGGGGATAGTGAAGCTGTAGTGGGACATTATTTCTTGAACAGGATAGACTGATGGTATGTTATGGAAGAAATTCATGCAGAGGTTCATGGAGCAGTTCTATCCAGAGATGCTAACACAAGGTTAATTTATTGAGTTCATGAATCTAAAATAGGGGATAATGTCGATGATGGACTATGTTGGATGCTATAAGGATCTGAAGTGCTTTTCTCCAACATTAGAATGAGATGATACAAACATGGAGTGATGTTTTCATGAAGGAATTTAAGTGTGAGATGAATTCCTAGGAGAACATATTTAAGATGAATAAGTTTATGGAAGTTGTTGAACATGCTCTCCTAGTTGAAGAGAACAAGAGGGAGGAATCTAGTGCTGGACATGTAGGATTCAATGGATGATTAGTTTGTGAAACTTCTGAGGGAAGAAAGCACCATTATGACAACATTATCTAATACAATAGGATGTAGAGTACGCAAATAGAAGGATCAGTTTTCTAGGACCTTACTAGGGTGATCTATCATCAGTGTGGTTTTACAGGACACTATTTTTGACACTATTCTCAACTATATTTATTGTGTTGATCTTATAACATGATGGGACATCTACAAAAATTATGCAAGTCATAGTGAAAAACCGGTACGAAAGGAGCCACTGGGCGTAGTAATAATATTATAATAGGAACTTATACACAAAAACAGGATTCCAGTTGGAGTTCTACTAGCTGAGGTGGTGAAGGTAGTGGATGTGGTGCTTTAGTGAATGTGTTTCCACATCATCAGAGTGGTGCTACTCTTGGGAGATAGATATCATCACTAGGAAGATGTTATCCATTATTACATGCAGTACAACCAACAATTTTTTATATCAAGGATAGACCATTGACATTGAGAGGTACTATTCTTGTAGCTTCTAATTTAGCTAGATCCTTGTTTGATGTTGGTACCTCTCATTCCATAGTATCATCAATTTATGGGGAGGGATTGAGCCTACTAGTGGCGATTGTGAGGGGGTAATGACTTTTGATACACCATTGGGTGTATGATCTAGATATATTTGTCTATGCTAGGGATGTTCACTAGAGGCAAGGGAATATTATTTTCTATCATACCTCTATGTTCATGATATGACGGGCTTTGACAAAATTATGTGTATGGAATCTCTAGTCGTATACCGAGCCCACATCGATTGTTACTATAGGAGAGTGAACTTTTTGTATCCTTAGGGTGACTAGTATATTCATCATAGAGAGTGGGATATCTAGGAAAAATTATCATGGAAGATGAATCAGAAGCTGGGACAGCTCACATCCCATTTTTCTAGTATTTTGTTAGATGATGGGGGTATTTGTAAATAATTCCTTCTATAGTTAGTGGAATTGTTTCAGGATGTATTTCCTAAAGACTTATCAAGGATTATAGATAAAAGAGATTAAAAATTAAATATTCATCTCATGCTGGGGACTGAGAGAGTGTCTATTCCACCATATTGAATGGCACTAACAGGGAATGAAGAGCTTAAGACTTAGTTGGGGGATTTTGAGGAAAAGGGATTTATTCGTCCAAGTACACAGCCTTGGGGGTGACTAGTTTTTTTATAAAGGATAATAAGAGTTTATGATTATATGTCTATTATAGAAAGATAAAAAAAATTACTATGAATAACAGATATCTTATTATAAAAATCAATGATCTATTTGATAAGTTGAAGGGAGATTTGGTGTTCTCAAAGATGGATTTGATATTAGGGTATCATCAATTGAGAGTACTAACTTCTGATATACTTTGTACTGCATCCTGAAGAAGTTATGGCCTTTAGAATTTATATATATTTCCATTTGGCTGGAAAAATCCACCAGAAGTGTTTACGGTGAGATAAACATGATCTTTCATCTGTATCTAGATCAGTGTGTGGTGGTGTTTGTGGATGACATATTTGTCTACAACAATACTCATAATGGTCATTCCTAATATCTTGGCATCATCGCTGGTACATTGAGGGAGCAATGGTTATAGGCCAAGAGATCTAAGTGTCAGTTTTAGATTGACTAGGTAAACTTATTTGGATGAATCGTCTAGGAGGAAGGTGTGTTGGTGGGCCCAGAGAAGGTTTAGGAATTGGTTTCATGGGAGAATCCCAATAATGTTTTTTTATATCCGATGCTTTATGGGATTAGCTATATATTATATTATATTCATCCAATACATTACCAGTTTCACAACACTACTTTCGTGCTTGACCAAAAAGGGTGTAATGTTTCAATGGAAAAAGGATTGTGAGATATATTTTCGGGAGTTTGAGATGATCTTAGCATCGGAAAAAATTTTGATCCTAGCTTAGTCAGGTGTGGATTATATAGTCTATTGTGACACTTATGGGATCAGACATGGAAATGTGCTGATGTATTGAGATAAAGCTATGGTGTATGGGTCTTAATAACCAATCCCTCATGAATAGAACTACTATATTCATGACCATGAGTTAAGAGTAGTGATTTATGATATAAATTGTTTAAAAAAATATCTTTGAGAAAAATATTTATAGTATATACATATCACAAGATCTTGACGTATATATTTTCATAGTATGATTTTAATTTTCATTAGTAGAGATGGGTCGAGTATATAAAATCTTTTGATTTTTGACTATCATATAATCATAGGACGTAAAATAATGTGGATGAATCCTTGTTTAGGAAAACACATACTTAGATGGTCCTAGAGATGAGTGATATGTTGAAGAAGATTACATTACTGGAAAAAATTAATGTTGTGGTTTACAATATTTAGGAGAAGATGAATCTTGTTTAAGTAGAAGTGGAGTCTACACATTTGAGATGGATTAGGGATAGATAGTATGAGGATACATAGTACTTATCCTTGTGGAAAATCATTGAATATGGGAAGACATATTCATACTGGTTAATAGATGATTATGAGTTCATATATGTGATTAATCAAGTTGTGGTACCTATGATCATGTGATTAGAGATGATGTGATACGTTCATGCCTTAAAGTGGGAGGTTCATCCGGGTGTAACCAAAATGTAACATGACCCATGATGATAGTTTTGGTAGCCATGCATGAAAAATGATATTTCATGGTTTGTGACCAGAGGCTTTAACTTTTAGTAGGTGAATACATAACATCAATGACCTGCTGTTTGGCTACAACCATTGCCTATGCCTATTCCAGAATGGATGTGGGATGAAATGAACACCGAATTTGTGGTTGACTTCCAAAGATGTTAAGGAATAATGATGCTATTTGGGTTATTGTGGATTGAAAAAAAGGTATAAATTTTGGGCCTATATGTCAAACATTTATAATAGAACAGTTGGGAGAACTATACATTCGGGATATAGTCTATCTACCGGGAGTACCACATACAATAGTTTCATATCTTGACTCGCACTTTACATCACTTTTTGGGTAGGTATTGTAAAATGTTCATGGCCAACATGTATTTGTGGGTTTGTATTTCCACCCACATATAGATGGGAAGTCAGAACATTCTATATAGGTTCTTGAGGATATGCAATGAGAAAGTGTGCATGACTTTTTTGGATCATACGAAAAGCACATGGTTTTAGTTGAGTTTTCCTATAACAATAGTCGTCAGGAAACTATAAAAATGGAACCATATAAAGATCATTATGCTAGGCCATGTAGATCACCACTATACTGGATAGAGGTGGGGGAGTAAGATTTATTGGGACTCTGTCTCATGTAGGAGATGATAGAGCATGTTTAGATGATTCATAAATGTATGATTATGGATTAGAGTAGATAGAATTTTCATGCTAGCAGGAAAGGATTACCCAATGATTTAGACAATGTGATCATTTATTCCTTTAGTTATCTCCTAGGGTGGGTCACTGTAGGATATAGAGGTTGTCATAGTTGGTACCCAAGTTTTTGGACCAACTGAGACAATAGATTGAATCAGGACGGTGGAGTACTGAATGGCTCTTTGAAAAATATCACATGTTGTGGATGATGGTTTCTATGTACCACAACATCGGAGGTATCACCCTAACACTTCTCATATAAGTGGTTTGGAGGAGTTTTACCATGAAATTGATACATCCTTTGAGGAGAATCTGATAAGTGTGTTGGATTGTAGTGACAATGTGTTTTATAAAAAGTCTTTGTTGATAGTTCATATGTTATGGAAACATAGATGTATGAAATAGGAACCATAAAAAAGGTATTTATATATAAGGCATCAATGGCTGGATCTTTTTAGATCAGAATCTTATAATGTCTTCAAAGTGCAGCTCGAGGACACATTGTTATAAGGTGGGGATATTGTAAGATTCTAACCTTTTCTAGAGTAATCTCAGGAACAATACTAGGTGATTTTATTTTACATAAGTAAAATTGATTGGATTTCTATATTGGGGGGATTTTGGTTGAATTCTAAGGTAATTTTTGAGAAAATGGGATTGTCCACGGTTACTCCTAGGTTTGAACAAACTATGCGGCTGACTGGGATATACTGTGCAATATTTTGTCCTTGAGGAAGTAGCTTCAGCACATTTAAATCCCAGTTTTAGAGGATGTGCGAGGTAACCACGTGATGTTCCCCTAGATGTAGTGGATAAAGTCTAGTAAGTTCATAGTATGTCTAACCATGCAAGTAAACCTTTTGTGGGAAAACTGTGAGATACTTAAATATTGAAACTCAATATTTTTCAACATTGAATTCCTTGTTTCACCACCTATGTGTCCCTAACTTAGGTTTTTACATTTCTAAGGGAAATGAAAGGTTCTCTCCTCATCTTGAGGGATTCTAAGGCCTTACAAACTCTATTCTTCGAGATCCAAATCCCTAACTTACGATTCTCTCTTCTCCCAATACTTCTATATCTTTCTTATGCTTCTCACATTTTTTCTTCTATCCTTCCTTGAAATTATCATGGTATATATCCTCTTTTACCCTATACCTAAACATTTGTTATGAGATATAGATCCAGTATTGTTGAACTAGATCTATATTTACGATATCTTTATGTCATTGATCTTATTTGGGGTTTAGGAATTTATATCTGGAATAGTAATCAACAATGTTATTCTATAATGATTTTGTGGATTTCTGTTGGGTGAACATCTATCAAAAAATAATGTTAGGTGGTATAAATATAATTCTAATTGTCTTAGATTTGATATGTATATGAAAAATTGTAGAATTTATAGAATCCTTTAGCAATTTATTTTCATAATTTTGGTTAATTATAGTGACCAATAAATTTATTAAAGATTTTTTGAAATACGTGATTAATTGGGGGATTAATTATAAGACAAAGTTGATGACCAATGAGATAATTAATTTGGGGAAACTGGTTATAAGAGATATGGGTTGTAAACAAGATAAATAATTCAGAAATTCATTATGCGATATCGAATTTTCTATGTTGAGATAATTAATTGTGAATTAGTTATGTGCATTGAGATTATGATCTAGATAATTAATTGTGGTATTAATTATGATGAGTTGAAATTTATAAAAAGGTATTTAATTATACAATATTAATTATGGGATATGAGTTACTAGTATTGTAAATTAATTAATAAACTTTGTAATGGGATTGATCCATTTACTAAATTGTTGTGTTAACTAATGTTTTTGATGTATTTAAGTAATTTTGGAATTAGTAAGTGAGTCATTGTGGCTAATTAATTTTTGAATTAATTATGATTTTATTAATGGGAACATGGTGATTCTAAATTGAGAAGTACAAATGGAATCCTATTAGCCACACATGAAAATATTCAACGGTGGGGGATCCACTTAGCCTCCCGGTGCATTTTCTTGTGCATACATGAAGAGGTAATTAGTCGACCATATATTCAAAAAGAGTGATTGTGCATCCAATATTTGGTCTCTTTTCTTCCTACAACCATCGAATAGCACACAGTGACCTTGATTCCATGGTCTCATGTCCACATGGATTAATGGTGTTGAGAACGAGAGCATGGAATGCCATGTCTGGGTCATTATTATGGACACTATAGGAGGCTAGGAACCATTCCTAGCTGGGCTCTCAGATGCCTTCTATGATTATTTACATAAGTGATAGGTCCCTTATTTTCGAGCTGATCTAATTGCTCAAAGGGAGTCAAAACATGGCCTTGGGCTGCAACATTCTTAAAATAATAACCATGCATGGAGTTTTGGGGGGAACACGAATTGACATGTGTCCTCCAACTAGTAGGCTAAAGCTCAACGTGGATGCCTCACTCAAGAATGGAGTCGTGGGAGGTGGAGGAGTCCTTCTCCATCCGAGTGGATCCGTCCTCAGGACGTTCCACATGTTTTATGGTCCGGGCACATCCCTAGGGGAGAAGGCACAGGCACTGCTCATGGGGCTTCAAGTATGTTGGGAGCACGACTTTCAGATGTTAGAAGTGGAATCCGATTCAGATGTTATAGTAAATATGATCCAAGTGAAGTATAAGACTCCCTGGGATATGACATATATTATTAAAAGTTATGTTATGAAGGATCCTTTGGGTCAGTTATTACAACATAGTTGGAGGGAATTCAATTTTGTTGCTCACATGCTTGGAAGTTTAGGAAATTCAAGATATCATTTAACCATCATTGATGTTCTGGGGTCTCTCCTCTAGGAGTTTCAGATATTTTTGCAAGGGGATTCCTTTGGATTAAATTATTTCTGAACTCCTTGAGGCTTTGTAGTGGAAAGTTTAGAGGGCACTTTTCCTAGATGATAATAAAAAATTATGTTTCAATCTGTCAGTGAACATGGTCATTCAAATGTGATGTATGCATGGTATCATGGTCATTATATATATGAGTAAATAAAATGGGAACATAATAATTCTTTTAATGATTAAGCATGGTTACATGGTCATCGTACCTATGTTTGTGATATCGATAGCCCTGGGAATATTCTTTATAAATGTGAAATTATAGAATGGAAACAATTCCACTCTGAGTTATAGCCTCAAAAGAGAATATTTGAACTCTGTCATGAGTCGAATTACGTAATGAGATATCCTAGAACCTTTAATACTATGATATTTATCTAGATGTAGTTATAAATATATGGTTTTACCTAGGGTTCACATTAGGTTCCAGTATTAGTTGATGTTATAATTGAGGTAACAGAGTCCTTAGGATCCTTGGAGTTAATGTAGTTAGATAAAAATAAATGGAAATGTGATAAATAGTTTATTATTTCATTGTACTTATTTACTTATAGATCTGCATGAACTATCTATTGAATGGAATTATTTTAGACATCATTGGTGGTGGCCTGCTGAGTTATACTCACACCCCATTTAAGCTTCCTGATCAGTGCCCGCATATATTATATTGTAGTAGGAATAGATAAGGGAAATGGACTTGGGATGGGTGTCTTATTATGGTAGGTCTTGTAGGATGGAACAAGAAATGGTTCAGGACTCGCATGGAGGGTCGTAGTGTCTTAATGTTTAGTTTCATTTTATCCAATTGGCACTTTTATTTTCATAGAATGTTTTTCTTTCAGTTGAGTATTGTATATCCTGTTTGGTTTTCTTGTGACATGATTATTGTTCTTTTTATATACTATTCATCTATGGTTCACTTATTTATTTTGGAATCTTACTCTGATAAATGATGGTATTGTTTCCCCATGAATGTCTTACTAGACCCTCCAGAATAATTGGTAGCCTCTAGAATATGAGGATGCACACTTGATTTCATGTGCCAAACTAGCTCAGGGAACCATTTCCTGACACCTAGGTCAGGACTTTACATGCTCTTGCATCAGTAAGAGGGTTTACCAAAATCCAAAAATGATTTTAATATATGAACTCTTTCTCATGATTCATAGATTATTTCCATTTAACAATGTCATTTCCACTTGAGGATTCCATATATGTTAGTGGTTCATCATTCTCTAGGAATATTGTTTCACCTAACCCGGTGATAAGAAAAAATATCACAATGGTCCTCTAACAACTCTATAATAGCTACATAGTATGTCTTTATTGGTAACATCTTCATATACTATATTCTCTTATGGATATTATTATAATATAAATAGTTGTTAACCTATAGGAACAACTTAATCGTTGTTTTTATTACTTCCACTATTTCTATTGGAAGTGGGTTCCCTTTCTATAAACATGGCATGTCTCACAAAAATCCATTTTCTATCTAATTAGTTCCATATGTAATATCCTTTTGTTCAATTAGTGTAACCCATAAAAGTTTCATTGTACATACAGATGGTAATCTTTCACTTGGAATATTCTTGAAGAATGATTCACAATCCGAAAACATATATATGAGATAAAGATTATTTCTTCCCATACCATAACTCATGTAGAACACCATCTGATGCATTAGATGGTACACAGTTCAGTATATAATCTATTCTTTATATTCATATCCTAAGAATGATAATAGAAGTTTTTCAAGACCCATAATTTACCTGACCATGTCACAAAAATGTTTCATTCATCTTTTCACTAACACCATCTAAATGTGGGGTATAAGGTTGGGAAAATTGAGATAATATCCAATGTTCCTTTAATTGATAAATGACTAAATTATTGATTGATATTATCTCATTCTCCTTATTAGTAGAGTACCTTAATCCTCTTACCAATTCTATTTTCTAATTCATGTTTTCATTCCTTAAACATATGAAAGGAATAATACTTATACCTAATTAATTAGATATAACTATAAATTCATTAGTCATTGCTAAAATTAAGGAATTATAAAAACCAACAATTCCATCTACTAGAAATGGACTACACACAAATGTATTAATCAATTCCATTGGTTATGTGGACCGTACTCCTTGCCAAGTGAAAGGTACTTTGGTCATTTTCTACTATTAAAAAGTTTTACATACATCCAAGGATTATTACTCAACATCGCCTAAAAAGGCATATTAATTTAATTTTCCTAAATTATTTTTGTTTACATGAATTATCTAAAATTTCCATCGGTGTGAAGGGCACAAGTCCTTAACAATGGGTTTTTCATGGATTTATACAACAGGGTATACATGATCACTATTATAAAATACACTTTTATGATTCACTACACAATAACATATGTTATTCTTATAAAAGACACTATATTTATTTCCAAACTTGAAAAGAAAATACATAGTTTCTAAGAACTATATTGACATTATGTTACTGGTATAGGAAGGTATATAAAAAATTATTTATTACAAGAACCAAACCACTAGGACGTGTGAGATAGTAATATTGAATTTATAAGGCTATCAAATGTTCACCATTTATAGTGAGGAGATCAAACTAATCCATTTAAATATTATTGTATATACATGGTTCATGAATTTTAATGCAAATTTGTGATCCACACAATATATCCAATTTCTAACTTGTTGATAATAGTAGATATCATTCAATTAATGTTATACCTAAGGGAGAAGTATTACATAGATTTCTTTTCTCAGCCATGAAATTATTCATAAATTGGACATTCATTCCATATTCATAAAAGACAGCATCAAACTCATTTATTTACCTCTGTATATTTGGATTCATAGAAATGTGGTGAATTACTTTCATTGGGTTATATTTATCCATTCTATTCCCCCTATAATTTACCAATTAATTGAAGAATGGCTATCCTCCCAATCCATATCATCTTAGAGAAGTAAACAAAATTCAAATTGGAGTGAATTATTCATGTTATTCTTGCTAATGTTAATAATAAATTTCAATAATAATGGAAATTAAAGGGGAATTAATAAAATGAGTTGCTAGTTCTGGGTTCAGTTTGAACCAAAGGGATAAGAGTCTACCAATTTACCAAATCATCCCGAGTACTTGAGGCTCTTCTTGGTTTCTCTTTTTCTAGACCATACCTATACAGTGCACATTATATCCCATATCTATTCTAATGGTTTCTCCCCTAGTAATTTTCTTGTAGATGATAAATCACATTATTTACATCTTTATCCTGATGTATTTTTTCTATTCAAAATAGATAGATGAAAACATGATATACTATATGTCTAGAATATCATATAAATTTTTCTTATACTTGTCTTTATCCACCCTAATTTCAACCATAAGAGTTTGAAAAAGTTGTTCAACTTCGAACACATAGTGCTTCTTCTCTTGGTGTAGTACTACGCACAAGTTGTTGTATCATTTTTTGATGTTAGTGAATGTTAGGATGTTTTCTTTATTGAATATTGACCGCATTGATTTTGAAATATAGGTGATGTTTTCAATTCCACCAACACAAATTAATATTATAAGTTACTAATTTATAATTCTTACCAATAGAAATTATTCCTAAATTTATCTTTTAATTTCTCAAACTTTTTTAATAAAATTGTTTGCCTCGCCACTATAATCGGAGTATCGAATCGCTGATTTATGCGTGTCATAAGGATAATTAAAACCAACTATCATAGTCAAATATGCATCTAATATAAAACATATATTAAATAAAGAAATAATTTTAACTAGTTGACTATAAAAAATTGTAACACCTTTAAATTTTTTGTGAAGTGTTTTCTAGTATGAATTGTATCCTTGATTTAATAAACACGTTCTGTCTGAAGTTGAAACTGTCTATTTGGGGACTTTTATTCGATTCCAAAATTAGTTACTTCAACCCACCACTTTAGATGAACACCCCACTAATAGGAGGAACAATCAATAAGGGTTTAAGAGAACAACGTACACCTGATATTCATCCAATTCAAGCAATGTAAGGTGATATGACTTAATATTTCATTGAGAGATTTAATAGTATTTCATGATGAATGAAATAATTTTCTATGTAGTATAAATGTTATATGTGATCACACTCATAATATAACAATGAATTAAATAGAAAATAGTCATCATATCTCAATTCCTTTTATATGTGAACTCTCATTCATTATTTGATGAGATCATATAAATATGGAGAATCGCAAAATAATAAAAAACCATTCCTAAAAAAATAAATAGTGCAACTAATCTCAAGTATATAATATTATTTGATCCCTTGAGCATAAATGGATCAACTATGACCCTAGTGATTGATTATCTATTTATTTTATAACATATGATGCAGCTCACACCCCTATTCAATGTATCCATGTAACATTTAAAAAATATCAAAATTATTACACTATTTATACCTTCTTTCATATTCATAATAATGGATGTATACACACATGCATGTGAGATGAACTCGGTCATGAAAAAAATTAATAACCTTAATTATTATCATGTAGACAATTATTCATATAATAATAGAAGAAGATGTTTTGTATATTTTAATATTTAATAAATTAGTACAAATAATTTTTTCAGTTACATA
The DNA here is from genome assembly GCA_963277665.1 of Viscum album. Taxonomy (NCBI): domain Eukaryota; kingdom Viridiplantae; phylum Streptophyta; class Magnoliopsida; order Santalales; family Viscaceae; genus Viscum; species Viscum album. The sequence continues at coordinate 107,538,561 of OY728149.1, forward strand.
ATTAAATTAAAATAATTAAAATTAAAATCTACAATGCTCGGTCAATACTCATGAATAGTCGAAACATAATACAAATGAATAATAAAATTGAATTTTTAATAAGTATTACTCAAATTAAATTCAAATTAATAAATATAAATTCATATAATTTTATCTAAAAAAATACAATTTTTTTGGTTCTAGAATTTTTTAAGACTATCAGAATTGTTTTTATTGTTTTCAATTTTTATGATTTTCAATCCCCTCGATTGGCCCAAAACACCCAAAAGGGGTTCTAGGACATATTTTGACTTGGAAAGGGCTGGGTGAGTTGGGTCGACCTCATATTTCTATAGAGTACTTTTCTGCATGGAATACACATGTGGAAATGGGAAGGGAGGCCTTCAGTGAACAAAACACCCAGTAAAAAGGAAACAATACTATATTTTAATTAAGTCAATCTATTTAATTTTTTTTGAATGGTTCAATCCCCACCATGAATGAAGAGATTTTAGATTAATTTTTTTTGACATTTTCATGAAAATAAAAAATATATTTCTGGCCTATCCTATGTGTTTGTCATATTCTAAACCCCTTCCCATGTTTTTTTTTATTTTTTCATGTATTTTCAAAAAACTATAAACATAGTCATGTGTAATTGTTTTGAAAATTACAAAAAAAATTTGAATCTAGACCCTCATTTGGGTGATGGACTATCCTAAAAAATAAGGATGGATCTATACAAATAACTATTGTGGTAAGAGAAAAAAATTATAACACATGCACACACACATATATACATTATTTATTTTTGTTGACTTATAAAAAACTTTATCTGGTCTGATGAAAATATACAGATGAAACATGATTTTTTTGAATGGATTGAAGAACCATTATTACAGTGGGATATTTATCATTCAATTTTCATATATTCAATGAAAATATAATTTTATACTATCAAAAATAACCATGTCTTCATTGTGATAACAATTTTGGGTACCCGAGCGCATAACAGAAGAAGATGGAAAATTGTTTTAGATTTTTAATCATTGGATCAATGTAACTATATTTTCCATAGTGATGCACATCTTGGTATGAATCCCTAGTATACCACAAGAAAATATATAAGTACAATGTTAAACGGTTAAAATATCTCAATAAATTGGAAGATGTGGGTGAAGGACACTCATCAACAACAATTACTACATGACAGAAATGACCTTAGAACCCTATAAATTTCAACAAGCACAAAAGACATACTTAGGTATTCTCATCATTAATATCAGGGTTCTATCATGGAAAATGGATGGTGTATTTTATGTCCCAATCATTGCTACCTTTTCACTCCTTCGACTCTTAAGAGATAATTTTGACATATACATGGAATGAGTTTCTTATCATTTTAAGATGTAGGACAGATGAGAGTGGAGCTAAAAAACATGATTGGATGAATGTAACCACTAATTAGATCCTAATTTTAATTAAATAGTATATTAAAAGAAAATGCTAATGGCCCCACAACTCCAAAATATATATTAAACACTAAATTATCCATAATAAACATTTTTGGAAATATTAAATATGTCATAAACATTATTTATATTTTTATCAATTATATATAATATATTAAATATATTATGTGATAAAATATATACATTAACTCGATTTATTATTACCATAAATATAAAAGGAACCTTTAATATTAAAAAATACTTATTGTTTAAATATTTCTACATGTAATGACTGTATAACTTTGGAATACTATAAATAAATTAACCCAATAACAATTACTTTGAATTAAAATAATATGAATTTTTTTTATAGTGATCATTAAAAAACTAAAAGCATCTGAACACTATGATGTGGGTCATAATTCCATTAAATACTATTCTTAAGAATAGGCCGTAATTTTGAATAATATATTTGTGTAATCCTCTAGGACCTTATCTTGATAGTAGTAAATACTACTCACAGTCTATAAACAGGCTCTAACAACCCATAAAATCCCATAAAGAGAGATGGTATAGGTATAGAAACAAGAAACATTATAATAAACACATTTAATGTAATATAATCCCTTTGTCTCACGATATCTCATAAAGTAGGTTGTTCACTTCGTTTCATCGACTTTTCCATCATTATTATTTATTAACCTTACCAGATAAATTTACATTCTTTTAATATGGCCACAAAATTAGCTTCAATAGTACTGTCCTCATCAATTAGACTCAGAAAATCACTTACATTCATAAGTGATAATTTATATATTGACAATTCAATCAATTACATAGCACCAAAGGATCATCCAATACAATAAAACTCGCTAGTATATATATTTCTTGGTTTTCATGTTGCACCAATGTATATAATAAAATTGTACTCATTGATAAGTACCTCAATTCATGATAATAATAAAACCGCTCATGGATATGAAGTACCAATGACTCTAGAATCGTGTGTTTTTCCTATTATTGTTTCAACCGTAATTACCTCATTTAACAGAGATCATAATTCCCAAACTTTATGATAATAAGTATTAGTGTATATGATCACTCAATATAGATAGTTACACAACATCTATGACCTACCATCAAGAAGTATCTTAACTATAGGACATAATATTATTATTACTATCATGGAATCTCTATTTTCTCCTAATATCATAGAAAATACTATAAAATTTTTATAGGATAAATAATCTAACGACATTACCAAACAAATATTGGGATCAAAATTATATACACTGATGATAATAAAAACACTTGTATACATAATAATCTACAAAAATATAATGTTAATAAATGTACACAAAGGATTTGGGTCTAGGGAATCCATACGCAAAATTATATTCATCAAACAATATCAAATTGATTAAAGAAACCAAAAATAATATAAATTAAAAGGATGGTCAAGTAAAATGGGAATAATATCATCCAAATATCATGGGTAAAAGAGGCGACACATATAAGTAAGTGTCCATAGTCAATATGGATTTCAGGGTTTAAATTTTAATTTATTAAATAGGAAATGGGTTCCATACTAGGGTTTTTTCAACAACTAGTATCAGAGTAAAGGTTTAGTTTTTATTTATTTTTCATTGATTAAATCTAAATTGTTTTAAAGGAATGGAATCCACAGTGACGGTTCCATTATTTAATGAAAATAATTTCTCTAACTAGAAGAAGTATTAAATTAAGTTTATTGAATAGAATGATATAATTTCTCATGAAGTGTAAATGAATTTAATTTTTCTATTAATCCATAATTGAATAATATATGAAAATGATAAATTTAATATGAATATTGATGATTATACAAATAATTAATTAATATATTTGATAAAATATGATGGTTTTGTTAATATTTTACAATAAAATTTATCTAATGATATGTGGGTGGAATTGGAGAAAATATATGGAATAGAAGAAGGGAATAAGAGACAAGAGGTAAAACTATTATGTAAATAATGCCAAAGGTGAAAAGAAAATAAGAAAAAAATAAGAACAAAATTTTTTTAACTCTCTAACTGAGGTAATAAATTATTTAATCTCTGTCATATCAGATACTAAAATTGTATCGAAGGAAGTTGGTTTAATTTAAATTCTGAACACTCTTAAGGAGATAAATTAAGTGGTAATTTTGGTGATGAAGCTATAATAACATCTTGTTCCAAATAAAAGATATGTTTACATAGTTACTAAGAATATATCTAATTCTTATAGGAATAGGTAGGCTAAAGGGGTTTAAGGAATAAATTATATCATGAAAGGGTAGAAAATTTTAACATTTTAACAAGGGTATAAAGAGATCAGAGGTTTCCATGAAGATTGAAATATAAAATATTGGAGCTAAAATGAAGAAAAAGGACGACATTATTGATGATATTTATTTAGTGATCATAATGAAAATGGACACATAAAATTAATTGAAGGAAAATATCATTGTAATAAAAAACATCTTAATTAATGAATACAATCCGAGAAGGGCTCAACATTTATTTTGAGATAAATGGATGAATATATAAATAATAATATGGTATAAGTCTATATTCTTGAAGAGAGTACTTACAACTCGAATGAAAAAAAATAAATATCTCATAAAAGGTTCCCTTAATATCTAGAGTTTTAAATAATCCAAATTGAAAATTTGTATGATAATGGGAGTTTAAAAATGTAGAATCCAATGTAAAATATATGTTTCATAAAAATTATAGAGAGAATATCCATAGAAGAAGGTAATTATAGAAATTTTATTTTTGGAATACATGGGAACATTATGAGCATTTTTTTAATACCTAATGTCCAAAACATTAATAAAAATCCATTCCAATATATAAATGAAGCTAAGAAAAAATGAGGTATTATTACAATTGAAAATATTTTATATGCTAAGAATTCATTCACATAGAAATAAATTACATTTGGAAGGATTTATGGAATAAAAAACATTCCCTATGGATGAACTTCAGTCTTGTGACATAAAAAGGAAGTACTTATCATGGAAAAAGGCTAGCTAAGGATGAAAGAAAGTTCAATGTTTTGGAAGAAAAATATGGATCTCAATAAATGGTTTTTAAGAACTAAATTTTGTTTTCTCAAAATATATCTTCATGAAATAAAGAAACTAGATTTTTAATTAAAAAAACCAAGGATTTCCCCAACAATGACAAAGAATGATATGAAGGGTCCACAAAAAATTTAAAAATTTAACTAACAAGAATCAATTACGAGGAATGTCAAAGTGGTCATAGAAAAAATAATTTATCACAGAAAATGATTTATAGTGGATTTTTTCTCTAATGGAGAAGGATTTCGGAAGAATAATCCACTAAATTTGATTTATTATAGGATCTGTAAACGTATAGAAAATTTTAAAAAGATTATGGAAACAACCTTTTCATTGATGGAAAATATTTTTCCCATTAAAATGAAATGTGTGAATGTTGTATCACATAATATAGACCTTTTAAGAAATGGGTGAAGAAGAAGGTGGGACATTATGTACAAGATGACATAGAAGAATATGAATTTTGAGTATTAATTTTTCGAAATAATAGAATTTCAATAGGAATGTGGGGAGATGATGGACAAGTTAACCATAACTAGAACTATTACTTATCTTGAGTAAATATAAAGTAACCATCTCCCCTAAAACTATCAATGCTTATAAAATTATTAAAATAGGTGCTAAACTTGGAGGACAACATAATAAATGGGTTAACTGTTCTAAAAAAATATGAAAATGAGAAAAATTAAAGTCTATTAAATATAATAATTGTATGTAATTTATGATTATTAGTTTTTTTGGAAGATTTATTTGTTATTATTATAGAAAAATAATGCTAAGAATAGACCTACCTCATTAGGTGGATTAAATTTAAACTCTATAATCCAAAATATTCAAGATAGATTGAAATTAATGTACATGTATAGTAATTTTTTAAGAGCCATACATGACATAAAATAAATATAAGACAATATTTAAAAAAAATCAGTATCTTGATAAGTATAAACAATTTAGTATTAGAAATTATATAATTTGGAATGAAAAACACCAAGGAGGAGGATATATAAGAATCTACTACATGACTAAATTTTACTTATTTTTATTTATAACCTTACAATTGTTATAACATATTTCCATTATTTGGATACTAATACTACTTTACAAGAAATATTTTTCTCAAAAAATATTTCACAAGGTCAATATGTATTTGAAAAATTGGAGTAAAGATATAAAGATTTAGGTGGAGATTATGATGATATTTCAAAGTGTGTCGATACATATATTTGATTTACTATACCTTTATCATATATGAAATTAAAATTCTTATCAATTTATGATAAATGTTTTATTTCTAAAACTATTCCATTATAAAAGTTTAACACTTATAATTTATTGTTTCTGTTTTTGGGGAATGTGCAATGTATTAATATATTATGGTCTAATTGGTTTTCATCATTGAAATATATGACCTCATGGAAGATAATTTAGAATATTATTTCTTATCATAATCCCCAACATAGTAGGATCAAGAGATTTTTTGATAGCCTAATTTTTAAGTTGTTAATTTTTCCTTGATGTAATATGTTATTGTAGCATTCCTGGAACCATGTTCTATGGTAGATATTGGAATTAGTCATTTCAACTAGTAATGATGTTTAATTAATGTTAGTAATGGTGTAGTAATTATATTTACATACGGGGAGTTTTCACCTAAGATAATTAAAGTCCTTCCCATTGATAAATAGGGATAAAGTATGGTTTTGGAGAAGATAAATCCCCTTTTAATGTTTATGACAAATGGGGGAAAATATTAAAATTTGGTCCCTTTTTTATTTCATTAATAAAGGGGATAATGAAAAAGTTAATTATCTAAAAAAAATATAATGGGGGTTATTTTTGGATCCCTAAAAGTTTTTTTGAGATATGTTTACAATAAAAAAAGAAGGAAAGTGGAAACTAAAGGTTTTTGTTGGGATTTTTGAGAATACATGCATGAAGTAAATAAGAAGATAACATAAATGGAATTTTTTACAATTCCATGAAGAATTATTTTAGGGTATTAGAAAGAAAAGTCATGTTTCAGATTTCATAAAAAAAAATTATAATGTCTATGTGATTATAAGAGGAATTTTAAGGACCTATTTAGTCTATAAATTTTAATTAAAACATAGAAATGTGTTTGGATTCAGGTTATCGAAGGGTTAATCTACCAGGAGAACATATAATATGATACAAAAAAGATGGATTCACTATAGAATATATGTTTAGGTTATTCTTAATTATTTTATGGAGTGTATATTTTATATTTCAATTAGATTTTCAATAAAACATAAGTGTAATGAATAATAAATGTACTTCCATTTCTAGGATTCATGAGGCAAAACCACAAATTTACAAGTTGTTTCATAATGAATGTTTGATTGATTGAAAAATATGTCTAGACATTGGATAGGGCCATAGAAGAATCCAACCACCCAGGGAATATTGATTGAGAAAAAAACCTCCAATAAAAGCAGATACACTGGTTACCACCAATGTGGGTAGGCATGGTAACCTCTGATGTAGTGACTTTGGAATAGGGAGTAATTGTGGTGAAGTGATAGTAGTGTGGGTTAGAAACATGTGAGATTTTTGAAATGTTGATTGGGAAGTGTGTTTGGTATAACATGGAATTTATATATTCATGTGTGATGTGGTATTCTAAATTCAAGTAATATAATATATGAAATGTGACTACACCATAAACATTATTGGAAAAGAGAATTGTGACTAACATCGATGTTAATGGATTATCAATTGTGCTTACACTATGGAGGATAGGTTTTCCAATAATCATTTTGAAATTTAGATTCCACATGAAATAAATTATTTGATACACCGAGAGTGTCATTGTGGAAGTGTGGTTAAATATTTGTGTCCAATCATATATGAGTTCACCCCATAGAAGCAATGGCCACTTCATAGATATTATGATGAGTCAATAAAAATAACATACATGATAGGATCATGGGAGATGTTAATAGTAGGTAATTGTGTCATATACATAGATATAGTCATCTACCTGATCCTCCACTATATTGAATAAGAATTCATTATATATGATTATTGAGACCCTAGTCTACAACCTAATGAAATATGATATACCATAGAATTATATACCACACCATATTCATGGAGTTTTAGTCCAATTATAAAAATAAATTGGTCACTGAAACGGGATTTATGGATAAGATTTAAATGTGATTAATTAAGACTTTATAGCATATTATGATCCCATTAAATTCAATGAAAATATGGAACTGTTAAAAAATAAGGATATTCAATCAAAACCAATAAATTTAAAGGAAATTAAGAGAAATATTTATACAAATACATGTGGATGCTCTGGAGAAACAATCACTAAACATAGAATATATTAGAGACCATATTTATAGAGAAAGATAAGGAATTGTCTTAGTGAATAAAAAAATAAATATTAGGACAAGAAACTTGTTAAAGATCCCACCTAAGAAGGATAAAGTCATTCCAGGACATCTCATTGAATGGAGTTGAGGCTTCTCAAGAAGAAATTCATAGTAGGATAGTGAGGAAGAAAATAAACTTTAATGTAACCTGTATGTACTAACTTGGTGAATCTACCACAATAAGGTTGTGTTTTTCATGGCCTGTGATATAATATTATTTTCTCTTGGAAGTAATTATAAAAAAAATTCTATTTTGAGGTAACTAATCTTACAGTGAAAACGTATCTACCATAAAAATTTAGAAGAAAAGTGATCCTAGGTAGGAGTGAACTAACATAACATTGAGTACTTCTCTTATAAATTTTTATTCATCAAAACATTATAGATTAGATGATCTTTAGAATATCATGAGTTAGTAAACCATGTAAAAATTAGTGTTTACCTTTTTCTTTAATCTTTATATTATATATATCAAGATCCAAAAAGATTCAAAGCATATATAGATTATATCTGTTGGAATTATTTTCAAGTGACAAGGGAATAAGATCATCCAATTTTCAATAGAAATATATGTTACCCTAATAACTATGTTTTAAAGATAATTAGGGTTCTGAGGGTTTAATAGTTTGTTTTTTGAAATTGTAAATGAGATCCACACAGTGATCCTCTGAAATCTCAGTGTATATCTCACCTAACCCCATTAAGGAACCACAATGTAATTTTGAATCACTCCTGGTATAATATTGTGTTATTAGCTAATAGTTCTAGTAGATTTATTATAACTATTTAATAATACTTCCCCATTTCTTTTATAATTCATAGAGGTTCTCGAACATCAAACCTTGTTATAAAAAATAGTATAATTTAATATATCATCTTGAATACATTTAATCGGATGGTATAATGAAATTATTTATTATCATGAGAAGAATATCATGATATCTAGGTTTGGAAGATAATCCTCTAATTTTAGAGAAAATATATTAATTCCATAGTCTTGTCTATAAACACCTCCAGTGGGAAACTTAAATGAAATTATTGGAGATTATGAATCGAAAAATGATAAATATATATTTATATAGGTGTACAAATATATTTTTAGAGATTATCTTAAGGTATTTTTAGAGAAACATCTTGGATATCCATATAACCATGTAGTTGAATTCTCTAGTGACCTTTTCCTAGATGAGAAACCCACATATAAGACAATTTATATAATGTCTCCAGTGTAATTAGAGAAACAACTAAAAGAGTTATATGATAAGGGATTAATACACCCTAGTGTTTCACCATAGGTAGAACCTATCATTATTGTGAAACATAATGATGTGTTTATTAGGTAACATATCAAATATTAAGAAATCAATTACATTGATTTTAAGAACGAGTATCCCTTAATTCAAATTGATGACTATTTAATTGACTCTAAGGGGATCAATACTTCTCAAATACTGATATCTATTCTAATTATCATCAATTTAATTATAAGAAATAAGATATATCAACAATATATTTTCTTATAAGGTATGGCCAACATGAGCTCCCAATAAATCCTTTCGGGTAAACTATTGCACCATATGTGATTATGGATCTAATTAATAGAGTATTAGAGGGTTTCCTTTATAAACTCTTTCTTTTATTAATGATATATTTATATAAACTATGTTCTATTAATATCATTAAGACCATTTATGTATTGTAATTTTGACGCTATGGGTGAAGGAACTATATGGGGAATATAGTAAGTGGGAATTATGGATTCAATTTGTTTATTTTCATTGGTATATTGTATTAAAGAGGAAAATGCTGTATAATTACTAAGGAATATCAAACATATAAATTAAAAATTTTTAGAAGAATATTCAATTAATTATAGTAAAACATACCTGAAGACAGTAAGAGTTTACTGTATTTGGACACTAGGTTCACCATATTCTAATTTGGTGGAGGATTTTCAACATCTCCCATAAAGATATTCCACATTAGCACTATTAAAAAAATACCCTACTTAAATCTTTTATTCATATCCTTGGAAAAGGAAACATAAAAAAGGATTATATCGTATTCTTGTTAATGGTAACTAGGGGAGATACGTAAGAATAACTTCAACATAAGTGTATACGAACATTAGAATAACATTTGAAAACCATAAACTACATATCAATAATAGTAATATTGTGTGATGAAAGAAATATTTGTAGTTCATATGATATAACTCATAACTAAATCAAAGAACATGAGTCATGAGAGAATACCATTGGAACAATACATTAGTTTATGTCACACACATCATCTTACAACATTGTGAACATGTATAAATAGAGATAAGCTCACTCATTAATTTAACAACATTAAATCAAGATCTTAATTAAACTTATGGAAATTCAACCAGGTATACACATAACATTATGGAAAATAAATATAGGTCCAATAACAACACATTGAATATTTAATAATGTTTTCTCATAAAATTGTAAACATGTAATCTGGATCACACATAACATTGTGAACATGTAATTAGGATCATGAATAAAATAGTGAACATGTAATGAGTTTCACACATAACATTATAAAAATTTAACTAGGTTCACACATATCATTATGAACATTTAATATGGTTAATAAATAACATATTTACTCATGAGTTATCTATCTTTAACCAAATCATTGGAGGGAGATATAGGTCTGACCAAACACATAATGAAAACTATACGAATGCATTCCACTAGAACATAATAAATTTATCATATGATAAACAATGAAATAAAATGGGTTTAATAAATTTTTCATTAATTAATAACATATGAAAAAGGAAAACCATTCATAATGATTTCATCATTTCTTTATAGAATAACCCATCTACGAAGAAGTGGGTTTCATAACTGTTTTATATTGTTATCACCTTCAGATGAAAAATGGGTTTCATAAATATCTTGTCACAATTAACCATTAAAACATGGAATAATAATTTCATCCTTGGTTAATATGACCTGTAAAATAGAAGTCACTTCAAATGATATCATTTGATATGCAAAATGATTTTGAAAGATCACAAGAAACATTTATAAAGGAAAAACTATTTTCATTAAATATCACATTCCATGGTTAAAAATTAACAGAATATTATTAAACTTCCATTAATTGTAAATAACCTTTAAAAGTTATAAATGAATATTAAAAAAAATAATTTTTATAATGCAGTAATCTTCAATTCATGTCTAACATGTTAAAACAAAGATTTCATAGACATTTTAAGTAAAAGGAAAACCTGAACTGTTTGGAAAATTACATAAAGAATCCATTCAGATTATTTTTTTAAAAAAATTCTAACATGAAAAATATTTTCTTTAGTAAATGATATAAATAATGATAATTTTTTTTTGAAAAAATATTTATAAAAAAATGTGTTTTCAGTAAAAAAATGTTCTTGATTGAAGAGATAAAGAAATATGTTTTTTCTTAAAAACATTCTTTTGATATATTTAGTACATAAAGTGAGGATAATTAAGTTAAAATGTGTATTCCCATGGAGTAAATAGTGGAGAATAAAATTAATGATTTTCTTGAGAGATATATCATTATGAAGCATAATCATAAATAACCCCAATAAAAAATTAGATTGTATCAAAAAACCATATCCACTATGGTAGCATTGAATAGAAATCCCCATGAAAGAATAAAATTATCTAGAAAATATAATATCATTAAAATAAATAAATTCATTATATTTTGTGTCAATGTGGATGTATATACACCTCATAAATCAAGATAGGTTTACAACATAACATATAACATAAATATGGGAATGTTTGATAAAAATACATTACCACTTTGATAAAATTGTAACTATAAACCTCTTAAAGGATTGTAATAAAATTGTATTTTTAAATCATAATAATTTTCTGGTGAAGAATCATAAAATAAATTCAAGAAAACTATTAAAATTACATAAATTAAATAGTGCATGAATAAGGCATGCATATCATAGAAGTAAAATGTGAGACAGAAATCCCTTACCTTAAGCCTCGACATCCTTCATACACATTCCTACATATTGCATAATAAATATAAAAATATTATAAAAATATTATATAAAGACAATTATATATATTTATAAAAAATAATATTTACTTATGAACACTCTTTACCTATTTGTTATAAATTCCTTATTAAAATCATATTTCAGGTAATAACTGCTTTATTTTTCATATATGTTTGATTTCTTATTTTATATCCTATTGCTCTGATCATGATTACATGATATATAGAATAATAATAATTAAATAATTGTCATATTTATATATAAATTATTCTTTTATTACTAATCAAGAATTATGGGCTTGATAAATAATGTATGTGACAATTTTGTAGATGGCAGGTCGTGCATATGTGTGCGTAACATTTCCTTTTTAAAATGGTTATTATAGAAAGGATGTAATTAATATTGTATAATTAAAAAATGTTAATAATATCATCAATAAAATATTATATATTTAAATTACTTATACAAATCATCCATTCTTTGTGGTTATTAAAATAGAGAGTTATATCAATTCGTGAAGCTCGTAGACCACACATACTTGAATGGTGATTTAATCATTCTTTGAGTGAAAATCTAAGAAATAAAATGATTCATTATCATTTAATAGTGATAAATATTTCATAAATATTACTATTATGTCGTATAATCACATATATTCATTAAATTTATACTTATTATTTTCTATGTAATGATTTTGAAAAAATGAGTCACATCGCTTCATGAGGCGGTAGTCAGCCACACATATGAGCAATGTTATCATATCCTATACGGAATGAAATGTAAAAATGTATATTTGATATAACGAATATATAGGTATAATGTTTTATATATATAATACAATATATATATATATATATTATTATTTCAACCATTATACCCAACCATGATAAGCGGTAATGGAAAAATGGATGACATCTGTTCGTGAGGTGATAGTCTGCCATCCAAACAAATGATGGTTTCATAAAAAAATGATAAAAGTATGGATGAATGTAGGTAATGAAATTATCATAAATAATCTAATTATATGGAATATAATTAGTTATTTATTCCCACTTGTTTTTATATCAATTTAATTATTTGTATAAATAAATTAAAAAAACATTCATTAAAGAACGTTATATATTCATAGGGTAGCCTCCTTAGGATTTCAGTAAAATACTTATTAAAATGGATTTAGAAACAAACGAGGAATATATGATGGGATGAGTCAATTTTGGATATTATTTGGGAATTTATTTTCCCAACCAAAAGGTTTTTAATGTGTGAAGTGGAGAGGGGGGAGTGGCTTTTATAAGTGAGGCCAGTTACACACTGGTAATTTATGAATACAAAAAACATTACTGACATTTTTGACATGCGAAAAGGGTAAAAATGAAATATTAACAAGACATAAACATGATAGAGTCAAAATATTTTTATAAAATACATTTTATAATTTTTTTAGTTAATTTTAATACTTATCATTTTAGTTTAACCCCTGGTAAATCCAATTCAGACTTAATAGTGTAAAATATTTGTTAAAGTTTTTACTGTTCATTATGGTCAAAAACTAAATAAAAAATATTAAATAAAATAAAAAATTAGGATTCAAAATATTCAATCATTTTTTCCAACATAATTTAATATAATTATAAATTTTCATATTAAAATTAATCTCACAAATGGGATGAGAGAGTATGCTTTAAAATAAACAATTTTCTAAGGATTAAAATGTTTTTATATATAAATTCAATATGAAAATGAGTATGATTAAATATTTAAGATTAATATATATATAGTTTAACTATATTTTATTGAAATACAATTTTATATATGTATTATCTTTATTTATTATTTAAATTAAATGTATGTTCTCAATTTAAATTCGGTATTTTCATAACTATTCTACCCAAAATGGATCTTTTCAGAAAATTTTCAAAAAATCAACTGAAGATAATTTTTAAATGATTATTTCAAATATTGAATTTGGTTTTTAAATTAATATTATAAAATTTTAAAAAATATGTTTCACAATATGCGCTAAAAGGTGAAAAACTTCTTTTTAGAAAATTATAATTTTTAATCATAAAATTTAATTTATTCTTATCACTTATCTTGAAGACACATAAGTTGAATGTTAAATAGTTTTTTGAAAATATAATTTATAAATTTAATTAAAATAAATCACTAAATGTATTTTTTAAAATTTATTATGGAAATTTATTTTTCATAATAATCATTTTTCTGAAAAATACTTCTGGTATTTTTTAATAGTTTCATTTTCATTTGTAATTAATTTGTTAAAAATTAATTACTTTTATAGTAATGTATGAACCATTTATTTTCATAATTTAATTATTCCAATCCATATTCACCATTCCAACATCTATAATATTAATATGATTTTAAATAATAATATTTTAATTACAAGTCATGTTTCATTTAAACTCATTGATTTGAGTAATGTTAAATATAAAAATGATTATATTTATTTGAAAAGAGCATTCACAATAATTTAAGGTGTAACATTATAAACACGTTGTTATGATGTTTACCTTAAAATTTATCACTTTATTACCAAAAATGGATGATACTCCTACTTAATTACACCTTTTGGTTTCTATATATATCCCTCAAGCAACTGGGTTTTCCACAAAAATTGATCAAGTGGTATTTGTTTTTTAGAACCTTATCTATCTGATCTAGAATCAATATTTATTATTCCTAGTAAATAATATAATGATCCCTTATTATTATATTTCATTATAATATATGCGATGGATTATGTACATGCTTCATTTGGAGAGAGACATGGAATACATTGTGAACCTGAGAGAGTTTTGATGGAAGCACCATACGGTATGTTACTCTACCAATACGATAAGAAATTTAAAAGGGAACAATATAACTAAGGATTAGTATTACCTTATTTCATCCATATTGATATTCATATATAGACCTTCTCACCAACATTAAATTCAAGATCGCATCAATGATTATCTGCCAAACCTTTTTAATATTTCCTGTACATTTTGATTAATGGTTCTAACCTTAAATTCAATTTTCTAATATAAATTAGGATCCAATATATTTGTTTATATAATTCCATTGTAGTTTTTTATATTTCTACACATATTTTCTAAAATGGTGTCAAAAGGATTCAGCAAAATTCTTAAGTGAATGATATTGTTTCAATAAAGCTCAACTTTTGGAATGTGTTGATACCAAACACCTTTTAAATATATTAAATAATATCTTATCGTATACTCTATTGATTGAATAGTTACATTAGAATGAATATCTATATTAGGAAGATATATAGTGTTGATACTCAACTCCGTATCAAGATATGTTTGAAGAATTCAAAAAAAAATGTAAGGTAAACATCATGTCCCAACTAGATACAATTGATTCGGGTAACCCATACAAACTTAACCCATATTTAGTGTATGTTATTGAAAGAATATCTTGAGTGAAATATTATCTAGTAGAAATGAAGTGAGATTAATTTGTAAGGTGATCAAATAAAACACATAATTACTTCAAAATAAAATTTATGATAAATCCTAATGGTTACAAGTACCTTTTATCATATTCCTATAATGTGTTAAGGCCACACTCCTAAGAGGAGTTTTTTAATACAACATATACAAAAAATATAAGTTGTATTGAAAAGAATTTCTCATAACATATTATTATTATCGATAAATTCCTCTCACATAAAACCAAAAAAGTAGTGTTAATGACTTTGAACATATGATCAATGTTATACTAATAAACCCATGATGGTTTCCATAACACTTATGTTAGTATTCCATTTATACATATACACTCACAAATGTTAATTCACCATTTATTACTTATATAATTTCTTACCTAATTCAAAAAAAAATCATTGGAATCATGGGTTTATACTTGATCCAATATAATAAAAAAAATGTGATTTCACTTTTATATAATCCATGTAGGGGGTGCCAATCACATGAAATTTCACTAAATTATGAATAATAATTTTTTCATACGTCTCATTAATACAAAATAAAACATTAAATTGTAAACTAAAAATTGAATGACAAGTGCTCCCTAATTATCATAATTCACTACATATGTTATGATTAAATGAGAATTACATTTTTCTTAGTTGGTTATTCTCTCTTATCATCCACATTTTCCCTTTGATTGGAGAATTGATTAAAAAATTTCCCAAACTCCATACACATGAAACACTTTATTGTGGGTACTGAATTATTTTGAGATCTCTCTCCACTAATTTAATTGACATCCCTCTTCAAGATACTTCTACATTCATTTGTTTTATGGCCAGACATTCCATAATTGATACAACTTAATATTCATTTAATTAACTCAAATAAGTGCCCCATATCATTGTTTTATAAATTTTGTGTTTTAAAACTTTTTTTCTTCTAAGTGACATATCATTGGTGTTTCCATGGAACCCCACATTCCTTTTCTTATTACTATATTTAATAGATTCTCTAGATTTTATTTTAACTTTTAGTTCACATCGAATTATTTCTTCCTAGAATCCAAAGTCCCTTATGGATAACTCCCTTAAGATGATTTTTTTAAAGAAACTAAAGAATAGATCATCCTTAATATCATAATGAATCAAAATACCCTAATAGTACTAATAAACTCTGGAACAAATTTCACCATAGGTAAAAACTAATTCAACATCCTTTTATATAAGCTCGAGTAATTACATCTCCATTTTTTATAGATAATATAATGAAAATAATTTTTTAAAATGAGATTGTAATCTCATCTAACAGAATTGAGTAATTTTCATCCCATTTCCTCATATAGTTATTAAGAGTCCACCCTTGATCCTCCTCACCTTCTAAAGGATAAAAAACAAAGATAAATTTTCCATTCTCTAAATGTTTGAAAATGGAAAATATATTTTCATTTGTATTGATATATTGCTTAGAAACAATAGGATCTATGGAACTACTAAAAGAATTTGGTAGTTTTCTCATGATGTAATCCATATAAAATTTTCTACTCTATTTTTTATTTAAATGAGAATAATGTGTCGTATCTTGAAAACGTTGTGTGATAAAAACAATGAATTTTTTATTTCAACCCATATATCATTTAGTTCCTCAGAAGGAAAATCATTTCATTCTCCATTTAATTTATCATTAACATAGTTCCTTTGGGTATCATACATATAAAACAACCAATAATCATAGTTTATGAAACAATTATCATAGTGTAGAACCACATAAAAATTATTAATCACTTATAGTGTGTCTAAATCACAACAACCACTTTTTAATATATTAACCTCAGGTTTATACTTGGCCATTTGTAGTCATAATGATATTAAATTCATCCTAATGGTTCAAAAAGTGTTTTTGAATGTACGAAGAATATTCCCAGGGGATGTAAAAAAGTTTTTAGTAATGCTAGTTTTCATGCACCTGGTGATGTTCGAGTAAAGATCAATTTTCCTTTTCAGAGTTATTACAACAAGTTACATGTCTTACAGATCCACAACCAGTTTTTTTATCCTCATAGTGGTTTTATTTCATGGAAAGAACAATATTTATCATTTACAGAAATTTTAGGATATTTTATAATAATTTTACTTATACTTAGATATGTCCCTTGATATATCCTTACAAATATCTCTAAGGAACTCACAATAGTTATCTTATCCTACTTTCCAAATGTAAACAAAAGCATTCCTATGATAGTAATTATAGTAACCCATGATACTCATACAATGATATTGAATTGGTTTAAATTAATATTATATACATTACCAGAAATCATTTTTTGAGGACTATTACAATTTTTTAATATAGAGACTTGGTACATAATATTCTAATTTGGTGAAATGTTTTCCGAATCTTCCATAAACATCTACCCATTTTGTATTATTCAAAAAAATACCCTATTTTAAAAATTTATTAATAAATTGAGGAAATGAAAGAAAGGGAAGGGTGATATAAGATTTTTTAGGGGTAAAAAATGGAGATACATAATAATAACATGAACATAAGTTTATGTGAACATGAACATAACATTTGAAAACTATAACCTGCATATAAAAGTACCTAATTTTGAGTCAGGGAATAATGATTGAATTTTAATAATACATTAATCATAATGGAATCATATAACATGATCCATGAGATAATAAAATTGACATAATACATAGGTATATGTAATACACACCAACTTATAACATTGTAAACATGTATGAATAGAGACATGTTCATGCATTATGTTACTGAACTGAAACTAGGACCTCATATGAACTTATGGACATGAAAATAAGTCCAAACATAACATTATAGACCTGAAATAAATTTTTAAAAATAAAACTATGTATATGTATTCTGGTTAACACATAAAATTATAAACATATAATCAGGTTCAAACATAACTTTGTGAACATGTAACCATGTTGTCTTAGAAAATTGTGAACATTTATTCAAGTTAATACATAACATTGTGAATTTGTAGTCGGGTTTACACATAACATTGAGAACATGCAATTAGGTTGAGGAAAAATATATTTATTCATTAGTTATCCATATTTACCAGATACATTGGAGGCAGTTATAGGTCCCACCCATCCGAAAATAAAAATCACACATATGTGCGTGACAAGATCATAAAACAAAATTCAAATAATAAACCATGAAATGAAATGGGTTTCAAAAAAATTTTATCATATCATAACCTATGAAAAATGGAATGATTTTATAGATATTTAATCATTTCCTCATAGCATGAACCCTGAAGAAATAGGTGTGTTTCACAAGAATTTTATAGTTTTCTAACCCTTGGATGAGATACAAGTATCATAATCATCTTATCTTGATAAACCATTCATAGGAAGAATAAAAATGGTATCCTTGGTTCATATCCCTAGAATATGAAAAGATAGATAAAATATATCATCATATAAGGTGAATGATTTTCAAATATCACATAGTTCATTTCATCAGGAAAATTACTTTTCTTTAAAAATAACATTATTAAATTAAAAATTCTTAAAACATTTTCAAAATTATATACTTTGAAAATAAACATGAAAAATTATAAATGAATCTTCAAATAAAATACTTTACATGATGGAATAAAATTCTATTCATTACATACACATTTATATAAATATTCCTTTTACATTTTTGCTAAATCCCAAACATTGATTTTGTCGAAAATGACATGAATATTCCATTCAAAACATTTTTAAAAAATTAGAACATGGTTAAAAATTTCTTTAATAAATAGTTTTAGGAATTTTAATACCATTTTTTAAAATATTTTTCGAAAACATGGTTTTGTGTGAAAAAATGTATTCAACCAAAGAGAGAAATAATATATTTTTTCCTTAAAAATATTATATTGAGCTCTGGAGAACATAATGAGAGGAAAATAAAGGGAAAATATTTATTATCATTACATAACTAATTAGGATAACATTCAATTATTTATTTAGATATATATAATAGGATTTAATCATCGGTAGAATAAGAGTAGAAATCATGAGTAACAATTAGATTATATCATAAAACCATTACCACGGTGTTAAAATTAATTAATAATACCCAAAATAGTATGACTATAAATGAAACATATAATACACTGAGAATAAATAAATTTATGATATTAAATGTTAAAGGGGTTGTATAGATACCTTATCAAATAATATTGGTGAATAGCATAACATATGTCACAAAGATAGAAAATTGAGACAAAATTCCATTGTAGCTTTTGAATCTTTCGAACTATAAACCTCTTGAAAGAGATGTCCTAAAATAGATATATATGTCACAATAATATTCATGTGAATAATAATAAAATATATATTGTATCCAATGTTTTTAATAACTTCAAATTATGTTTATTTTTTGTTCAGTGTCAATCTATCCTATGGTTGATCAGGGAGTGTACAAGGAAAGTGTTTTTATAGTGAAGATGGATTCAATGTTGAAGGTGGTTTCAATTTCTAGTGGATTACAATTTATTGATCTGAAAATTAAGAGTAAGGTCCATTATTTAAGAAATATGTATTTCTAGGATTAACTCATCATAAATTTGGAGAGAAAATGTATTTTATAATGATTGTAATTTCATAATGGCATGAAGATTCTAAAAAATAATCTGGTGTCATGAAGTATTGAATGATCATGAATGCATGATGGGGTGATGGTATCTACATGAAAATTAAAATAATTATAAATGTGTAAAATTTCACTAGAGCTTCTCAAAGATTAGAAGACTCACAAACATGATTTTGGATGATCATGAAAAGGCATCTGGGATCTTAGAAGCTTCTTGAAGAGATGAGTCTATATGTTGGCTCCCACACTCACTCTTTGTGACATGATGAAATTTGAGAACAGATTAATTTAAAAAAAATTGATTTATAGGACATTCCATAATCAAGAACTATTTGAGATATTGAGAATCATTGAAAGACTAGTTAAGTCTTAATTAATGATAAGGTTTTTAATAAAAGGGGCTTTTAAGAAGACTGGGAGATTTTTGAAGACATAGAGTTCAATGAAGGCTGTAAGATTCATGAAGGTTGAGAAAACTGTAAAGGAATGTGGGTTATTGACTGAAAGAATTTATTTAAAAAACAAAAGGGATTTCTTGAAGGATAGAAGCATAAAGAATAGTTGTATTTAGCATCTAGTTTATGTGAATAATGATTTCAATTGCATCATCATAGAACTATGATACAAGAAGAGTATCACAATAATCAAGGAAAAAGAATTAAATTTCAAATATAATTAGTAGAACATCATGTAATTAAACTATGTAATAATTCATCCACGGTAGTGAGCTAGGGATAGTTGACTGAAGAGTTCTGATGTATGTAGTGTGATATCCATAAAATTCTTGAAAATTTAGTATTCCCTGGATAGATTGGTTGTTTCTAATCTTCTATAGTCATTGAAAACTAGTGTGTATTACGAGATTTTGGTATGACTGACATGCTATCAGAGTATTCTTCTTAGGCTATCCCTTAATGGTGAACAAAGTAAAATTTTTGTGTTATCTCTCTATATATGAATGTTTGATAAATACACAATTCAATCAGATATGTTTTTCATGTACATACCAATGCTGGTACAAGATATTTAATTGTTAAATAAAAATTTGACACCCGAATTCACCCCTCCCCTCTTATGTTTTTTTAGGGTCCAACAAGTTGTATCAGAGGTTACAAGTTATTGTTGTTAAATTTTTCAACTACTGCTTTCTTGGTTAATTCATTGAATGTTAAGAGAGTCCCCTTATTTTATGGAAGATACTTCAATATTTTGAGGAATATGATGAGATATAATCTATGATTCATTGGGATAGAAATTCTTATTCCCAGTACTCAATGGATTCAAGTTAATGATGAAAATGGTCATTCTATGACTAAAATGGATAGAAAAACGCATGATGTAAATTACAAATAAAAAAATTCCCTTATTCTAGATATATCTAATCTAATATATTTTATTTTAATGAGTTTTACTTTAGACAACTCCATGTGGGGGAAACATGAAATATATACAAAGCTTCCAACAAATTGAAGGATGATAATCTCTACATTTTTACAATATGTTCGATGATCTAAAATTGAATCTAGATGAAAATGCATGTATCTTTTTTAAATGAAATACTGAATTTGTTGGAGTAATTAAATGAATTATTGATGAAATTAAAGGTATTGAAATTCTGAATAAAATATTTTGAATTATTCCACCTCTATAAATTACTACAGTTATATCTCTTGATGAAAGGGATCTTTTTAATCATTCTCTTGATGCTCTTCTGAGGTGTTTGGTGGCTTATGAAATTAGAGTCAAACATGAAAAAAAATCAAGCATGCAAGGAAATTGTATTCAATTCCATATAAATTCATTAAGTTTCTAAAAGTAGTGATTATGTAGATTATATGAATAATTAATTTCATTATCTTCATTCTATAAATTTAATGAAAGGACAAGAAATATTTGAAGGCAGACTTCCCTTTTATAGTTTTTAGTATTTTAAAGTAGGGTACATTACTCCATAAAGACCAAGTAAATTTTATGATATAGAATGTGAAGAAGAAATCTTCATGATGCCTCATAAAAGATTCCCTAATTTAAGAGACTTAAAATTAGGAAAGAAATTACAGAGAAAGTGCTTCATCTGCAAAAAAGAACAAAATGATGATGATTTTTTAGAGGATATAGATCAAGAAGTAAAATTTTAACACGAAGCATCTATGATGGCTATAGTTGGCAAGGTTGAACCGAAAAAATATTAATATAGTAATTTTCTTGTAGATATCAAGGTTGAACTTGGGGGTGAAATTAATGATCTTTATATTCATGGAAAGAAAAACAGAATGATGGTGGCTATGATGACAGTGTCATCAGTGTATATTAATCATCTTGACACATAAATTGAATTTCTAGAAGGAGAGGTAGAAGAATATGTAAGACTCTAGAAATACTAGAATTACTTTTAGATTCCAAAAGCATGACTGAATAGTAGGTAAAATTATT
The DNA here is from genome assembly GCA_963277665.1 of Viscum album. Classification (NCBI taxonomy): domain Eukaryota; kingdom Viridiplantae; phylum Streptophyta; class Magnoliopsida; order Santalales; family Viscaceae; genus Viscum; species Viscum album. Next base: position 107,561,069 of record OY728149.1, read on the forward strand.
CAATGAACTTATATCATGACTAGAGGAAAAGGAAAAAATTGTTAAAGGAAATGATAATTTTTTTCCTCAAAAGATAAAACTAGAAACTAAATAAAAATTATAGAAACAAATATAAAATTATTGTTTAGAATATTTTTAGATACTGAGATATTAGAAAAAGATAAACATTTTTATGAAATAGTGGAGAATGTATTGAATCATCAAAGACACACATTTATGAAATAAAGTGGAATTCAATGCAATAAAGATACATTAAAGTATAGAAATAGGGTGAGATAAACTAAAGGGAACAAGAATGTTGCATATATCACAAAGGTGCCTAATGTCCCAACATGGAAAGCCTAGAACCAAATTAATGATTTAGAAGAAAATAATCCCCAAGTATCCAAAGAAGATCATTGGACAAATAACTTTACAAGAGAAGGGAACATGTGAAGGAATGTTTGTGAAAATATACTTGTCCTCATGAAATGTAAATTATATAGATTTATGGTCCATACCATGTCTTACTTTTAAGAGGTGAGGTGGTGTCTGATCGGGGATATTCATGGAAGTCAAAAATCGAAAATGGGGCCATAGCCTTCATTATATAGGTGCTTTATTTTATATGGATATTTTTTTCAAGATTAAATTCATATCAATAAAGATATTCATTTTCAGCGGATAAATGGTGGGAAAAATAACTATAAAACACAAAGACATGTCAATACCAATCGAAAAAGAATAATTACTCTTGAAAATATGTATTATCCTCTGGTAGAAGAAGAATATGAGTATTATGAATCCATGAATATTGAAAATATATTTGACAGGATATATTTTTAATCCACTCAATTCAGAATCTCATGGAAGGAAGATATGAAAATCACAAAATCCAATTTTCAGAAATAGCCTTTAAAGCTACAAAGAACAACATCGTTTGGATTCTTGATCACATATTCTCATCCCACGTGATATGATATAAATATTTTTGGAAGATTTTTTAGAAAATTCTTGATAGAATGTTGAGATTTGGAAATGGTGGTGCTTTAAATATCAAATGAAGTAGAATTACAAAACTAAATAATGAAGAGCTAAGGAAATATGAGGCTCTATACATGGATGGTTTGCATCATACTATTCTGAGTTTGAGTGAACTCTATGACATGGGTATGATATTAATGTTAAAATATAAGGGGTTAAATATATAATAAAATACATGGTTTTCTCTCAATAAAGGATTTAGAATAGATGATAGTTTATACCATGTAGATAGTAAAGAGAATAGACTTTAGTATATAGTTTTAGAAGCAACCAACCTGTGGCACCTGATATTGGGTCAAATTAATAAAAAAAATAGATTATAAATATAATATTAAGATAATTTTCAACATTTCAAATCTAATTTTTGATCCGGAAAATATATGTGATGTATGCATGTATGGAAAGATGTTTGAGTCATCATATCAGTGGATGAAGAAAGGGAGTGAAATATGCATGATCTCATGCACAAAGGTTCATGTGATTTAATTAATGTGAGTAACAAATTTATAGATTTTTACTTAATTATTTTTATTTATGATTATTGTATAATTGTTTTTGTGATGATTATGTAGAAGAAACGATATGTACATGATTTCATGAAGAGTTATCATCAAAGATCATAGAATGAAACATTATTCATAATAAAGATTATCTAATATGAAAATGAATGACAACAGAAATACATTGAATTTTTAAATAACCATAAAGAGAATTGTATAATTCATGATGATTATTCAGCAACAAATCCAAAAAAGAGTTCGTTGATCACATTATCAAATAGGTGAAAAATATGGCTTGAACTATGTTGATTGATGGTCATGTTTCATTTCATTATTGGAAAGAGGCTATTAATGTAGTGGTGTAAGCTCAAAATCAAATAGGGATTTTTTTCGGAGAAACTATGATACCATATGAAATATGTTATAGAAGGAATACCTCAAAATATTATTTTCATTTTTTGGAAGTAAATGTTTCATCCGAATCAAAAAAGAAAATCAAGGAATGTATGGTGATATTTTAGATCATAGAATATTCATTGGATATTAAATGAAGTGTAAATCCTTAAACTATTACAATAATTATCTTATAAATATAATGGAAATCAATTATGTCAATATCATTGAGGATAATACTATAAATTCATCATGGAACTCATATCATGATATGACTGAAGATGAAGAAGAAGGTGGAAAAGTGACGTCTTAAAATGAAAAAACAGTGTAAGGCCTAAAAAACATTCAGGGCTAAAAAATGATGAAGACACATAGGAAAATTTAAAATAGGAAAACGTTTTTTAATAAACTTCATCAAACCATAATACTAAAAATTTATTATTAGATATTTATTAATTCAAAATTATTAATGATTAGACTGAAACTATATAGACAGGAAGAATAAATAATGAAGCACATTATGCCTTCTAATAAATTGTGTAACCAAACTCATCTGAGGATTGGGTGATGGATGAATCATGGTTTAAATCCAATAATGATGAATTGGATTATATTAATAAGAATAAGACATGAAATCTTATTAAGAGACATAAAAATCCCAAAGTAATTTGAACAAAGTGTATCTCTAAAAAATTTATGATCATGGAAATGTGATCAGAAACAATGAACACATGGTTTGTAAAATCCATTCAAAATTGAATGTATTGTTGTGGAATAATTTTTTCAAATAACTAGACTATAGTCCATCTGGATTGTTCTGTCCTTGTCAATTCAATGAGGGTATAAATTTTATCATATTTATTTAGAAAAAATATTTATTAATTGGTGTTCTTGAAGAAGATGTATGCATGGAACAAGAAGTACTATTTTTTATTATAAATGATGATATAAAGGATTGTAAATTAAATAAGGCTCTCTATGGTCTAATTTAAGAACCATGGGAGTGGTATTCTCAACTATATTCTTATCTAACAAATATTTAATTTAATAGATGATGATTAGAACTTAATCTCTATATGAATATTTCTCATCAACATCAATTTATAGTTAATGTGTATGTGGATAATATTATTTTTCGGGGAAGAATATAAGGATAAGTGGTATAATTTTATAATCACAAGAAATATGAAATTTAAATCTACATGACTGGTGAACTCACATTCTTTTATTAATTGTAGGTGATTCAATAGGAGAATTATTCATTCATTAATCAGGTAAAATATGCAAGAGAACTGCTAATAAAAATCAACATGCATGACTCCAAAGAAATATTTACTCTGATTGCGATTGGATAAAATAATGGAACGAATGAGGATAGAAAATATATGGATCCCATCTAGTATATTAGGATCATTGAAAGATTATTACACATTACTGAAACATTTCAAGATATAATCTTTGTAACATATTTAGTGCCTCTATTCTAATGTAATGTGAAGGAAGAAAATTTTATAGCTATTAAATAAATCATGAGGTATATTCAATGTACTCCCAATTTTTTAATATTCATCAATGTAAGAAGGTATAATAGTTTATCAGCAATTTATGACACTCGTTGGGTTGATGATGTTGTGGATCTAAAGTCTGCATGTGGTGGTGAATTATTCAAAGGAAAAAAATGGTTGGTCAAGTTATGTATGAAATAGGGAATTAATTATCATAGTATTGTTGAATTAGATTTTATATCTATGATTAATGGTTGTATTCAGATATTTTGGATGAAGAAACAACTTAGTGATATTAAAAATTATTTTATACAACAGACTATGATACAATATTACAATTAGAGGGTAATCAATCATATAAATAATTATGTTCAACAATCTCGTACCAAGCATATTAAGATAATATACCACTACCTAAAATAAGAGTAGAACAATTTTTGATTCAAATGGAAAACATTTGAAGATATAATAATTTTTATAACATTATTTATAATATATCGGTAGCATAAATATTGGATAACCATCATATGAACCACTATGTCCACCCACCTTTTAGGGATTGAGGAGGTTTTAGTTAATTCCCTCTCACCATTTTAGTCAAATATTTTAATCTATTTGTGGATGAAAAGTTAGTCTATGTGGGAGAGTGTTTTATAGAACATTCATTACAAATACATGTTTTCACTTTATTTCTATTTGGGTAGATAAGTGAAATTCAATGAGTATTGGGTTTTAGGATTGGTATGAAGGATTTTTCAGTTGTCAATGGTGCTATGAAATTATGTTTTTCTACTATTTTTTCTACACATATCATTTTTCTTGTATGAATGGAGTAATGGATGTGTTTTTTCACTCCCATCATTTTTTTGAACAAGTATTGTGATTTTATTGAATTTATCTACATATTTCAGCAACCCATAAGGGGGATTTTCTAGAAGCAAGGTTTTTCCATAGCTTGAAATTGATTTAATTTGGTTTTTTTTGAAATACACATTATTTTTTATCATGGAATTTTCAACTAATGTGATCTTATAGTGGATATGGATCCAATGATGAAGGTGGATTCATTGAGTAGTGATTCTATATTTATTGATTCTAAATGTAAGAGGAATGGAAAATACTTGTAAAATGAGTATTTCCAATATTAACTTATAAATAATATGGTAAATATATGGATTTTTAAATGATTGGAGTTTCAGGATGGTATGAAGTCCTTTGAAGTAAAATAGTGTCTCAATGTATTGAAGGTTTAGGATTGTGTGATCAAGTGACAATATCATTGTGAATATGATAATCTTCATGACTGGGTAAACTTTTACTAGATCATTGAGATGGCTTGGAACATTGCGAACATGAATTTTGATGTTCATGAAATGTATATTAGGTTATTTTAAGCTTCATAAAGGGTTGAATTATTAAATAGGTGGTCACACTCACTTCATTTTAAATTAAGGGATTATGAGAAAATTATGAAACTATCAAAATTCATGAAGGATAGACGATTCAATAATCTGGAGTTCTTTTTGAGATTAAGCATTGTGAAAATACTTGTTAAGTCTTAACTGATGCTAATGAATTTCATAAAACATAGTTTGATGAAGAATATGAGATTCATGATGACTTAATTTTCTATGAATATTTTGAGATTCAAAAAGTTTGTGAGCTTCATGAAGGTTTGTGGGTTTACGAATGATTGAAATTATATGAAACATAAAGGGGATTTCATGGACACTAGTAGAATCATTAATAGTAGTGTTAAACATATTTTAGGGGATTTGTGATTTCAATTGAATCATCTCATGGATACGATACAAGTTGAGTCTCATACTAATAAAGGAAAAATATTTAAACTAAAAATCAATATATTCTATTTTAAATTAATTAAATTTAACGAGACTTTAACAAATGTAGTGATCGGGGGGAGTTCACAGATGTGTTCATGGGGAGGTTGTGTATTTTCCCTAAAATTCTGGTAAAGGAAGTGTTCCTAGCATAGAGTGACTGTTTTTAATTTTTTTTTACTCATCAATAACTAGTAATTATTATTTTATCTAAGTAATAATAACATTTTTTGATGTTCTATCCTTGGAATATCACTTAGTGGTGAACCAAGTAAAACTATTGTGTTGTATGTTTGTCTATGAATGTTTAATAACCACACCATTCCATCAGATATGTTTTGCAAGTTCCTACCAATGTGGGAATGTGATACATCATTTTAATTGAAACTTTTAACACCTTGATTCACCCCACCCCTCTAATGTTTTTTGGGGTTCTATAATACCTTCATGTGTAGTATTTATAGCACATTAATGAAATATTTTTTGAATATGGAATGATTCTTAGGAAAGTAAAAATGGAGATGAAATTACTTTATCTTAAGTATTGACTTCCATTATAGATTTTTAATCCTCTCAGATAATAAATATAAGTTGATTCATAATATATTTTTGAACTATAAAAATATATATTATATAATTAACGATTTTCTTATAACAATTTATTTCCATTTTATTACCTATTGATTGTCAAAATCATGTTTTGGTTAATAAATGCTTGGTTTTTCATAAATGTTTGATTTGTTATCATAGGTCCTCTTAAAATGATAAAGGTTTCATCATATCCATAATTACAACCATGAAATAATTATCATATTTATATATTAATTATAATTTTATGACAAATAATTAAATATGGTTTTGATATATGGAGTATTTGGCAATCATGGAGACAATAGGCTATATGTACAAATGAGTTTCTTTTTCATTTTCAGTGATCAATATAGAAATAAGTTAAGTAATAATTCATCTTTAAAAAATTTAAATTATATCATAAATAAAATATTAAATTTTTTATATAATTATTCATATCATTCGTGTTGTGTGGCGATGAAAAGATATAGTTACATCACTTCGTGAAGGCATTAGTCCACACATACACAAATGACGTTATTAACTTTCAATGAGTGAAAAGGTAATAAAAATGATATATTATATTTTTATAATGAAAAAGGTGTATTGAATAATATGATTTCTTCATCTATGTATCGTATATCCATAAAATGTATTCTTATTATTTTCCATGTAGTATGTTAGTTAAAATTAATATCATCACTTCGTTAGGTGGTTTCCCATCGTACAAATGAGATACATTATCATATCACCTAGAAAATGGAAATTAAAAAGGTATATATGATGTAATAACTATAAACGTATAATGATTTTTATAATGATAATATATGTACTTTATATCAACTGTTATTCCCAACAACGAGAGGTGGTAATAGAAAAAAATGAACGACATCTATTTGTGAGGATATAGTCAGCTGTATACACGAATGATGATTTCATAACACATTTCATGAAAGAAGATGTTGTTGTAAATAATTCCACAAACATAAGAAAATAATTTTATATTTGATATACACTATTTATTATATCAAAATGGTATAAAAATAATTGAATTAGTCGCTGAAAGAAATAAAAATAAAAACACTTGTTGAAGAACATTTCCCATTATTCATGTAAACTCTTTATGTTTGCACCAAAAGCCTTCATGGGATAGATTTTTCCCAAAATAAGGATTATATATTGATATAATGGATTTTTTAAGGTTATTGGGGTAGAGTTTTTCTATTAAAAATGTTTGGTACCTATGAAGAGGAGAAGAGAGGGGGTCCTTGTTTTTATGTCCGATGAGTGGACGTATTCTAATTTATGAAAATAAAATGGTGTAACCAAAAATTCCACAAGATGAAAGGGTAAAACATAGATTATAACTAATAATTATACATTACTTGGTTGTAATAGTTACATAAAATATACATTAGGAAAGTTTTTATGTCATTTTAACCCTTATTGTTTTAGTTTTATCACCTGTTAAACCTGTTTTTACATTAATCACAGTACTTTTTTTTAACATTTTTATGATTTATTATGTAAAAAAGATAGGTCTAAAATAATATATAATATAAATTATTTTTATTAAAAATATAAATCCATTTTTCAAAATTCTATTCACAAAATAGAAAATTTTAATTTAAAATTAATCCCTCAAACATGATAATCAATTGGGTTTTCAAAGACAAAATATTCAAAAGAATAAAAAAAGTATAAAAATCAAATATCTAATATATTAAAAGGAAATAAGTTGGATTAATAAATATATAATCAAGCTAATACTTATTTAATACCCATATAAAATAAAATTTTCCTATTTGAATAATTTAAAATTGAAAGTATCTTTCCATTAAAATTCATTATTTTATCCCAATTCATAAAAAATATAACATTTCAAGAAATTAGAAAAAGTTCCCCCAAGATAATTTTGATATGATGATTTAAAAAATTTCCATTATTACTTCAAATAATTTTTTTTATTAGTGTCAAAAAATTGTTTTAAAATAAGTTAAGAAAGACGACAAGACAAATTTTTTGAAAAATAATTTTCTTAAGTGTATAATTGGATTTATTATTTTCTATTTTCTAAAAAACACATAATATGAATGTTAAATAGTTTATTTAATATGAAATATATTATTTTCTATAAAATAATTTAAGAAAAGATGTTTTATTGTTTTTTTTCAAAATTGGGGTGGTTTTCCTAAAAAGTATTTTTCAAAAAAATGTTTCCTTTATATTCCAATAATTTTTATATTAGTTTTTAATTAATTATCCACCAAATAAATAAATGTATATACATTTAAAAACCATATATTTTGAAATTCTGTTTAATTCTATACATACATTCTATTCCAGTTACAAGTAGATAACTAACATTTTAAATAATAAAATTTAAATAACCCTTCAACTTTTATTTAAACATAGTATCAAATGTAACACAAGTTAAAATTAGTGTTGTGTGTTATGGAAAATATCACAATTAATATATTAATTTGAAAAAAAAAATTATAAAATCTAAAGGTATTACATATTATTTTACATATAAATAATAGGATAATAAATAATAGACCACAAAAATTAATATAATTGAGATACATAGTTTCCCTAGTTTATATGGATAATACCAACACATATTTTGAAATTGTTTCTAAATTTGATAATCTATTAAAATATTTGACATATAATGGGATCAAATTCACATGGTTTAATAGCTTTTACAAAATATTTATTGAATTTAAGAAAATATTGATGAAAAAATTTCCATTAAACAAAATATAAATAAAAAGGGATTTTGTATATATAATTAGACATCGAAGAATAGAATAGGGTGTATTCTTATACTAAATGATAGTTTTCATAATTGTGAATTCATTTGACCAAATACCAATGATAAAAACAATCCATCTCATGATATTTATTTGGAAAACATAATTTCTTCATTAAATATGTCAAGACACTATATTCGTGGTGAAATATGTGACATAAAAATAGGACATAAAAGACTAAAATTTATTCACACATAATGAACTAAAAATGAGTCAAGGAAGATATATATAACATCTCAATGATTAATATTATGTAATACACTACTATAATTGGAAGTAAAATAAGGTGGATAATGCAATTTGTTGGAAAGACCATGATTTTCCATCCATGATGAGGATAAAGAGGGATCCAATATTCATTTATAATGTAATGTTGGATATAAATATTACTTGATAAGTTAAAACATACTTATATTTTCATGTAATTACAAAAAATATATTTACAATTGAAGATAAAAAGAATTAAATAGGATACCAATGGTATTCATGTGAATAATAAAGAAATGATAAATGGTAAATTGAAAAAAATTCATTTATAGTGATTTTTTGTTGAATTTTGGAATGAATCTATGTATACCACCAATTCCGGATCTGACTAGGTAATTCTAGATGATTCTCATTGTTTTCACTTATCAAACACCTTGAATGTACAATGATGTATAGTGATCTATATGAGTAGTTCTAGTGTGAATATATGTTAAAGAAATTTTAGACAATGTTTCAATATTATTTGTTTTCAAAAAAAGTAAAGAATGAGTGGAAAATTATAAATGGTATAATTAAACAACACCCTATAAAAAAATAGTATTAGACTTATATCGTAATGGACTTTTTTTACTTAGATTATTATGAAATCTAGTAGTGATTATACTCTATGGGTTATTGTGGATCACCTTATGAAGTTTCCATATTTAGAATAAATAAGGGAGGATCTACCCATTAAATGTCTTTCATATATTTATATGAATGTAACAGTAATAATTCAAGGTACTCCATAATCTATTGTATATAACCATGACCTTCATTTCACATCCATATTTTATTGTATTCTTTAAAATGTATTTGAATAATGAGATTCATTTGAACAAAATTTATCATCCTAAAATTGATGTGTAGTAAAATTTGACTATCCAAACCTTTAAAAACATACTAAGGTCATTAACACTTCTAATTCGGGGTGTATGGGACCTATAACTACCTAATTTAGAGTTCTCATATATAAATAACATCAATTCTATAATACAAATGGAACCTTATGAGGCCTCTTATGGAAAAAAGTCACCAAACTCTAACATGTTTAGATATTGTTTGGGTACGTAAGATAGTTGGTCTAGAACATGTTGAGAAAACAATAAAGAAGGTGTAATATATTAATATTCATAACAAGACTAATAAAATAATACAATAAATCAATGTTAATTATCAATGAACGGATTTTTAATTCCAAGAAGTGAATCATGCCTTCTAGAATGTATCACCACGGAGAGGAGTTATATAGTTTTGAAAGAAGGGAAAGCTATGTGAGAGGTATTTTTGGGCTTTTGATATTTAAGAATGAGTAATAGATAAAACCTACTATATATATTTGAAAACTAAAATCTCTAAATTGAATGGATTCTTTCATATCTAATCATTAAAAAAGTATATGCCAGACCATATGAATATACTCATCACATAATAAATACATCTATAATAGTACTTTTTTTTATGATGAAGTCCCTCTCCTATTTTTTGACACAAAATTTTATGTGATATATAATAAAAAACGAACGAATGTTTTCTAGAGGAATCACAATATTGAGGAAGCAACATGGGATCCCTAATAATCAATGGGGAACATTTAGCCATATTTTTTAGGGATTAATGGACACCTTGAATTACACGGATGAAATTATAAAAGGGTGATAAAGAACCTGAGATTCATATGTAATAATATAATACACCATCACAAAAACTATTAAATGATAATAATTATATAATTTTCTAAAAATAGTAAAAAACTATTATATAAAAAAAAATTAGAAAAATAAATTCACAATAATAGATACAACTAGTGTGATTGGATGCATTACAAAATAAGGCACAACCATTTTCTTTAACTCAATAGGATCATACACAAAATGGAATGGAAAATAAATAATACATGCTTTATTATAAATAAAAAAACAAGAAAATGAATAGACATGATTTAAGAAATATGAAAATGATTTCAATGATCATAGGATGTTATTATAAACTGTATATTGGTGAAATGGAATAGAAATTAGAATGTTACCATTGAGATATGAACATTAGAATATGAACATTTGTAATCGATAATCATTATAGGAATTCATGAAAAGTTAAAATAAAATGAATAAATACAATTTATAAAAATGCAATTAATATATATTTAAATTTTATATTATTCAATCAATAATAATTTAATTACACACATCTTCTATATATACTAATCCTGGAATTCTAACTTCCAAGTGTGCCTCCAATAATCTTACACGTATACTTTTTTTTGCGTACCAATCATGCGGAGTCCCACGTCGCGCCTCCCGATGGTATGTAATTTTTTCTCTCCGCCTCGCGTAGTCTCTCTTGCTAAGAAATGCATGGGACTTGAACTACATATCTCTCGTACTACCTTTGATGCCATCCTCATGGTCGTGCTCTACTAGCCGTATATCTCCGACCAACGCCTCCCAGTTTCGACTACAATTTCCATGCATTTCCCCTCCGACCAGCTTCTTCCGATTTTGGCTGCAGTGTCGACATTTTCTACCTTTCCCAATCATGGTCATACTAAAAATTTTCTTGACCTAGGGTTCCCACATACTCCCAAAGAAGTCCTTGTTTACCTCCACGCTTTCCTAAAGCGCGACATCCCGGTAGTTCATCTTCTTCATTGCACTGGTTATAGAACATTCCTTCATCCTGTTGAAACTCACACTCAAAAATCCAAGGTTCTTAATCAGTTCGTGATTTCCTTCCAACCACATATTTCTACGTCCAAGCGTTCTTCCAAAAACTTATTTCCGTTCGATACAGTTTGATTAAATTTCATACATGCTAATTGTAAGAACTATCAGTCCATATGTTAACCGCCCCTAAAATTTGGAATTACATGATGGTATTATCCAGAGTAATAGGTTTCTAGTTTCCACATAAGTATCTTTCCCATCTCCATATCCTTCTTGGAAATTTTATTCCCACCCTCATCATCTACACACCATAGGTATGATCAGATCTTCATAATGGAATAACTAAATCCTTTAAACTAGATATATGGTATCAATTCAATTCTCTTACTATTCGTGTTCAGTTTCCCTTTTATGAATACTATTTAACAAATTCAATAAAGTATACTTCTATGACAGCTTCTTATACAATTTTCCTTGAGACTTATTTGAATTTCATTTCATGTAAGCATGTTGATATCCAACATCATATTTAGTTGTCTGAATTGGCAGTACAAACTTCCCAAAATAAAAAAGTCGATATCGTCTGCTGTTACATTTTATTTTAAGAATTATTCAACTACAATTCCATTAGCCATGAGGGTATCCAAATGAATATCTAGTTTTATGATATTACTAATAATAAATGAAACATAAATGCCTATTTTTGTTTGTTAAGGCCTATTTTGTCTTTTCATTTATTTTTTAAGATACTGTAACTTTTATGTGATTTGTGCATTATATGCTCTCACTGCACACCTTGACTATAAGCTATAGTGAAAAAACAAACAAACCTGAGTTGTCTGTTGAACTCTAAAGATGCAAGGATGAAACAGAGGCTACTAATGAAGGAATGACAGAGAGTTTTTGAGTTTTTTATTATGTACCCTTGAAAAGGTTCTATTCAATTTACTATCTGATGTTCAACGGTTTCACTCAATACAATTTCAACATGATCAGCTCTAAAAAGTACTAGAGACTATTCTATGTCATATATAAACCATTCTGGTACTTAGTCGTGTAAATCAGTATCATTAGGTGGAATCACACGTGGAGTCACATGAATTCCATTATCAGCTCTATGTATAAATGGTTAGTTTTATTTTCATTAAACTATATCAAATTTTTTATTATTCATGGTACATTTCATACTATCCAAAATCATTCATACAAAATTACTTTATTACAGGGCCTGAATGGTTGTATTCTTTGTTGAAATATAAAGATTCAAGGATGCAATGGAAGCCACTTATGAATGAAGGACAGAATGATTGTGAGTTTTCTATTAAGCACCCTTGAAAATTTTCTATTCTTTTTACTATCCTCTGTTCAGTAGTTTCACTAATTACACATGGAACATGATCAGTGATGACATGTACAAGATACTATTCAATGTCATATACCAACCATTCTAGTACTCAGTCGAGTAAATCAGTATCAATAGGTGGCGTCACACGTGGAGTCACAGGCATGCCATTATCACATCTATGTATAAATGGTTAGTTTTGATTTCATTAACTTGTAGCAGATTTGTGATGTTTCAAATTTAATTACATACTAACCGCAGTAATTCATACTAACTTACTAATATTATAGAGCCTGTGACATTGTCTGCTCCGTCAAATACAAAAATGTATTGCCCATCAGAATGTACAGATGCAAGGATACGACAAAGACTAATAATGAGGGAACGATATAAAGATGGTCATATTTATTATTCCATCACTAAAAATTATTGTAGTTATTTAAAATATTCATTTCTCTATAGTATATGATGTTTCCAAACATACAGCGGTGACATCCACTAAAAATTTTTATTTGGAATCTGGTAGACCATCTACAACCCAAAAACAATGAACTTCTACAAACAATTACGTCCACAAATGAAGTCATAGACAAAAAATTATCATCTCTATGTAATAATGGTCGTTTCCTTTTAAATTTACATTTATAAACCATTCAACTACACACTGAATTTCATAGAAATATATTTTATTAATAATTACATTCTTCATTTTGGATAGTGCCAGATCCATCTATAGATACGTCAAAGGGATTTAGTGGATCTAACTACTGGAAACAACTACCAACTAGCTTGACATAATCTCTATTAACTTTCTTTATGAATCATAACTATTATATTACATGAACATATTGTATGTCATATAACAGATGTATTCCACTAATATCATTTTAATCATAAATTTTTGTAGCTTTAAAGGGTGAAGAAAATAATCTACCTGATTCATCACATTATACCTTGATGCAAAAATAACGACTGTTGTTTATAAACATTACCATACATTTAATTTTAGTTATACTTATTATGCTACCCTATACAAACATATGCTACTTAACTCCTTCTGCTGATGAGAACTACAATTAGTTATCCTATGTACGTTTGATGTAAACAACATGTTGACACACACACACACATATATATACCACTGTAAATTTTTCATAGAAGTTAGTTGTTTTCAATTACTACTTTTAATTTCAGGGGTACATTCATTTCTTCGAGAAGGAATTAGAATAAATAATTCTAAGGCTAAGAAAAATAACTACTGGCCTAAATAGTGCAACAAACATTATGGGTAATGATATATACACATTTCACTTCATGCATTATTGATTGATTTATTAATTCAGCCAGTCTAAATTTTATATCCTGCTTGCTGCTATAGGAGAGTCACTAGAACATGAGACTGCCAGGAACACGAGTTTACATACTTACTATGAATGCATTAATGGTTATTCAATACTAAATCACCCTCTCTATTTTTATAGAAATGGTTTTTAATAACGTTTTCTATAATGAAATTTTGTTCAATCAGGTTATTATGATATTGGAGATCCTTCTAACGTCTGTCAACATTGCCAATATTTTTTTGGTATACTGAGAGAAACAAGAAATTTAGCAATAGACAAGCCCAAGGATTCCCCTATGCTGCTCAATGGGAAAGGTAGCTTTGGACTTAATACTAGAATGTCCCGAATACCTAAGGCATATGGGGTTTGGTTAAACTTCTACTAAAGTCTGATTATTCCAAGACAAAATTCATATTTACAATTCAATTTTGGCATTCACATCAATGGGTGGGAAGGTAGATAGGTCATTCAATAAGGGTCAAGATCCATGTATATTCAGATTACAAGGACAAAACTACCATCACATAGGTAGTTTCTGTCCACCTGATGGTCATCCTCTAAGGTTCGCACAACTGTACATCTATTATATAGAACATGAGTGTCAAAATAGAATTCACATAATTATGTATCATTTATACTCTATTATTTCTGTTAAGTGAACAAATCGTTCACCATTTTATATTAACAATAATAACTGCTCTATCTATGACGATAGAAATCAACAATCTATTATTAACTACAATAATTTCCAGAACCTGCAATAGATGCTTCATGATAATAATGGTTTGGATCAAGAATTTATAAATGCAAGGGATGTTATTAACCGTCAGGAGTTTCCAACTATAAAACTACGACTCCTTAAAAGAATACAAATGGATTTTGTGACATGTAACCATCCAAATAGTTCTACAATTTCAATGCTAATTGTTGGTGATATTGAGGATCTCAACCATGAATGGGAAATCATTATTCAAACCAAAATTGGTGATTTACAACAAATTGATGAGATGCACCCACTATATCTTTCATTTTAGTATCCTTTTATTTTCACGGGTGGCGAGGATAGATATTATTGCAACGTGTTGTATCATGCTACTCAATTCACTAAAAGTACTACACCTAGGAAGGTTACAATGAGAGAGTGCTTAGCATTCTACTTGCAATTATATGATACTGATGCATCCTTCCAACTAAATTCAAGAAGATTACTACCAAAATTTATAGTTGATTCTTATACAATGATTGTGTCTTAAGGACTATCATTCATTAATTTCAATCAAAAGAAACTGAGTGTCGAACTTTACAATGGGTTACAAGATGCATTGCTTTGAGGTGACCGTGAAGGGACATCATGAGGGAAGCATATCATATTACATTCTTATTTAATGAGTGGACCAAGGTATATGATCCAGAATAAAAATGATGCAATGTTGATATGTAATTGGGCCGACTATCTAGATTTGTTTTTAACATTACATGTAACTCAATTTATCCTGAAATAACTAGATTTCATATAAATTGAAACCTCCATACACCATACTTCCCACAAATATTATTGCATGTTTTCAATTTTAAAGTTGATAGTCTAATGAAAGATTTAAGAGAAGGTGGTTTTTTTCAGAAGTCACGGGTATGTAACTATTTTTTTACATACATTCACGTAAGTTCAGTTCCTTTTTTTATAATTTTCCATCTTCTATAAACTGTGAAAATTTTATCTTACCATGAAGTTGTTCGAACCATGGTGTTTTAGAAATGAGGCTTTCCTCATGTGCACTTACTTTTATTTCACGGTCATGAAAATAATGTTCACGCTCTAAAAGATGTAAAAAACATTGTATGTGATGAAATTACAAATATTTGTAACTAACCAAGACTACAAAGAGCTGTTAAGAATTTTATGATCCACGACCCTTGTGATGCCTACCATATTTCTCCCTATATGAGAAATGGAAATTGTTCCAAATTTTTCCCAAAGAAACTTTTTGGTCATACCAATATTGATGATGAAAGCTATGTTCTATATCACTGAAGGTTCGACGGAATAACAGTTCTAAAATATGGAATACCATTAGATAATCATTTTTTAGTACCATACTATCTTGTTTAGCTGTTAAAGTATCATGCTCATCTAAATATTGTAGTCTACAATCAGTCACCTTCCATCAAATATCTTTGTAAGTATATTAACAAAAGAAATAATCATGTAACAGAAGCACTTAATGAGAGAAACAATAGGGAGTTCTTGTAGAGGAATGTGGATGAAATAAAAATGTACTATGATTGTTAGTACATATCTCCTTGTGAGGCCACTTGGTGGATATTTTCATATGATATCCATTACATATATCCACTAGTTCAGTGGTTAGGTTTCCGTTTACCCGGACAACATTCTATTACCAACAACGACACATATAATATTGTAGATGTCTTAAATCACCATAATGTCAATTACATAATGTTCACCTCTTGGTTCCAAGCAAATAGAATGTACCCGAATGTTAGTGCTCAAACTATTGTATAATTCCCAACTAAATTTTTTTACCACTCATATGATAAGAAATGGAATCATTGAAGGCAGGGATTTTCTGTTGGCAGGCTATACTATGTTCCTCCAACAACTGGAGATCCATTTTACTTGAGGATACTTCTATCAAAAACCAAAGGTTCTACTTTATAGGGACATATCAAAACAGTGAACTCTATTACTCATGGAACATTTAGAAAGGCATTTTATGCTTTGGGACTACTAGAAGATGATGCTGAATTTATTGAAGCTATAAAGGAGGTTCCAACATGGGGAATGGGATATTATGTATGAAGAGTCATTTCAATAATGTTGTTTTCCAATAACATTTCTCATCCAGACATTATTTGGCAACAAACTCGTCACATTATAGCTAAAGAAATTGTATATTCCCAAAGACATAGGCTACAAATTCTAGGTCTGGATGTGTTTTTCACCTTATATTTTCAGACCACTAACATATAACAACTTTATGGTTTGTCATCTTTATTATTTTGTTTAGAAATATAGTCAGATAAAATTAACTTAATGTTTCAGTGAAATTAGTGTATTAAATAATTCATACAAGAAGTTTTTCACGTGTAGTTTGTGTTATCTAATCACTTATTTCACCACCAATATGCATGTATCTTTTAGTTAGTATAAATCAGTAGATTCGCTGCATGTAGATTCTTTTATACTACTATAAGATCATGTTTTTCATTTTATGAGATTTGACACTCACAGAACATCATATACATATGTATGCTCTACTTGAAGTAAAGTAGATACTACGGAGTAATGGAACATCTCTTCGATTTTATACTCCCATTCCAGTTCCAGATTCCACAATTAAAAGTCAGACAAATCATTTAGTTGCAGATGAACTACATTATAATAGAGAATTACTACAAAATGAGTACAGAACACTACCGACTATGATTACCAATGAATAGAATGAGTTGATGGATGCCATTTTCTCTTCTATATCTACAAATACTGGTGGATTCTTATTCGTTCATGGATATGGATAAATAGTTAAACCATTCATATGGAAAATCCTAACCACATTTTTTCGGTTTGAGGGTTGTATTGTACTTGCAATCTCTTCGAGTGGAGTTACATCCTTGCTGCTTCTAGGCGGAAGCACTGTAAATTTAAAATTTTGAATTCCAACATCCATTACTAAGAAGTCTATTTGCAATATTTAACAAGGATGTGATGTAGAAGAACATAAATAGTCAACAGAACTGATTATTGGTGATGAGTCTTCTATGGTTTCTAAGTACTGCTCTGAGGCTCTAGACCGTAATGTCAGAGATATAATGATAGTAAAAAATGATAATGTAGTGAATTTACCATTCGTCAGTCTAACTGTTATATTGGGTGGATATTTCAGACAAATATTGTTGAGTCAATAAGGTTTTCCTTATGACTTTTCCATTCCTTCTTGTTTTGAAAATCACAAACACCTTTTCTTAAAGAAAATCTCTTTTATAAGAAAAATTGTTTTCTTAAGGAAAATCGCTTTTATAAGGAAAATTTCTTTCTTAAGGTAAATCGTTTTATAAGAAAAATTATCCTTATCACATTTTCATTCATATTTTCTTAAGTATAAGATTCATATTCACTTTCACGGAATCATTGAAACCTTGATATGAAGCATTCTGTTTTAGGATCCGAATTCTGGAGAAGAACTGTGATAGAGTTTCATTCCGAACTCCGGATATGAACTCTGACTAAGTTCTATTCCAGATTCAGGTTACGAATTCTAATGATGAAATCTCATTATGAATTCTAATGATGAAATCTCATTATGAATTCTAATGATGAAATCTCATTACGAATTTGATGATGAATTCTCATTATGAATTCAGATGACGAATTTCCATTCCGAATTCGCATTCTGAATTCTCATTCTGAATTCACCTATTAAACAGAATCTGATTATCTTTGTCTTATACAATCTGAATTATTTCAGACTCCGAAAAATATCATTGTTAGACTCCGAACTTTTATATTACTTACACTTCTAAAATTTTTCTACTCTTATTATTTTCATTACACTCCGAACCTTCACTCCGAAGCTTTCATTCCGAACTTTTATGTTAGAGTTTAAAACGATGTCGTACATTCTGTTACACTTGTTTTGTTATAAAAGGATGTCGTCTATTTTTTTATAAACTAACCGTTGTCTAAGTGACACGTGTACAGGTCCCTCCGATCTTATAGGAAAATATGACCGTTGGAGAAGGAGCCGACCTTACCTATAAATAGGAGCTCATTTGAAAGAGCTCAGTGCTGATGGAAAAAAGTGCTGAAAGGCTGACTAATTTGCTTGAAGTGATTTCTAGAGAGAGAGGCTCTTATTAACTCTCAAAAGCTTCGTGCGACTCCGAATGTTGGTGATTACATTCGAGGGATTCCGGGGATAGGAAGACAGAGGTGCCGACTACTTTAAAGTTTGAGGGCTTCCTTGCTGAGGAAGACAGAGGTTGCCAACTACCTTGAAGTTGAGGGCTTGCGGGGATAGCAAGACAGAGACTCCGATCTTCGTATCGAGGGCTTACCCTGGTGTGGGTAAGACAGACTTGCTTGAAAGTATAAATCAAGGGACCTTTATCCAAGGCTGTTGGATACCCTTCTCTTTGGGTTAAAAGACTTATATCTTGTTACTTGTAGTTTAAACTACATGTTTTATTTCCGCTGCATTTTGTATTATAAGGAAAGTATAACTTTATTATACTTCCTTATTTGTACTCTTTTTCATTTAGATTCTATACTCTTTAAGGTAGAATCTCATATTGTAATCATTTGTTATGTTTCAATTTCCGGAACCATATTTTCAGAACCCTCATTCGGAATCTCTTTCCTAGTTTGCATTCGGTGTTAGAGGTGTTGTGAATTTGCTTAGTTTAATCTTTGTTAAACTTAGCCCTTTCCTTTTCTTAAGGAAACTATAGTTATTCATAACTAACATTAAATGTTCCAAAGGAATTTTTAAAGTATACAATTCACCCCCCTATTGTATATTGAGTATCTCATACTATATTTCGATCCTACAATTGGTATCAGAGGTTCGAAACCTCATACTCTATACCAATCTTACATTTGGTATCAGAGCAGGTTACTGAAATACTTATACTTACGAATAAGTTTTTCTTGCTCAGTTTTTTTATTCCGAATTTGTCCTTCCGAACTTTTCTGTTACGAACTTTTGCTACTAACAAGTTTGTGTGCAAAGATATTATTAAGTATGGCAGGAATTAATGTTTGTTCGATTGACAATCTGAATCCTACAAGACCACCGATCTTTGATGGTAATGACTATGAGTACTGTAGAGATCGTATGAAGACTTTTGTTATCAATACCGGAGTAGACAACTTTGTTATGCTTACTGGTGATTATAAAATTCCTGACAAGGAAGTCAGATCTTTCACTAACCAGGAAAAGCAAGAATATCAACTCAACTATAAGGTACGCAACACTCTACTATGTTCAATGACTAGAAATATATATAGTCAAATTTCTTCTTGTGAAGCAGCTAACTGTATCTGGAAGAAGTTAGAGGTTACACACTTTGGAACTTCTAAGGTGATTGAAACTAGAAGAGTTATGCTTAGAGATGAATATCAGGGCTTCAATTTTCCTTATGGAGAACCTATCTGTAAAGTTCAGCAGAGATTTATGACTATCGTCAACAGTATACAATCTATGGGAGAAAAAGGTTTAGATGATGAAGCTCTTGTGGGCAAGATAATTGACATTATGCCCAATGAGTGGGAATCCAAGAGAACAGCTATAGATGAGAACAGGAAGGACACTCAAATTACTCTTGATGAGCTTTTTGGAACTCTTCTACAACATGAAACAAGAATGAAGAGAGATGCTGACAACATCAAGAAGAAGAATGGAAATGGTACTGTTGCTTTTACTACAACTTCAAATCAGATGAAAGCTAAGACTCCTAAGAGAGTAACCAGATCCAAGTCTAAGAAAGTTATTTTCCAATCCGAATCAAGTGAGAGTGAAGTCTCAGAAAATGAATTAGCAAATCTTGCTCGAAGGATGAACAAGATAGCTGGACAGAGAAACTTTTAATCCAAGTATAAGAAAAAGGAAAGGAAAGATAAGAAAGATGGAGAAGTTACTTTTTATGAATGTAAAAGAGCTGGACATATTTGACCAGATTGCCCTATGCTCAAAAAGAAAGAAAGGAAGGAAAGGCATTCAAACAGGAATAGAAAGAAGTATTATAAAGCTAAAGCTAAGAATGTTCTGAAAGCTAATGACACCTCGAGTGACAGTGGTGGTGACTCTTCAGATGAATCTTCTGACTATGAATCTTCAGGACAGAAGAATCTTGGTCTTATAGCCAGATTACCTATTGATAATCATTGTCTTATGGCTAAGGTACGAAATGCTGAAGCATTGACCAATGTTTCTTTAAATTCTAATGATAGTAAGTATTATAACTCTTCTGACGAAGAATCATCTTCTGATGAGGAAAATACTTTACCTACTTATGAAGAAGTCTCTAGGTTTGCTGAACTTCTCGAGATTGAGAATTCCAAACTCAATAAGAAACTTGATAAGGCAAACTCTAGGAATTGTATTCTTACAAAAGAGATATCAGATCTTTCTAAAGATCTTGATAAGAAAAATGCTGATTTTGAAAATATTTCAAAAAATCTTGAGGAAGTAAGTTCTGAGAAGAGCAAACTTTCTAAAGAGTTATAAAAAGTAATTTCTAAGAAAAATGTTTTCGAGCCTAACTCTAGTTCAAAAACTAATGATTTTGAGGATAAAAACTTGGTTGTAAAACTCAAGTCCGAAATTTTTTCCTTAAAGAAGTGTTTATCAAACTTTACCCATGGTAAAGAAAATTTTGATAAGATGTACTCCCAAATACGACCATGAAGAAATAAATCCGGATTTGGTTATACCCATGCAAAACCTATTTTTAGTAACAATTATTTTGTTCCTCAAAGTGCCCCATTTTGTACCAAGTGTCAATGTGGTGGACACTGGGCAAAGAATTTTTCCTTAAACAAAACCCAATCTCTAGGATTTCACAAAGCTTACTTTTCTAAGAAAATGTGGGTTCCTAAAATTTTATAGTCTGGAAATCTCGGATCCAAACAAGTTTGGATTCCGAAAGTCTAATTTTCTTCTTGATTTCAGGAAAATAAAAAAAAGTACCAGCAACAATACATGGTACATGGATAGTGGATGTTCCTGGCACATGACTGGTAACAAAAACCTTTTTGAAAATATTATCAAAATGAAAGGAGTAAAGGTAACTTTCGGAGACAATGCTAAGGGAGAGATTGTTGGTATTGGTAATATTGTTCTTTTAGGTAAAACCTTGATTTCAAATGTTCTTTTTGTTAAAGGTCTTAAGCAAAACCTCATTAGCATAAGTCAGTTATGTGATGAAGGTTACCTTGTGAATTTTAGGAATGATAAGTGTTTAGTTCACAATTCCAAGGAAGAATTTATTCTCTCAGCCAATAGGCAAGAGAATGTTTACACCTTAAACTTAGAAGATCTTAGAATCCAAGATCTACCTTGCCTAAGTGCAATGGAAGATCATTCTTTGTTATGGCATAGAAGACTAGGTCACTATAATCTTAGGAACCTATGTAAACTCTCTAAGAAGAAACTAGTTAAGGATCTACCGGAGCTTAGATTTGATTCTTCTAAAGTTTGTGATCCTTGTCAATATGGAAAGCAACATAAATCTAGTTTTAAGTCAATCGGTGAAGTCTCAACAACTGATGCATTACAGTTAGTACACATGGATCTTTTTGGTCCAACACAAACTGGAAGTATTTGAGGCAAATACTATGTGTTTGTTCTAGTTGATGATTACACCAGATTTACTTGGGTCTATTTTCTAGCAAAGAAATCTGAATCTTTTCCTTATTTCAAATGTTTTAGAGATCAAGTTAAAAATGAGAAAAACCTTCCATTGATGACTATTCATATTGATCATGGAGAAGAATTTCAAAATTCAGATTTTGAAACTTTTTGTAGTATGAAAGGTATTACTCACAATTTTTCAGCACCTAGAACTCCTCAACAGAATGGTGTAGTTGAAAGAAGAAATAGAATTCTTCAAGAAATAACTAGAACCATGCTGAGTGAATATTCTATTGCTAGACATTTCTGGGCTAAAGCTGTAAGTACTGCTTGTTATTCTATAAATCGAGTTTTCATTAGACCTTTTCTTAATAAAACTCCTTATGAGTTATGGAATGGTAGAAAACCAAGACTTTCCTACTTCAAAGTTTTTGGTTTCAAAGTATTCATTTTTAATACTAAAGATAACTTACATAAATTCGCACCAAATTCTGATGAAGGAATTTTCTTTAGGATATTCCACAACCTCTAAGGCTTATAGAGTTTTTAATAAAAATACTTGTACTGTTGAGGAAACAGTACATGTGAAATTTGATGAGTCTGATCCTTTTGTTTTTAAACCATCTCAACATACATGTTCGGATGTGTTTTCAAAAACTGATTATCAACCTTTGATAGAAGAACCTTCTGATAAGGAAATTGTTCAAGAAGATACTTCTGAAACATTTACCCAAGAAGATTTTCTACCCTATGTTGATGAACAGGTTTTACAAAATCCAAATCAGGTGTTTCTTAAGAATCATCCCAGTGATAGTATCATTGGTGATGTAAATAAACCTGCAAGGACAAGAAGTTCCTTAAGAAATGAAGTAGAACATCTAGCATTTCTTTCCCAATTAGAACCTAAAAGCACTGATGAAGCTTTAGGTGATGATGATTGGATCAAAGCAATTTAAGAAGAGCTAAATGAATTCGAAAGGAATAAAGTCTGGACCTTGGTTGAAAGACCTAAGGAAACTTCTGTTATTGAAGTAAAATGGGTTTTCAGAAATAAATGTGATGAAAATGGAGTCATCGTTAGAAATAAATCTAGACTTGTTGCTAAAGGCTATAACCAACAAGAAGGAATAGATTATGAAGAAACTTATGCTGCAGTAGCTAGACTTGAATCTATCCGTATTCTACTTGCCTTTGCAGCATTCTTTAATTTCAAACTATTTCAAATGGATGTGAAATGTGCTTTTCTTAATGGTTTTGTTCAAGAGGAAGTTTTTGTTGAACAACCTACTGGCTTTGAAGACACAAAAAATCCGGATCATGTTTTTAGACTTACCAAAGCTTTGTATGGCCTTAAACAAGCCCCACGAGCATGGTATGATAGACTCACCGGATTTTTGCTTCAAAATAACTATGTTAAGGGAAATGCAGATCCAACCCTTTTTATAAAGAAAGATAAGAAAAATGTTTTGATTGTTCAAATTTATGTTGATGACATTATATTTGGTTCAACTCAGCATTCTTTGACTGACTCTTTTGCAACTCTAATGAAATATGAGTTTGAAATGAGTATGATGGGTGAGTTAACATTTTTCCTTGGATTTCAAATTTCTCAAAAACCAAAAGAAACCTACTTATCTCAACATAAGAATATTAAAGATCTTCTTAAAAAGTATGGTTATGACAACACTAAGAGTATAAGTACTCCCATTGGTACCTCAAACTCTTTAGATCTTGACGAAGCTGGGAAACCAGTAGATCAAACATATTTTAGAGGTATGATAGGAAGTCTACTTTACTTAACAGCTAGTCTACCAGACTTAATGTTTTCAGTATGCTTATGTGCAATATATCAATCCAATCCTAAGGAATCTCACTTAAAGGCAGTAAAAAGAATTTTTCGCTACCTTAAGGGAACTATGGATCTAGTATTATTTTATACTTCTGGAAATAATTTTATTCTAAAAAGCTTTTCTGATGCTAACTTTGGTGGATGTAGAATGGATAGAAAAAGTACATCCGGAACTTGTCATTTCTTAGGAGATTCTCTAGTTTCTTGGTCCTGCAAGAAGCAACATTCTGTAGCAATCTCCACTGTTGAAGCTGAATATGTAGCAGCTGGAAGTTGTTGTGCACAAGTGTTGTGGATGCAACACACACTCACAGACTATGGCTTGAGTTTTACCAAAACTCAAATTTTGTGTGATAACACAAGTGCCATTGCCCTCAGTAAGAACCCTACACATCACTCCCATGAAAAACACATAGATATTAGGCATCACTTTCTTAGGGATCACACACTCAAAGGAGATATTATTCTTCAGTTTATCGGAACACAAGATCAACTTGCTGATATATTCACAAAATCTTTTCCATCTGATAGATTTGAATATATTAAACAGATGTTAGGAATGATAACCGTAAGGTAATCTTTCTTAAGTAACTTTCTGTTGAAAAAGTCTCCTTACAGTAACAAACTCCTTTTCATAGGGGGAGTACATTTGATTGTTTGTTTAACAAAGTTTTTCAAAATTTGTTTTCAAACTTTTCGGAACGAAGATTTCCGGAATGGAACTTCCGGAACTACAATTTTCCAGAATAGATATTTTCGTACAGAATATTTCTGGAATGGAAGTATTCATATTGAAAACATCCAGAATGGAAGATTTCGTACTGGTATTTTCATAATCTGATTTTCGTACCGAATCTTCGTAGTTTATTTTTCGTACTAAGTTTTTCGAACTAAGTTTTTCGTATTGAGTTTTTTATAGCCTTTTTTTTCCATTACGAATAATCCTCCTAAGCCAATCCGAATGATATGATTTCCTTACTGAGTTTTCGTATTCATATTTTACTTGCTGGCAGTTTCTTATATTTTGTTTTCGGATTATAGTTTTCTTAATTCTTTTCTTTAATAAAAAACTCAAAAAGATCGGATTCAAGTTTTCAACCGTCAGATCTAATCTCATCTCATTCCAACCGTTAGATCAACCGAGGAAGTTGAATCGTCGTTTCATTGTCTATATAAAGGGGACCCAAATTCTCGTCCCACATCTATCTCAAGATCTCACGTCTCAAAGCTCTACCCCTCTGTTTTAAGGCCGTTCTGAACCTCAGTTTTCTCCGCTCCGAACTTCAGTCTTCTCTGTTCCCTACTTTCCAGAGGATTTCAGATCTGAATGTCGGCAGAGTTAGCCTCTCAAGAAATGTCATCTACTAAGCCTATTTCACAATGGTTAGTTTACAGAGAAAGGTTACTCCATCCGGATTTCTTCAACAACTATGATTCCCTTATCTCAAAGAACATCAAGTTGAATGGCTGGGAAGATGTTGCGGTATCAAAAACCAGGAATCAAGATGAAGTGTACTCAGACTTACTTGTTGAGTTCTATGAATCAGTTTCCTTCTTTAAGGAAGATGATAGGGAGAAGTTTTCTTTCAAGTCGTATGGAAAGACTTACAAACTTTCTTACACCAAGGCTGCAAGCTTGGTAGGATTGTCTTATGAAGGAGAAGCAGAATTTATTTCTCATGTTTTACCGGACTCTAAGGGTAGATTCGACAAGGAAAAAGCCTTAGAAACTCTCGGACTGGCTGATGACAAGGCTCCGAAGATTGCAAGTCTATCCACAAACTTCCGGATTCTAGAGTTGTGGGTGCAAGGACTTATCGTACCGAGGATAGGAGATAAAGACAGCTTGAAGAAGAGTGAGATCTATATCCTAGATTTCCTGATAAATCTAAAGAAGTTCAATTTCGTGAGGCATATTCTTATAACCATTGAGAATCTTAAGAAAGGAAATCTCAGAGCACATATCGTAATGTACCCAGCAATATTATCAAAGCTGATAGTTCGGTGCCTTGTATCTTTCAAGTAAGCTTGCAGATCTAAGCCGAGGGTATGCAAAATTTTGTTGGTTAGTGATGAAACTCTTAAAAGAATGGATGTAGCTTTTGACAAGAAGTTTGGAAAGTTTATTGATCTACCTGCTCAAGAAGAAGTGGCTCCGAAAGCTGCTGATCTGGAATCCTCTAAGCCGGTAAGGAAGAGAAAGCTAAAAGAAGTGCTAGTAGAAGCCGAGAATCCCATGTCTAAGGAAGTCCACTCCGCACCTCCAAAGCCAAAGAAGAAGAAAGCCTATCCAGATGAGGTTGTTACAAAGTGGAGAGCTGATAAAGAGAAAAGAAAATAAGGGGATCCGCAGTTCGGATTGGACCCTGCGGAGGCTAAGGCTTTGAAGGAGAAAACTGCTGATGAGCTTGAAAAACAAGCAAAACAAAAAAAGCTCAAGAAGAAGATGTCTGAGGCTGAGGTAGCTCAGGCCTTGTTAAAATTCAATGAAATGGTTTCAGCAACTATTCCAGTTCGGAGATATTTCTCCCTGGAATCTCTACCTGAGACTCTAGGAAGGAATTTCGCTGCTCCGGAAGAGGCTGTTGCTAAGAATTCTGAGGAGGTTGAGCAAGTGGAACAAGTAGAAGAGGGTGCTGAAGGAAGTGGTGAAACCAGAGATGTGCTGAAAAAAGTAGATGATTACAAGGGAACACCTTCGGAACACTTATCACTTCGAAATTCTGAAGCAGAATCTTCGAAGATAGTTACTCCAGCAATGGAAGAAGAGAAAGGAGAAGAAGAAGTTTCTTATCATGGAGAAGAAGAACATCTCTTACTTGATGTTGCTCAGAAGGAAATCATAGGGGTTCAAGAAGTCCCTGATGAAGATAATGTGGTTCAAGTTTCTGATAGTGAGAAGAGAACTCCGGAATAGGATTCAATTCCGAAAAAAGATAAGGTGAAGAAAATTCTTGCTGATACTCCGAGCTCAGAAGAAAAAAAGAGATCGGAAGCTGGTAGTTCTTCAAAGAGAAAGTTGGGGCTTATTGAAGAAGAAAACTCTCCAAGCAAGATTTCAGATTCGGAGTCATCCTCGTTGGGGCATGATTTTGTTGTCCAGTCTTTAAAGAAGTTGGTGGGATCCATTTCGACCTTCTCTAGTATCGACTCAAGATGCCAGATGCTCCAACATGCGTTGAATCAGAAAACAGACTCTGTATCTATGGTTATGGATAAGTGCGTTGAGATTGAGGCTCAGTCCAAAACCTTCTTTGTTGGTTACAAAGCTCATCAAAGGTCTTGCAAGAGGATGAAAAGTTGGTCAAAGAAGATTGTGGAAGAAATGAGGTTGTTCGATGAGTTTCAAGAAAATGTTAAAGATGCCTTTGAGACCGAGGACAAGAAGATAAACGAGCTGAATTCCTCCTTTGAAGAAAAGCTGATAGAAGAAAAGAACTTCCGGATCCAAGAAGTCAGGGATCTGAATGGGAAACTAAATTCTGTTTCTCAAAACTGGAAATTTGAAAGGGATCATCAGATTTATTTTGAAGAAAGGATGAAGGCTCAGGAAGAAAAGATCAAGGCTCAGGAAGAAAAGCTGAAAGCCCAGGAAGAAAAGATTGAAGCTCAATCCGCAAGAATAGTTGTCTTAGAGAAGCAAGCTGAAGAAGGTCATAAAGACCTGAAGAAGATCAAGACTATTCTTAAGGGGCTCATGTCGAAGGAGAAAGATCCGAAATAACCAAATCCGATTTTTTTGTTGTATTATTTTTGTTACTGACATTCCAAATCTAATGAAAATTGTGTATCTCGTTTCCATTGTTGTCATTACTAATCTTTCAGGTACTTTGTTATTTTTTTCCCATTCCCTCCAATTCTTTTTGAAAATCACAAAGGGGGAAAAGGAAAAGATCCTTAAGAAAAAGAGGAACTCTAATAAGAGTTTATCAAAGGGGGAGAAAGAAAAAATACCCAAGGAAAAAGAACTCTAATAAGAGTTTGTTTAAGGGGGAGGTTTTCTTAAAGAAGACCTTCTTATGAAATATCACTCTGGAAATATGAATACGATCCTTAGAGTTTCAAAGCCTAAGGGGGAGTTAGTCGTATTCATCTATATCCTTAAAGCAAGGGAGATAAGCATTAATATGTTTATTTCTTCTTAGAATTCTTTTTTTTCGTAAGGATGTTTGTGCTTTCCAAAAAGGGGGAGATTGTTGAGTCAATAAGGTTTTCCTTATGACTTTTCCATTCCTTCTTGTTTTGAAAATCACAAACACCTTTTCTTAAGGAAAATCGCTTTTATAAGAAAAATTGTTTTCTTAAGGAAAATCGCTTTTATAAGGAAAATTTCTTTCTTAAGGTAAATTGCTTTTATAAGAAAAATTATCCTTATCACATTTTCATTCATATTTTCTTAAGTATAAGATTCGGATTCACTTTCACGGAATCATTGAAACAGTGATATGAAGCATTCTGTTTTAGGATCCGAATTCTAGAGAAGAACTGTGATAGAGTTTCATTCCGAACTCCGGATATGAACTCTGACTAAGTTCTATTCCAGATTCAGGTTACGAATTCTAATGATGAAATCTCATTATGAATTCTAATGATGAAATCTCATTACGAATTCTAATGATGAAATCTCATTACGAATCTTGATGATGAATTCTCATTACGAATTCAGATGACGAATTCCCATTCCGAATTCGCATTCCGAATTCTCATTCCGAATTCACCTATTAAACAGAATCTGATTATCTTTGTCTTATACAATCTGAATTATTTTAGACTCCGAAAAATATCTTTTTTAGTCTCTAAACTTTTATATTACTTACACTTCTAAAATTTGTCTACTCTTATTATTTTCATTACACTCCAAACCTTCACTCCGAAGCTTTCATTCCGAACTTTTATGTTAGAGTTTAAAACGACGTCGTACATTCTGTTACACTTGTTTTGTTATAAAACGATGTCGTCTATTTTGTTATAAACTAACCTTTGTCTAAGTGACACGTGTACAGGTCCCTCCGATCATTAAGGAAAATATGACCGTTGGAGAAGGAGCCGACCTTACCTATAAATAGGAGCTCATTTGAAAGAGCTCGATGCTGATGGAAAAAAGTGCTGAAAGGCTGACTAATTTGCTTGAAGTTTTTTCTAGAGAGAGAGGCTCTTATTAACTCTCAAAAGCTTCGTGCGACTCCGAATGTTGGTGATTACATTCGAGGGCTTCCGGGGATAGGAAGACAGAGGTGCCGACTACTTTAAAGTTTGAGGGCTTCCTTGCTGAGGAAGACAGAGGTTGCCAACTACCTTGAAGGTGAGGGCTTGCGGGGATAGCAAGACAGAGACTCCGATCTTCGTATCGAGGGCTTACCCTGGTGTGGGTAAGACAGACTTTCTTGAAAGTATAAATCAAGGGACCTTTATCCAAGGTTGTTGGATACCCTTCTCTTTGGGTTAAAATACTTATATCTTGTTACTTGTAGTTTAAACTACTTGTTTTATTTCCGCTGCATTTTGTATTATATGGAAAGTATAACTTTCTTATACTTCCTTATTTGTACTCTTTTTCATTTAGATTCTATACGCTTTAAGGTAGAATCTCATATTGTAATCATTTGTTAAGATTCATTTTCTGGAACCATATTTTCGGAACCCTCATTCGGAATCTCTTTCCTAGTTTGCATTCGGTGTTAGAGGTGTTGTGAATTTTCTTAGTTTAATCTTTGTTAAACTTAGCCCTTTCCTTTTCTTAAGGAAACTATAGTTATTCATAACTAACTTTAAAGGTTCCAAAGGAATTTTTAAAGTATACAATTCACCCCCCCTCTTGTATATTGAGCATCTCATACTATATTTCGATCCTACAAATATTACATCTAATACCAGGTGGTAACATAAATGACATTGTATTAACAAGTATTAAGTCATCGTATCTTTGGCAGCACTGTTGGTTATTAAATCTAACAAAGAACATGATATTGATTTCCTCTACATCCACCGAAGACTGAAATGAGGTCCATCAATTTTCAAAATGGACATTGGGTATTGGAGAAGGACGAGTTGGAGAACCTAATTATGGAAAAGCACTCTTTCAAATTCCATCTTCGCATCTTCATAACTACACAACACATGCAATGGTTTCCATTGTGGAGCATACTTATCCTGATATCATTGAGAAATACAATGACGTCTCCTATATGAAAGAGGGTGCCATTATAGCTCCAACCCATGATGAAATTCATGACGTAAATGATTACATGTAGTCTCTCACAAACTCTAAAAAAAGAAATACTACTACATCTCTGATTTAGTCTACAATACATTTTTTGATACATATAGGGCTGAAAACATATACACCTATGAGATGTTAAATGGTATAAACGTCTCTAGTTTGGTTGCCCATAAAAGTTATCTAAGGATTGGTGTCCCTACTATGTTGCGAGGTAATGTAGATCAATCAGTTGGTTTATTTAACCGCACCCACATGGTAGTTACACACATAAGTGATCAGGTCATCAGAGCAAAAGTATTGACTTTTTGTCAATCAGGGTATTCCGCATTCATCCCAAGACTAACTATGACACACTCTGACGTTAGATGTCCTTTCAAATTACAGAGAAGAAAATGTCATTTGACAGATTCTTATGAAATGACTATTAATAAAATTCATGGTCAATCATTGTCTTTTGTTGGGTTATATCTCCGCAAACCAATGTTCTTTCATGGTCAACTATATGTTGTGATTTCTACTGTCACATCTTTAAGTGGTTTAATAGTTTATGTTGATGATAATAATTACACATCATCTCATTACACACAATATACTTTTTTACAAGGAAATATTTGATAACCAATCTTAGGTAACATTTTAAAAAAGGTGTCCAACTTTTTATGGTTGTTGGAGTTTTTGATCTGAACTTCAAGAAGTGTAAAACTGATTGATATCTTCATTTTTTCAACAATAATTGAATTTGTATAGATTGAATTGAAAATTTCCAGATCAATTACCCATTGAATGTGATTAACCCCTAGGATGATAAAACACCTTAGATAGAGGTTCATGTTATAATAATGTGGCACAATTCGTCGCCAAACAACTCTAATGTCGTTGTTTCTATAGATCTAATACTTACAGATAAAGAGGTCAGCATACAATACATGATTACTAAAACTTTTTTCATTTAATTTTCTTATTATCATTTATTAATCTGTCATATATATATATATTATCTCTATCTTATGTGATAAACTTTTTAAATCTAATGTCCTATGTTATTACATTTTGTGTCACGGGAATCACAATTCAGTGTACAATCACTACCCGCCAGCTTACCTCTAAGTACAGAGACCTCTTGCATGAAAGGCTCTACTATATTATACAAAACATACAAATAGAATCAAACTATGATAGGTAAATGGGATGTAGACCAACCTGCATATTAATTTTTACATCTATGACGTTTGTTCATCCATGTGATGCAGAAATTCCTCTTCTCAGTTTTGATTTTACTTCGTATTATGATATTATTCAACTGAAGGTTATAGAAAAATATTTAATAGGTATGTTTCACTACCAACATCATGTTATGTTATGTATTTCAATGTTTAATAAATTAAAAATTATAGTATTTTATACTTCATCTTTATTGTTTTAAAATTAAGTCTATATATGCCGTATATCTTATAGAAATAATTGGAATAATATGGTCCACTAAACTAGTGAAATCTATGGGTCCTTCCAACCACAGGATGCAGATTACCCTAGAGGATGAAAAGTAAATATTTTTGTAAATTTACATTATCTGACTTCAAACTATCGATATTTATTCATTTTATTACTTTATTCTCATTCAGATGTTTGAAACTAACCTATATTGTATGAGGAATTTGTGAACGAAATGACAGAATACATGGAAAATAACAAAGAGTCATCTACCATTATGATATTACAACTTGTCCGGGTGAAGTAGCTGAGCTGTATGGTTTCTATCTACATTAGATAATTTTGTAGTTTTTAATTCTGTCAGAAAATATATAGCATGAACACTTAACTCTCTAATTACATTTTTTTTGTCTTCGTAGTCCTCTCAACATATGTTATTGTCACAACTACTATGAATGCAATGAAAATTCATTACATTCCTCTTATTCCTCAAGTAGATAGTTTTAGAAGCAGGTAATATTATATGTACTATTTTTTGAGTATTTTTACATGTTTAATCTCTATGAATCCTAATATTAATACACAAAAGTTCTTATCATCCATTTATTTTCATGAATTTGAATCTAAAATGACTAGGTTTGGGTTGGTAATAACATCACAATTACATATCCCACCACCAACTATTGCACACCTCTCAACATCAGTCTTGTATTGTAATAACAAGAAAACAATATCAGATGTAAGAAGCTATGTTAAGGTAAATAAATCATCCAGTTTTACAGAAATTCAATATGGTGTATTATAAACTATTCACATCATTCTTTTACTAATGAGGTTATTATTTTTCACTCACTCTACTACATCCTACACGTTGATTAATAGTAGCTACAATACTAAATATTCAAAGTACTCACAGTTGGTTATTCAATTCATGTATCTTTTGTATGAATAAAATACAGGTTTCAGAAGACAGAATTTGGTGCCACAACTACAAATTATCTCCTAACAGTACTACCCCCAGGTTTTTGATTTTTTATTTTTGAAATTACTTATTGTCAGTATGCTTCTATCATGCTATTAAAGAATATTAATTAATATCACTGACCATGTAACCCCAAAATTTAATGCAACAGATTCTAAGCGAAACTATTGGATACTAATAGCAGAGACTAATGTTCAGTTGTATTATTTGACAAACAAGTCATCGAATTATTACATAACATAGCATCAGATTTGAGAACTGATATGATACAGGTTCAACTAACTTTATATATGAACTCAAAATATTTTCTCACTTATTTTTCCTAACACTGATTATCATTCATAATTTCGGATGACGATGAATATGGTTTTCCTCCACCGTTGAACATTTTGAAATAAAAAAAATTGATAATATCAATTGATGTGATAACTACATTAGTAAATTTACTAAAAAAATTGAACACAATAAGGTTTTATAAAGTATTGGTTTTTTTTATTTTCCAAAGATAAGATAAAATTACATAGCTGTACCTTTTAAATTTATTATACTCCACAAGGTCCTCAAAGTAGTGGGTATTCACATGTTAGTAGTGGAATTGAATGTTTCAATGTACAATGTGTTTAATTTTATTTTCAATTTTCTTAAATGACGGACATAAGTAATGTTACTGTGATTTTCCTTCCAACCTTACATATTAGGAGTATCGAACTAGTAGGTATTTTCAATCATGTTCAAACACTACCACTAGGTTTGATGCATGTAAATCTAATATCTTATCTAATTAGTTATGTATTAGTCAAATTAATTTAATAATAACTTATTTTATTTTCTATAAATATACATGAATGAATAACATAGGAGTTTCAATGTTTTTAATATATCTTACGTACAATTCCTTAAATCTGTTACTAGAAACTGTTAACAATCTGATATGTTCATCATTGATTTCAACTTCAAGAAGTAGCTTCAAATTATTCTAACTATATTCTCTAAATAGAAAAACCTTTCACATGAATTTTATACAGAGGATTATATGCAATATGGTCTTCAGATTAATCAAGATAGGTTAGATACAATTTTTCATTGTACTCAACAAGAAAGGTGAATGAAGGGAAATTTTAACAAGAAAAATGGGAAGGAAGATAGAGATGTTCCACTCTAATATATTGGTAATAATAAATATTAGATATTTAATTGGTTTTACTTCATTTTTTTAAAACCTTATGTGCAATATATAGTGTTCTGCAGATTGTTGTATTTGGAATTTCTCATGGAGGACATTTCAGTATGAATTATATGTAGGTTGATTATAACTTTTACATGTTGGACGATGAACATGAAATAAATATTTCATGAAGGATGGTTTTCATGAAATTTTTTATGGCTTTCCTAACATGCTAGATGGTTTTCATGACATGCTAGATGGTTTTCATGAAATATGTTTTTTATCAGCTTTTCGATGATCAATGTTTTATCATTATGCTAGGTGTTACTCAACATGGAATAGGAAAATGGTGGAGGTTATTGATTCTGTGTATTTTAATTCAGATTGTTTAGTTTATGTTACTTATGGTAGATGTCCTTAAAAATTGGGTGTTTTGTTCTATATTCTTTTTTTCAAGTTTATAGATGGGTTTTTTGGGTGGACGTTACACATTTAATGAATTTTTTCTCTTATACTCTTCATTAAATGTCTACTGTGTTGTTTCACTATTATCTAATTGTTATACCAATAGTTGTGAATAAAACAATAGAAATTCGTACTAAATTCATGTATTGTGTCATAAAATCGGGAAGTTAACCTCTATTTCGACAATCATATACTTGAAGGTAATTTGTGCTTGAATTTTTTTGAATAAAATATGAAAAATCAAGACACTATATTTTCTGTTTGATAAATTTCTTGTCAAGTAGATGATACTCTATAATATTTTTTTCATTTTTCATTTTTCATTTAAATTCAACAACATTAGGACTGACTTGTGGATTGTGTTTTTATGTTTGTAGAAGGAAAAATTGAAATAATACATCTATCCAGACATCCAATGGATCAATGTAAAACTGCTAGGTGCCTCCAATGACACTTTTTAGGATTCTCTATCCATGGTAGGATATCTATATTCTTCAAACCATGACATCTGTACAATAATTTCGGTATATATCTTCTCATAGAGGTACATTTTTGTTCAAAAGATGCATCCAAGGTCTGCTTCTGTTATCTTCAAAATAGGTCTGTAGGTAGTTTTTACTATTTTCCATGATCTAGTAAACCCATAGTTGATGTGTTTATAGTGACTACACTAAAACTGTCATCTTTAATATTGAGGGGATCATATCTAATTCCTTAGTCTTTCAAATTGAAACTTTGTTTAACACAACAAGTCTAGTGAAGACAATGCCTTGACATATGTGACCACCTAGAGTATTACTGACAAGCATAAGGTGTTATTTTACTATTTAGTAAAATTTGTCTGTTATCTGGTCAGGAAAACAGTTGGAAAGCACCTCGCACACCTATTGTAGATCGAATCATACTATAGTTGGAAGAAAAAATAGACATCCAGTTACATTATTTGACTTTGTTATCAATGTATTGGA
The DNA here is from genome assembly GCA_963277665.1 of Viscum album. Taxonomy (NCBI): domain Eukaryota; kingdom Viridiplantae; phylum Streptophyta; class Magnoliopsida; order Santalales; family Viscaceae; genus Viscum; species Viscum album. The sequence goes on from OY728149.1 coordinate 107,596,766, forward strand.
TGGTTTCCACCTACCTCTTTATAGTCTATAGAATACATTTATGATTTAATTTTTAGGTTCTTCTAAAAGTCATTAAATGTGCAGGTTTCATGTCACTGTTATCAAAGATTTGATTTACTCATCTCTGCAATGGACCATTGAGAGACTATGTCGGTAAATATATCCTTTGTTGGTTCACTACTTTACTAATTTTTGATTAATGAATTTCGTATTTAACGATAGAAGAACATGAGTTATGTACCCCCCCACCCACATGTATGTCACCATCTTCCGGTTCAAAACATACACATCCTTGCATTAATTCTGTACGAGAAAACTGATTCTCAATCTATTGTTTCACTTGAGTTTAAAAATTTGCAGGTAATGTTAGTTATCTTCTCACCTATAGGTATCTTTATTTTGATCATCGAGGTGGAGGATGACATCCATCAGCTCATGTTTGAGATTTCGCTCTCACGTTACATGATTGACATTTAATGATACCTACAAAGGAATGGGATAAACCATGCCAGAAAGACTGCCGAGAGGTGGGCCTCTGCCCACCTTCATGGAATTGTAAACTTACCTAACCCAAACCTGCTTCCTATATTTTATTCTATGTAATTTTTTATGTTTTACCATTTCTAATAAAACAATTTTTTCTACATAATATTGTATCATGTGAAACAGTTTTCATGTTTTATATCAGGATTTTATTATGCTAAATTTAATCAATACCATGATAAATTCATTTTCAATTAGAAAACTAAGAACTGCATTAAGGAAGACATGTTAATGTGTTTATTGTCTTGGGTTTTTATTTGAACATGTGTATTTCCATTATAGGATATATTTGTTTTTTGAACTATTATTTTTCAGTTTCTCATTATTTTAGTTCATGTGAAAGGGGTGGATACCTAGATGTGATGGTTCATACTCTGAAGACCACACACACTAATGGAATGGGGTTGACATATAGGAACTGACCATATTTTCAAAGGTTAACTAAAACACCTGTTTGGGGTTATAAACACAAAAAATCTTGTCCCTTCAATTAAATTTTATTTCCATTAGATAATCTTCTAATTAATACCAATATTTTAATGTTTTATCGGCTGGGAAAAAATAGTATAGCACCGCACGTAGCTATTGAAGAGAAAATTATACTATTATTAGAAGCTGAAACAAACATCCATGTTCCTATTTTTACTTTGTTTTTAATGTTTCTGATGGTTTCCACCTTCCTCTTTAAATTATATGTGAGACATTTCCCATTAATTGTGAAGGTTTCTCTACAAGACTTTTAATGTGCACGTATAAGGTCACTGTTATTCAATATGTGATATAATGATCTCCGTAATGGACCTTTCATATAATATTTAGGTAAATATTTCCTTGGTTGGTGGCCTCCACTACTATTTTAGTTCCATTTTAGAAAACTAATCAAAAAACTCCTATTGCACTCAACATTTATAATAACTGCTACCATAAATTTTTTTCTGAATTAATAATTGAAGAATAGTGTTTTAACTATTTTATTAAATGAGTTTCTTCTGGATATGGTTCCCATTAATATTGGAGATGGGTAGTGGTGTCTTCAAGGTTAGTAGTGGGCGGTCGCAAGCACCTACCACCAAAACGAAGTATGGAAGTGTCCCAAAACAACCTGTTCATTAAATTATTTATTATTTCATTTTTGTTCATCATTATCATTTTTATTATTACAAAATATGTCTTATATTTCATTTATCTATCAGTATTTATTTTACTACCCTCATTAAAGTTATTGTGATCAAAATTGAAAATGTATTCAATTTTTCTTAGAATTTAAGAATCTATATACTTGTACCCTATCGTTTTTCTTTTTCAACTTTTTGAATGGTGTCTTCATAATATATGCACTCTTATTCCATTATCATACACCATTACTATAGAATTAAAATTTAGTCAATATTATTGTTTCTTCTCAACTTTTATAAATAAAAGTCTATTCTTAAATGAGAAACCGGTAATCAAATATGTCGTGCAATAGCATGGGTGAGTACTAGTATGAATTAAACTAAAAATGTGATTTTATAGAAGAAAATGTTTATATTTTCATTGATAACACTTAATGTTGATATAAAATTTTTATTTTAATTAAAAATTAAAAATTTCATTTATAAAAATATCAGTTTCCTAAAAATGATTTTAAATTTGATGTAATTTTTTTTGAATTATACAATGGTGAATTATTCACAACTTTGTGAGAAAGTAAAATTTCTGAATTACTTTTACAATACTATATTCATATATGGTAAGTATTATGACATAATTATAATGTAAAAAACACATAATAATTCATATAAATTAACCACTGAGAAAATATAATTTATTTTATTAATATAACTTATTTCAATGAGTTAATTTTATTCTTAATCCACAAATAATGTTCCATAGTGTAAAATGAAAGTTATGCTTTTAAATTTTTATTTTAGAAAAGAAACTGTTACATGGATATGTATTATAAAATATTGGAGTCTCATTCTGAAACATTAAAATATAGAACATCATGAATTAAATGTATAATGAATGAAATAAAATAGGGGGTATGCTAATAATTATTCATTTTCCACAAACTTATTTTCATGGACAATGTTAATATATTAGAAAATAATCACCCTTATTATTTATAAATAACCACCAATTCAACCATTCCTATTTACCCCAAAACCTATGATAATGAATATACTCTCATTTTATCTCTCAAGAGTCTATTCATGAAGTTACCAAGGATCTATGGTTCTCAATTGAATATTAAAGAATTTGTCATTGAAGATAAATTTTAAAAACATATTCTCTGCATTTATATTTAAAATCATTCCATTTCTATTTATTTTCAATGATAAACATTATTATACGTCATTTAATAAAGTAAATTATTTATTAAATATTATATATAAACATTTATATTTAATATAATTCCTCCATAGGTCATTTTATTTCCCAAACAATCCCATAGCTATAAAATAACCATTTATTTTTTTGGAAAAGGAAAGAGTTTATATTTTCCTAGAAATGGAATCCTTTTTTGCATAATAATAAGTTGATGTAATATTTTTTCCATATTCACATAGAATGATAACCCTAAAAATAGTTGGTCAATTAAGTACTTAATATTCACTGATTGCAAAACTATTAGTAATAAATGCACACTTATTTTCAAACAACTTAGGGATATGCTGTGGATGATTCCTGATATTATTACAAAACTTATTAAATGACTATTTTCTATTGATATACCTAAACCCTAAATTTACGATTCAATTCTAAGTTGTAATCATTTCTTTAATAAGTTCACTATACATTACATTATGAATATCCTATAGTCTCATTGTTGATTGTGGATATTAACCCAAATAGACACATTAATCTACTAAATGGGGAACGTTTTATACTTTGTGTTGGACTGAAGTATTTTTATAATCCCATAGTGTGTTTAATTTATATAATAATCATGTTTCTATAGTGTTTATAGTTTTTATCATGCAAACATTATGTATTTTTAATCTCACAGCTTGCTTCATTATGTTTACAGTGTAAAATTTTCTTAGTAAAAGGTAACCAGTATGAAGGTATCTATTAAGAGAATTCTGTTTAAGTAACCAGTTGAGGATAATGGTGAAGTGGTTACCGTTAAAAATTTTACCACTAAAAGGATACCACTAGAAGGTTACCAATAGAAGATTACCACTAGAAGGTTACTTCTAGAGAGTAACCACTAGATGGTTACCTCTAGAGTGTTACCGCTAGAATGTTAACCCTAAAAGGTTACAACAAGAAGGTTACTGCTAGTAGGCTACCACAGATGAACCTTACCACTGAGTTACCAATTCATGTTCACCTCTTCAAGTCAACCACTAATGGGATACTTTTGTAGAGCTACCGCTAGAGGTTACTAGTACCAGGTAACTGATGAGAAGCCTACATCTAGAATCATAATAAAGTCACCACTAAATGGTTACTGTTATAAGGATACCACTTTATGTTTACTACTACAAGGTCACTTCTATGAAGCCTACCACTAGAATCATACCAAAGTCCCTGGTAAAAGGATACTGTCAGAAGGTTACCATTTTATGCATACTGGTACAAGGTTGCTACTATGAATTTACCATTGTAAGACTACTAAGGAATGGTTACTGCAGGAATAACATTTGGAATTCACATGTTTACCATTTATAAGAATACGGTTCAAAAACTACCATTGAGAAGGCTACCTCTACCTATCTATCGATACCTACACTCCTCTATTCTACACTTTTCAATTGTAATAAGATTATTTTCACAGTCATATTGTTTAAATTTAATTATTTTGAAATTAACTAATTTTGATTGTAGACATATCTAGAGACCGTATAAGTTACGAGGAAGACCGCACATGGCTTGATCATTCCTACTGTTAGATCTCACGAATAAAATAGAATATTTTGCTAAAGAAGATTATGAGGGGGAAGAGATATTACACGAAATACCGGTAGGACAAGTATAAAATAAAAACACATACATTGTGAACCCGAATATCATTTGGGAGAACAAATTAAGGGATGAATTTTTGTGCTTCATCTAATCTCTTTCAAACCAATAAGTGGAACACCTCGGTACCTGGAAGCAAGAACCTGATGATGTCTCACTCTGTTTAGGATACAACTTTTAGAGAAGGACTCAAACTATAATTTCATCACACAAAGGTATCCAAAGCTAAACTAAAAACACATAGAGGCTTATAAACTTAATCCTCATAATAATAGATCTATTGTGTTCTTTATATTACATTTCTGAGTAGTGAGTGGTTGTTAATTACACACACACTTGGTTTCCTATGATTAAACTGGAGGATACTGATAATCCTCCCACCAAACATTACATACATTTTTATACAATCTGAACTATTTTACAAGCTTTTAAAATTATTTTCAAAAGTGATTTTTTTGTATCTTAATGATCTTAAAATTTATGTCATATCTAAATTTCCAGATCTTCAAATTCTAGTCAGCTATGGATAAACGAGTTGAGGTTCTGGCTAATTACATGCCACCTTTCATTAAAGGTAAAAAAATATTCTCAGGGGAAATTTAAATTAAAATATATCTATAGATCATGGGTCTGGAAATCTAGGACACAATTGAAGAACAACATAAATTACCTTCTACTGCTAGGGGAACATGTTCTCCATTGACTAAAGCTATGTATTATAATAACAATAATGCAATGAATGCATTGTACTACGCATTAGGTGAAGAAGAATTCAATTGAATATCTTCCTGTAAAACTGCATAAGAAAATTGGGATACTTGGGTTGTTTCCCATGAGTGAACAACTGATGATAATGAAATGAGATTGAATACTTATTTTTTAAATTTGATAATTTTAAAATGAATCCTGATGAACCAATATCTTAAATGTATATTAGGTTCAATGAAATAGTATATACCATGAGTCTTCTTAGGAAAATATTTGATAGCTAAGATCAGATTATGAGATGGCTTCGATACCTACCTGACAGATAGACATTGACTTATATTTATATATGAAAATAATTTGACATAAGAAACCTACTAGTGAAGGAGCCTACTGGAAAAATCATGATGTACGAAGAAGATCTTAAGGTGAATCAAGAGGCTGATGAAGATCCAAGAAAGCAATTTGTAGCATTCAAGAATACTACCTCAAGGTGCAAAGACAAGGAAATGGTTCATGTTCTTGTAGATAGTTCAAACAGTGAAGATTCACATTCTCATAGTGATGAGGAGACATATCATCTTGTTATAAGATACAAAATGTTCTACCGAAAGTATTTCTATATAAAGATAAGCTATATAGGAAGGTATGATAGTAAATGAAATTTGAAAAAAGACAGAAAGTGGAATGAAAACAGAAATGATATATTCCTATATGAGTATAAATGAAAAGGTTAGGTGAAGGCATATTTACCCAAGCTAAACTTTTAGCAGAAATAGAAATTCAAAAAAAGTATATAAAAAGTATATTAATGCTAGTTGGAGTACTTTAGAACACAACTGTAGTGGATCTGAAACATCTGAAATTGAACAGAACAATCATGAAAACCTATGTTTCATGACAGAAACATCTGAGGTGACACATAATTCTCCTATACATAATGCTTACTATTCTAAGAATGAATTTTAATCAAATAATGATGAAAATATGACTAATGATGAACTTTTTGAATATTGTGGAATTCTTGAGGATAACATTAATGAGATCAAGGATAAATATAAATCATTGAAAAGACAAATTTCTTTAACTTCCATTTATATGTCTAATTTTGTTATTAAAAAGGAAAAAATTTCTCATCAATTAAAATAAAGTACTTAACTAAAATTAACAAATTAGAAATTAAAATTTGATCTTGAGAATTTTACTTCTGGTAGGGATACGTTGACTAGCTTTATAGGGAAGAAAATTGCTCTAAAATACACAAATCGTATATGATATCAACTAGGATAGATAAGTATTATTAAAAACAAATTCAGTACAAAATATAGACTATTCAATGCTACTTCTTCTTCTAGATCATCTCTTGAAAAAAAATTATAAAGGACATAACAATGTGTTTGTGTCTCAAAACATGTCTATTGATTATAGGAAACCTATTAGACAAATATGGGTTCTCAAATCATTTCTTTCCAACCTCTCTATAGCCAAGAAATTCTAGGTACCAAAGTTACTATATGCTTAATCTGTTTTTTCGGAAAATTGTCTAAAGAGTACCTCTATAACCCTATGGTATTTTTAAAGTGGACGTTCACAACATATGACATGATAATTTTCATGTGTCTAGTGTAACGCCCCGACCCTAATTACCTAGAGTCGGTGCATTATTACATAACATTGGCATGATCATGAGAAAGATCAAGTCTCGAAAGACCGATTAGTTTAGTAGCCTTGGAATAACTAGATACATCCATAAATTTTTACATTACATCATAAAAAAACATCTTGTCTTCATATCCCCTCATACTATCCCTGCAGGTCATTCATAAATTACTTCTTCATAATCCTGGGAAAAATAAAACATTGAAAGGGGTGAGCTCGGATGCTCAGTAAGGATAACATTATAGCAGAAGCTTTCATAAATAAGCATAAACACTTAAGGCAATTTATAACTAAAACAAAAGCCTTTTAAAATTGAACTTCAACATAGTATGGCAAAAGTAAAATGAAATAATGCCATTTACTTACTCACATGGATATTCTACTAGTCGAATGATCACATGCAATATCAATAACCACTTTCATAATGATGGAATGCATAATGCCAGACTATCATAACCACATAGCCAAGGCCTCGTGCCAAGACTACAAATAAGATTTTGCCAAGGCCTTGTGCCAAGACACTAGTTTGTCTCATGAGACCTACCGATGCATCGAGGAGCTATAGCGGGCTCCACCCGTCACTTATTAAGTCCAATGCATTCCTCATATGAACAAGTTTAAACATAACATAAACATTCGTATTGAAAACTAGCATACGAAATGTCAATACTTTTACCACAAACCTTGAATGGTATAAAAATAGCACATCCACAGTCAAACATAACTCATTCGATACAATATGGAAGATTGTATTGTATCACATTAACCTCAATCAAGAATAATGAAGGATGTTGACATAGATGAAAATAATCATCAAAACTATTTGAGAGAAATATCCCCCTTTTCTTGAAATCATTTAAAAGTCACACTATTTGTCAAGAAGCCATTTAAAAATAGATTTTTGAATCAAAGTGTCCCATACCACATTGAAACTTTTTAAAAGGAGTTTTAATTTGTAAACTTTAATGTCCATATAAATAAATCCTTAAAACCTTTTTTTTAAAACATGGACATTAATGAGAAAGATTTAGATGAATAAGTCTTTAAATCATTTTAAAAATGGTATTTTAGTTAGAGATTCCAACCAAAAGAGACACTTGAATACAAATAATTGTGGTAATCAAAACTTTGTAATATCATGAGAATAAAGGGATTCATGATATACTATGTCAAAGTACGTTATATACACCACATAAAAGTGATTTGGTGTATATCAACAAAGAAGTCTCAATGGAATGTAAATTGAGATGAAATCTCTTGTAAAGGTTGTATACTTAGGTTAAGGATAAATCAATGACATAATTATGTGTGAAAAATATAAATACACTAAATATGATTGGATATTCAGTGTAAAACAATCAAAGGACATTCACACATATTCTTGTAAAAACAATACCAGCGAATTGGATGTTTAACTCAACAAATGGAGAATGAGTTAAAATTACTCTTATCAAATTCATATCAATGACTTGAGAATTACCAATGGAGTGATTATGTGTATCAAACTTATATCCACAGGAAGGGGAGTGGAAATTATGACATAATCAAATGAATAGTTATTCCACACATAATCTTGGGGTAATATAATCAATGAAATATGTGTAAATCCAAATGAGTGGAAATTGAAATCTCAAATTCCCTTATCGATTAGGTAACTTACGAAACATACACCCATGAAAGAAGTATCATACCATGATGATGTAAATACCCATAAATTAAAGTATATTACACAATGAATACGATCATGGGCAGTACACATACACCACATGCAATAATTAAGTGGTGATCAATGGAATTCTCACGGAATTAAAAGTGAGATAAGAAAACCCTTACTTTGTACTTTTTCCTTGGTCGATGGTAGGTTTACCTCCTGTATAATGGTGAAATAATTGTTATTGAATAATACAAGAATCATTTGCTTTAATATGATATCATATATGATCTTTTAACATTGATTTGTTAATAATATCTTAGTATTAACGCCGTTTCGGGTGTTAACTTACTCATTTTCTTTTATATGTTTTGTTACATAAGTCATGTTTGTTGTATCTTATTCATATCCAGAATGATATCAAGTCCTTAAATATCATTTTTAAATCATTAAATGATAATTATACTTGAATGGATACGATGGATAATGAATCTCATCGCGTTCGTGGAGACGGTAGTCCGTACGTACGCACGAACGCTACTTCCATTTAATTTTTTATTTTAAAAGAATCGAATCCAAATGATACATAGGTATATTACTATTCCAGTATAATATAATATTTTATATATGTTACTTATGTTCATTAACACCATCCTTTATACGTTCCATGTGTGGTATGAACGAGTCATATCATTTTAAGGGGGCGGTAGTCCGCACTTCCTCAAATGAAATTATCGTATGTATATACGACATGAAACGAATAATGGTATGAAATAAAATGGAATTACAGAAGCTTATATATAAAATATATATCATTAATATCATATTTAATTACAGTGCCATCCTAATGGCCACCATGAGAGGCGGTAAGATGTATTTGAACAATCATCGTTTCGTGAGGCGTTAGTTTGCCATCCACAGAAACATTATGTTCATCATCCATTAGATGGAGTTGTGTGAATGTGTAGTTTGAATCCTTCTTATAACAACATCCTAGTATATTTAGGATACTGGTGTTGTTATAAAATAAAGGAAATAAAAATATTTTGGGGGTTGGAGAAGCAAAATAAATGAAAATACTTTAAGAGAAATTGTTACCTTTAATTTAGGTAACTCACTTTGGTTGGAACCAAAGGACTTGTTGAAATGCTTTCTGCCTAAGGGGAAGCTTCAAGGAGGAGGAGAGGGATGTGGGGAGCTTAGTTGGGCATAGTTTGGACGAGCCAAGTGGCTTGAGAGGTGTGAGGAAATGAGAAGGAGGAGTGCCCTTTTATAAGAGGGGTGAGGGGCACCTTTGGAAAAGCTAGAAATATTAATTTATAATAAATTCATATTCGGTTTCCAAAGGCTCCAAAGTTAACTATTCAAAGGTTGAGGTGGGGATAGGTCGAAAACAACTCATCCAATAGAATTTAGACAGGTTTGGGTACTTATATTAACCTTATCTTTAAGTATTAACTCTAAGTTAATTAGTTTCACTTTTACAATGTATCTTTGTATTTTTATATAATATGGTTAATAAACTTACTATATACATCCAAAAGACCCCCAAGTGGTCCATTAATGATTAACCTATCATAATATAAGTCTCTTGGCCGAACCTTAGATTTTTAGGAATTTAATATCAATTAATAATATAATATTTGTTTTAAGAACTCTTTTATGTCAATTTTGACACTATTCACTAGTTGATTTTTGTGAAACACATAACAGATTGATTACTTCGAACAAAGTCAAATAAATCAATCCTAATATATCATATTATCCTAGAAAATTTGTTTAATTCATTAAAAGTTTAATATTATAATTATTTGGGTATTTATAATATCAATTATGTTAATTTTTTACTATTTTAGTAATTACTGCATCATCATTGTGTCATAAATAAAATAAATTATTTAATGTCAAAAAATTATAAATAAAATTTAATTATGTAGGAAATCTTTTTAGCTTTCTAATGAATATTTATAATCTAAAATCCAGCATATATAACCCTATGTAACAATTGTTTTGCTAAAAGATATATGCTTGTGTCATTTTTGTATTCATTTTAACTTAATTAATATAAAGTGTCATTATCACTTACAAGTGGATCCATGGGGTCCCAAAATTGACCCAAAGATGCCCACGGTCGACCATGTATCAACCAATAGGGTTAAGACACATTTTAGGGTAATTTAGTATTATTATAATATTATTTTTTTAACCCTTATTTACCGGATTTACCCTTAACCATGGTAAATAAAATATTTACCGCAGTAATTATTCAAAATGTCTAAAAATAAAAGTTACCTATTTACACAATTTGGACATCCTGATTCCAAATATGGAATCCATTTTTCTAAATTCAAAACACAGAAGTGGCAGAAATTAATTTAAAATTAATTCCCGCTGTCAAAACAAAAAGCGTGTTTTTAAGAGATAATAACTATCAAAAGATTGACACTTGTTTATGTTCGGTTTAATTGTAAAATTATGTCCAATGACCAACATTATATTAAATGGTAAAAATATATTCTAAATATACTTTAAAACCACTCAAATTCACAATTTATCACTATTAATTATTTTGATTAAAAAAGTTGTTTTTAATTAAAATTTAGTAATTTTCACTATTCATCAAAATATGAAAGTTATCCGAAAAGTACCAAAATTTCACCTTAGGATAAATTCGATATTCCGAATCAAAAAATGAAGTCCATTTTGAAATATAAAATATATATAATTTCTAAAAGTAGGTATTACTATTCATAACGGCTAGTTTGATTGGTTGTGGTGTGTTAAAATCTCGAAGTTGCGTACAATGCACGTCATTGCATTATTCGAAAGGAAACATACCGAGGAAGCTTGGGGTGTTACATTCTCCCCTCCTTCAATAAATTGCGTCCTCGCAATTTTTAAATTTTTTCTTGGGAATATAATGGAAAGTCCCACATCGGAAAAAGAGTCAATAAAACTGTCACTTTAAAAGAAAGGAAGAGAGGTATAAGGGTCATCCAAGATAACCCATACTAGGATTCCATGTAAGAAAACATGGATATGGATGATAAACTAAGTGTCAAGTTCTGATGGAGAGGGATTGAAATCATGATCAGGAGAAAGTTAACAATGAGAAAACCACAAACTTGTGTTGGGACAAACGACCATTAGTCTCCTAGTAGGAAAGTAAACGGACAACATTTTTTTTTTAAGTTACATTACATAAGGAAGAGGAATTCATTTATGATATTGACTAAGAACATTATGAGATATACTTACATTTTAAGTATATTTTCATTCTTTAATAAATTTCCACCACTAACTCATTTTTTTTTAAAACGATGAGTATTCAAGAAGACTTGGTCACATTGGAAGAGATAGAATAAACTTCTATAGAATCACATGGTCCATGAAGGATAAACCATATATTTACATTGTCTTTGAAGATTAATCAAAACCAAAATGGTCAGTGAATGATCTAATGATCCCCCAAAAGGATATTCATTGAGATAAATATGCACTAATCTTAATTTCTAAAATTAAACCAACAATACCCCAAAGTTAAATAGATACCATTCAATAACCAATTGTCCTTAAAATCCTTTAATATAATCCAAACTAATATTGAAACCCAAAACATAGAAGAATTTTATTATGTAGTCTCCCATGTTAAATTGTATCTCCAAATGACATCAGATACTCTTAAAGTCACATACTCAAAAGTAATTAACCTAATCACATATTCTCTATTATAGGTTAATCATTTCCATAAATAACCCAAATCACTATAAATCCACAATAAAAACGTAGATAAAAATCTATCATTACTCCACAAATGAAACCCCATAGTATTCTATTTTCCTTGGACATATAGTGTTTCCAACAAAGCGAACATCTTCCAAAATAACATTTATCACTTAATCACCAAATCATTTTCCTATACCAAGGGTATTCTTTTGATATGAAATAAGAACCCAAATCAACTTATTATTGATCAATAAAATCATTTAAGAAAAAAAAAGTCACACTAACCAGGGACTTCACGTAGTCTAGTGGTAGGCGATAAATCCCAATCGCACTTTGGTTGTGGGTTCGATTCCCATAGCTTTGTCCGACGCGACGGGTTGTCACACGGTCTACGTGTTGTCCTTTTTCAAAAACTATATTTTATAATATTGCCAAAATGAGATAAATTCCTCAAAATACTATATCATAAATTTAACCACAAATGTTATATCATACCTTGAATCTTCATCCCAAATTAGAATAACTTATAATTCTCTCAAACCCCAATGATCATATAAATCCAAATGGTTATTTATACCCAAATCCACAAGAGAAGAGACAATTCTTCCTCAAATATCATTCTCACATGGCAAACTGCGGGGTTACAAATACAAGAGAAAATTATTCCATAGTAAACCCATCAACAAGGAGTGCTAATACTTTTTAAACATTTCTCCAACCATTTATTCCCACATAGATTCTTCTTTGACCAAGAAAATATCCTATAGAATAGGACATTCACTCGGGTAATGGCCAGGTCCCCTACATTTACGGCAAATGACAGTAAATGGACTCTTGGGACCATTTTTATCTTCTTCCATAGTACTCTTCATTTTTCTTCGGCAATTCTTTACTTTATGTCCTTCCTTCCCGCACGTAAAACATTTCGTTGTCCCATTGAGACACTTTCCTGGGTGTCTCTTTCCACATTTCCTGCATGATGAAAATTGAGGGTTCTTTTCTCCATGGTCTCCATTGATGGAGCTCTTATCATTTATCACCTTTCTCTTCCTTGTTGAGTCTGGGAGTTGGTTAATATATATGTTGTTGATCATATTTTTGGAAAACTGATTTGGCATAAAGACGATATCTTTTACGCCTATCAACATTCCATTTTGTTGCTCATTGCCACCACCGTTCCCATCTTGTACATCATTCTCAAAGTCACTATGACTTCCTTGGAATCCAGCCATTGACTAAAACCATAAAGCATTGTGTGAGTAATAGTAGTCGTAAAATCATTTAGAGATTAAAATGTCACCATATTCTCAATTTGAAACATATTAGGATTAACCAAGGTCATTTACTCGCATCTTATATATATATTACTTAAATCGGTTTGTAAAGAAAATGTAAATTATCCTAAGCATATCCCCCGGGAGTGTCGTAACCAAGAGTGCAGCAAGGCCCGTTGTCGTGCACCAGTTCCCGTTCGAGTCTAGCTCAAAGCGGTGTTTTCGGGTTTTATCCCTAGGTACATCTGTGCCAGAGCCGCATCTACCTGCTCGTATCCAGACAGGGATGTATTGCTCGGAAAACTCACAAAATCTTTACAATACCAAAATTCTAGGAAGTTTTTTTATACTAATCCTCAAAGTTCATCTTAGTTCTACGTGTTCTAATCAGAGTTTATCTAAATCTAGCTACCAAGGTTTGTACTAAACTTCCTCTGATACCAACTGTAACGCCCCGACCCTAATTACCTAGAGTCGGTGCATTATTACATAACATTGGCATGATCATGAGAAAGATCAAGTCTCGAAAGATCGATTAGTTTAGTAGCCTTGGAATAACTAGATACATCCATAAATTTTTACATTACATCATAAAAAAACATCTTGTCTTCATATCCCCTCATACTATCCCTGCAGTTCATTCATAAATTACTTCTTCATAATCCTGGGAAAAATAAAACATTGAAAGGGGTGAGCTCGGATGCTCAGTAAGGATAAAATTATAGCAGAAGCTTTCATAAATAAGCATAAACACTTAAGGCAATTTATAACTAAAACAAAAGCCTTTTAAAATTGAACTTCAACATAGTATGGCAAAAGTAAAATGAAATAATGCCATTTACTTACTCACATGGATATTCTACTAGTCGAATGATCACATGCAATATCAATAACCACTTTCATAATGATGGAATGCATAATGCCAGACTATCATAACCACATAGCCAAGGCCTCGTGCCAAGACTACAAATAAGATTTTGCCAAGGCCTTGTGCCAAGACACTAGTTTGTCTCATGAGACCTACCGATGCATCGAGGAGCTATAGCGGGCTCCACCCGTCACTTATTAAGTCCAATGCATTCCTCATATGAACAAGTTTAAACATAACATAAACATTCGTATTGAAAACTAGCATACGAAATGTCAATACTTTTACCACAAACCTTGAATGGTATAAAAATAGCACATCCACAGTCAAACATAACTCATTCGATACAATATGGAAGATTGTATTGTATCACATTAACCTCAATCAAGAATAATGAAGGATGTTGACATAGATGAAAATAATCATCAAAACTATTTGAGAGAAATATCCCCCTTTTCTTGAAATCATTTAAAAGTCACACTATTTGTCAAGAAGCCATTTAAAAATAGATTTTTGAATCAAAGTGTCCCATACCACTTTGAAACTTTTTAAAAGGAGTTTTAATTTGTAAACTTTAATGTCCATATAAATAAATCCTTAAAACCTTTTTTTTAAAACATGGACATTAATGAGAAAGATTTAGATGAATAAGTCTTTAAATCATTTTAAAAATGGTATTTTAGTTAGAGATTCCAACCAAAAGAGACACTTGAATACAAATAATTGTGGTAATCAAAACTTTGTAATATCATGAGAATAAAGGGATTCATGATATACTATGTCAAAGTACGTTATATACACCACATAAAAGTGATTTGGTGTATATCAACAAAGAAGTCTCAATGGAATGTAAATTGAGATGAAATCTCTTGTAAAGGTTGTATACTTAGGTTAAGGATAAATCAATGACATAATTATGTGTGAAAAATATAAATACACTAAATATGATTGGATATTCAGTGTAAAACAATCAAAGGACATTCACACATATTCTTGTAAAAACAATACCAGCGAATTGGATGTTTAACTCAACAAATGGAGAATGAGTTAAAATTACTCTTATCAAATTCATATCAATGACTTGAGAATTACCAATGGAGTGATTATGTGTATCAAACTTATATCCACAGGAAGGGGAGTGGAAATTATGACATAATCAAATGAATAGTTATTCCACACATAATCTTGGGGTAATATAATCAATGAAATATGTGTAAATCCAAATGAGTGGAAATTGAAATCTCAAATTCCCTTATCGATTAGGTAACTTACGAAACATACACCCATGAAAGAAGTATCATACCATGATGATGTAAATACCCATAAATTAAAGTATATTACACAATTAATACGATCATGGGCAGTACACATACACCACATGCAATAATTAAGTGGTGATCAATGGAATTCTCACGGAATTAAAAGTGAGATAAGAAAACCCTTACTTTGTACTTTTTCCTTGGTCGATGGTAGGTTTACCTCCTGTATAATGGTGAAATAATTGTTATTGAATAATACAAGAATCATTTGCTTTAATATGATATCATATATGATCTTTTAACATTGATTTGTTAATAATATCTTAGTATTAACGCCGTTTCGGGTGTTAACTTACTCATTTTCTTTTATATGTTTTGTTACATAAGTCATGTTTGTTGTATCTTATTCATATCCAGAATGATATCAAGTCCTTAAATATCATTTTTAAATCATTAAATGATAATTATACTTGAATGGATACGATGGATAATGAATCTCATCGCGTTCGTGGAGACGGTAGTCCGTACGTACGCACGAACGCTACTTCCATTTAATTTTTTATTTTAAAAGAATCGAATCCAAATGATACATAGGTATATTACTATTCCAGTATAATATAATATTTTATATATGTTACTTAAGTTCATTAACACCATCCTTTATACGTTCCATGTGTGGTATGAACGAGTCATATCATTTTAAGGGGGCGGTAGTCCGCACTTCCTCAAATGAAATTATCGTATGTATATACGACATGAAACGAATAATGGTATGAAATAAAATGGAATTACAGAAGCTTATATATAAAATATATATCATTAATATCATATTTAATTACAGTGCCATCCTAATGGCCACCATGAGAGGCGGTAAGATGTATTTGAACAATCATCGTTTCGTGAGGCGTTAGTTTGCCATCCACAGAAACATTATGTTCATCATCCATTAGATGGAGTTGTGTGAATGTGTAGTTTGAATCCTTCTTATAACAACATCCTAGTATATTGAGGATACTGGTGTTGTTATAAAATAAAGGAAATAAAAAGATTTTGGGGGTTGGAGAAGCAAAATAAATGAAAATACTTTAAGAGAAATTGTTACCTTTAATTTAGGTAACTCACTTTGGTTGGAACCAAAGGACTTGTTGAAATGCTTTCTGCCTAAGGGGAAGCTTCAAGGAGGAGGAGAGGGATGTGGGGAGCTTAGTTGGGCATAGTTTGGACGAGCCAAGTGGCTTGAGAGGTGTGAGGAAATGAGAAGGAGGAGTGCCCTTTTATAAGAGGGGTGAGGGGCACCTTTGGAAAAGCTAGAAATATTAATTTATAATAAATTCATATTCGGTTTCCAAAGGCTCCAAAGTTAACTATTCAAAGGTTGAGGTGGGGATAGGTCGAAAACAACTCATCCAATAGAATTTAGACAGGTTTGGGTACTTATATTAACCTTATCTTTAAGTATTAACTCTAAGTTAATTAGTTTCACTTTTACAATGTCTCTTTGTATTTTTATATAATATGGTTAATAAACATACTATATACATCCAAAAGACCCCCAAGTGGTCCATTAATGATTAACCTATCATAATATAAGTCTCTTGGCCGAACCTTAGATTTTTAGGAATTTAATATCAATTAATAATATAATATTTGTTTTAAGAACTCTTTTATGTCAATTTTGACACTATTCACTAGTTGATTTTTGTGAAACACATAACAGATTGATTACTTCGCAAAAAGTCAAATAAATCAATCCTAATATATCATATTATCCTAGAAAATTTGTTTAATTCATTAAAAGTTTAATATTATAATTATTTGCGTATTTATAATATCAATTATGTTAATTTTTTACTATTTTAGTAATTACTGCATCATCATTGTGTCATAAATAAAATAAATTATTTAATGTCAAAAAATTATAAATAAAATTTAATTATGTAGGAAATCTTTTTAGCTTTCTAATGAATATTTATAATCTAAAATCCAGCATATATAACCCTATGTAACAATTGTTTTGCTAAAAGATATATGCTTGTGTCATTTTTGTATTCATTTTAACTTAATTAATATAAAGTGTCATTATCACTTACAAGTGGATCCATGGGGTCCCAAAATTGACCCAAAGATGCCCATGGTCGACCATGTATCAACCAATAGGGTTAAGACACATTTTAGGGTAATTTAGTATTATTATAATATTATTTTTTTAACCCTTATTTACCGGATTTACCCTTAACCATGGTAAATAAAATATTTACCGCAGTAATTATTCAAAATGTCTAAAAATAAAAGTTACCTATTTACACAATTTGGACATCCTGATTCCAAATATGGAATCCATTTTTCTAAATTCAAAACACAGAAGTGGCAGAAATTAATTTAAAATTAATTCCCGCTGTCAAAACAAAAAGCGTGTTTTTAAGAGATAATAACTATCAAAAGATTGACACTTGTTTATGTTCGGTTTAATTGTAAAATTATGTCCAATGACCAACATTATATTAAATGGTAAAAATATATTCTAAATATACTTTAAAACCACTCAAATTCACAATTTATCACTATTAATTATTTTGATTAAAAAAGTTGTTTTTAATTAAAATTTAGTAATTTTCACTATTCATCAAAATATGAAAGTTATCCGAAAAGTACCAAAATTTCACCTTAGGATAAATTCGATATTCCGAATCCAAAAATGAAGTCCATTTTGAAATATAAAATATATATAATTTCTAAAAGTAGGTATTACTATTCATAACAGCTAGTTTGATTGGTTGTGGTGTGTTAAAATCTCGAAGTTGCGTACAATGCACGTCATTGCATTATTCGAAAGGAAACATACCGAGGAAGCTTGGGGTGTTACATCTAGAGCTTAATAAAAGTTAGTTGTGGACATTTTACAATTAGATATAATTCTAGGGGAAATATCGTCAGCTTAGGCCAAATTGGTAACACTAATACAATATTAATTTCAAAAGAACTTCGATATATGGGTTAAAGTAAAATCTAATTAGTATATCTCTATTGTGTGATAATGTTTTTAATTTTATTTTTGAAATAATGCATGCAATGTTTTTAATTCTAAAATTGATTTAATATTCACTAATCGTAGCAATGAAAATGTATATGTTGTTGAATAAAAATCTTTAACTAAGAAAAATGATTTTTTTAATGTTTTTCATCATAAAACATGGTTATGGAACCGAAGATTAAAACATTGTAATGTGAACTCACATAGGAAACTAACTAAGAAAGGTTTAGTTAGAGACTTACCTAAATTATAATTCCAACATAACCAAGGCTGTAATCATTTTCAAAGGGAAAATATAACAATGTTTCATTCAATCCAAACAAATATGTTTCAACTTCTTAACCGCTTGAGTTAGTTCACATGAATTTATTTAGACCAGCTCGAGTTTCATGTTTAAATGGGAAGCACTATGTCTGTGTTATTGTAGAAGAATATTATAGAAACACTTTAGTACAATTTTTATATCACAAAAGTGAAACATGTTTTTATTTCATTAAATACTTCAGGTACATTGAAAATATTAGAGGACTTAGAATTAAGACATTGAGATGTGATCATGGATGTGAGTTTGAAGATTAAGATTTTCAATATTTTTTCTCACATAATGGATATAATAATAATTTATCTAATCCTAGACCACCTTAACAAAATGTAGTTGTATAAATAAAAAATAATACACTTCAATAGATTTCCTGGACTATTCGTAATGAGTATAACTTACCTATCTATTTTTGGGATGAAGCTGTTAATACAGCTTGTTACATCATCAATAGAGTTTTTATTAGACATGTTCTTATGAACCCTTATGAGATATGGAACAATAGGAAGCCTATGGTTAATTACATTAGCGTATTTTGTTGCAGAGTCATTATCCTTAACTCTAGGGATAATATCGACTAATTTTTTTTTCAAAAAGTGATGATGGAATTTTCCTAGGTTAGTCAATCTCTAGTAAGAATATAGAGTATTCAATAAGAGAACTAAATGTGTGGAAGAATTAGTTCATGTAAAATCTATTGAGACTATCCACATGAACCTCAAACATCTCTTGAAAATCATGAGGAAGATATGTCAATTAGAGAGAGTAATGTTAAAAACAGTGAACCCACCAGTGAAAAAAACTAGTTCTGGAAAATTTCCAAAACTTAATCCTTCTGAATATGAACCTATAGATAAATATGACGAGTCTATTACAACCCTTTCTAGATGTATTATAACTCTAAAGGATCATCATTTAGATGATGTATTAGATGATATAAATATAAGAACACAAACTATAGCTTCTATGAGAAACTAGGTTGAACATCAAGATTTTCATTCACAGTATGAACCAAAAAATATTAATGATGATAACAATGATGAATTTTGGGTGATAACTGTGAATGAATAATTAAATCAGTTTGAAAGAAAAAACATTTGGGAATTATTAGAAATACCTAAGGGCACTTTGACCATAGGAACTAAATGGGTGCTTAGAAACAATGTTGATGAGTCTGGAAATATAGATAGATACACGGGTAGATTTGTTGAACAAGGATATAGTAATGATGAAAAAATAGACTATGATGAATCCTCTACACCTGTAGCTTGACTAGAAGCTATTATAATACTAATTTTTTATACATATCATTATAATTTCAATCCTTATCAAATGGATGTGAAAAGTGAATTTTTAAATGGATATATAGTTGAGGATATTTTTTTTGAATAACCCCCTAGATTCACAAATCTTCTATTTTTAAATCATGTTTTTAAACTTTCAAAAGATTTATATTGTGTAAAACAAGTTCCTAGAGATTGGTATGATAGACTAAGTTCTTTTTTTTCAAAAAGTTTTACTTTTGGGATAGCTGACCCTACTATTTTTATTGAAAGGATTTCCAAATAGGATTTAATAGTTAAAATTTTTGTAGATGACCTTACTTTTGGAACCTCTAAAAATTTGTTAAAAACTGATTTTTCAAAGATGATGTAAAATGAATTTGAAATGACTATAATGGAGGAAGTATAATTTTCCTAAGATTTCAAATTTTTCAAAATAAAAATGGTATTGATTTAAATAAAATTAAATATACTAAGGATATTTTGAAAAATTATGGGTTGGATACTAATAAAGGCAGTGATACAAATATGAGTACCATTTGTAAGTTGGATGATGATGAAATATTTAAACCAGTTGATCAAACCAATTAAAGAGTTATGATTAGGAGTCTTCTTTACCTAACTTCTAGCCAACCTGATATTATGTGCAGTGTATGTATGTGTGCTCATTTTTATGAAATCCCAACGAATCTCAATTTAGTTCTGTTAAAAGGATTTTTAAATATCTCATGTATACTGCAAACATAATAATATTTTATCTAAGAGGAATATCATTTTATAAAATAATTTATTCTGATACTGACTTTGTGGGTTGCATGTTAGATATAAGGATCACCTATGGAACATGTTACATTATGTGAAAGTCACTAGAATCACGGTGTAGTAAGAAAAACATTGTTTCATTATCCACTACTGAAGTGGAATATATTGCTTCTGGTAATTATTGTGATCAAATTTTTTGGATGAAACACACATTATTAGACTATGAATATCAATTAAAACATATCTCTATAAATTGTGATAATACAAGGGCTCTTAACATCTATAAAAATTCAATATCTCATCCTAGGATAAGGAACATCAATAATAGACATCCCTTTTTGAGTGATAATTATCAAAGAGGTGATATCACTCATGAACTCATTGGGACTGAACATCAATTGGCTGCTATATTCACAAAACCTTTGAATTCTAAGAGGTTAATTTACATCAAAAATGGGTTAGCTATGATTAATTTTAGTTAAGGATTCACCGTTAGGACACCTCACTATTGTACCTCACCATTAGGACACCTTACCGTTGGAACTCACCATTATGAAAACTCCTCATTAGATCTTACCATTAAGAAACCTCACCGTTGGACCTCACCATTAAGAAACCTCACTCTTGGACCCCACCGTTAGAACACCATACCATTGGACCTCACCATTATGACACCACACCATTGGACCTCACCGACAGGCCTTACTGGTGGCACATTACAACTAGTAAACATTACTAATAGGTCCTGGACATCGTGCTTCCAGTCGGAATATGAAACATTTAAAATTTATTCATTTAATTTACTCAATTTCTTTTGAACACTAAATGAAAAAAAAATTGCTAAGTCACGTTTTCACCCACCTTAATCCTCTTAGAAACCATTTTCTCATGATCCATGGACCCTTAAATATTTCTAAAACCCTCAAACCACAAATAATCGCAATGGAATGAGTAAAGAGACTGATGGTCGGGGGTGAAGGAGATGCACTGATCCCTAAGTGACCTTGATCTAAGTCTATTTGTGGTAGAACAGTTATGGAAAATCTGATCAATCCTCATTAGTGGAAGAGGGAAATCATGGATGAGAAAGAATTATGTTCAGAATGGTAGTTGGAAAGATATAATCTAGTGATAAAGGCACTCAAAGCTCAAGACTGGGTAGAATGCTTCACAAACAATAATGAACAATATTAATAATATAGAAATGGAGTTTTATGTGTTTTTGAAGTTCAAAAAATATGAGGATGAGAATATAATAATATAAACAGTAAATGTAGTTATTGTGATATTTTCTTCTATTGAATGGGATGAATGTTTATGAGTCCCACATAAAGTCATATTTTACTATTATTCTGTAGTGGTGCCTCCAACAAGTGATATTTTCTGATATGAAGATTCTCTTGAAAAAATGACAGGGATTGGAATCCCTAGAAAGGTAATTTCTACTAAGATGGATGGAGGAAACATATTAATGTTTATGTTTATCCAATATTTATTGAGTCCTAGGAGAGGGGAGTTTTCTAGTTTGAAATATCATGACATATTTTTTCCTACTTTTTGAAGCATGGACAAAGGATATACCTTTTCAAATTATGGATGGTTCAGTTATAGGATATTATTAGGCATGGATCCAAGTCAAATTAGTTGTTTCATGCCAAGTTGTTATCTTTGGTGTTGAAAGTGAGAGGTATTGATGGTAATAAGGAAGAAACCCTAGTTTTAAAGGACAAATTATGTATTAAAAAAGATTTTAAAGTTTATTAATATAAACTATAACCCTTAGAAAAGGGAATGTGAAAATAATTAGGATAATATATATGAAGAATTCAACACTGTTTTCAATCCTACTAGGCCAAAGGATAAAATATATCTAAGAGTAAAACATGATGAAGTTTTACTAGTTTATTTAGATAAACAAGAGGAGTTTTCTACAAGAAAGAGAGAATTCTAATGTATATGAAATGAGTGATCCTGAACTTCCATCATTTCCCCATGTTACTAATGTATCATTTGGTGGGCCTAGTCTACCAAAAAAAGTTTCCCAGAAGATAGATTATCCTAATGGAAAATAATGATGAAGAAACCACTAATGAAGAATGTGAGGAGAATGTATTAAGAGAAATTATTGTTGGAGACACCTCAGATGAGGAGGATGAAGTCGACTCGGATCACGAGGAGTCTGAATACTCTGATGACGATGAATGTTAAGAATAATATCTAATT
This sequence comes from Viscum album, assembly GCA_963277665.1. Taxonomy (NCBI): domain Eukaryota; kingdom Viridiplantae; phylum Streptophyta; class Magnoliopsida; order Santalales; family Viscaceae; genus Viscum; species Viscum album. The sequence continues at coordinate 107,620,020 of OY728149.1, forward strand.
ATTAGTCCTAATATAGGATGTATAGAAACAGAATAGAATAAAAATTAAGAGGAAGTTAAATCTATTGGAATTACATTATAAGTGGTTGATTATTTTTTAGAAAATGTATTATTAGACTCTAATGATGATTCAATTGTTCAAGGAAGAATGGTTGAGAAGAATGCAATTGTTTAGGGGGAATTTCCATTTGAGGGGAGGAACCTATTTCCACATGAGAGTTTCTGTTATTCATGAAATAAAAGGTTGGTCATAGGACTCTAGATTCATCATTTTGGGCTCAGATAATGAAGACTCTAAAGATGAAAATCCTAACAGAAGACCTCCAGTAAATTTTGTTATAGATGACACTACAGTGAAACCAGTGGTTTTTCTACCTCCTAATTATGTAAAGAAGTATGAATTTGAGTCATTGGAATCAGATTGGAAGACATTATTTGATGATAGATTCATCAGGATAGAGAGAACAATTGATCTAAATCAGGATTTTGTAGCTTCTATTTTAAAAGAATAATGTCTACTATTCAATCAAATCTACTACAGAATGTGATGAAATTATAGAATCAGGTAAGAGCCTTTGTAGAATTTTTGGAGACTTTGAAATAGTTAGTTGTGAGTTGAGACACATATATGGATTCACGAGCACATATGGAAAAAGAAATTTATTATGTTAAGAGTGTTTTTTAATAGATGTTAACTCTGCTTTAGGAATTTAAGATGTATATGTAAGTGCATGTGAATGGTCAGGTTGGTGATGTGAAGAGTTTGATCAATATATTGATTATATATTTTAAGGAGACATTGGATTTTACCATGGAACCAATTTGTACATCTACTTCCTGATCAACCGCTCCTCCGGTTGATCTATCAACCTTCAGATTAGTTGTTAGAGAATAAATGGAGAAGCTCTCCAGTGCTAGTACCTTGTATCCTTATCCTTTGACTCAGGACAATTACACTACTAGATAAACTCATAATCGTGTAAGGGATAACATGATAGAGTCTACCCAAGATCAAAAGGAAATCAAAGATAATATTGACTTCTATTATAAAAGGGTTTATATTAAACATCATATTGATAGTCATTTCATGTTTCTGTTGGTGAACATTAAGGTACCTTCTATCACTCAGGACTTTAAGGATCAAGTTATAAGGCTTAGAAAGTTGACTCCAACTTTGGAAAAGTTTATCGAGAATATGGATGATTTTATATCAGCTATTGAAAGAGGAGGAAATATCATTAGGGATTTCAGGAACCTCCCTTTTCTAGTTCTCAATGTGGATTCTACTCTTATTATTGTCCCACCATCTTTTCCTTCTTCCTCACCTGCATTAGTTTCTAACAGTGTTTCCCATTTTCTAACTCCAACACAAGCCATCAAGGGCTTGACTCCAATGATTCCTTAGAGATACACTCATTATTGTTCTACTGATTCTTCGGTATCATCTCCTTCTACCTTGGTTACTGCTATACCTAGGCATGTGCCTCCATCTTCTGAACGTGCATCCTCAACTCCCAAAGGAAAATATCACATGGAAATCTCTAAAGTGGATTGACTATCGACTGTCTTATTTGATAGGGATCATTGTAATATTATATTTATAATGTACTCCTTTTTCATTAATACAAAGATCCCCTATTGTATCCTTTTTTATTTTTTTATAATCACAAAGGGGGAGAATTTTTAAGATAGTATCCCTTTCATATATTACATTCATATATATTTATGCTCTAATGTATTTTCAATAATAAAATTGGTCCAATTTAATGTTATTATAGCTCTGCTTGCTTGTAATTATTTTACCCATTTCTCTAATATATATATTTTTATCTTAGATTAAATATGTTTTCATTTGGATTTTTATATTTTAGTGGAAAAGGTTTTAGCATTGATACAATGTATATTGACACCACTGAAGAGGTTAGAAAATGCATTTAACACTTATAAAATAATACTTATTCAAAATTTCATTTCCATATTTTGTGATTATAATAAAAGGGAGAGATTGTTGGAATAACCTTTTTTGATAATCCAAAATCACATTTCGTTTATATGATAATCATGTTTCATTAGTATTTATAGTTTTTATCATTAAACAATTTTGTATTTTTAATCTCACTATGTTCTTGATTTTGTTTACAGTGTAAAATTTTCTATATAAAATGTCACCAGTATAAAGGTCTCGACTAATAGCCTTCTTTTTAAGTCACTGGTAGAGGCTACTATTGGAGAGGTTACTACTATAATGTTTTCACTAGAAGCTTACAGCTATAAGGTTACCACAAGATGGTTACCACTAGAGGGTTACTGCTGAGGAACCTTACCACTATGTTACTAATACAAGTTCACCTCTATGAGTCCACAACTCAAGGGATACTATTGTAGAGCTACCGCTAGAGGATACTGGTATAAGGTCACTGATGGGAAGCCTACCGCTATAATTTTACTAAAGACACCACTAAATTTATACTATTAGATGGTTACCATTTTAAGCTTACTACTAAAAGGTTGTTGCTATGAAACCTAGAAATGGAATCTTACTAAAGTAACCACTAAAAGGTTACTCTTAGAATTATACCATTTTAAGCATACTACTACAAGTTTGCTACTATGACATTACCCCTGGAAGTCTATTGATGAAATTTTACTACTGGAAGAACCTTTGGAATTCACACGTCAACTGTTGATAAGCCTATTGTTGAAAATATATCATTGAGAAGGATACCACTACTAGTATACTGATACTTATAATCTTTTAATCTATAATTTCTCAATTTTCTTAAGATTATTCTAACTGTCATATTTGGTAAATTTAATGATTTTTACATTAACTAATGTCGATTTTAGACATATCTAGAAACCATATGAGGTGCGAGGAAGTCCTCACATGGCTAGTTCATTACTACCATCAGATTTTATGAATCCAATAGAAGATCGAGCTAGATAATACGATGCTGGGTGATAAATATTACACGACAGACCTAAAAAAATAACATACCGGCAATTACATTGTAAGCCCAAGAGCATCACAAAGATCATATGGGAGAAAAAATTCAAGGTATCTTTGTTATGCTTCATCGAATCATTTTCAAAGCATGTAGAAGATCACCCCAGTACCTAGATGATAGAACCTGAAGTTGAGACACTCTGTTTGGGAGACAACATCCCTAGAAGGACTCAATATTTAATTCCTTCACACCAAGGAGTCCATAGCTAAACTGCAAACACATAGAGCCTTCTAAACTCAATCATCATAAAATTTTCCCTATTGTGTTCTTTATCTTACATTTCTGAGTAGTGGGTTTTTTTCTGTTACACACACACAAGGTCATGTTCTGAAACTAGAGGATACTAAAATTCCTCACACAAAACATTCATTTCATTTATATTTCCCACATGTAACTGGGTACGAGTTCGTGTGTGGCCTAGTTATTTGTATTTCCCATGAAGAATTACAGTATAGGTTGTGAGATGTGGACATTTTGTGATTTTTTTTGTAAATCCCGATATAGGCAGTGTATCACGTCTATTAATATAAAATGATAGGTGGAAGGTGATCACCAAGTGGAGTGGATTAAGTCCCATACTGAGATTAAACCTCTTGTTTAATTATATTGTGTACATTATTTTGTAATACAATATTTGTTTATTTTCTTCTTCTAAAATATTTTACATTAACTTTAATAGTTAATTTTGGTTAGTTTGTATGTGTGTTTAATTTAGTAAACCTATTCAAAAAGTAGGATAATATTTTACATTGATTAAACTGAGGACTAATGAACCTTTGAGAGACTCTTTGATCAATTGAACATTATATCTCTACTGGTTTAATTAACTAGACTATTTCATATTGGGCAATATTATCATAATGTTTGCAATAGAAATTTTATATAGGAATTCATTTCACCCCCTCTTGAGTTTCAACCTCGACCAACACTTTGTATTCCCATTATTTATATAATGATAACCATTGATTACTTATCCCTAATTATATATTAGGTTACATAGTGAATATTGTGATATATATTGATTATTCATTCTCATTATATTGTTGATGAAATGAAATTATTATATGATAACTCCGTTATAGAATTATATATCCTTTTAATTAATTGAAAGGTATCATAAGACAAACTATATTGTGTATTTTATGTGTACCATACCTGTTTGTGTAGGATATTTTTTTGTAATTAGTCCTTGAAAGTATGATCATGATGTCTATAATTATGCATTCCACCACTATGGAATATATTATTTTTATCCATGTGTTTATTAATTTTTATTTCATTAAAGGATATAGTAATCTCAATGTTTAACCTACTATGAAATTATTATATTCATTTATTCCTACAATATTATTTATTCCATGATTTGTATATGATAAATTATATTGTATGCTTCCCCTTACTAGGCATCTGAGCTCACCGATTTTTTTGTTTTCCTATACCCATGGAAACCAAGTGGATTCATATGTGTGACATACATATTTTCAAGTTTAAATAATAAAATTTTCATGTTCCTATATGATGTATCATTGGTTTTCAATTTAATCTAATTTTCATTTTAATTACGAATGTACAAAGACAAAAAAACTTTTTGATCCCTTGATCTATGTGTTTTCTTTTTTTTTAAAATAACCACTAGCCTAGGGTTTCTAGTGTAATGGTGTTATAAATCCACCCATTTTATAATTTTTATCTTGGATTTATTTGAATTCCTCTAAAAAAACCATGTAATGGGCCCCATGTTGAGAGAAGATGGGGACAGATATATATGTTCCCTTTATATCACATCATAATTAACATAACAGAAATAAATATATAAGGAACTAAAGGGTTATGTTTCCTTGACTAAAAAATTTTAAAGGGTGAAATAATGTGATCCCCCATCAAGGTATCCTTCTAAAAAGCCCAAATATGAAATGTTTTGACACTACCATGAAGGAAGTTCCAAAAGGATAGATTTCTAGAAAAATGATAAATATTGGTAATAATATTATTAAATTATAGGATAATATGAATATGTTTACTATAGTTATATGATTTAGATCAAATAAAACCATATTTATCTAAGAGAACAAAATACATAAAATCATAAAAAAATTATATTACAAATAACTAAATGATGAAGTTCCTTTTAAGGGGCATGGAATATTTTTTATCAATGAAAGACAAATCACCTTCAACATTGGTTTTAGACCTTTTTGTGTTGATATATAATTTGATTCAGTGGAGTTCATCTCAACATTCTATGATCTTTGGAAGTATAAATTTTAGGTATTGGGTGAAGATAAGTCCTTAGAGACTAGGGAATTGAAGTAGTTATCTATATGAACTTGGAATAAAAGGGAAAGAGAAAATAATGGTTTTTAGAAGTATATGTATAATTTATATTATAAAATAATGTAAGATTCAAATAATGGTGCACATCCAATTCCATAACAAGTGTAGGAAATGAAAACACAACATGATAACAATATTGAGAATGAAAATGAATAAAATAGAATAAAATCAACACATTCTTCGAAAGAAATATTATACAGAAATTAGGGTGAATATATAGATCCATGTTTTCCAAAGGAATAATTTAAATGGATAGCTTAGAGAAACAAAGTAACGACACCGAAGAGTCTTGAAAAAACATAAGATAAATATGTTTCTTATCCAAAAAATCCCACCAAATAAAACTTATACGAAGTACAATCAATAAAAAAATCAACGATATTATCCTTATTGTATTAGTAAACTAGGATAGAAAATTTGATAGTATAAATGAAACCATATAAATACTTAGTATTTTCATTCTGAAAAACACATGGAACACTTACAAAAGGAACCAGTCTTGAGGGTCATTCGACATGCCCATGATTTCAAGTTTGAGTATGCAATGGAGGTGATGGGGGTATGGAATGTTTTTAATGTGGATGAAGAATTATCTAGAAGATGATATTAAAAATAGAAATTGACCTAAATAATATAGTGTATAATTTTCTAAAAGGATGAAAATTATATTTTATTAGGGAATATTTCCTTTAAAATATGGAATGAAATATCAAATTCTAAAAAAACTTATCCACCATCATATGATTTACAATAATTATAGTATCATCTGTATTGAGTAAATTTCCTATTTAGAAAAAAAAAATTATGCTCTGAGGGATTTAAAACAATAAGTGAGATCCCTACAAGGAAAACCCATATAGCCATCATCATAGGATCGTGACACTTATACTTTTTTATAGCCTAATATTTGGGTAGAAAATTATTATTTCTAGAATATTAAATATTATGATAATACGATTAAAAAAATATAAAAAATTATGAATTCTAAACAAGTAAATATTTAGGATTGAAACCACCACTATCCAATTAATATTACCCTAATTGAAAAATCATTTTCATATGTAAAGGATGAGTCATTCTAACCCATACACTTCCACCAACTCCCATTTTTGATTGTCTAATGCATTGATAAATTAACAAATAGAGAGGGATAATATTGGTCAACACTCATCCACCATAGAAGTCTATAAAGCAACCAGTATATTTAGAATGCGGTGGATAGTTCAAGTAGTTGGGGCCTCCCAATCAAGAACAATCATAAATGATGTTGAAAGAACTATTTTGGTATCCATACACAAACCATTATTCTAGTTATACAAGACAAAAGATACATTTCATGGATAGTATGAGTCATTGAATGAGAGTGTAATGGTTTTAGAATTCCAATTGTATGGGGACATATATGGTGAATTTTTTTCATGGAATACATAAATATCATTTATTTATCTTTCATCATTATAATTTATCTAATTACCAAAAAGACATTTATATTGTGAATTGAACCAGGTATATTTTAATGTTTCATGGAAAGAATTTTATATGATCAAAAACAATACAATGATGATGTATTCTATTATTAATTTTTTATTTGGAATTATTTTTATTTCATACTAAAAAAATGTATACAATGTTTTTGAAAATTTAATTTTAAATAACATTGATTAAATTTTGAAAAGTGAAATTCTACGATGGAATGTGGAATTGTTCTTGGGCATGTAATTTTATAACATGTGATTTACGTTGATAATTATAAAATTGTTGTTATAAATACATTATGATATCTAAATTATCTAAAAATAGATTATTTTTAGGACATAAATTATTCTATATAATATTCATCAAGTATATTGGTGATATTTTTATGTGTAGGTATAAAATAATAGTGAAATAGCTTGAGTTTACATTTAATGAACCTTAAATGAAGTATTTTGATAAGATGAAGTGTAAACTGACCAAACCACAAATCGCGTTTTTCACCTAGTTAAGATAACCCATTAGGGATGATATTTATTCTATAGAATTTGTTTGGAGTATTATTGTGTCAGTGAATTTAGGGAAGACATTTTGTCATTAAGGTTACTTTTATAACAGTGGATGCATCCGTAAACAATATTCAACCACTAAAATAGTATGTCTATCTATTTTTTCAGTAGATAAATTTTAGACCATATATTCCATGTACTGGGTTATATATTTTTTAGATCCATGAAACCCTATGGTATATAACAATGTATGTATAATCAAATTCATTATTGGTAATATGGATATTTCTACACAAAGAGTTTTATTTTGAGAATAAAGGAAACATAAGAGAAAAAAATAAAGTGGAAGACCACATGACTAGGATTCCCCACTCATGTGAGGTAGAAATACAAGATGAAGTGATATTTAATTAATATATTTTAGTAGAACAACTATATTTTATTGAAAGATAAAAACCATGGTTTGTTGAATTGAAAAATTTTCTAGTAACCTCTCGATTTATATATCTCCCATACTAGAAACATATCAATAAATATATATATTACTTAGGGATTTTTGTTTGGGATTACATATATATTTTTAATGTTTGAAATGTTGTAATGATATGAAGGTTTTTTTAAAGTGTGGTATAATTTATCCTATATTTTTTATACATTATCTTTTTTTTGAATCATTAGACCTAAAATATTTTCTTGGAATATTCGGAAATCTAGATTATATTAGCCCAAACTGATTAAAAAAAACTCCGGATTTTATTAGAAATGTGAACAATTTAAATTCACTAATTTATTAACAAAAATATAAGAACATCCCAAGAAAATAATACTCACTTGAGTAATTTTTTATTTATATGGTATATATTGTGTGTGACCCTTTCCTATATCCATTGAAAATTCATACATCTTATTATTTTAAGACTATATTTCAAAATATGAGAATGTTAATAACACAAAAACAAATGATTCACTATATTTTTTGATTTGTCTAAAGTAATCCATTTTGATGATTTATAGTCCCATGAGGAGTCCTTATTTTCCAATAAACCCAATTTTGTAGCATGAACATGGATGATTTAATGATTATTTTTTATGCACTGCAATACATCAAAACCTTAACTCCCATATAAAATATTGAAAAATAATGTTAAAACATTAAATATTATAGATATCATTGAATGGACTAATAAAGAAAATATAAATACTAGAGAAAGTGGACGGAAGGTACATTTTTAACTTTTATAGTATCATTAAAAACGCTAATTAGAATGATTCCATACTGGTTGGTTGATGAAAAATGATTTCATTTCCCAATAAAGACAGTCGAAAATGCCTATTGGGATATACAAGAGGTAAATATGGATTTGAAACAAGATGGATAAGAAACGAGATTTAAATTTCAACAACTTGAAAAATATGAATTTTAAACTTTTAAACACTATATTTTCAATAGATTGTAAAATAATGGAAGATGGTAATCTAATTCATAAGATAGATTTCGATATAAGATAAAAGGTGATACATTAAAACTCATGAAAAAATTAATACTAGTGAAACCTCATTTTAGATGAGAAGGATCATTTACTTTGACTGACGTGTATCCATTTTATTCTGAGAAGATAATAAATGAAGGAGAAAAAACCCATTCACTATAAATTATCACCAATAGAAATGTATCTTTATATTCGACCAAAAATATTAATGTACTAGATAATATTCATCTAACACATATACAACTAAAAACTTTTGGTTCCACCATTACATAATATTATTTATTGGTTTTACAATATTAAATATACTCATGTTATATAGTATGTTATTATTCATTGAGGTAATTGTGTTATTCATGTGTGGGTGAGGTAAATATTTTAGTTTTATAAATTTAAATTTTTTTGTTCTATATATATCTTTTGAGTATTTATTTTCCATTTTACTGTGTTTTGAAACCCGTTGGGATGAAAAAATACCATTAAATTTTTTTGAACCACTAAAAATTATGAGATGATTATTTTTCAATGGAAGGTTAATATGGATTAGCATTGAAATAAACTTATTTTCAAATATACTTTCTGGTAAATTTATCAAAATCCTGCTACATTTTAATCCCCATTTTATGATATTGTGTCAAATGTAAATTTCACTTATCTGAGAGTCTTCAAAACTATTTATTACATCATATTCACAGTGACTTAATTCCTTTAGAGAAGCTAACCATGTTTGATTAACATAAATCTTATTATAATTCTTTTCATGATAGTAGAATATTGGGGAAGTTGTGTTAAAAATAACCAGGTTGTTAATCTGATTCAAAAACCCATTTTTATAACAATATCATATTCTAGCCTACTAGAATATCTTACACTTTTTTTACTAGAATACAAAAATAAAAAATATTGATACCAAATTAGAAGAAAAATATTTTTCAATATCACGATTAAGTAGTAAATATATGATCATAGTAGAGATAAAATGTTAGAGAGGTTATTAGGAGTAAAAATATATAAAATGGAAGATATGTTTTCATCATATCTACTAAAGGAACAACATATATGTTTGAAGTTTTTATAATTAGATTTCAGTGAGGATATTTTTTATGTTTTTATAAGGATAAATATTATGAATAGAAAATAAGAATGTTGATAAAATCCTTCAAATAAGAGAAATTAAGTTCACACAATTTCATCAATATCAATGATTTTTCTATGATATAAAAATTCTAATTTTAGTAGAATTCTAAAAATGGAAGAAATATATTGAAGGAAATAGAAGGAATAAACAATAATAAATTCTTAAGTTATTTAAGTTCTGACATTTCGTGAAAATCCTCGAAGTGTTTGGAGATGAATATTTTTAATGGTAAAGGATGGAGGATACCATTCATGGTTATAAACCAGAAATCAATGATTTTACTTTAAATAAGATCCAAAATTCAACATTATAATATTTCACATTTAATAATAAAACCAACCAGCCATTAACAACAAAACTCGAATTTTAATCAAAATAAGTACATTTATATGTCTTATTAGGTGGATATCATGGAACTCTGGAATCCTGTTGTAACTATTTCATAAATATGGGATGACAAATGATTTCTTGAAATTATTAAACTATGTGATTAGATAAATAGTTCCAAGAAAGTAGGTAAAAATAATCAAGTGATTATTAGTGAAGTGGAATGGAATTAAATATAACTCATGGTGGAAATGAAATAACAGAAGCATATGAGGAATGATATGTTTGAGTGATATATCTATGAAAATATTGGTCTACCATTAACTATGTATTTTAATTTTTCATTGGTAATATTATTGATATTCACATTCTCATGAGTTTAAGGAAAATATATGGGGGAATATTAAAAGATGAAAAGTAAATATATATGTTAAATATTTCATTAACATTATCCCCTAATATTTATTTTCCAATTACCTTTAAAAATATTATTCAATTAAATTTTTTATCACATTAAATTTTGTGACTACTACAATAAGTATACATAATGTGTAAGTTTAATCTATTTTTTTAATATATCAATAACATTAATACCTAACTATTGATAATAATTTTGTTAATTTTTAGAAGGAAATGAAGTGGTAAAAGAAACTATGGTAAAAGATAAATTTGGTAACAATTGTGAGGTGAATGTTTGGTTGTGCCCATACAACTGAGTCACTTTGGAATGGAGATCAATCATATATAAAAGTCATTCTAAGTATCCAATGATGAGAAAACGATAAAGGCCCATTATCTATAAGACTAATCAGTCAACATAGAGAAATATATATGGTTCATTCAAATATATTGGCATTATAGGTATAAGTAACCCTAATACTCATAGTAATATAAATAAGTAAATCTATACATCCAATTCGTATATATATGTCCATACTATTGTTTTTGGACATGAAGCACATTTCTCACTAATCGAATTGAAGATTACTTGGCTCAAATGAATGAATACCATAGAGTTTTAGACTATAAATTTAGAAAATTCCTATGTCAAGATCTAGGAATAAATATATACTTAAGTGATACATAATAATAACACCTGTCGCAAATAGCACACATATTAGTAATATTTTACTATTTGTAAGGACTTCTAAGAATATCCTTTTAATGTTTATGGTTTAAATAAATTAACATTATGGAATTAAATAAAATATATAATATTATTTCATATAACTGCTATGATATGTAAGATTAATATTATGATATATAAAGACAACATCAAAAAAATGTAAATGTTATTTATGAACCAAAATATGATACATAAGTGACACACTTTTAAAATCTATAAAAATAACAATTCACACTTCTAGAAATAATTTAAAATATTTTTAATAAACCACAATAGTGAATATTATTTTGACAACACATAAATCCAATCCATATTAATGGAGCTCAAAAAAATATATTCAAATTAAAGAATTTTAATTATCACAAAGTCCATGTATTGAGTGATGTAGTGTGAAAAGAATTAAAGAATTTTGATTTGGAATAGTATATATATATATATATATATCTCAGTGAGGAAATTTAAGTTATTTTGTAAGAGAAAATCATTAAGGTTGAACATGGATATAGATAAAAAAGAATATATTACAGAGTAGGAGGATAAAGGGAGGACAACATAATATTCCATTTTAAATCATTCTTTATACTATTATTTTAATTTTGTTGGTTTTTATTTTTTTACATTTTTTATTACCTATTTAACAAATGGGGAAACTCATCTTAGGTATTGGGATAGAGGAGGAAGTACATTTTGTAAATTATAGAGTATCTATTTTAATAAATTTATTATTTTCCTATTAATTTATGTCTATATTTAGCCTTCGGTTCCGATTTTGAATTTAATTATTTTAATGTTTTTATTCTTGTTCATTTCTTTCTTATATGGTTGATAATTTTCATTATCCCCTCAATTCTTATGCCTATATATGATAGAATTGGAATGTTTGAGTGGTGAGAACATGGTTATTGCTGATATGTGTGTTGATGGAAATGGATTTCCATTAAATAATGTTGGAACCCTGAAACTATTTTTTATTATCATAATTGGAATTTGAAAATGGTATTATAAAGGTATCAATTTATATTTTCCACATAGATAATAACTATTTTTTATTATTAGTGAGTATATTTTGTTAAATAATATCATTTATTTCATGATACAATAAATAATGAAGAAACTTTGGATCCATTCATTCTTTAGTTAATAAGACAATGTGATAAATATTCTCAAGACTACGATAACATTTCATCTTGTAATTCAATAATTTATGATAATGGCATTTTTCCACAATTTTTTGCATTATATATATATATATATTATGATAAATTATTACCATTATAATATATTCGATGAAGAGAATATTCTTGATGATAAAAAGAAAATAATCTATGATATCACCTCTTATGATCTCTTTAAATTAATAGATATCTCAGCAACCCGAGTAGCCATGAATGAAAAATGTGGGAAGACCATCTAATATAAATGTATCTCATAATAAGCATGAAAATAATGTGACAGAAAATAATTTGAGATATTTTGATATTTGGATCTATTTAAGGTGGAACAATTTTGATATTTATACCATTAAACCAATTGATTTTTTTCATCTGATTACTATAATGTAAATATAAATATTATCACATAGTGATTTCTCTTCTATCTATCATTAGTGTGATAATTCCTTTAGTGTATTTGTATCATCTAATGTTTATAATAGTTCTTCTCTATAATTAGATTCTATAGATTCGTTGAAAATTTAATTAAACGTGTATCCAATTATCTAGATGACTTATATATGATAAGACCCAATTTATGTATAATTATTATGTGTTGGGAGCTCGTAAGACATTGAGACATCTCATTTTATGTTTACACATGGAGATATTTATGAATAGAGGTCTTAAGGGGAGGCCCTCCAAGATTAACTCAACATGTTTGATATTTCATTTGATATTATTATATGTGAACATGTGTGCTGGTCCTTATACATGGATATATATTTAATTTAAATCACAAATCAAGAAATTTTTTGTATAGATGGAAACAACCATGAAATTTTCTTGTGATGTGGTAAGATACATCCTATACATTATAAGTGATATGAAATTAATTAAATAAGTCAAAAAATAATTTCACTATTCTATTTTAAAGAAAAAAATATATCTCTTGAACTTTAACTGAAGTTGAACTATATAATGCATCCCATACCCTTTTTATTTTATAATATAAAATTAGAAAGGGAAATAAGGATTAATCAACCATATATCTTTATGACACAAGTATGAATATTTAATGTTGATATATGGGTAAAAAAATTTATTTTATTATAACATTTAGTTTGTAGGATAGTTTTTTGTAGTTTTTACATTAACTTGTTAATTTATTTAATTCATGGAATCTTATTAAACCCTAATCATTTATTTTATCTAATTGCACCTATGACAATGAGAATGTATCATAGATGATTAGAAAATATGTTTATAGAAAATGTGATTAAATTATATTAAATATAATATTAAGAATAAATATTAATATTGGTATTTTGAATATTAAATATTCATGTAATATAGACCACATTAACGACAAAATAAGATATTTGAGTTAACAATATGTGAGTTAATTTTTATTAGTTGTTTTATTATTCACAAGGTAATGAATATATTAATTTTTATTCCCTATTTCATTGAATAAAATAATAAATACATAATCATAGTTATATTAATATTTAAATAAATATTTAAACATGATTAATGTGAATATAATATTTATTTATTGAATGAATAATTTTAATTGAAAAAATAATTATTTTTCATTTCAATTTTCGATAATTCCATTGGATGATTAATAGGTCAAGTTAATTTCTAAATTAAAATGATATATTTCATTTAATATCACTTAATTAAATATTGATTTATTTATGAGTAAAATTATATTAGTTATGAGACATTCCTCATCATATGGTAATAATATTATTATTTGACATGGGGAATACCATATATTAAATATGTACTATAATAATTTGTTTTAACAATATGATTCAATTCCATGTAATATCATTTTATATATTTGGAGAATTTTTTTACATTTAATGTATCATTATAATTCTCTCAATAATTAACATAATAATATTTATGCCCACCCTCTAAAGAACTAAAAGAGAGTAAGTGAAGTCCTAATTGTTATCAGTTATAAAGGACACACATCATTTGGATTCATCCCATTATAAAATAGAATTCCATGAACACTACCTATAGTTTATTGGACTATGTGTAGATACATCTTGAGGATATACTTCAATGAAAAACTTATTCAACCTCTATTGTGTTTTGGGTTCACAAATAAAAAATTATTTCTAAGCAATTTTTGAGTGTTTCCTCTTTATAGTGTTTAGACATAATCATAGGGAATAATCACACACATTGAAAAGATATTATGAAGTATGTTTGTTTCCTTTAAAACTATTCTAGTATGTACCCACTAGCTACCCACTATGGCTCTACCGGCTAGATAGTATAGTTTAAAGAACCTCTTGAAACAATGTTTAGTGCATCGGCTCCCCAGCTTACTAGTGGGGCTCACTAGCCAACCAATATAGTATTTAGAATATTATAAACCAACAAAATGATCAAAAACTACCCAATGGAAATATAATGTCTACCCGGTGGATTTGATCCATTACAATGAAGATGCCTTAATTTTTTTAAATAACTTGATTCACCTCTTTAAAGACTTATCTTGAAAAAAGAGACTTTTATCTCGTAAAATGGATATAAATATATACATAGGGACTCTTTGGTCTCCAAAAATAATCTCTATAGAAAAACGTTGCCTATGAATCAGTCCACATGTTCCTTTTCATGGATTCACCAATTTATTTTATTTATCAAATGCAAAACCATGCTTTAATGACATCAGTACAATTTTCATGGCCTCTTTCTATTTGATCCAATTGGTCTTTTGATATAATTTTATAAAGGATATTCATTTCCCTAAATTTTATCTATATCTATCTTAATATTTATTTTTCTTCACTATTATATAGAGATAATGTTTAGTTCTTTGTAAAGGGTTATTAAAAAAACTATTATATTCATATTCACATTTTAGGTGCTAAGAAATTTTAATGTCAGGTATTTGGTTCTTCATTTCTATTAAAACCATGGCAATATTTTTCATTCTTTATTTCAATTTAAACCATTGGTTTTCCCAATTCTTAATTGGTTCATCATTTTCATTAAAATATTTGGATATATATCACCCTCTCATGAATTATTGATAGGGGATACACAAGGGGTAATTTTAAAAATATTGTAATGTTGTATTATTAATGTGTGCCTTTTTAATATTCACAACTTCTTTCCCATGATGATTAATGTTTTATTTTATACTACAATAATTTTTCATTGATTAATTTATTCAAAATATATTTTCTTATGTGTTAATTTATAATATTTTGTAGCAGCATTTTTAAAATGGTTTATAAATAAAATTCACCCACATTTCTATTTTATATCTTACCTATAATTGGTATTCTATGTGATCATTGTCTTTTATCAAAATACCTTTATTTTCAATATTAATTTCTTATTTTAAAAATAGTAATCATTTTCAATATTATATCTATGTAAATGGATTATTTTGAAAACAACATGAGTAGCAACAATGTATAATCTATGTCTCATAATAAATTTTTTGTTTTTTGAACTATACATATTAGAAAACTCACATGTCTACTTTTATTTGTGTCATAGTACACACCATATATAAAATTATTATGAATTATTTTAAAACATCAAAATAATCGGAGGAAAAATGGAATCTCGGTGACATTGTAGCTTTTAACTTAATAAAAAATTTATGAATGCTTTATATTGTTGTTTCAAAACTAATGAGTTTAACATTATTTCAACATGAAAAACAAAAAACTGAAATTTTAGTTTTTTATAATTTATTTATTAAACAATAAATAAATTGAGAGAAACTAGCTATAAAATGTTTAAGAAAGATTTTGGAAGATTTTGGAAGATTTTTTAGGTATCCATATGAACCTATTATGGGAATGATTACCCTTTTACTGAAATTACCAATAGTGGGAAGTATATTATTGATTATTGTTGCATTAGAATATATTAATGAAAATCCATTAGTATTTTATTATATCACAAGATCCCAATGTATTGATAATATAGGAATAAAAAGATATAAAAAACTGTATTTAAGCATTAAATTATATCTCTCTGGACCTGTGAGAAATCAATGACATGTTAAGATGACAATAAATCTAAATAATTAAAACAGATAAATGAATAAACCTTAAAAGTCATTATTGATGAGTCATGTGATGGTGTTTAAATCGATCATCAATACAGTAATATATACTTATTCTTCAAATGAATAAAATCTTTCCATTTTGAAAAAATTTATTAATCAAAAAATTGAATAATATGTGATAAGATTTGAATGAAAAAACAAATAATGATTACGGATAGAATTCTCCTTGAATATAAATAATAATAGGTAAAAGATGAATATAAATAATAAAGAAATCATGGTTTCATCCTACTGTGATAGTGACGATAATCTATCCCCAAAATATTCATTCTATGAATGTTTAATGTGTCTGAAAGCCAATGTCGAGGTTAGTAGAAGAGTTAATTCAAAAAATGCATCATGTTATTCTAGAAATTACTCATATTCATATCTTTATTCCAATTAGATAAGATATACATATCTTAAATAGAACCATAATAATGTTTAAGAATATTTTTGTGAATGAAATTCAATTTATCATTAGAATAAAAATATATAATCATAATCTTATTGAAATTATTTATCATGATATTAAAAAACATGATTTATCATCAACATTAAATGATCAATGTAATTTTAATGAAATGAAATAAACAACATAAGATATCAAAAAATATCTTAAAAAAGTAACCCAAGGTGAAAATTTTGAAATAAAATTTTGGGTTATGAATGACCCAATCACTCATTATGGTTTTCTTTTTTTGAAATTAAAAATTATTATAATAACATGTATTTTAAAAAATGAATGTATAAAAACATGTTTTTTAATTATTATTATATGATAATAAATCTAATTAATGATTCTCATTATAGAACATATAGTTATGGTAGAATAAAAAAGACTATATTTCATCCATTATATTTTCACAAATATTTTTTTAAATAAAAAATTTGTACCAAAATTCCTAATAACTAACTTATACAGACCAGGAATCTATTTACCAAAAAGTAAGGTTTCATAATTTTATATTAAACATGTATATAGTGTATATCAACAAAAAAATGTTACATATATAGTGTATTATCTTGATTCATGTGTAGTAACCCCTATAAATTTAATGAACATGAATATAAGGCCCTGACCATAAGCCTCACTTAGTATTGAATTAAATGAATAATTCACATTGAGGATCTTTTCAGGTTTATATTTTTAGAGAATTAGATCATAACTATTACATCTCAAAATATTACACAATAGACACTTCTACAGAGTTTCCTTTTTTTTACAAAACATGAACTCTTAAAAAAAGTCATGTCTAGTTCCATGTTTAAGATAGCATGATTTTTCCATGATCCCATCCTTGACCCTATTCCACATTATGTCCTGTGAAAAACATTTCAAAAAAACATTGGGTGAGCATAAAAAGCTCAGTAAGGGATACACAAAGACAGAAAACTGTTAGTTTTTCAAAACATCAAGTAAACCATGAATAATTTATCAAAGTAACACTTTTTACATTTAAGAAGTAGTAAATACTATTCACTAAAAAATCATTACATACCCTTTTGTAACCAAAATATTACCATAAACCCCATATAAAGAACACATAACATATAAAGGTAACTTGGGACATAAACATACTTAAATGGAATAACCATACGGTGAACTTTCACACATATCACTAAATGGAATAGCCATACGGCCGACTTCCATACCCAATTCATTGGAGGTTATAACGTAACCACCCATCCTGGTATTCACGGAACCTCCCGTCATATGGTTTATCATGTAAAAACCCGTCAAATGTCCAAGTACCATTATAAAGTCATAAGACATAAAACAAATATAATGGAGAGAAAACATTTCCACATTTCAATCACAATATATCACTTAAATATATAACAAATACATTATCAAAACCATTTTCAATACCAAAATACATAAAAGAGTATATGGTATTTATTTCATTTTAAAAACATTGCGGCTTATTGAGGAATCCAAAGACCAAATAATACTCGCGGTGGAGGAAAAGGGCGTTGTCACCGCATAGGATAAAATAAACATTATTTTTTTCATTTATTAGAACACTTCGTAGAAAATGATTCCCTTTGAATGAAATGAAAAGTCAAAGGTATTTTAAACAGTGTATAAAAGAAAGTCTTGTATTAGAAAAAAATATGCCTCAATGAAAGGAGATTGAGATGAAGTCCCTTTCCTCGTGTCCGACTTGACTCGATCACCCATTAATCTCCTGAATAATAAACTAGTGTTAATTTATACATTCTTAAGAACATTTTTCAAGCCTATTATTACTTTTATATCACTTATTGTCATGTTATAAACATTATGTAATCATTTAAGTTTCTAATGTTCGTTTTTTCAACATTTGCTACTTAAGTCAAAAAAAGGACTTCTTACAATTACATGTTGTTCATGTGGTCAAAGGTTCATTATATCCATAATTATATTCCTGATTTGGATATCATATATGTCATATATATCTAGAATATATTTGTATTTATAATAATATATAAAATTTAGAGGTAAGAAATGAAATGCACCGTTCATGGAGACGGTAAGCCGTACGTACGCATGAACGCTACATTCATTTCTATTTCGTATTTAATGGAGTGAAATAATAATGATATAAAGGTAAATTATAATTACATTATAATATCATATGTAATATCATTAACTCCATCCTTTATAAATCCCACATATGGCCTTAACGAATCAAATCACTTTGAGGGGGCGGAAGTCAGCACTTCCTAAAATTAAATTATCACGTTTACCCATAATGGAAATAATAAAGGTATTACATAAATGAAAAAAATACATAAGAATAAGTAAAACATAAAAATAATATATATATCATATATAAATAGAGTTACATCTTAATGGAAACCATGAAATGTGTTAAAAGAAGATTGAACAATCATCGTTCAGTGAGGCAGAAATTCGCCAACCACAGAAACAATATGTTCTTTAACCATTAGGAGAAGGTGTGTGTAAATTTAAATACAATACTTCTCATAACAACATCCTAGTATATTTAAGATATTGGTGTTGTTACAAAATAAAGTAATAAAGAGTTTATGGGGTTGGAAGAGAAAAATAAAACAAAAGAACAGAAGTCAAGACATTACCTTTAAATCGGGTAACTCTTCTTGGTTTGAACCAAAAGGGTTTATTGAAGATATTTATGCCTAAGGTAAGGCTTCTAAGATGAGGAGAGGGATGTGGAGAGTTAAATTGAGAAGCTCTTGGTCGATAAAAAAGCTTGAGAGGTGTGGGTAAGGTGGTGAAGGTGGGGGCCTTTTATAAGAGGAGAGGAGGGGCACTCTTGGAAATTTATAAAATGTTACTTTATTATATAATGAGTTTCGGATTTTAAAGTTCCCAAAATTAAATATTTAGAGGGTAAGATGATAAGGGTTCTAAATATACTCGTCCAATAGGTCTTTGACATGTGTAAGTCTTAGATTTTACATTATCTTTTCATTTTATTTAAATCGTTAAATAATGAGGTAATCGCTGCATCATTATGGTGTCATAAATAATTTAATTTATTTAATGTCTAAAAATTATAAAAAAATATAATGATGTAGGAAAACGTTTTATGTTTCTAATTAATATTTATAGTAAAAAATATGACTTGTATGACCCCATGTAAAAATAGTTTTAGTAAAACAATACATGTTTGTGACATTTTTATTTTAACGTTAAATAAAAAATTATTAATGCCATTTTCTTACCCAAGTGGATCCATGGGGTCCCAAAGTTGACCAATGGATTTTTTTGGTCGGAAATGACACATCCAACAAGGTTAGGACATGTTTCAAGATCATTTCATATTATTATAATATTATTTTTACCTTAAATTACACTTATTACCTCTAATTGTGATTAATAAAGCATAAAAGTTATTATTCAACAAAAATTATTTTAAATCCCATTGAACCACATTTTACTTCTTAATGACATCCATTTATTTAGGATTTTTTAAATTCAATTAACAGAAGTGGTAAGGTTTCATTTATACGAAAAATCAATATTTTTAACTACCACTTAGTGGTTTCACTATTCATCAAAAATTAATGTTTTTTAGAAAAATAAAAACAATTCACCCTAAGATATATTCGATATTCCAAATTAAAAAATGATGTCTATTTTAAAAAATTACAAACATATAAGTTAGAATAATGAATTTAATAATTAATTCCCGTGGTCAAAATAAATACCGTGTTTTTAGGAAGCAATATCAATCAAAAGATTGACACTTGTTTAAGTCAAATTTTAAGGTGAAGTTAATTCCAATGACCACCATTAGATAAAATGGAAGAAAAATAATTTAATTTCAATTTAAAAAAAATTAAAAATATAATCTAATAATATAAATAAATTATATTAAAAAGAGGTTTTGAATTAAAATACAACATTTTTCACTATTCATTAAAAAATGAACTCTATCGGAAAAATACCAAAAATTTACACAATGTAAATTTTAATGTCCTGATAATAAAAAATAATTTTTTATTGGCTAATAGAATGTATAAGAGTGACCAAAACTCTACTTAATGAGGGTTCTCCATCAAAAGGCTATAAGTCGTCCTTTTAGTGAATATTAGAGTATCTATGCTTAAAATTGAATTCTTTTCTTATTTTAAGACTTTATCTTTTATTGGATAAATGTAAAAACATTTATCAAACATATATAATCATATTTTAGTTATTTCTATTCATTCCTGCCAATACAACGGCTACGTGTTAACTACCATTTAAAATAACATTATTATATTACTAGTGTGCAACATAAGATTTCAAAGAAACTCATTGTTTCCTATCAGGTACGCTATCGATCATAGAAACCCCTTTAAAGTAAAATTAATATTTAATTCTAAAATATTAATAAATATGAAAATGTATTATTATTTATTTACCTGGGATGTTACATACTTCACCCCTTTTGGGAATTGCGTCCTCGCAATTTTATTCACTTATCAAAATAAGGGGGGGTATTTATCCCATATAGAATTTTCAGTTTCCCACATTTCCTCTTTCAACCATATGGGTTTTTCCATAAAACCTTCACCTAATAAATTACCTTATTTTTCAACACTTTCTCTCTTTGGTCAAGAATCTGGACTGGTTTTTCTTTATAAGAGAGATTCTCCTCCAACTGAACTACCTCTGGGCTCAAAACTTGAGATGGATCTGGCATAAACTTTCTCAACATCGAAACATGAAAAACATTGTGCACCTGGGACAAACATGGAGGTAAAGCCACTCGATAAGCAACTGATCCAACTCTCTCCAGAATTTCATATGGTCCAAAGAACCTTGTACTCAGCTTTCCTATCTTACCAAATCGCATCACACATTTCCATGGTGAAACTTTGAGAAAAACATGATCACCTACCTCGAAAGATAAATCGTTCCTCCTGTTATCCGCATAACTTTTTTTCATGCTCTGAGTTGTCCTCATGTGTTTCTGAATCAACTGAACTTTTTCTACCACCTCTTCTACCAATTCTAGTCCCATCAACTTCCTTTCACCCACATCATCCCAAAAATGTGGAGTTTGACACTGCTTCCCATATAATGCTTCAAACGGAGCCATCTGTATACTGGAATGAAAAATGTTATTATATGAAAATTCAACCAAAGAAAGATGTTGGTCCCAACATCCCTGATAATCCATCGAGCAAGCATGTAGCATATCCTCCAAGGTCTGAATTGTTCGTTCTGACTACTCATCTGATTGAGGATGAAAAGCTGTACTACAATTTAATTCAGTTCCCAACGACTACTAAAGGCCTTTCCAAAAGATAGAAATAAGCCTATGATCATGATAAGATAAAATGGATAGGGGAACTCCATGCAAACTAACTATCTCTTTAACATACAACCAAGCAAGTTGATCCAGATACAAAGTATCTCGAATAGGAAGGAAATGATCAGATTTAGTCAATCGATCAACAATAACCCAGATTGCATTATTACATCGAGATGTCTTTGGTAATCCCACAACGAAGTCCATCGATATATTTTCCCATTTCCACTCTAGCAGCGGTATTAGCTGAAGCATACCTTTTGGTAACTGCCACTCTGCTTTAAAATTCTGACAAGTTAAACACTTTACTGTATAATCGGCAATATCTCTTTTCATTGCATCCCAGCAGTAATACTCCTACAGATCTCTGTATATCTTAGTACTACCAAGATGAACTCAAAACGGGGAACTATGAGCCTCACATAACAACTCATTCATCAACTGTGAATCACAAGGCACACATAATCTATTCCCAAACCTCAAAAAACAATCATTATCAATGTTAAATTCAGGCAACTTACCCTTCTGAACCAGCTCTACCTTTTTATGCAACCCACTGTGTTTCTTCTATGCTTTCTTAATGCTGTCTGATAGAGATTATTTCACTGACACCTGAAACAAAATAGAAGAAATTCCTGTACCAACAAATTATATGCCAAAGCTCATCAAATCTTTAACTAAAGGATCACATTCCAAACGTAACATGGTTAATGAAGATTAACTTTTTCTACTCAAAGCCTCAGCCACTTTATTTTCTTTTCCCGGATGGTAATGAATTGTACAATCATAATCCTTGATTAATTCCAGCCATCTCCTCTGTCTCATGTTCAATTGTTTCATATTGAATATATACTTTAAACTTTTGTGTTCAGTATATATTTCACACTTTACTCCATACAAATGATGACTCCAAATTTTTAGAGCAAAAACAACAGCATCTAATTCCAAGCCATGTGTAGGGTAATTTACCTCATGAGTTTTCAAATGACGTGAAGCATAAGAAATTACCTGATCATTCTTCATAAGGACACAACCAAGTCCCTTCAACGAAGCATCACTATCAATAACAAACTCATCATTTCTGGAAGGAAGTGCCAAAATTAAAGCATTCACCAATCTTCTTTTCTACTCCTGAAAACAATAATCACATTCTTTTGTCCAGATAAACATAACACTCTTCCCAGTTAGCTTAGTCATTGGACTAGATAACCATGAAAAATTTTCAACAAACCTTCGGTAGTAACCTGCCAAACCAAGAAAACTACGAATCTCGGTTACATTTGTGGGTCTTGGCCATTCTTCAACAACTTTTATTTTAGAAGTATCAACATTTACTCCTTTGTTTGAAACAATGTGACCAAGGAAAGAAATTTGTTGCAGCCAAAACACACACTTGCTGAATTTTCCATACGGTTTATTTTCTTCTAAGGTTTGCAAGATAAACCTTAAATGAATTTCATGCTCATATTTAATTTTACACAACACCAAAATATCATCAATGAAAACAACCAAAAAATGTTCCATGAACTCAAGGAAAATTCTATTCATAAGGTCCATGAATATAGTAGGTGAATTGGTTAACCCGAAAGGCATAACTACAAATTCATAATCACCATATCTAGTATGGAACGCAGTCTTTGGAACATCTTCTTCTTTTACTTTCAACTGATGGTACCCCGACATCAACTCAATCTTTGAAAATTATCGAGCTCCCTGGAGCTGATCAAACAAATCATCGAAATGAGGAAAAGGATACATGTTCTTAACAGTGATATTATTCAATGCTCTATAATCAATGTAAAGTATCATTAAACCATATTTATTTTTTTCAAACAAGGCAGGAGCACCCCATGGTGATGATCGAGGTCACATGAAACCCTTATCTAATAACTCCCGTAAATTCTTCTTTAACTCTACAAGTT
Organism: Viscum album; assembly: GCA_963277665.1. Classification (NCBI taxonomy): domain Eukaryota; kingdom Viridiplantae; phylum Streptophyta; class Magnoliopsida; order Santalales; family Viscaceae; genus Viscum; species Viscum album. Next base: position 107,644,364 of record OY728149.1, read on the forward strand.
CAACTTGAGCCATTCAATAAGGGGGTTTTGAAATTGGATTAGAATCAGGAACTAACTTAAAAGTAAATTCAACTTCCCGATCATGAATAATAACAGGCAACTCATCAGAAAAAACATCAAGATACTCTTTTACCACTGCCACATCATTAATCTGAATAGTTCCTTTATTTTCATCAATATGTGCAAGGTAACTTTCATTTCCATCTTTTACTAGTTTCTAATCTTCCTGATATGTTATCAAAATAAAGGGTTCATTATTGTACACAAAATGAAAATATTTCTGAAAGGAAACCATTTTAGCTCTGCAGTCAATCTTATCATGATAAATAGAAAGCCAATCCATGCGCAAAATAACATCAAACTCTACTAGAGGAAAAACAATAAGGTTTTCAAGTAGATTCTTTCTACACACAAGGATATGAAGGTTCTGGTAATTTCTTTCTATCTCAACGTTACCTCTAAGAGTTTTTACCATAAGTTAATGATTCATATCTTGAAGTGGAGTTCCCAATTTACTAGAAATATTATCAGAAATGAAAGAATGTGTAGACCCTGAATCAAACATCACATTGGCATAATCTGAACAAACAAACAGTGCAACTAATACTACTTCATTCGATGGCACAACATCTGCTGAAGTAGTTGCAAAGGATTTCACCACCCCTTTATGCTTTTAGTCTGGCTTCTTTCCATCAGTTGAGTTCTTCGTTAGAAACTCATCTGCATAATGACCCATTTCATTACACTTAAAACATCTTACCACTGTCTTTTAATTACCTGCTTGATCATCTTCCTTACAGTTACGAGAAATATGACCAAACGTACCACACCGAAAGCACTTTCTAGACATGGATAAACATTCTCCAGGATTCATTTTACCACACTTCTCATAGGAAGGATATTTGGTTTTCTTACCTCCTTCCTTCTTTGATTAATTCTTCCCCTTTGCCTGCCAACTGGACCTCTTATTCTGCTGTTCTTCAAAGAACACATGATCATCGGAAAACTCCATTTCCACCTTCTACACACATCAAACATGTTTTTCATTACTTTTGAACTCACGAGATGCTAAATCCTTTCAAAACTTTGGCTTTAACCTTAAGTAAAAATGGTTGATTTTACTATCAAGAGCTCGTATGAAATTTGGAGCATACCTTGCCAGCCAAGTGAACTTTGCTTCATATGTATCCACTGAGTCATCTTACTGCCACAATTCTAGGAATTGTTTTCCATCCTAAGACAAACCACCTTAGGAAAATATTTCTCAAGAAACATACCTTTGAATTTATCCCAGTAAAGATCATAAATCTCATCACTATCTCGGATATTTTTCACCATCGACCACCACTAATCAGCTTCACCTTTAAAACGGCAAACAAAAAGACTAACCTTTTTATGTTATGAACACCCCATGACATGAAAAATCTTCTCCAGTGCTTTAATCCACCCTTCTTCTAGCACAGGCTCAGATGATCCTCTGAATGATGGGGGATGTTGCCTCCTGAAATGTTCGACCACTGACATGTTCCTCTGCGGTTGATCTGGATGATCTCATGCATGGATACCACCACCATTTAGAGCCTATGTCAACTTTTCCATCACTGCAACAAACTATTCAGTTCCAATTTTGACAATCTCAGGTTGCTGTTTTGGAAGGTTCTCTTCCTCCTGATGACGTCCCAACAGAGCTGCCCTATTTCCTCTGCGGAAAACCATTATGAACACAGAAATATCTTAGGCGAAACAACATGGTAATCTTAAAATGGTATATCATTTCAATCATACCATAAATTAATTTATATATTTATCAATTTTCTAACTCCTAAAGTTGTCTAAACCGACCTATGATACCAACTATAAGGCCTTGTCCTTAAACCTCACTTAATATTGAATTAAAGGAATAATTCAAATTGATGATCTTTTCGGGTTTAGAGTTTTTGAGAATTAGATCATAACTATTACATCTCAAAGGATTACACAATAGACACTTCTACAATTTTTCCTTTATTTTACAAATCATGAACTCTTAAAAAAAATTCAAGTCTAGTTCCATGTTTAAGACAACATGACTTTTCCTTGATCCCATCCATGACCCTATTCCACTTTATTTCCTGTGAAAAACATTTCAAAAAAACTTGGTGTGAGCATAAAAAGCTCGATAAGGGATACACAAAGAAGGAAAACTGTTAGTTTTTCAAAACATCTAGTAAACCATGAATACTTTATCAAAGAAACACTTTTCCCCTTTAAGAAGTAGTAAATACTCTTCACTGTATAAAAGATCATTACTTACCCTTTTGTAACCAAAAGATTACCATAAAACCCATATAAAGAACACATAACATATAAAGGTAACTTGGGACATAAACATACTTAAATGGAATAACCATACGGTCAACTTCCACTAATATCACTAAATGGAATAGCCATACGGCCGACTTCCATACCCAATGCATTGGAGGTTATAATGTAACCACCCGTCCGGGTATTCACGACACCACCCGTCATATGGTTTATCACGTAACCACCAGTCAAATGTCCAAGTACCATTATAAAGTCATAAGACATAAAATAAATATAATGGAGAGAAAACATTTCCACATTTCAATCAAAATATATCACTTAAAAATATAAAAAATACATTATCAAAACCATTTTAAATACCAAAATACATAAAATATTATATGGTATTTAATTCATTTTAAAAACATGGCAACTTGTTGAGGAATCCAAAGACCAAATAATACTCGCGACGGCGTAAAAGGTCATTGTCACCGCGTACGATAAAATAAACATTCTTTTTTTGTTGGTTAGTAAACAACTTCGTATAAAAAGATTACATTTGAATGAAATGAAAAGTCCAAGGTATTTTATACAGAATATAAAATAAAGTCTTGTATTAGAACAAAATATGCCTCAATGAAAGGAGATTGAGACGAAGTCCCTTACCTTGTGTCTGACTTGACTCGATCGCTCTATAATCTCCTGAATAATAAACCAGTGTTAATTAATACTTGATTAAGAACCTTTTTCAAGCTTATTATTCCTATCATATCACTTATTTCCATGTTATAAACATTATTTAATCATTTATGTTTATAATGTTCATTTTGTCGATATTTGGTACTTACGTCAAAAATGGACTTCACAAAATTACATGTTGTTCATGTGGTGAAATGTTCATTATATCCAGAATGTTATTAATAATTTTGATATCATATATATCATATATATCCAGAATATAAATGTATTTATAATAATATATGACATTTAGAGGAAGGAAATGAAATGCACCGTTCATGGAGATGGTAAGCCGAACGTACGCATAAACGCTACTTTCATTTCTATTTCATATTTAATGGAGGGAAATCATAATGATATAAAGGTATATTATAATTCAAGTATAATATCATATATAATATCATTAAAACCATCCTTTATACATCCCAAATATGGCATTAACGAATCAAATCACTTTGATGGGGCGATAGTCCGCACTTCCTAAAATGAAATTATCACGTTTACCCATAATGGAAACCATAAATGTATGCCATAAATGAAAAAAATATAGTTGCATAAGGAAAAAATAAACGTAATATATATATAATATATAAATAGAGTGACATCTTAATGGCTACAATGAATGTTGTTAAAAGAATATTGAACAATCATCGTTTAGTGAGGCAGAAATTCACCAACCACAAAAATAGTATGTTCTTTAACCGTTAGAAGAAGGTGTGTGTAAGTGTAAATAAAATCCTTCTCATAACAACATCCTAGTATATTTAAGATACTCGTGTTGTTACAAAAGTAAGGAATATATATATTAGGGGGTTTTAAGAGCAAAATAAAACAAAAGAACACAGGTGAAGACATTACCTTTAAATCGGGTAACTCCTCTTGGTTTGAACCAAAAGAGTTTGTTGAAGAGCTTTATGCCTAAGGTAAGTATTCTAGAATGAGTAGAGGGATGTGTAGAGACAAAATGAGAAGATCATGGTTGAGTGAAAATCTTGAGAGGTGTAAGTAAGGTGGTAGAGGTGGGGGCCTTTTATAAGAGGAGAGGAGGGGCACTCTTGGAATGTTATAAAATGTTACTTTATTATATAATGAGTTTCGGATTTTAAATGTCCCAAAATTATATATTTCAAGGATAGGGTAATAAGGGTTAGAAATATACTCATCCAATAGGTATTTGAAATGTGTAAGTCTTATATTTAACATTATCTTTTCATTTTATTTAAATCGTTAAATAATGAGGTAATCACTTCATTATCATGGTGTCATAAATAATTTAATTTATTTAATGTCTAAAAATTATAAAAAAATATCATGATGTAGGAAATCGTTTTATCTTTCTAATTAATATTTATAGTCAAAAATATGACTTGTATAACCCCATTTAAAAATTATTTAATTAAACAATACATGTTTGTTACATTTTTTATTTTAACTTTAAATAAAAAGTTATTATTGTCATTTTCTTACCCAAGTGGATCCATGTGGTCCCCAAGTTGGCCCATGGATTTCTTCGGTCATCCTTGACACATCCAATAAGGTTAGGACATGTGTCAAGGTCATTTAATATTATTAAAACATTATTTTTACCTTAAATTACACTAATTACCTTTAATCGCGATTAATAAATACTAAAAGTTACTATTCACCAAAAATTATTTTAATCCCATTTAACTAAATTTTACTTCCTAATGACAACCATGTATGTCGGATTTTTGAAATTCAATTCACATAAGTGATAAAGATTCATTTAAATGAAAAATCAGTTTTTTTAACTACCACTTAGTAGTTTCACTATTCATCAAAAATTGATGTTTTTCAGAAAAATACCAAAAATTCACCCTAATCTATATTTGATATTCTGAATTCAAAAATGATGTCTATTTTAAAAAATTCAAAACATATATGTTGAATTAATTAATTTAATAATTAATTCCCGCTATCAAAATAAATAGCGTGTTTTTAAGAAGCAATATCAATCAAAAGATTGAAACTTGTTTAAGTCCAATTTCAAAGTGAAGTTAATTCCAATGACCACCATTGAATTAAATGGTAAAAATATATTCTAATTTTACTTTAAAAACAATTCAAATGATAATCTAATCATATAAATAAATTATATTAAAAAGAGGTTTTGAGTTAAAATAAAACATTTTCCACTATTCATTAAAAAATGAACTCTATTGAAAAAATAACAACAATTTACACAAAGTAAATTTTTATGGACCAATACTAAAGAATAATTTTATTTGTTATAATATAATGTATAAGAGTGACCAAAACTATACTTAAAGAGGGTTCCCCATCAAATGGTGATAAGTCAACCTTTTAGTGAATATTAGAGTATCTATGCCTAAAATTGAATTTTTTTCCTATTTTAAGCCTTTATCTTTTATTGGATAAATTTAAAAACATTTATCAAACATATATAATCATATTTTAGTTATTTCTATTCATTCCCACAAATACAATGGATACCTGTTAACTACCATTTAAAATAACATTATTATATTACTGGTGTGCAACGTAAGATTTCAAAGAAACTCGTTGTTGCGTATCGGGTACGCTATCGAACATAGAAAATCCTTTAATGTAAAATTAATATTTAATTAGAAAATATTAATAAACATGAAAATGTATTATTCTTTATTTACCTGGGATGTTACATTGAAAATCCGAATAGAGAGTACGTGATATTTAGTGGAAATTTAAGAAGAAAATTCACCAGTATAGGTTAAATTAGTTTTTTCAATTCAATGATTATAAAATATGTTTTATCCGTTGTTGGTTTAAAAAATATTTCTAATAATTATCAAATTATGTGATAATTATTTTAAAATATAATTAAAAATGATATTTTCAATATTTTTAATTTCAATGGAAAACTTTTATTTTCCTCTTTTCATTTTAAAAATTTTCATGTCATTGATAAAAAATATATTTGTTTAAAAATATTAAATGTTTGAGCATTAAATATACAGAGTCAAGTTTTGGCATAAACACAATGTTCATTCTAAAATACACAAATACTTATTAATCACAACTGACATCATCTAGTATTATATTTACGAAATTCCATTTCAAAAATAATGTTGGTTTGAACACTTTCCAATATGATATTAAATAAAATACAGATTTCAAAAATAAAAAGGATTTATCAACATCTAAATCACTTGATATTGTTCAATTATAACATTTTAGATTGACTGAATTTTGAATTATAATAGTAAAATTATATTCATTTTGTGATTCTCAATGATTATACAAGATTAACATGGGTTTTTCAATTTTCACAGAAAGCTGATATTTGTAAATATTTCATTGGATTCACCAATAAGGTAAAAAATAAAAAAATGAATAAAATATTTCTCATTTAAATTGATCATATGGAATAATTTGAAAATAATTATTTTTATTAACTTTGTTCTACCAAAGATAATAATCCTAATTTTTTCTCTTAGAACACCTCAATAAAATGAAGTAGTTAAAATATAGAATTGAACACCTCAAAAAATATCATCTTACCTCTTGAAGTATACAAAACATAATCAGAACATTATGCTTTAGGTAAAAAAATATCACTTTTATTTCATAAAACATGTTTCCATAAGTACCATACTACAATATAACCTTAATTAACATTGGAAAATTAAAATTTAAACACAAGACCTTTTCAAAGCGTTTGGATTTAAATGTGAAATTTATAATGGTAACGAAAACATAATGATTGTTGAATGAAAAAATAGTGAAGGAATATTTTTTGTTTACTCAAACTGAGGTAAATCATATTGAATCTTCAATAAAATAAATAGATATTTAGAAAAATCCATTCATATCAAATTTGATGAAAATATTTATAATCCATTATTACAATTTTAATATGTTAATAACATAATAATTTTGTAATTGAATACTTCACATTCTCCTAAAGATCCTATCATTGAAAATTACTCTATTCATATATCTAAATACTTGAAAAAATTCGAATGAAATTCCCTTAGACAATATAATTATTGATTTGGAAGCCTATACATTCACAAGAAGTCCTATATTAAAATAAGTTTTTCATCATTAATTCATTTATTTTCTACAACCTAAAATAAATGATGATTATACTAATGATTAATATTGTATTTTTTATACAATAAATGGCTAAAAAAATCTACAGGAAGAATGCTTGGTTTTATGTTTAATGATATAATGATGTTCCCACTATTGCTACAAAATGGGTTTGAAAAAATAAAATAAATGTGCAAGGTAACATCATATGTAAAATATATATACATATAGAAAATCAATGTGACCAGAAAGAAGTATTTATTACAGTGGAAACATTACCCCTCATTTTCTTGATAACAATCATTTGGAATCTTTTTTTCATTCACAACTCATTAAAATTTCAAACATTTACAGTTTTTTGTTGAATTTTATGTTTGAATTGTTTTATATTTTAAATTTTTTCTAAGAAACCACATAATATTGAAGATAAAAAATTTGTTAAACTCAATTTTATGTTTAAATTTTTTATTGTTTAAAAAACCCCATAGGTTTGGTATAAAAGATTATTTTTTATTCTTTTATATAATTAATTAGTCATTGGAAATGAATATTCATCATTATTTCTAGATTATGTTTAAAATAATTTAATACATTTTCAAATATATAAATATTATATAATTTTTAGATCTAAAATGAATATCATTTTCATGAATATTATTATATTTGGTCAAAATAATTTCAAACGAGTTTTAGCTACGAGTTAAAGTTCATTCATTATTCTCAAATCTATGAATAATATGGATAATTAATATCTATTTTAATGAAAATACAATAATTAAATACTAAAGAAATTATATATAGATAATGATTAGGAAGTTAGTATACATGTGATTATTTCTTATAATATTACATTGGATGAAGCTGATGTATTAGTTGACAAAAAATATTTATAGATGCATGATTAGGAGTAAGCTTTTCTATATTGCGAATTGTAAATATATTATTTTTAGTAGTTTTATTTTATATTATTTTCATTATAAACTTAAAAAATCTCATTTTTATGATTGGGAAAGGATTTTTTTCATTTATTTTGAAATTCTTAAAAATAAAGGTTGATTATTTCCTAAAAGAAAATTTTTTAATGTATCTAGTATTTATGATACTTATTTTGGAAGATATCAAATAGATTGAAAAAGTATATGTGATATTTATCATAATCGCATACATTACATATTCTCTTAGAGTACTAAAAATTATATTTCATTTTCTCGTGATACTTAAAATGTAAAATATATGGTGGTAGGGATTTTTTGAACCAAATTATATAGTTGGAGAAAAAAAACTAGATTTTGAGATAACGTTTCATTTTTTTGAGTTAAATGTGATAGTTCTAGTATGATAATCATGTCTTGAAATGATATTCTTCATATATTCACTAAAAACTTTGATATTCAACATCATGTTTTGAGATTAAACATTTAAAAAATATATATTATGGTATAATATATTAGTATGTATTTTTAATTAGTAAATATCTTCACCAAACCCTTTAAATTATAATGTTTTAATTTTAGTAATGGGTATATAGAAATGAAATTATTTTTATTATTATTCATTTCCTCTTCCTTTTTAAGTTTTCTTTTTTCTAATCATGATTTTTCAAATAATTTTCCTTTTTAAAATACCATGTTTATATTTTCAAAAATATTTTTTATGGTCACCTTGATTATCTTATATTTTATCTCATATACATTTATATATTAATTTTTTTATAATTATTTTTTATAATCAAATGAGGGGTTAGTGTTTTTTTGTGGAGAAACATCCAATTTATTTGGAGAAATATTTCAGTTTTTGGAGAAAGGTTTATGGTTATGTAGTGAAAAAACTAAAAGAAAGATTATCTCTAAAAGAATGATCATTTTTCAATGAACATACTTGTGATTTAAAGAAAAATATTTTTCATAATCATTTATCTTTTTTACTTTTTATTCCCTTTATCGTTAATTCTTATATTTTATTCTTATATTATAGAGTATTATTTTTTAAATTAATTGAATGTATTTAATCATTAAAAAATTGGTATATTTATGAACCACTCATTCATTTCTATTACCAAAATTACAATATTTTTTTATCATTTTTCTTGAACTATTAATTGATTATAGTTTTTAGACATAATCATAAGGAGTAATTGGACCAACATATTGATTGGAGTGAAGTATAGATGGCTTCCTTGAATACCATTCTTGTCAACACCAACTAGTCACCCTATAGGGTTGTGTCGTCCAGCTAGTAGATGTGGTTAAACCTTGAGTAACACAACTAATCCCATAATATCATCCGTTAAATTTAGTGGCATTCTATTGATGTTTGTAGAATCATATGAAGCAACATGATGTTCATCAACTACCAAGTGGAATCAAAAAGGATACATGGTGGCTTCGATCCAAAATAGTCATGATATATTTATTCCTTATCAAAAATACATTGAATTTTTTCCTTAATGGTTTGGATTGTCCCAAGGGACCATAATCTCCTTTAAAGGCTATAAATAGACACCTTGGGAGTCTTAGATCTCATCATTGAACATTTACACTATATAATTTCAATTGAATCAATCTATGATGTTATTTTTCATGGATTCTCCAAACACATTCAATTTTTTAAATGAAATCCAAGATTCAATGACTTCAATCCAATTTCCTTTGACTCATTATCATTACGAAGATTACTCACTTATAGAAATTTATTAGAGGATATTACACTTATTTCTTTATCAAACACACACTTATTCTCTCTATCTTAGTCATTATTTTTATTCAAAACATCTAATAAGTGATTTGAGAGAATTGTAATGATTTTTTAAAAAAATCCACCATATTCAGGAAATTTATCTTGGTTTTTAGCACCGTTAGAAAGACAGATCATGGTTTATAGTTTCTATTAAAACCATGCATGCTCTTTTTTTATTTTTAGTTTTTTATAAAGACCTAGGGTATCCTTTATTATTATTTAGTTATTGGATACCATTATAACAAGGGTAGAAATATAATACACATAATCCATCCTGAGGGGGCGAGACATATGTTATTATTATAGAGTAATTACTGAACTCCTTTATAAATGTGTTCCTTTTAAATTTTCATTATTTATTATTTAATACGATTATTTATTTTATAATACTAAAACATTACATTAATTTTTTTCATTAATCCATTAAATTTAATTATAATTACATTTATTTTATAAACTAATTTTTAATTTTTTTAAATTAAATAAACACTACTCCTACCATTTTATCACTAACATATACAACAAATATGAGAAGAAAAAATGATTAAGAGGATTATCATGTTTGAGGAAATTCATATTTTAAATTCATTATAAAAAAATATTCAGGATTCTATTTATCATTTTATTAGGAGTGTTTCTAATGTTCCACGAGCTTTTATTGCAGCCCCAACTCAGGTAACACATAACTGATGGCTACTTTATCACATTGAAACTATATATAAGTTATCACATCCATAAGTCCTAAATAGTTTATTAGTCTTAGTAAAATAGATATATACATGGAATTATTATTATAACTAATAACATAAAAAATACCATGTTTTTTCGTTGAGAACACTATTATTCCTATAGTGTATACCTTCATATCAATCACAAAACACTTTCTGGTATTCTAGTAAAATAAAACATAAAAAAGGTGTGGTATGAGATGCAGAATAGGTGAAAGAGTGTAGAAACATTTATGAATAAATAATTTAGTATAAATATAAAATGGAAAATAACTAAAACAAATTACATTTAATCAACAACTTGATCATAAAATATATTAAATAAATGATAATCAATTGAATCCATAAATATAATCAAATATTGTTAAAAAGGTAAAAATGGATATAATAACTCATCCAGTAATCATATGGAATATCAAAAACTAAATTCACAATAATGGAATACATAATTATTTATATCTAAAACATTCCATTAAGAAATCAATCCATTATATATAAATAAATGTTTAAGGCCTCAACCAAAAACTAATCTAGTTATTATCATGTGAAATGATGATACATCAACGGAATATAGCTAAATAACTCGGTTACATACAATTTCCAATGAATTCCAAATATGAAATGGGTGAAACATTATGTACACATAAAATCATATTTAATCTAAAAAAAGAAATGTAAATTGTTTCGCTAATTAATAAACATAATCATAAACCATCTAGTTTAAAAATAATTGTTTCAAATTGGTACATCCCCAGTAAAAATGATCGTAAACTACATAAAAAAATAATAAGGATGGTTTTATTATAATATATCCATATTTAATCATATTTATAATAATTTTTTGATTTCTGATGAAAATAAATTCAACAAACTGATCCTTAAAAATATTCTCTAGGAAAATTACCATTCCAATTCGAGAATATCTTTTTAAAATGAAGATTTAACAAAACAATTAAAGATATTTTTCTTTGAAAATAACCTATAAATATAATAAAATATGTTGTAAATAATTTAATCTTAATGATAGCATAAAATTTAGATCATGTTGTACACATTAACAAATATTCCCATCATATTTTTAGAAAATTCCAATTGATCATTTTTTAAGGATGTGATGATTCCTTTATCTTTTTTATAAAAAGTAAAAAATGGGTAAAAATTTAATTTATAAATCAATTTTGAAGGTTAATTTTCATAGAAACAAGGATTTTGAATAAAAATTATTTCTTATTGAAGATAAAAATAAAGTAATATTTTATTTAAATAATTGTTATCATTATAATTAAAAAATACTGAAAAAATGGTACTATTACATGAACAATATCATGAATAACTATAGTAATATAAAATATATTTATTTTATAGTATAAACATTAATTATTTCTTACATGGGAGAGTCAAACTAGATAAATATCAAATATTGGTGAGATTGTGAAATATACCCCTACCATGTTGGAAACATTAGAATCATAATCTAAATAGAAGAAATAAAACAAAATAAAAGATAAAATACAATGAAAATAAATATATTCATGATATAACATACCAAATGGGTAGTATATACGCCACAAAAAGTAAATAATTGTTAAATATGGGATATGTCTCAGGAAAGTAAATGTGAGATGAGATGCCCTTACATTGAGTTAGACTCATCACATATATTATATATATTCATAAATAATAAAATTGTGTTAATTATTTACTTAATTTTAAACCTTTTAATGTTTTTTATTCATTTTATTTAACTTATTACCAATGTATATACAATAAATTAATCGATAAATTATATGTCAGGCATTTCGATGGTATTAGAATTTTGTGTCAAAAATAAATTCGGTATGTTGATTATTGATTTATGTGATTATAATTTAAAAATATCTTGAATAATAATAGAGACATAATTTGTATATTTATTCATAAATTATACTTTTAATACTAATATGTAATTATTGTTTTTGAGAAATTAATCATGTTACAGTCTTGGAGAGGGTATGTTGAATGTACACATGAGTAACGTTTCCATTTTGCAAGGATCATTATAGAATAATGGTAAGTAATATTTTATATTTATGACATGATAATAACTCTATAAAAAATATTTATTTTAATATAATATTATATATATCATCCATGTGGTGTGATTATGAAATGAGAGTCATGTCGTATCATGAAGGTGGTAGTGCAGACATACATGTACAACAATGTCAAATGTCAGTGAGTAAACAGTAAGAAATAAAATGATATATTCAATTTTAATAATGAGAATTATTTCACAAATATAATAATTTATTTAGTATAATTCATAAATTCCTTAAAATGTTACTTATTACCATCTATTTAATGTATTATTGATAATCGAATCACATCATTTCATGTGGCGGTAGTCCACTGTACAGATGAGCAAAATTATCACATAACCTAAGGAAAAGAACATAATTTTTTTTTATATTTTTTATAATGACTATTTTGGTATAATTATGTTATATATATCATATATATATAATATCATTTTCATCATCATACCCAATACTGAGAGGTGTTGATGGATAATGTGTAACATCAGTTCATGAAGAAGCAGTCTACTATACACATGACTGACATTAACACTTCCTATTTGAGGGAATATGGGATGGATATAGAGAATTACCATAAAATAATAATATATCAATAGATTACATATTTTCATTTATTATATAATCATTAATTAATTAGTTTTGAAGGAGGTGGTAGAAGGAATAAAAACATATATTTAGGAATTTTACCTCATCACTGACCAACTCTTTTGGATTATACCAAATGTATTCATAGAATGAACTTATGAATTAAACTATGATTCTTGGATGATTTTTTGGATGTTTTAAAGTGATTTAGTTAGTCATTATCTGAACCAAAAGAGTTTGAAGTTGTGAATAATAGAGGAGAGGGGTGACCTTTTATTAGTGATGTGAGTGTCACACTTTTGAATTTAGAAAAGAAAATTGTGTGCCCATGTTTTTAAAATTCAAAAGGTCCTAAAATGGGGAATTATCAATTATTGGAACATTATAAGGATGAAATATGTCAAGAAAATGGTTCTTGTAAAATTTTTCAGTCATTTTAACCCTTATCTTTTTACTCTAATGAATGTTCAATCACTATTTACCTTAGTTGTGATAAATATTATTTACTCTTTTTAATTTTAAATATAATAAAAAAATATTTTTAAATTATTAGATAATATATATGATTTATATTACAAATCTGGGGTCCATTTTTTCAAATTAAATTTGAATAATTAGAGATTTTCGATTTAATATTAATCTTGGAGACGCGACGAGAAAATGAGTTTTCAAAGACAAAATACTCAAAAGTTTACAAAGTAATATATATATTCAATAATAAAATGAATAAAATGAAATAAATTGTATTAATAGATATATAAAATATATAATTTTACATTAAAATCATTTACAATTATAATTTAACTTTTTATATAATTTAATCTGAAAGGTGGTTTTTAGTAAAAATCAATATTATTCACTGTTCAAAAAATGAACATTTTCAGTAAAGTTCAAAAAATAACCCATAGAAAAATTTAAAATTTTTAATTGAAAATTATGTTCATTTTTTCAAATAATTTTGTCTTACTTTTTAAAAATGGTTTATTAATAATATGTACAAAAAGAAACTCAACATCCTTCTATAGAAATACTATTTGTAGAGATCATTTATTATACTTTTAAATATATTTTATTTTATTTATAATGAATAATTGACAATTTAATTTTATTTAAAAATGTGTAAACCATTAAATTTTAATTATTCAGTTAGAAAGATTCATACCCAACAACTTAATGTCTTCGTTATAATGGTCATCGTAAGGAAAATATTTTAATTGATAATCATGTTTCATTTAAACCCGTTGTTGCATGCACCACAAGATATAAATGTGATTGAATATAAGACCCCAATACATTACTATATTTTAATTTTAAAATGATATTAATTATTTTTCTATCTATCTTTATACGAATCACCATGTTAATCATATTCTATATTAATCACAGCATTAGATTATACACAATATTGAGTGTAACCACATTTTAATGGTGGCCCTTTTTTAAAACTAGATTTTTAAACACTAATGAATTTTTATTAAAAATTAAATGAAATTGTTATTCAAAATTAAATGAAATTTTTGAATTTATAATTTTGAAATTCTCTTTGGGTGAATTTTAGGGATTTTTAGAACAAACATGATTTTTAGATGAATAGGGAAAATTACTGCAATTTATTTAAAAACAAATTTTCGATTAAATAATGAATAGTGTTGAATTAAAATTTAAATTGGTTTTTAAATCCCCAATATATAAATTATTCATATACTAATCAAATTAGGTAATTTTAATCGATTTTATATTGAAATTAGATATAAAAATTTATTTAAATTTGGAAATATTTCACTTTAAAAACTCATGTTCTGGTCGTGTGTATTGGATTAGTATAAATAATTATTTTCCTACTTATATGATTTTAATTAATAAAAATGGTCATAAATGGATTTATTCTATAAAATATTTGTGGTATTATATGATAAAATTAATTTTAGACAAAAAGTTTTAGCGAATGTGATTAAAATTAATTTTGGTGATTATGTAAAGATTAAGAGAAATTTGAAACTAAACTTTAATATTAAGGAAAACATTGAACGTGAAAATTTTCAAAAATATATTTCATTCCAATAATTAGACCATATCCCCACTTGGATTTAAAATTATGTTTTACCAGGATATTATGAAATGGATGTTCCCGATATAAAAGTTTAAGTAATGAAAAAGATGAAAAGGGGACTTTCCTAATATTTAAATTTTATAATACATTGAAATATGTAAAAAACAACATATTTTTGGTTATACATGTCATTTTTAAAAATATTTTAGTTATTTTTATCATAATAATTAATTAATAATTTTTAGAGATGATTTAGTGACTTAAAATTCCTAAGATATGCCTATGTAGTGATTCTGTAGTTAACAACCAACAAAAGTAAATGAAACTATAGATATTAAAAGTGAAGTGAATAAATTAAATTTTTTCTTTATTTATATGAATATATTTTGTTACATAGTTTAAAGCTTAATATATTTTAATTATATTATTTTTTTGATATTTTAAAATTCAAATTAAATAAATAATATCAAAATTGACATTATTGTTATTTTACTGCAAATTATATTTTTTAATTAAATTAAAATTAATAAAAATACAATGTTCTACCGATTGATTTTTTAGTGTTAATAGATATGAAATATGGTCTATAAATTTTCTAAATGATCTTTTATAATTAACATATGGACCAAAATATTTTAAAAACAGTGTAAATGCGGTCGGATGGGGGGGTAATTATTGTTTTAGCGCATCACATGCGCTTGTTTGAAAATTAATTTCCAAAACACATGGTATTTTTATTTCATAAATTATGTATTATATTAATAATTATTTTAATATATATTCTGTAACAAAAATCAATTATTTTTATGCTGAATAGTTAAATTAATAAGGTTATAAAACAAGAAGCTTTAATAAAAGTGAAATGATAAAATTGGGAAATCATAGATGTTATGAAAATAAATTATTAAAATGAAACAATATTTGGGAACATTAGGTATGTTAGACCTCCAATTAAAGAATAATTTTGGTAATTTACTTGAGTGCCACTACCCATCCACTATAAAATGGAGAGCACTGTACCCCTTCATCACATCTCTCAATCAACGTTTTTCTAGAACACAATGTGAAAAAATATTATCCCAAAACCCATTCTGATCAACCTATAACTCTCCTTTTTATAATAAATCCATCCAAGGAAGCCTTTTTCTAAAAACTGAAAGGCATTACCAGATTAAGAGGTAACAAGCTTCCTTATGTTTTTAGTTTTATTTCCATTTTACAATGCCTCAAATATTATTATTTTCATGCATGTGTGACAAAACCAGTATCCTAAATATACTATGATGTTTTTTATGATAATATTTCTTCATTTAAATACATAGGCTAACATCTAATTAGTAACCATCATACTCTTTCTGTATACGACGAACTAATTCCCCACGATGCGATGATTGTTTATTTTTTCCTTTACCACCACTCATGGTGGGAATTATGATGGAAAATATAATTATATATGATATATATAATATATATTTTGTCTTTATAATTATTTAATAATTTTATAACTCATAACATTTATAGTACCCATTTTTCATTAATACGATAATTTCATTTTAGGAATTGTGGACAACCACCGCATCAAAGTGGTGTGACTCCTTCGAACTATACATGGAACATATTAAGGGTGATCTTAATAAAATTATGTAATATATATAACATATATATGATACTATAGTTATAATATTCGTATGTATCAATTTTTTATCAGTCATTAAATAAGACAATGAAATGTAGGTAACAGTCATTCATACATATAGACTACCATCTCCATGAATGATCTGTTTCATTTAATATCTAAAAACATTATCGATTACTATAAATACATATATAATGATTATATATGATAGTAATGTAATTTTTCTCAATCCAAATATGATTAAACCATGATATAATTAATTATAATAATAAGAAACAATTTATAACTTACTCAAGAAAACTCTATAATTATCATTTGATATTGTGAAATTAATTAATGTTTTTTAACAAAAAGATAAGGAAATATTATAAGAAGTTAATATATGATATTATAAACGTGAGTATGGTTATTATATAAGTTATTAACAAATTTTAAATCACGATACAAGAGGATAAATACTGCACACAAAATTTAAAGTTAAGTTAAGGAATTGCATCTCAATTTACTATTCGTCAAGACTTATTTTTATAATGAACCAATTCAAATTTAGATGGTACATATACTACCAATTGACATCTTATATAATGAATATACTTATTATCATGATTTTATAAGTTTAATATAATTTATGGGTATGTTTTAATTAAATGTTTCAATGTGGAATGGCATAAAATTGAATGTGTAAATATTCTTTTTCCTCAAGAATGTTTTAATGTCCACAACCCTTATTGTTAATTATCCTCCTATGAGGTATTATAGATAAACACATTTTATTTATTTAATATTGATATTTTATAAGGAAAACTGTTTTTTTAATATATGATGAATACTTTTCACCTGAAAAATAGGGGTTGGGTACTATTTAAGGCATGCCCTACAGGCCATGGACTTGTTAATGCAACCCCATAAATTTATCGCTAGTCTCATGTGGAAAATTAATTAGCCAAATAGTTTAAACTATTTATTTATGGTAAAGGTATCAGGTTTGTAGAAAACGTGATATCCAATAATCAAGTGTTTCCTTTATTGAGAATCCTATTATTCATTATCCATGATATTTTTCATTGAAATATCCATAGATGCATTTTATTTTCAGTTCATTGATTTCATTAAATTTTTTTTATGTTTATTTCCATTCCATATCAATATTACCTTATCAAATTATTTTAATAGATTTTGTAATTAGTTATTTCCATTTTCATTTTTATTTATTATTATTGATTCATTATTGATTCTTCTTTATTTACCCTTACTGAGCATTTATGGTAACCTTTACTATATTTATCTCCCTAGGTTTTGAATAAGAAATATTTTAATATGAGTTAAAGTATTCAGTTTGTTCTATTTTGTTATATATAATTATTTTTATTTTCTAATAACCAATGTATTATCAGTATCATATATGTAATATAGAATTCTAAGACTTATATATTGAATGGTCCTTCAGAATTGTTTACTTGTAAACAAGACAATGTGATAAAATATCTCACCAACTCTAGGCCTCTAAGGTCGAGGCATTTTAATTGGTATTAGAGTAATTTTACCAAAATATTTGTAAATTAGTTTTATAAAACCAAGATTAGGGATAAAAATCATAGATAAAAATTGAGGATAAGTATAAAATCACATCATATAATTTTTCTAAGTAATAGACTAAGTGGTCATTCAAATCAATACGTTCATGTTAGGATACTACATATGGACGTGGTTCTAGGAGAGATGTACATATGATTACTAACACCAAAAAGGTGTTCCAGGCCTAACTCAGGGTAACCTGGTACATGACAATGATCCACATTTATGTAATGTCTTGGTATCTCCATGTAAATGTTTTTATTTATATAGAGTCATTTTGAGACTGTGAAATTTGACGACAAGTGATTCTGAGGTCTGGAGGGCCCGAAATAGAATTTTGAATTTTTTTAAGGTATGTTCAGTAAACACGCGATAAATATTTTATATCATTTTAAATATCAATCTGATAAAAAACACCATGGGCATCATTGAATTCAGAATGTAGGGATTTGACTAAAAATGACATATCTTTTTTTTGTAAAGGGTCGAGCAGAATATTAATTTTTCATAATTTTCGAGAAAAATAATAAAATAATTTAAAAGAATTATTTTTTATCCTTCTCACTTTTGAGTGGAAGAAGGTGATGCTACAGGGTGGAGATAGGGTGGTGATGATGCACATCAATGAGGCTCATTAATGTGTTGTTAAAATCACAGAGTAAAAATGCTTTAATGAGGCGTAACAACATAGTTTCCTAAATAAAATAGTGTAATGACGCAACGTCACATAATAATGGGAATGTTGCTATGTTTTCCTATTTATAGTTCAACGTGTTGGAGAAATATGGTTTAAAAATTTGGATTAATCTCTAGAAAACCTCTGATGGACTTCCACCCCATCGACGAATGACAAACGCTAGTGGAGCTTCATCTTCTTCGACTCATTTCGAAGATCGTAGCTGTGGATCGACGTCGACATCCTAATTCCCTTAAAAATGATCACCGTGACATCAGAAATCATAAGAGGTATAGTTTTTTTATTTTAACGTTTTTCCATCATTATTTCAAAACTACGAACATGGATTAATGCACAAACATGATAATCCTCAAACTGTGCGCTCTTGAGGGAGGATGAATTCTTTGGGGTTTCATTATATGGGATCGAATTATCATTGTTGTTCAAATTAAAATATCTGGACCTCCCTTTTGTTGAAAACATCTTACTTGGAGGGTGCGGAACAACACTAAAAAGGCCCGAGCCCCTCCACTATGGGTGTTCTTTATGGCCAAACTCTTGAATCAATGATAAGACATATTTGAGACCTTCACCATGGAGAGAACATTCCCCTGAGAACACAGGTGCAAGACGCACAAATAACGGACCACCGGTGTAGACCTGGTGGTTTATAGAAGAATCCACCTACACACTAGCATCAGTGGTGGCATTAGAGACTAAATAGTGGTGTATTGCGATGATGGTTGTGGTTGGTAGGCGACAGGCCACAACGGTGCGTTGGGGGAAGGGGTGCGACTCACCGGGCCGCAACATAGTAGAATAATCCACAAGAAGGTCCAATGGCTATGGGTGGCAGATGCGGTCGCTCGACCATGTTGGACGGTCGAAGGTGCGAAACTGAGCCATGTTTTGTGTGATGGGCCATGGTCAGTCAATTGGAGTAGAGGAGGCACCCCACGGTGACTCATGAGGCGATGGCGGCGGATGGATGCGGCGGTCAGCCGTGTCCAGCGAGGCATAATGGTCAGCCTCTTATGAACTGAGAAAGGTGAGAACCAACCAGTGGGTCAGACATGCACCAGAATGTCAGACCTATGTTCTCTTCGGGCCAGGAAAAACTACACTAGGATGCTGGAGAACATAGCGGGCTGAACCCTCTTCCAACCAGGCCAAGTGCAACGAGACCTATTAGGCCGGGCTCATGGGCCTAGCCAAAATAGACCGACCCTAAACCGCACTAGGTTGAGTCGAGTCCTTCTAAATGGACCAGGGTATGTGGGACCCCCCGAGATGGGTTGGTCTAGTCGGTCTGACCGAGTCAGACCAGGCCCCATCACAACCGGCCCCCTAGTAACTACAACACATGTATCTTGCAAACCACCCATCCGATTAACAATCCATTTGTGGATTTGGAACCTTCTCGATGAGTCAGACTATTTGGCGTGATCTATAGTGACTTCTGTGGATGTTGAGATGCGATGAAGGGCTTGAAAAGCAGTCCTACGATGCGTAATATGTATAAAACCCTACGACTAGCTGAGACTTAAAGATTGATGACATTTGGCCCAGTGGGAAGAAACTATATTTGACATGGTAGGCCCATGGTGAGAAGCTCCTCTTTGTGACATTTCAGGACATTGGTACATGATTAGAATGAGTACCTTAGTTGTCTATGACTAGTGGTAAGAACCTCTTTGTGACTTCATAGGCCCACGACACACAATGGTGGAAGAGTGCCTAAGTAAATCATGGTTAGTGGGAAGAACCACTTCGTGACATGGAAAGCCCACTGTACTCCCTAGAAGAGGATTTCTCTAGTAGGTAATGTCGTCGATGATGTGACTGGTGACTCTACTATTACAACCCAAGAATGTAACTACTATGAGTTGTCTTGTGTTTCATGCTTTACTTTAAGGAATTGTTGTGTGGTATTTTCTTTTGTTTTTGGGTCCCTACTAAGTACTGTGTTATACACCCTTGTTGTAGCTTTTCTAGAATTGGTTGTGTCTAGTGTAGACGACCAACATTTAGACAAGGGTGCTCAATGAGATGGGACTGATGGACACTACGCCGTTGGACCTGGGGGCCTAGGAACATGTTGGGCCTAGTAAAACCTGGAAAACACGTAATATTTTGTCTTATAGTTGATTCACCACTCTCAATATCAGGTAGGGTTTTATGCAGATGGAAATCATAGTTTTCTTTTTTTATTTTTTGTTTTAAATTTTTTCTTGGGATTGTATTCTAATCAACATAAATTTAGTTTTACATACACTCACCTTTGTTTTAGTGTTACTGTTTTCCCTTGATTAGTGTATTGAGTTGTGGATGGGTGTGTGTGTGTGTGTGAGTATAGGTACTCTGGAAGATGCCTCCCACTTACAGGTTGATGCCTTCAGCACTATTCATCATCCCATGTCTTGCAGGATGCAGACCTGGGGTAGTCACAGCACGGGCCCTAGGGGAGGGTTGTGAAAAATTAGTATCATAGGGCGGTCAGTTCCCCCTAAAAGACTAGGGATATGATTTTTTTTTGGGGAAAATTTTTTAAGTGTTTTGAGTTCAACTTTCAGATTTGGAGAGTCTATTGTTGGTTCAGTGGTCGACGTATCCATACACTAGGATCATGAATTCTGTATTCATCTCAATACATGAAAACAAAGGTTTCATAAGTGTCTCTTTATTTTGAATAAGGGTTATCTCACCAAGTATAACAGACTAAATGTGGTATATTTGGATCTATCCCTAGATACCTCCACGTAGACGACCAACTATGATCCTAATACGAGGTCGTGAGGATAACCCACTTAGCGCAGAGGTGTCCGTACAAGGGAAAGTTCTTGAGATGGGCCCACTGGGTGGTGCACTAGTGCTACCACCACTTGATGGTCAACATTTATTATTGACAGTTCAAAAATAGGATGTTCATAGGCTCAGTACCCTAAATGAGTTTCAAAGACAGAGACCTCCCAGGTTTAGATGAGATATGGATCCATAAGTCACTGAGGACATGCTGGAGGTTATAAAATGGTTCTTCCACTTAGTGAGGACACCACCTAACCAGATTGCGATCTTGGAAGTGTGCCTTCAGCAAGGCTCAATAGGGAGATGGTGGAGTTTGACCATCCAGAATCACGATATGGCAAACCTCACAAAGGATTAATTAGAGAGGCTTTTCTGAGAGGAGTTTTCCCTATGACCTTGTGATCTGTGTGAATCCTGGAACTACATCTCCTATTGTGGGACAACATGATGGTGGCTGAGTACGTAGCATGGTTCAATATGTTTTCCCACTACTCCACATATATTGTGTGGGACACTTTGTTTAGGGCTTGAGACTTTGAACAAGTACTCAGTTGGGAGATCAGGTCTTCAGTAGTGCATCCTAGCCACCCTACCTATGTTGGGGTACTGGAGAGATCCCTTTGAATTGGGAGATTCATGGCATAGTAGGAACCCACAGCTAGAGCTACCAGTAGACCCTATGTGGCGGTGTATTCATAATGTATCATAAAGAAGAGGCGAGGGCCCAAGTGTTCCAGGTCCTTTAGAGGCCGACCACAGGACTCATGGTCTGTAGTTTGAGGCTCCCAGGAAAGATGGAGTCAAACAGGGGCAAGGCTTTTCTATTCATATAGTGGGCAGGGACAGATGGCATGTGACTGACGAAACCACCGTACAGATGACCATAAGATGGTCGAGGGGCCACCTAGGCATCCATATCATTTTTAGTGAGGAGTTCTGCAATGTGGCAGATGTGGTTGGGGAAATGGCTAAGTAAAAGGTGGTGGGAGACCGTTTGAGGTGTTACCAACAGCACCCCCGGGTAGTCCACCCTGACCTCAGGGAGTAGGTGGACAGGGGCGAGCTCAGCTCCAGGAAGTAAAGGGTTATGACCACGACAATCCATATATGATCAAAGGTATGATCTATGTTTTCTACACCCAAGATGCGGTACTTATAGAAACATTTTCTAGTCACTCTTTCTATGCCATGGCTCTTGTTTAGAGCTCAGAGATTCTGGTGGAGGCGTTGGCTCGATCCTTACCAACAGAGACTCTTAGAGGAGGGGATTATAAAATTAGACACTGGTTCCAGCTGTGTGAGCTTAATCTAGGAGGAGAGATCTTTGACTGGGATCTCCTAGTAGAAGCATCGATGTTTTAAGATGTCATTTTTGGTATGGATGGGTTATCAGTAGTAAATGATCAGACTGAATGTTTTAGGTTTACAGTTTGGTGTTTCTAGGAATATGGGACCTGGTTTTCCTTAACTAGTTAAAAGGAAACCCTTTCAGTGCAAGACTAACTCTCCCGGTAGAGGGTACATTTGATCACTCGCTAGTTGGCCAGCCTCACCCTAGGTGTAATAGAGGACATGATTTGAAGCTTCCATATAGTGTTGGATGAGTACGAGGATGTTTTTCTTGACGAGGTTCCAGGGATACATCCTCATAGAGTGGTAGAATTATATATCGACATGTACCCATGGATGACACCAATATCCACACCGAAATATCTAATGGCTCTCATAGAGCTTCATGAGGTGGGGGTATAGCTGGATGACATACAGGAGAAGGGGTTCATAAGGCCCAGTGTTTCTCGAGGGGGAGCCTCGGTTCTTTTTTCCAAGAAGGAAGATGGGAGTTTGAGGTTGTGTGAGGACTTACAACACCTGATCCAGGTGACCGAGAATTACAAGTACCCACTATCGAGAATTGATGACATCTTCTACCAAATGAATGGGAGATAGTTGGTTCTCAAGGATAGACCTCAGATCATTCTATCACCAGCTCCAGGTATGAGATGAGAATGTACATAAGACAACTTTCAGGTGATGGTATTCCCACAATGAGTTCCTGGTGATGCCTTTCAGCATGAACAACTCCCAAACAATGTTCATTGGCTTCATAAATATGATCTTCGAGACCTACCTCAACCAGTTTGTCACGGTCTTCATCGATGTCATCTTGGTGTACTTAGCATCAGAGGAGGAGCATGATGTACACCTACAAATAGTCATGGATACACTCAAGAGAACCAACATTATGGTATGCTCTCAAAGTGTCAGTTTTGGATTCTGGAGGTCCATTTCCTCGTATATGTCATCATAGAGGTTGGATTTTCATTAGAGCCAGCAAAGATATAAGAGGTTCTTGTGTGGGAGCCACCTAGGAGCGTGATTGAGGTGCATAGCTTCTTGGGCTTTCCTAGTTACTACAAGAAGTTTGTGCCCAATTTTTCCAGGGTAGAAGAACCCTCATTATAATTGTCATGGAATGGATAGAACTTAAAGTGGATAGAAATATTCCATAAGAATTTCATAGAGCTAAGGTGAAGACTTACTAGTTCCCCTATCTTGAGACTACCAAAAGAGGGCATTGGGTGTGTAGTTTACTACGATGTATCCGGGACTGGGCTCAGTTGTGTCCTGATACAGGATCAAGTAGTGATGTCTTATGGATCCTAGATGTTCAGGCATCTTGAGAAGAACTACACGACCCATGAACTGGAGTTAGCAATGGTGGTGTTTTTGTTGAATAAGTGGCGACAGTACTTAATGGGGGAATGTATTATAGTTTACTCCGATTATAAGGTTCTAAGGTATATCTTCTCCCCGAAGGAACTAAACATGAGACAACAGATATGGGTAGAGCTCCTCAAGATATATGATTTTGAGATAGTCTCTACACGTGTAAAGGGGAACGTGGAGGTAGACGCGCTCAGTAGGAGAACAATATTGTAGCTGGTGAGGGAGGAAACATAGTAGTTAGCCACGATGCAGATTTCCTTCGTGGATGAGGCTGAAGATACTTACCTCGAGTTGATGACTATTACCACACAACTCTTACAATGATTCATGGAGGCACAACTTGTGGACATTGACTGCAATGCCCGACGTGCTCAGATATCATCAGGATAGGTTACTGATATATTTTTGATAGGTGGGGAGCACACCATCCTTTCTAGAGGGTGAAACTTTGTACCAGTGGCATTATGAGTGGAGGTGGTGAGGTAGTTTTGTATATCTCCCTGGGTTGTACATCATAGAGTGAAGAAGATGTACC
Source organism: Viscum album (assembly GCA_963277665.1). NCBI lineage: Eukaryota > Viridiplantae > Streptophyta > Magnoliopsida > Santalales > Viscaceae > Viscum > Viscum album. The sequence goes on from OY728149.1 coordinate 107,669,569, forward strand.
AGGACATTCGGTGTTAGTACTGGTGTCCAGGGATGAAGAAATAAGTGGCCGAGTTTGTTTCACAATGCCTCACATGTCAGCAAGTGAAGGTCAAGCACTAGGTTCCAGCAGGATTGAATCATCCACTCAAGGTACCATATTGTAAAAGGTATGGTATCTTGATTGACTGCGTGAAGGGGTTACCACATAATTTTAGAGGTCACGACTCTATTTGGGTGATCGTTGAACGACTCACCACGTCGGCTCACTTCTTACCCATCCGAGAGCAGGGAACTACAGAGGGATTAGAACACCTCTATGTTTAGGAAATAGTACAGCTTCATGGGGTGCCTTCAACGATCATATCAAATCGCAATGCACGCTTTACATCCCAGTTGTGGGAGAGATTAGAGGGGGCGTTTGGGAAGCAGCTGCGTTTGAGCACACCTTTTCATCCCCAGTCAGATGGTTAGACAGAGCAGACCATAGAGACCTTGGTGGAAATGTTTGTGCTTGAGTCCTTGAATTTGGTCGTAGTTGGGAGGACCACATGCCATAGGTGGTGTTTTCATAAAAAAAACATATATCACTCCACCATTGTCAGGGCACCGTTTGAGGCCTTGTACGTGCAGTCTTGTAGATCACCCACATACTGGATAGGCCTAGGGGAGTCAGCACTCACCGGTCCTGAGTTGTTACGGGCTACCACTAAGAAGGTACAGATCATCCATGAGTGGATGAACAAAACATAGAGCGAGACGAAGTCTTATGCCAAAAGGAGATGGATACCATTGGAGTTTGAGGATAGAGATGATGTGTTCCTTAAAATCTCACCCCAACGAGGATTTTGGGGATTTTTTCAGGGTGGAATGTTATATCCAAGATTCATCGAAACATTTTTAGATCCTGAGTAGAGTTGGTGAGGTGGCATACCTCCTAGATCTTCCCCCTCAGATACACCAGGTGCATGATCTTTTCCATGTGTCAGAGCTGTGAAGGTACGTGCTATATCCATCACACATCCTAGACTAGAGTGAACTAGACATTTATGATTGGGATATGTTTTTAGATTGTCTAGTAATGATAGTGGATTGAAATGTGTGGGTCTTACGCGGATGGTAGATTCCTCTAGTGTGTTCCTGATGGAATCATCGAAATCTCTAAAAGATAACAAGGGAGAATGATGCTCATATTCGTGACTAGTACCACCATTTTTTGTTTAGTTGTGGTTTTGGATTTTGGAGATGTAAATCCCTAAGGAGGGAAGAGTTTAACATTTCATAATTTGTTTTAATTTGTTGTATGGAATTATTTCAAGAACATAAAATTCTACGGAAGATGATTCATGAGGTTCGAATAGCCTAGAACAATCTTTGGAATTTTTTTAAGGTACATTCAAACATGTGTGAGTGGGATTTTCTATCATTTGAAACATCTCTATAATCACAAATCCAAGGGCACCGTTTAATTCAGTACACCGAGATTCTCCTAGAAATTACATATCTTCAGCGTGCAAGGGATGAGGGGTAAAGTAATTTTCAGAAATATTGATAAAAATAATAAAATAATTTAGAAGAACTAATTTATTTTCCTTCCCACTTTTGAGTGGTGGATGAAGATGATGCGGGGCAGCGATAAGGCGACAAAGATTCACATCAATGGGGCCCATTAATGTCTCATTAAACTCGCAGCGTAAAAATGGTTTAATAACGTGTAACAATGATTCTGTTTCTTAAATAAAATAGTATAACGATGCAGCGCTGCATCATAATGGGAACGCAACAACATGTTCCTAATTATATTTTGATGCTCTATGGAAATATGAATTAAAATTTTAGAGGATTTTCTGCTGGTCCCTTGATGGAATTCCACCCCAAAGAATAATGACGAACATTGGTGGGGCTTCATCATCTTTTATTACCTTTGGATATTGGAGCTAGGAAGCGACGTCAACAACTTAAATCCCTCGAGGATGAATGTTGTAGGCATCAGATGTTGTAAGAGTTTGGGTTTTTTTTTATTTCAATGTATTTCTCTTATATATTTCAAATTGAAGAATGTGAATAAACCCAAGAACAGGGTAATCAATGGACTGTGTGTTCTTGGGGGAGGATGAAATATTTGGGGTTTCTTCATACATGATTGAATTTTCATTGTTGTTTTGAATTAAAATCCCTCGACCTCTGTTATGTTGAAAACATCTAACACGGAGGGTGCAGGCCGACACGAACAAGGCCCGAGCCCCTCTGATGTGGGTGAACATTGTGGCCAAACCCTTGCATCCAAGGTAAGACAGATTTGTGACCTTAGAAGTGGGAGACACCAGGACACAACGGTGCACCGTAGGAAGGTTCGCTGCTCCCTAGACCACTATGCCACAGAATAATCTGTCGGTTGGGCCATCGGCTGTAGGCGGCAGATGTGGTCGCTCGACCATGTCGAAGGGCTGCAGACATGGCACCGAGCTGCATCCTGTGCGACGGGCTGTGGTCACTCGACCGTAGTAGAGGTGGCAACCTACGACGACATGTAAGGTGATAAAAGTGGATGGATGTGGTGTCTGGCCACTTACAAAAAGGTGGACTGGTTCGCCTGTTGTGAACCTGGTGAGGTGAGAACCGCCAAACGGGCCGGACCCACGGCTCATCGGCTGAACCCATGGATCACTAGGCTAGACCCATGACCAGTGGGCCGGACCTGCAAAGGAAATCTTGATCCGCACCCTCTTCAAGTAGGGCCGGACTAGACTGGGTCATCATGTGACTCTGCATGCTAGACTCTCGACCAACTAGGCTGGGTCCAGCAAGGCCTTTTAGGTCGGGCCCACTAGCCAGGCCGGACAAGACCGACCTCGAACCACAACAAGTTGGGCTGATTCCATTTAAATGAACCGAGTATTGGGGGACCCCCAGGTCGTGTTGGGAAGGTCCGTCTAACTGAGTCAGACAGGGCCCCATTAAAACTAGTCCCCTTGTTACATAAACACCAGTATCTTGCAAACTGTGTGTCTTATTGACGAGCTGTTTGCGGTGTTGGGACCCTCACGATGAGGCAGATATTTTGGCACAATATATAGTGACTTTTTTGGGATTTGATATGTGACAAAAGGATTGGGGAGAGGTTATCAAAAGCAGACTACATATAGAAACCCGCGACTGGCTGAGACCTAAAGACTGCTGAGTTTTGGCTCACTGGAAAGCACCTCTTTGTGACTTGGCAGACCCTCAATGGGAAACACCTCTCAGTGACTTTTTAGGCACATGATACACAATTAGGATGAGTACCTATATTATCCTTGAGTAGTGGGAAGAACCTCTCTATGACATTTCAGTCGCACAGTATGCGATGGGGGAGGAGTACCTAAGAAGTCCAAGGATAGTTGGAAGTATCTCTGCGTAACATTGCAGACCCACTGTACTCCGTAGAGGAGGAGTTCTACAGTATCTGAGGTGTTCAACAATGTGACTGATGATGCTACTGTTATTACCCTATAATGTACCTAGTTTGAGTTGTCTTTTGTTTTGTGCATTAAATTGTGGAATTATTATGTGGTATTTCCTTTGGTTTTGGGGTCCCAACTGAGTACTATGTTACTCACACCTACACGGTCTTTTCCCACACGTCTTATGTCTGGTGAAGACGTATGAAATTTTGACCGGGGTGATTAGGGAGATGAGATTGACGGATGCTACAATGGTGGACTTGGTGGCCTAGGCCTAGGCAAGGCCGAGTATGACTAGGCAGAAAGAACATACTACTTCGTCATCAAGTATCTTCACTCCTCTCATGATCATGGGGGGTTTCTAGAGATGGCCATCAATGATTATCTTTTGTACTAGTTGTTTACAGTTCTTTGTTGGGTTTGTATTCTTTCCCACATACATTTAGCTATACTTCACTCATCTTTGTTTTAGTGGTACTTTTTTCCTTATTTCATGTGTTGGGATGTGTTTGGGGGTGTGTGTGCGTAAATGTACTCTAGAAAAGGCCTCCCACATGTAGGTTGATGCGTTCGGCGCTAGTGGCCAGCCCAGGCCTTCTGGAGGCGGGGTTGGGGTAGTCACGACACAGGCCCCGGGGGACGACCATGACATAATCACATATAGTTTAGATTTTTTTCGATTTATCATTATACGGAACACCGTGTTAAGCTTATGCTATATAAAACACTAGATTAGCTTGTACTCAAGACTGAGTTTAATCACCTTTTATGGGAAAACCTATTTAAAAACTAATATTTGACACTTCAATGAATTTTATTTTTAAAAAATAAACATAATTTTTGAATTTTTAATGTCTAAAATATCTTAGGTAGAATATTTTTTGTTATTATGAGAAACATACTTTTTTTATGAATAGTGAAAATCAGTGCAATTTGGTTAAAAACATTTTTTCTATTTAAATAATTATTTGTGTTAATTTATATTTTAAATTGGGTTCTAAAGTCACAATAGATAAATTATTTATATATTTATCCAATTTAGGTCATTGGAATAATTTTTATATTGATATTAGGTATAAAAACATATTGATCTTTTGAAAGTTTACTTTAAAAAACATCTTTATCACCATGTGTGCAGCATTAAAATTAATCTTCATTTTCCCACTTCTGTGATTTGATTTTTGAAAAATAGGAATATATGATTTTAATTAGTACAATATTTTTGTTCTAATAAGATTAAATTAATTTTTTAAAAAAATTATTAATAAATGTGAATAAAATTAGTTATGGTGATTAAGGTATGATTGAGCTTAATAAGGTACTAAAACATATTGTTAAGGACCAAAATGTCCTTTAAACCTGTCCAAAAACCATTGGATTCCAATAATTAGACCATATCCCCAAGTTTTTAGAATGTTAAGGTTTATTTGTGTATTATAAAATTGATGTTCCATTTCTAAAAGATCAAGTAATGAAAAAAACAAAATGTTGACTTTACTTATCATTAAAATTTATAAAACATTGAGATATATTAAAAAAATCATATATTTTGTTATGGTAAATTTTTATAGATGGTTTAGTTATATAAATTCATAACAAATTCCAATGTATTGATTATTCTGTTACTAATCAACTTAAATAAATGACATTATAAATTTTAGAAGTGAAGTGAATTGATTGAATTATTGTATTTATGTACTTATTAGGATTAATGTATCATGTAACACAAAATTTTACTTAATATATTTTAATTTCAATGTTGGATTTTAATATTAAAATTAAATAAATAATTTCAATATTGAAATTATTATTATTTTACAATAATTATTATTATTATTGAATCATTTTAAATTAATAAAAACCTTAAATAAATCCTAGAAATTATTATGTGTTATAAAATATTAAATATGATCTATTAATGGATCAAGTTATCTTTTAAAATTAACATATTGACCCATATACTATAAAAAAAATGTTTACATGGTTCTAGTTTACGTAGTATTTTAGCACGTAACATTCTCTTGTTTTAGAGTTAATTTCAAAAACATGTCATATTTCTTTATAAATTATGTACCATATTAATAATTATGCCTATCTATTTTTTCTAATAAATATCAATTATGATTAGTATTAATGGAAAAATTAATTATATTACAGAACTAGATACTTTAATGAAAACCAAAATGGTAAATTTTGAAAATCATAGAAGTTTATTAATGAAATTATTAAAATAGACATATATTTTCATGGTGGATGTATTAATTAAAAATTATTCAACATTAATTCATTATTTTATAATTTTTTTTGGGAAATATATATATGTTATTCCTCCAATTAAGGAATACATTTTTGTATTCATAAGTGTGTCACTCCCCTCCACTATAAAAAGTAAACCAATATACCCCTTCCTCAAACCTATAAAGCCACATTGTATAGTCTAAAATCATCAAAATTAGTCTCCCAAAATCACTCCCCTCTAACTAGAATCCCATATTTTGAAAAAATTCAATTCAATGATTCCTTTTTGTACAAACCAACAGGAGTTTCTCGATTAAGAGGTAACAAAATTCCTTGATCTTTTTAGTTTCATTCCTATTCTCTATTCCCTAAAATATTATTATTTTCATGTTTTTATAACAAAAAAAGTATCCTAAATATAATAAGATATTTTTCTGATAATCTTTCATCCTACACTGCCACACACTCCAATATAATGGGTAACAAACATACTGTTTATGTGTACGATGAACTACTATCTCACGAAACGACGATTGTTCATTTTTCCATTACCACTAATAATGTTGGCCACTATAACCTAAAATAAGTTTATATAGGATATATATGATATTTATTATTTATTTATACTTCTTTAACAATTTTATAACACATACCTTTAATAATTATTGTTTTTCATAAATACGGTAACATCGTTTGAGGTAGTGTTGATTACCTCCCCTCAAAGCGAGGTGATTCGTTCATGCTATAGATAGAACATATTAAAGATGATTTTATTGAAAGAGTGTATCACATATAAAATAGATATGATACTGGAATTATAATATTTATATGTGTTATTTATTTTAATACGACGCTGAAATAAAGGAAGTGTTCATGTATACGTATGAACTACCGTCTCTATGAATGATGTGTTTCATTTCTTATCTCAAAACACAATAGATTAATATAAATAAAAATATAGTTTTTATATGTGATTATATAGTCATGGTGTAATTAATATTAATGATTAAAACATTATCTAATTAATGAGAATAATATGTAACAAGTTTAAACATACTCATGAAAACTATATAATTAACACACACAAAAGTGACATTAATGAATGTTTGATAAAAACAGATAATGGGATATTATAATAAGTTAATATATGATATTATAAAAATTAATATGGTTCTAGTATAACTTGGTAAAATATATATAGTAACTATATAGTAGTATAAATACCACACAACAAAATGACGGTTAAGGTAAGGGATTTCCTCACAATTTACATTTCACTCTGGCTTATATTTGTTATGCACAAAGTAACAGTTATCTGGTTTATATACTGCCATTTGACATGTTATATCACTAATATAGTTATTCTCATGATATTATACATTTATTAATTGATGTGGAATTTTGATTTAAATGTTTTGATGTGGTATGGGAGACATTTAAATGGCTAAATATTATTTTCCTCAAAAATATTTTAATGTCAACTACCCTTGATGTTAATTTTCCTCCATTGTTGTATTATTGATAAATATATATTATTTTTTCAATATGGATAATTTGTAAGGAAAATGTTTTATTCTATATATATGGAATTATTTTTACATGCAATTCATGGGTTGGGGACCATTTAAGGGAATCCCTACAGGTTGGGGACAGATTAACACAAGCCCATCGATACATCGATTGTATCAATAAGAGAATTAGTTGGAACAATAATTTAAAATATCTGTTGATTTTAAATGTAACATGTTCCTGGGAAATATGTTGTCCTATAATTATGAATTTCCTCTATTAAGAATTTAGTTAATTTTTATCCATGAGATTTAGTGTCTGCATATCTGGGCTTGTATTTTATTTTAACTTCATCAATTTAATGGAATATGTTTTCAGTTCCTTACTATAACATATTGATATTTAATTATGAAGTTATATGAGTAAAAAATTTTATCATTAGTTATCGATACATGTTAATTTATTCTCTTTGATTAATTATTTATTCCTCTCTATTTACCTTTTCTGAGCATTTGGGCTCACACGTATTATGATTCATTCCCCACATTAGGAAAACAAAATCATTAAGATAGTGTTCAAGGATAGATTTTATTCAATTTTATAATGTATCATGTTTTTATTTCCAAATAACCTATTTATTATGGGTATCATGTACGTAATTAGGATTTCCAAGACTGAAACACTAAATGGTAAATAAAGATTTGTTTCATTGAAAACATGAGAACATAATAAAATAATGCACTAGCTCCTGTTTTCTGGGGTCGGGTCATTAGATTGAATTTATTTAAACAAAAAGATATCATATAATATTAGTATTTTATTTTCTATTCCAAGCTTGGTGTTTTGTTTAATACATATTATATAATATTTTGTTCCTATATTATTAATCTCATTTTGTTTCATCCCCCCCCCCCAAATGAATTGCATTATTGAAATTTACTATTAATCACAATAATAAAGGGTTTAACATTTGAAAATACATTTTTTGGGAAGCCATATCATAAAAAGTATTAATTAAACATCATCTTTGTAAGTGGTAAAGTTAGGTACAGATGTCATCCAGATTGACACATTACATGGTTTCTAGGTTAGAGAATATTGGGGGTAAATGGGAACATAGACACAAGAGAGAATATTAACACACAAGGATTAATAGATTTTGGTAAATATCCTTGATCACTATAATTTGAGTGGCACATATTTGATTAATTAATACAATCATAAATCTATAATTTGTTAAGGTACAATTTGATTCATCGAAATTAAAGGTATGAGGATAATTATTTTGTATCAAAATACATTCCATGGAGTTAAGGATTACATTAAACATATAGACCGAGATAAAAAGAAAATATAATGACATTATATATTTATATAGTATTAATATATTCCTTTATATGTGGTTTGATCAATTCATATTCCATCTATTACTATAAGAAATTATTATCCAATTGGAATTTTTTTCGAGAATCATTATAATTAATAATTAATAGATTATTATCTCAATAAATGAATGAATATTCTTTCCCCCAAAATCTAGATATTTCCCAAGACAACAATGGTTATAACTATCTATCAAATATAATACATTAATCTCAAATTATGCAATATTTACTCTAAAAATTCATCTTAATCTTTTTCAAAAATGGTTAACCCTATGGATTATCCTAAATATCTCTAACAAAATTCAAATTCAGAAAATTGAGAAGGTAAATCAGTAAATTAACATTATACTCCTGAAAAAATATAAAGTGTACCTAAATGTCACATCCCAAGAATTTTAATACCTTGATCACCATAAAACCTAACAAAAATCATCCATGCTTCTAAAAAAATTCTCAGGTTATTAAATACATTCATTGAATTTTTGTCGTAATCCTCAGCAAAGATGGAGAAAACCAGAAAATATATAACCAATTTCATGGTTATAAACATTATCCCATCAACATATCATTATTATATAAACATTTACAACATATTAATAGTAATCTGCCCCCAATATTATTTTTAAAATAAGATTTTCTTGTCCCTGGATCACTTTTCTTTATTACCAGTACCATTCAACAGATGATGTATAATCCTTTAAGAAATATTACTGAATTAAAATATTTATACATTGATTATTTCATATAACTAGAATATTGTTAATTAAAATAATAATATAACCTAATTATTGATTCAAAAAATAATATTAATCATTCTACTAATTTTATTGAAACATCAAATTCATATCCTTGATCCCTTAGTTTATTTTGATGTATAATCCCATGATGCTTATGAAATTCATTTGAATGGTGCCCAATCTCTTTTCAGTAGATCATTTCACATTGGATGAATATTTAATTCCATAAAATTAAGGATCAGGGAGGTATTTCTATCCACTATTTATGAAAATTCTCTTCGCTATTAAGAATGTACCAAGGTGTTTCCATCTATAAAGAATGCATATTAGAAAATTATTCCTTCCCTTATTCCCTTTATCCTTATTTTTCACTAACATATTCTTATGTTTATTCCATTCAAATCCATAATACTTTTATAATTATTTATTCTTGTTGATAGCACATGATTATATAACCTCGTATTATGATAATGTTGTGGAGACAAGTTCCATTTCAAGGATTTTCATACGACCGTCAAATAAAAGGACAATCTTTCTCTTTGGATTACATTTGTAATTTGGATCATTCCTTTCTAGCCATTTAATGAAAAATGTATACACATAAAAATATTCAACTTATTTATTTCTTAGACTCAAGGACTATCATTCCATATATTTTCATATCTCATGAGGAGAATACTTTTCAAGAAGTGTACCTTGAAATCCTTCCACTACATACTTGATATTTAATCCCCCTAATTAGTGTTTTAAATTAATGACAACCATTGGTCTACATCTTCTTAGAGAGGATAAAAATACATGGAAACATTCTCCCTCTCACAACTCCATTGGATGAGAAATATATTCAATATTGAACTTATCAATTGATGAGAAAAAAATGGAATTTTTTCCCACTGAATGATGTAGGTTGATGATGCATAAGGTAGTCCAACATCATTACCCCGCACTATCTATTAGAAATCTACTCCATACGGGAAAATTTTGTACTCATAACATGGGAAAGCTACCCTAATATGTTTATAATTTGATCAGTTCTATCTCTATGTCTAGCTCTAGCTTTATTAATTTACTTTGGTGGCAATAATGGATTTTTTACCTGTACCCATAGTTTAAAACCATGGGTATGTATATCCCAAAAAACTATAGGTATAGCCTATACCCACAGTTCTATGAATCGTTTAGAGTCTAGCCATCTGTATAGACATATAATCACTAGTTTTAACCCCCATTATATTCATTTTTTATGTGTATACCTATACCCACAGTTTTTTCAAACTATATGTACTGGTTATTTATTAAAAACACATATTGGGATTTGATCCCATTACTATCCCATTACAATCCAGGGCCCTTATCACTACTCTATTGCACATTTTATATTCTATTATAAAAATATATTTAAATACATTTTGATATATATATACATATTTGTATTAAAAGTATTATTATTATTTTTACTCTTATGAAAAAATATTGGGTCAACCTATACCCATGGTCTTGTCATCCCATGGGAATATGTTGAAAGTTTTTTTCCTCTTAAAACATATTGCCATAATTTACAAATATCGTGGGTATATCCTAACCTATATACACTATTTTTGAGAACCTTGGGTATAAGTCTTTCCCACAATTCATTCCCTAATGAAACCTATACCCATGGTTCTCTGAATATCATGGGTATAGGTCTTTCTCGTGACATTTTTTCCCGTGAAACATATACCCACGGTTCTCCAAAAACCATGTGTATAGGTTCATTTTTCTGTAGTATATGAAATCCCAACAAGGGGTACACACATTTATATGACTCTTTTTCCATCCATTAAGATCCATTTCAAAAAAAATGTAATGCACTATATTAGATCATAATATTATAAAATATAATGCATAATCCCAAATGTAGTGAAACTCATTATCTGAATAGAAAAATTTATGCATAGATAATCTCATAATGATAAATGCGATTTCTTTAGGGATTTATTTATTTTTAAATCCTTCATAATTTTTTGTAATCAGAATGAGAAATATCATAATCATATCCCATTGGAGTGTCAAACTATGTGAGTATTATAGCCTGTTGTCATGCACCATGTGACGATCAGGTAAATCCCAATTCCCTGTTTTTTGAGTTATTACCCCTATGTAAATTATTGACAAAATCATGTCAATATGTAGTATCCAAACATGGATATATTTCTTGGAAAACCGATATAATATATTCCTTAAAAAACATTAGGATGGCATTATATACTTATCATTAAATTATATCATTCATTTATGTTCTCTAATATATTTTTATCATAAATCTAGTTCCCTGTATTATTTACTAAGTTTACTCTCATACAAACTGTACCTACCCCGAAACTCATAACACGTAGTCATGGTCGAATTTATTATCTTGAAACTATATACAAGGTTTCATATCCTGATTGTCTAAATAGTTTTTGTAGTTGTGGTAAACTGGATACAAACTTGAAATTCTCTTTACAGTTGAAAAATAAAATACAAACATGACTTTCTTTTAACACCAGTATTCTTTATTTTTTATCCCTGCATATCAATCAAACAAAACATCATCGCATCCTAGGGAAAATAAAACATAAGAAAGAGATGAGCTTAGATACTCAATAAGTTTAAACAAACAATAGAAGTTATGAATAAATAAAAAATAATCAATATGGAAAGGTATACTATGAGATAAATCGGTATTTTCAATAGGTCTAGTGCTCGTTGCAAATAACCCATTTCGACGGGTTATTTTTGATGGGGCGTTTACCCCGTCGCAAATAATGTTTATTTGTGACAGGGTATTCCCACCTGTCAAAAAAGGTTTGGGGCGCAATACGTGCCAAACTGCAAGTAAGGTTATTTGCGACGAGTGCCCATTCCCATCGCAAATAGCCTTCGGGTGTATTTAGTATTTGCGACAGTGAAAGTGAACCGAGAAAATACATTGTCGGCAGGCTGTATTTGCGTCGAGGCCCGTCGTAAATGCCTTTTTAATGGCCCGCTGTAATTAATGTGGGCAAAGTTATTTTCAATGGGCCCTATCACAAATTCCCCAGTCGCAAATAATCTAACCCATATATACCCCAACAGTTTTTCTTCTCATTTCACTCTTTACTCATCTTCTCTCTCTATCTCTACAGAAAAAGTTTCTTATAATTTTTTTTATAGTTTTAACATTCAAATCAGAGCTATATTTGTAACCATAATACTTCAAAATCATCAGTTTAAAGCTCTTTATCTATTTTTTATTTTTTAGTTAATTTATTTTATTTTTATTTATGTATAAATTTTTTTCATTAGATGTCAATTTTTATATTAGAATTACATATTTTTTTATATTGATTTTTATTAATAGTTATATCTAATTGTTAATTAGTAGTAAATTGTAATAAATAGTAATAATTAGTAAGAATTAGTAATAAATTTTAATAATTAGAAATAAATAATAATAATTAGTAATAAATCACAGTAATTACAAGTAAATTGTTATAATTAATAATAAATTGTATTAATTACTAAAAAATTGTAAAAAAATTAATAACTACTAATAAATTATAATAAATTGTAATACATTGTGATAATTAGTAATAATTTCTAATAAATTTTAATAATTAGAAAAAAATTGTTACAATTTTTAATAATTAGTAAAAAAATGCAATAAATTTTAATAATTAGAAATAAATTGTAATAAATTTTAATAATTAGAAATAAATTGTAATAAATATTAATAATTAGTATTAATAATTAATAATTATAACTAATTAGTAATAATTAGTAATAACAATTAATAAACTGTAATAAATTGTAATAATTGGTAAATTTTTTTAATAAGTTGTAATAAATTGTAATAAATTGTAATAATTAGTAATAATTAGAAAAAATTAGTAATAAATAGGAATAATTAGGAATAAATTGGAATAAAAAAGAATAAATAATATTAAAGAGGAATAAATAACAATAAATAGAAATAAATAGTAATAAAAAACTATAAATAGCAATAATTATTAATAATTGGCAATAATTAGGAATAAATAACCATAAATAAGAATAAATAAAAATAAATAAGAATACATTTCAATAATTATGATTAATTGCGACTGTAATACTCCGAAAGCATCAATTATAATGTATTTATCTTTTTTTTATTTATTGTTTGAGAAAATTTATTTTATTGTTAGTTATTTATAATTTTTGTCAATTAGATATTAATTAAAATAGAATTTCATATTTTTAGTATTTATTTTCATTAATAGTTATATCTAATTGTTAATTAGCAATAAATTTAGTAAATAGTAAAAATTACTAATAATTTAGAAATAAATTATAATAATTAGAATTTTTTTTAACAATTACAAAGAAATTGTAATAATTACTAATAAAATGTAATAATTAATAATAATTAATAATAAATTTAAATAAATTATATTCATTAGTTATAATTTGTATGAAATTTTAATAATTAGAAAAAATTGTAATAAATTTTAAAAATTAGTAAGAAATTGTAATAAATTGTAATAATAAGAAATAAATTGTAAATTTTTTTATTAATTACAAATAAATTGAAGTAATTACTAATAATTAGTAATAATTAGTAGTAATTAGTAAAAATTAATAAAAATTATTAATAATTAGTAATAATTATTAATAATTATTAATAATTATTAATAAATTGTAATATTTATTAATAAATTGTAATAATTAGTAATAATATGCAATAAATTTTAATAAATTGAAATAAATTGTAATTATTAGTAACAATTACTAATAATTTGTTATAAATACTAAAGAAATAAATATAATAATAAATAGTAATAAATAGTAAAAATTAGTAAAAATTAGTAATAATTATTAATAATTGTAAATAATTAGGAATAATTAAAATAATAAAAAAATATAAAAAATAAGAATAAAATAAATTGCAATAATTATAAATATTTAGTTTTAAATAGAAAGATATAAGAATATATAGGAATAAATTTCAATAAATTGAAATAATTAGATTGAATTAGTAATAATTACTAATAATTAGTTATAATGACTAATAAATTGTAATAAATAGTAATAATTTTTAATAATTAGGAATAAATTTTAATAATTAGCAATAATTAGAAATAATTAGCAATAATTATCAATAATTATCAATAACTAGCAATAAATTGCAATAAATAGGTGTAAATAGGAATAAATTAGAATAATTAGAAATTATTGGTAATAATTAGTAATAATTATTAATAATTAGTAATAATTAGTAATAATTAGTAATAAATACTAATAAATAGAACTGAATAGTAATAAAAAGTAATAAATATTAATAAATAGTAATAACTAGTAATAATTAGAAATCAATAGTAATAATTAATAATAATTAAGAATAATTTGTAATAAATAGCAATAATTATAAATAACTATTAACAATTAGAAATAGTTATTTATAAATAGTAATAATTAGAAATAAATTGTAAAAAATATTAATAATTAGCAATAATTAGCAATAATTAGATATAATTATCAATAAATAGAAATAAATAGAAATAAATAGAAATAAATAAGAATAAATAAGAATAAATAAGAATAAATAAAAAAATAGGAATAAATAGTTATAAATATGAATAAATAGGAAAAAATGGGAATAAATTAGTATTAACTATTTATAAGTGGTAATAATTAGTAATAAATAACAATAAATTGTAATAATAAGGAATAATTGGTAATAATTGGTAATAATTAACAAAACTTTGTAAAAATTAATAATAATTAGTAATAATTAATAATAATTAGTAATAAAATTTAATAACTAGAAATAATTAGCAATAGCTAGAAATAGTTAGAAATAAATAGTAATAAATCACAATAATTAAAATTAAATATGAATAAATATATATAAATAGAAATAAATAGGAATAAATAAGAATAAATATGCATACATTAGTAATAGTTAGTAATAATTAGTAATAATTAGTAATAATCAGTAATAATTAGTAACAATTAGTAATAATTAGTAATAATTACTAATAATTTGTAATAATTAGAAATGAATAGTAATAAAAAGAAATAAATTGTAATAAACAATAATTGACAGTAATAATTATCAATAATTAGCAATTATTAGAAATTATTAGCAATAATTAGCAATAATTAGCAATAAATAAGAATGAATAAGAATAAATTTGAATTATTAGGAATTAACAGGAATAAATCCTAATAAATTGGAGTGCTTTGATAAACTAACAATATTTTTAACGGATTAGTGGCATTCATTTTAATCGATGCCTCGGCTCTCTGCCACTTTTTTTTAACTAAAATAAATATGAAAAATTTGCTAATATAAACATCAAAGAAGACTTATTATAGTGATTTAAGTCGAAGAAAGTTTGAAGACGGTGAGCCATCAGACATAAGAGGCTCTTTTTCCAGACGACTCATCCGCTTCAAATTTTCTATGACTGAAAATACAATGAATAGTTTTATTTTTTCCTATGAATATTCATTTTCGTATGCAAGAGAGAAAGGATAGTAGAGCGATGAGGCCTACCTGCTCTCCATCATTATGAATACAAAAATGGATACTTGTACATCAAAACAGTCATTTTATAGTTCTTTTTGTCGCAGACTATTTCAAGGGGATGAGTCGTAGAGCAAAAGATTTGTTGACAATCCGTTATAAATTGTTTTGTTGATAATTAAAAATAATTAGTACAAAATACCTAAAATTAATAATAATTAGTATAAATGAGTATAAATTTTTATAAATGAGTATAGATTTGTATGAAATCTAACAAATAGTTTAAATAACTATAAAATAATATAAATTATAAATAATTGATAGAGAAGTTAATTTAATTTTATTAATTTTTTCGATAGTATTTATATTATATTTAATTATACAAAATAACTAATTACATCATATTTTTTTAGAAAAATATGGATTGAGAAAGTCAAAAATAATCATTATTAGATGATCCTGCTCAGATAAACCAATGTCAAAATCAAAACTATTATGGTTTAAATTCTATATATATTGAGGGTGTTTAAGATTTCTTATCATATGCATCATTGAACCCAAAAACATTTGAAGGTGAAATTAAGTGTCCTTGCACAAAATGTGCTATGAGGATGTATAACACGTTTAACAATTATAGAAGTCATTTATTTAATTTTTTATTACAACCGGATTAAGTTTTTTGGTATCAATAGGGTGAACATAGTTCCAAAGAAGATATTAAAAATTTTATTCCAGATCCAGCATAGTTTTAACATTTTGTACATGATGTGGCTGGTCCATCTATTAAAGAAACTGAAATTCTGGATGATATTGTTTAACTCCTAAGATTGAAAGATATCATTTATATGAGTTGTTGAGTTCTGCATAGGATGCCTTATATCTTGGATGCAATAGAAACATGTTTGAAGTAATTTCTAAATTTATGGCCATTAAATCAGATAATGGAATATCAAATAGATGTTTTGATCATATATTCTCTTTGTTAAAAACACTACTTCCTGCAGGAAATATTTGTCTTCAAGTTTCTATGAGAGTAAGAGTCTGGTTCATAATCTAGGTTTTGGTTATCAAAAAATTCATGCATGATCAAGTGACTATATCTTATATTATGTTGAAAATGAGTTATTGAATAGTTTTCCTACATTTGGACAATCAAGGTATTATAGAAGATAAACTAGGAAAATATGGATTTTTCCTGTAAAAAAAATTGAGATATTTTCCACTCAAACCAAGATTACAACATTTATTTATCTCTCAAAACAAAAAATCATTGATGTCATGGCACAAAACCAAAATTTCAGCAAGTATAATCTTAAATTATCCCTCTCACGATGATTCATGGAAACAATTTGACCAAATGAATCAATAATTTTCTTTAGAAGCCCGAAACATGTGTTTTGGAATTTTTACTAACGGTTTCTGTCCCTTTGGATCTTTCAGTTTTTAGTATTCATGTTGGCCTGTCTTTATAACTCCATATAATTTACCTCCATAGATGTTAATGAGGATAAAAATATATATTTGACCTTTATAATTCCTAGTAATACAAAAAGAGTATCAATGTTAATTTTAATCTATTAATTGATGAGTTAAATTAACTACAAAGTAATAGTGTCAGTACATATGATGTTGCTACAAAATAGAACATCATACTGAAAGATGAATTAATGTAGACAATTAGTGACTTACCAACATATGGAATGTTTTCTGGTTGGATTATAAATTTTCCAAAATCATGTTCGTACTGTATGTGAGACAGAAAAGTTTTTATGCTCATCATTGACAAAAAAAACCTAGGTTTTTCAATGATCGTCACAGATTTCTTCCAACTGATCATCATTTTCGAAGAAACAAATATCAATTCAGAAAATTAACAGTTGAAAAGATGGTCCTCAAATAGTTATCACATTTACAGGGTTAAAATAAATTGTCTCTTCACTACCTTCCATAATATTTGGATAAATAGTAAACCAATAGAAAATTGATAGGTTTAGAAAAGAGCACAAATTGGATAAAATATATTATTTTTTGGATTTTCAATACTGGTCTGATCAGTTGATCTCTCACATGATGGATGCAGTGCATATTCTGAAGAACTATTTTGATAATTATTTTCATATAGTTTTGGACACACCACATAAAACCAAAGACAATGTGAATTTACATTTAGATCATGCCCTAATATGCAAGCAACCAGAATATAACCAGTTTGAAAATGTCATATCATAGAATTTAATGAATCCAAAAGTAGCTTATACACTATATAAAGAGAGTAGTTTATTATTTTGTCAGTGTATTTTAGATTTGAGACTTCCATATGGTTATGCTTCTAATTTCGGAATATGTGTCTGAAATGGTAACATTACCAGATAAAAAAGTCATGATTGACATGTTTTAATCTAAAGACTTCTATCAATTGGATTAAGAGTTCTGTAAAATACAATGATTTGGGATGCGCTAATAAAAATACCATATTTTTTAGAGACATTTTTCAATTGACAATAGACTATGATGTTGTATGAAAAATGTATGAATATTTCATGTTAAATTTATGTAACCTGTAAAAAATCATCTCACAGTGTTAGTTTGCTTCAATGGAACATTTGATATTAAATTTTCCACAAGAAACAAAATGTGGAGGTCCAGTGTACATCTGATTGATATACCCATTTGAGATATTCTTGAAGAAATTGAAAAAATGTATGTAATAAATCATTAGTTGAAAGCTCAATTGTAAAAGCTTATTTGCAATAGAAAATTTCATTTTTCTACTCTCGTTAAATTCAATCTGAATATCCCATTAAATAGAACCAGATGAGCTGGAAAGAGAGAAATGTTAATAATGACAAGAGAAATAAAATATTAGTTTTCAATCCGCCCAAACTTGGTTTATGTGGCATTCATGAACTTTAGATTTCTAGATGATGAACATCACAGAGCTCATACATATATTCTGCAGAACTATGATGAAATGACACCATTTGTACTATGATTTGTCTTATCAATTATTATATAATGTTTATAATAGTACATTATTCATATTTAATTTTTCGGTTATATGATAATCATATCAAAAAAGAATTTCCACAATTTATAGAAGCCGCTCTTAAAGATCGTCGTAAAAATATTTCCTACTTGTTTCAAAAACTGGTAACATAAATTATTTTTCAGTTCGCATAAAAATCAATTTAAAACATTTTATGTTAACGATTTTTTACAACTATTTAGGTATCTCAAAATAGTGTTGAAATTGATAATAATTTGTCTTTTTTGAGTAAACCACCATTCAAAAATGGTTAAATCTTATAATGAATATATGGTTAACGATTATCTATTTCATACATGTGAATATCTGAAACAAAAAAACAATAAATAGTTGTGTTTTGTTGAGAAGATCTCATCATAAATAAACTGAAGATGACGTTTACGGTATACTGGAAGAAATAATTGATGTGTGTTATTTCAACAACATTACATAATGATGATTAAATGTCAGTGGTTGGATTCTAAGAGAAGATTCTGTGTTCATCTAATCCATAGAGTCATTGATATTTAATATAAATATCTTCTTGTAGTAAACGAACCATTTTTATTGCCATATCAGGAACATCATATTTATTATAGAAATTATTGTGCTACTTCGATGAAGTTGGGTGATTAGTGGAGAATAATAAAAATTAAATCTCGAGGGAATCTGTTTACTTTATGTGAACGTGGTTCTACTGAAGTGAAAGGGATAGATTTTTTTCAAAAACACTTCCCTGAATCCATCTTTTAAATGAAGAGACATGATTATCATTGATGAAACCCCACATTTAAAGGCTGATGGTGATGATAATATTAATGATGTGATTTACAAATTTTAAATTAAAATAGATAATGAAATTTTAACTAATATGAAAATTGATGATGCTGAGGCGGAAGATGAAGACATTGAAATCAATAGCTGGAAAGATGAGGATAAAGAATAAAATTGAAATAATTAAATATTGGTTATAATCAAATATAATATGTATCAATATATAATAGTTATTTAAAATTGTTTGATAAGAAAAATGATTTTGTGTTTCAGATGGATGATGATTTGTTTTGTATATTGTAGGTGTGTGATATACCTTTAGAGAAAAGTAGGTCAGATAATCCAACCCTCATACTATTGGAAGTTCAGAGGGCACCTAGAGGGGACGTGGTCTTACCCGATTGATGATTCATGAGCCTATACCCTAGTGACGTCCACATCTTGGATTATATCCACACACATAGTGGTATGTTTACCTATTAATTTTAGTTAGTTTTCATAAATTTACTTACATTGTACTTGTTGAAATAATTATTCCTTTTTTCAATGCTCTAGGCATATAAAAGTTCGATAGGGGAGAGATATATTGTGAAAATATATTTTTTGTTGCATGGGTTTCATGGGATAAGATTCACATCGATATTTAGTATAACATGTTTGATCCTTGGGTAGTACCTAAATAAATAATATTTTTTTATGTTAATTTATTTAATAAATTTGTATAATTAATTATTTTTATGTTTTATGCAATCCCGTTGAGGATAGAATGTGTGAGCCTATTTGGAAGGCTTGGTAGGAAGCTATGCATAGACCTTGCACTCAGTTTTTGCAAAATTTAAAATGGAAAGAAATGGAGAAAGAAGGAGTGCATGAGTTTGATGAGAAATATTACATCCACCAACCAAATTGCATTACATCTCATGTTTTGGATGGATTTTGTACACTCTGGTTGGGTAGCTGATTTTAGAGTATATCATTAGTATCTCTAGTTGATTTTTTTAAATGTTGTTTATCACTTTGAATATAATATGTATATTTAATATTCATATAGGCAGTCGTACATACAAATATTATAGAGTACGATGTTTATTCAAGGATGTATAGTGATCCAGTCAGTGGGGAAATTAGAAGTGCATGCTAGGGTCATTTTGTTTTGATTATAAGTTTTATTGAGTATTAAATTTAACTAAAAATAATATTTTAACAATTTAAATTTTAAATTTAAATTTATAGAGTCATATGAGGTTGTGACATCATAGATAGTTGTTGAGAGTCATGCTAAGTCCAATGGTAAAACTAGTGTCCACTGATTTGATGTGGCAGCATTGATGCCGGTGACCTAGTATGACTTTGATAAAGGTCGTGTTACTAGTATTATATCTCGAGTTACCCCTGGCAGTTTTTATGGTACCTTTGCGATGTCATCGTCCAGCATAATAGGAGATTGCGGAGAGTCATCATCATTTCATTCATAGTATTAGGACGTGCTGAAAGCTCAGAATGAGCTTATAGAGACTATGAGTAGGCAGCAGGAGGAGATGCTTTAGTGGTAGAAGCAATATTAGGAAGAGTTACTCTGACAACAGTAGCAACAACAATAGATGTAGGATGAGATGTGTCGATGGAGGTAGGATCTATAGTAGGATCAGATGGAGTACATGTGACACATGAATCATAGTTTTGGGATTGAGTTGCCTCCACCATATCCTTTATTTCCTCCAGACGACCCTCCCGCTGATTAATGATGTATTTTTTTATTAAGAATCATTTGAATGTATTTTTTTTATATTAACAGTTTTAAATTGTGTGGGATTTATATTGTTTTTTTGATTACTAAGGTCTTTAATATTATTATTTCATTAATATTAATAATAATAATATTATATTAATTAATTTTATTATAATTAATTTTATTTTTTGAATATTATTATTCTTATTTTATTTATTACAAATTGTATTATATATATTATTTTATAAAGTTATTTATTTTATTAATATTAATATTAATATTTGTTTTATATTAATATCATATTATTATAAATGTTCTTTTATTTTTTAATTTTTTAGAATTTACACACTATTTGTGATGGTCCGTTGTAAATACTAACTATGACAGTCTAATGCAAAAGGGTTTATTTTTTTTATTTCATGGGATTAATGTGATGGTCAGTTGCTATTAGTAACCGCAACAGACCATCGTAATAGTGTAAAAAATTGGAAGGCTATTTGCGACGGGTCACTAGCCCATAGCAAATTGTTTTTTTTAAAAAATGTTGAATGTTTTTTGTGACAGGCTAGTAACTCGTCGCTAACAATTATTTTTTATGAAGGACCATTAAAAAAATTAAGTTGTGATGTCATTTACCGTGATAGGTCATTTATGATGGGGTCCCATCGCAAATGACCCATCATAGTAATCCATTTTTCCAATAGTGGTAAATAAATGAAACATATTACATTTAGTCAATAACATGATCATAATGTGGCAGGAATAAATGATGATCAAATAAATCAGTATATAAAATCATTGGAGCTTGAAAACATAACACTAGATATTCTAACTAGTAGAATAATAACATGAAACAATAAGAACATAATTCCTAATGAAAAAATTCATAATGGAGGACACCTAAAACATACCTTAAAGGCCTTTTGATAAGACATATAAATAAATGGGTAATCCTTCAGACAAAACCCATTCTAGTTTTTCTCATGAGATATACGAATTCCTCATGGGGCTATTGTTGGCCTCACTCAGGTATTACTTGGTCTAATGAGTTCATCAATTGAATGGTTTGAAACAAAATCCACAAAATATTTTGTATTTAATCTAGGATATGAAATGTAAATACTTTCCCATATCATTAAACCTAATAATAACCTATCTATGGTAAAATAAATGGTATCAAACAGGTACATCACCAGTCCAACCAACCATAAACCAACCAAATATATAATAAGGATTTTATCAATATAACATATAACTAGTGGATCATAAGTACAATTAATGTTTTATCTCAATTATAAATATAACAAAAAAATATCCTTAATGATTTTATTTGAAAAAAATCTTTTCATTTAGAAAATAAAATATTAAAACTAAAATTTCAGAAAATTTTTTGGATAACATTTTATTTTAAAATAAACATGAAATATTATAATATTTGTTTCGAAACACTGAGTTGTCATGAATTTGTAAATATCCATTCATTTTGGGTATGATTAAAAAAATATTCCTTAAATAATTTTTGTAAAATCAAAACAATTTTTTTTGAAAATGACATGAATATTAAATTAAAAATATATTAGAAAAATTTAAATTGGGTAAATCTTTATTTAATAAATCAATTTAAAAGTGTGAAAAACATTTTTTTAATATTTTTTATAATTGATGGGTTTTGTGGAAAAAGTATTTCAATCCGAATAGAACAATAAATTCATATTTTATTAAAAGAATATCAATATTTTGAAGTACCAATTAGTGGAGAAATTAACTATTGATTGAAAAATATCATGAATAGATAAATTAAAAGAAATTATTTTGATTTTAATATAGAAATATCAATTAATTATCTTAAGTGAGGCTATAGAAAAATAATTCTTAATAAGGATGAGATTCTGAAATAAATACATACCACATTAGTAAACATTGAATAAAAATCCCTATAAAAGAAATATATTTAAATGAAAAGTTATTTAAAAATATAATATTAAGAATCATTTTATATCAAATAAAAGGGTAATAATGTACACTAGACAAGGTAATAAAGGTGTTAATATGGAATATGCCTCACAAAAGTAAAAGTGAGATGAGAAACCTTTACATTGAGTCCATATCATCATGTACATTCTTTATATTCATTAATAAAAAACTAATGTTAATTATTTACATTCTTATAAATATTTTAAGCTTTATTTTTCATTTTATTTCCCTTATTACCATGTAATATAGAATTATATAATAAAGTCATTTTCATTGTGGGTGTTTTGATAATATTTGACATTCATTTTCTAAAAAGAATTTCGTGGGTTAACTATTGGTATAAGAGGTAATTATTTAAACATATAGATAATAATAATAATGGAATAATATTCATATTTATATAATAATCATAATTTTAAGATCAGTCATGATATATGGTTTTGTTAAATTATGTATGTTACAATCGTGATGATTGTAGGTCATGAATTTTAGTAACATTTTTATTTTTTAATTTTCTATATAGAAATATGATAAGTAATACATTACCTTAAGTGAAATATAAGAATCTAATAAATAAGATATCATTTTTTAAAATAGTTAATATATAATCCATGTTGTGTGGTGAGGAAAATAGAGTCTCATCAATTCATGAAGGATGTAGTCCACAAATAACCAATTAACCTTATCATCTTCCAATGAGAGAAAATTAAGAAATAAAATTATATATTATATTTTATGAATGATATGGATGAAATTAATATCATAACTTTTTCATTTATATCAGATATATTAATTTTCTTTATCCTATTTTTCTTCTATAAATGTATTAGTCAAAAATTAATCACATTTCTTCATGATGTGATAGTCTTACACACACAAGAACAATGATGTGGTGTCACTTATTGGATAAAAAGTAGAAAGAGTACATAATATACAATGAATAAGGAGGTATAATTATTTTATAAATATTATATATACTTTATATCCATCAACATACCCCACCATGATAGGTGTTTATGGAAAAAATGTCAGAATAGTTTTTGAGGTTGTAGTTCATCGTATAGATGAGCAACGTTATAAAAAACCATTTGTGGTATGTGGAGATTGATATAAGTAATTAATTTAACAAAATTTCATCTCACTATGTGGTAGATAGTAATGTTATTATACATGTTTAAATAAATAATATCTAAAATAGTTGGAAGAACAAATAAATCAAAAACACGTATTTAGAAATTTTTCCTTTTCTCAAGCCACCTCATTTAGATTTTACAAAAACATTTTACTAAAATAGATTTATGACCAAACCATTGCTTCTAGTATGGGGGTGGGGTGGGGGGGGGGGGGGAAATTGATGATGTGATTTAGGATTGTATGATCTTAATCAAAACGGATTTATTCATTGAGTGAGAGATGATAGGGGTAGACCTTTTATAAGTGTGGTGAGTGATGCACGTGTATTTTTTGAAAAAAAATACCCATGTTGTTTACAATATAATGGGGTAAAAATTAGAATATTCCCAAGAAAGAGACATTATAAGGAATCAAATGACCATAAAATGGCTGTTTTACATGTATTGGGTTAGATTTTTACTATTATATTTATAGTTCAACCCCCAATAAATGAGATTTTTCCTTAATCATAGAAAATAATTTTTATAGTGTTCAACTTCCATTATGGATAAAAATTATGTTTAACTTATTAGGTAAAATAAATTATTCTGATTAAAAATATGGAAGAATTTATTTCCAAATTCCATTAAGAGAAGTGAAAAAAAAATTAATTTAATAGTAATCCCACAAACATCATAATAAAGTTAGTTTTCAAAAAAAATATTCAAATGTATACACTGTTTTTATATCAAAATTCAATATGAAAATGATTAATATGATACAATGTTTATTAATAGATATATAATCAAATATGTTTATTTTATTACTAATTTAAAATATAATTTGTCCTTTTAAAAAATTTAAATGGAAAATAATGTTTTAGTCATAATCGGTTTTTTCACTATTCATCAACAAATGTATCATTTAAAAAAAACAAAAATATTAATCCCAACATATTATATATAAAATGATTAAAAAATTAATTTTATTTTGTAAAATAAATTTTACAAATTCAATAATAAGTAATTATAAATTGTATTTTAAGGGTGCGAATAAACCAACTTTTAGAAAAAAAACGGTATTTTCAATAAAAATGTCTATTACTATTAAATCATTATTATTTATTTCTAATCAATATATATATATGTTTAATTTATTTTATACGTGTTTAATCCATAAATATTACATTATTTATTTATTATTATTCATTACATCCTACTCAATGTCTATGCTATATTCGTCATTTTTAAATTACAATATTTAAATAGAATATCATGTTTTGATTAAATCCTATGTTGCATGCATTGCCAACTGTCAAAGATATTGAATTTCATTAAAAATAAATGTATTGGAATGTTTGAAGATATTATTTTTTTCTTCTAATCTTGGTTTTATGTGTTAAACATTCCATTGAATATGATGTTTCTATTTTGAAAATATCAGGGTATTGTAGTTTTATCTATTGATATCAATGAAAAAACCCAGAAAACTTTTTTATGCTTCATATAATCCTAGGAAATATTAAATAATATTTAAAAAAATCCCATATAAATAGATAAATATTTATACCAAGTTAGTTAAATAAATACAATTATTTATTTTCATAATTGTACAACTACTGTTCATATGCCTCAGTTTATTAGGTTGGCAAGGGGATAGTAACATTTGCTTCATCATCCATCAGTATCCCTAGAGATAGGTGAGTGTGAAGGAGATACATCATTGTATAATTTTGTTTTTCAGTATCTATTAATTGTGTTATATATCACATCTCATAGTAAACATGTACATATAAATTCAACACATACAATTTATGGGGCCACACAATATGTCACAAAAGACTTCTCATGTAGAAATCGAACTGCTACATAATCACCAACAGACCCTAAATTTCTAAAATCCATGAGAGTTTATGGTAGTTAAATAATTTATAAATGTTATTTGTTGAATTATTTATCTAGATATATCATAAAAAAATCAAGATTAATATTCTCATTTTGAATCATGTTCTTCTAACGAGAACTAACAAGAGGTACTTTACGACATTCCAAAGTCAATAAAGAGTTACTCAAATCATAATCATAGTGATCACACTAAATTATACCTTAAATTACACATAACTATTACTCAAACTTTTCCCATTTTTACTAGAATTAAATAGGCGCTTCTCAAACTTTTAAAAAGATGATTTATCATAAGGGTAACAATTAAACATCCAGGATATGACATCACCATATATCTATTAGATACATACTAGTTTAATCATCATAAAAATCAAATCAAAGTATGATGTTAGCACATAGCCATATTACTATTCATTTTATATTCTCCATGAAACCCTTTTCATTAGGTCCCTATTTAAATTCAATATTTCATAATTAATTTTATATCATTTTCACGTGTTTTTACCATTATACATCGAGACTAACTATAAATTAATAAATATCATCTTCTTTTCTATGAACCCCTAATAAAAAACATTATACTATCATAATAATCACATAACTAATTCATTTTGTTATGTATCTCACATATTTGATCAATCATGAATCCTCATTCAATTACATAATTTCCCATTTACATATATCATTATTACTCAGTTATAATATACAAACCCAAAAAAAATTTCAACTTTGAGTTTATTCATTGAAAATACCCAACACATGAGATCCATAATATATTTACTAAATTCCTGACACTAATTCAAAATTATAAACTTAACCACATTATGTAACAAAGATAAATTTTTATTATTAATAAAAAACTTTTTTTGTACCTATATTAATTAATTTTCAAATAATTTATCCCCACATAATTATCAAAATACATCAAACATAGTTCCACTGGGATCAGTTTGTTAAGAGGACTCCAATATATGTTTTAAGGAAAAACCTATCCCTCTAATTCACCCATATATTCCAAAGGAAGTTTTAGATAGTAAGTGGGTGCCACATAGAACCCCTAACAAGACAAACTAATGATATTTGATGTGTTGTGACACTCAACTATGACTGATATATCATGGTATTCTAATTCTTGACTATATAACCCTAGTCATTTGGCTTAGCTCTAGAAAAGTTAAACCATA
Organism: Viscum album; assembly: GCA_963277665.1. Lineage (NCBI taxonomy): Eukaryota > Viridiplantae > Streptophyta > Magnoliopsida > Santalales > Viscaceae > Viscum > Viscum album. The sequence goes on from OY728149.1 coordinate 107,697,070, forward strand.
TGAGTTTAATGTGTCCATATATATTACTACGTAATCACAATGATCAAATATACTCAGTATTAGTATTCTATGAATTCTATGTGATTGAGTTGTCCACATAAATATTGTTTAATTATCACTATCAAACCACTGATTTTCTCCATATTGACATCATATAAGGGTGATACAGATTATCCACCACCATTTGAATAAATGATTAAAAATTTATGGTTTGCCTTGACACCTCATATAGTATAATTACCCATTCCAGGAACCTATGGAAACTAATGGATTATTTGTTATATCTATTACTCAATCAAATGGAACAGAATTCTCGTACTCGTCACTACAACTTGGGCTTCCATCATTGTTATCTACCACCTCCCACTGTGAAATTTAAGGGAGGTAAAGTCTCTGAACTCTCACAAACATCAAAAAAATAATTGTATCATATACATGATTAATAACGATTAATTATTATCCTATTAATCATTCATTAAGAAATTAAAATTTTATAGAGAAATGAAAATAGTGGAACAAATCATTGTAAAATAAAATTTAAACCATTCATCTGATCTACCTCAAGCTGGTCCCATCAAATTCTTTGTGTGAATAACTACACAATATCTTATGATTCCCTTGATATTTATTCATTGTTTTAGTAGATCATGAAATTATATGAAAATGGAATGAAAATATCTCTCCGTAATATAAATAAAAATAATATCTATATCCATTGCTAATAATTTAAGTAGAAACATTATAATATAGAGAATAAAAAATAATAATCCTATGTTAATAATATATTGTCTGATCCATTGAAATCTAGAGAAACGTTTTTAGTTTCTAAACATATATCTATTTTTCTAAAAATATATTCCTTGTATTTTTAGAAACCCAAATCCTTTTTTAAATCCTTCTTTTGTACATTGAATTATTGGTATTTAAAATTTAAATTAATTCATTTATTCGATGAATGAGAAGAGAGGATGTCAAGGGAAATTACATAAAAATGGTGATATATAGCCTAAAGAGACATAACATTTCAGAAAAAAAACCCTTTGATTATAAAGTATATCATTCTTTTGTTTCCTCTTTCAAGACCTTGATTACATTATTTTCCCTATCACATATTTCTATTACATATATATATATATATATATTATTTAATACAGAGGATATAATGTGACAATCCATTGAAAATTCACACATACACTAGTTCAAAGATCCATACATAGCCTAAAAATTATGAAAATACTATTATATAGTGAACCCCACATTTTGGGATCTTTGATGAAGTAAGTTTCTCTATACGATACCTATATAAGATTTAATTTAAAAACATTTATTTTTAATAAAAATACATTTACATTGAAATTCTATTGTAGTGTCCAATAAATACACCTAATAACTCCTTTTGAATTCACATCAGTGATAAAAAATCATTGACAATTAACAAAATATCCTTAGTTTATGACCTATAATATTAAATCATACCCACCCTAATAAATTTCATCCACTAAAATAAAACAAACTCTACATGAACTGCATAGACACACTCATCCACCGACCTCACATCCTAGGTAATCCATTCTGTGAAAATAACTAACTAATAAATGGAATGAAATGTAGAAAGATATAGCTATTTTAAGACCATTCACTATCTTGAGAGAACCCAATATATTTTCATTTCTCCTTACCATGATATCTAGCACATGGATTCCATTCCTGAAAAATTATTCTATTGAAATAAAAATTATAAAAATAAAATATTTTAAAATATCACATCCAGAATAGCATATTTAAAACCTATGGATAGGATGCATTAATGAACTCAATAATAGACTAAATAAGTAACTTACAAAATAACTCCACTATTAAATAAATTATAATTTTGTTTTCATATCTTGAATGTGTGAGTTTCTTTCAACTGATTCATAAATATATTAAAAAATGTTACCATAAATACATAGAAATATAACCAAAATATCCACATTTAAGGAGAAATTAATGCATTTTTAATGAATACATTCAATCACAACGAATATATTTGACAACTGATTTCCTCGTTTTAACCCAAAAATTTGAAGATTATTAATACTCAATGATTATTGGAAAATGGTAGCCACAAAATCGTAACAATGAAAGGGCTCATAGGAAATTCATAAAAAATAAAAAAAATCAACTTTCATTGCCTAATCGAACAAATAATTTATATTTTATATGATCACAAATATATTCTATCACTATCATATGTTTCCATTAAGAAATTACATTAGCATTATATAATAAAATAAAATCAAACCAAATAGATATATAGGAGTTCATCAAAGGGTCCAATATGGGTTGAACTATAAAAATGGATATTTCATAAATTGAAATAAAATTAAGAAACATTTTCCTAAACCATACCAAAAATAAAACATTTCATATGGTTTTGATTTCTGGGAATGATAATTCATTTATTTCATTCTTTCCCCTTTAAATAAAATAACATACTCCACACAAATTGGAGTAATATTGAAGATGATGACCCATATATTTGGATCCATCTCATGACCAGGGGAACCTAGCTATGTTTATTGGAAAACATTAGTATAGATGATTATTTTTTCATCCAATTTTTTTCCATTATATAAAAATCAAGGCATTAATGAACATGAATTACTATTCATAAGATTTGTTTTAGACAATCAATGATATAAGACCAGTATAAATTATATTCTCACCGAAAATGTTTGTTTTCAATTAAAAAATGAAAACATTGACCTACTTTATTCATCATTATCGTCACTCTAGAAATTTCATATAACAATCATGATATCACATAATGTATTCATACTTTTTCTAAATATATACACTAATAACAAAGGAAATATATGATTTTCTCAAAATAAAAAGGATGTTCTTGAAATTTCATTATGATACATGTATAGATAATAATACAAACGAGGTATTGAGTTTGTATACTGCTCTCCGAACTATATCTAAATATGGTTGACTAAAATGATCCAAAATTTTATAAATGAAATTAACTTTTCAATGATTACTTTACATATTAATTTATTTTATTAAAAGCACAAGAAACAGTTTAGTTATTTTAGAATCTTATATCCTTATAGATTTAAAATAACATTAATAATCATAACCGTTTATAGTATAAAAATTGTACAATGATAGCTAAACATTGAATATATTATGGGTTATGATAAAGTCTAATTGAAATAAATAGAATAAGTGATGGCCATGACCTGTTGGATCTCACACTATGAATCCCATTTATCAGATTATTTGTTAGAGATGGAATCACTAGTCATTTCCCTTAGAAAATACCCTGATGAGATAAAACAGCTGAAACACAACTGAAACCATATTTGGGAGAAATTAAATATTATTTATATCACAACCCAAACCAAGTGCATCAAACCAACAAAAGAATGAACCTCTATAGCACATCATACCATTATAGTGTGTGATAACATAATAAGAGTTTATTTATAAAGATATTACTAGTATCATGTTTTATATATTATTTTAAATAAAATAATTATTATATTTTTCTCTTTTCATTATTAATTTATAAATCATTATACAATGTGTAAAAAAAATTATTTTTATATGATGCAATAAACTTAATTTTTTTTGGAAATATATAATTTCAATTAAAACAAATTTTTTATAAATTAAAAAAAATTGTATATAAATTATAAAATAAATTAATGAAGAAAAATGTAATTCTCATATGGTATATAAAATTATTGTAATTTTAAAAATGTGTATTTTCCAATAAATTTTCTTTTTATATTGTAGTGGAAATTCTAATTTTTGGAAAAACAATTTTGGTAAAAAAATATTATTTTTCAAATAAACCCATTCAAATTACCTAGTAGTGAATTTTTTATGATTTTTTAAGACGATCAGGTAAACATTAAATGTGATATAAATATATAGATTGTATTATTAAATCATAATACCTAAAATGTGGTTAAATATATAATATCAATGGAATATATGCTAAAAATATGTTTACACATTAAAAAACTTGGTTTCTATTATCGTTTTATTAATTTTGTTAGCTTTTAAGGAATTATTTAAAACATATATTAAATTTTATTGTAAAAAAACATTTATAAACAAAAATATCTTACACAAGACCAATGATATTAATTTAATATGTTCTGCTCAATACCTCATAAAATATTTAAAACCACTTCCATTTGGAAAAACCTATAGTTAAAAACCATGAAATGGTTTTTTGATATTATTATTATTTTCTACAGTGTCGAACACTTGTGTTTAGAAATAAATAAAGAATTAGCATATCTTGTTATATAAATACCAACCAACATCTCACTCCTCTTCATACAACACCCATTCCTTGTGAATATTTTCTCTCTCCTAAACTTTAAATCCATAAAAATCTATTCCCAATATCTTAATAATATCCTCAAATCTTTTAAAAGTTCCCTCTCTAGGTATATGTGTCACTCCACTCTATCCAAGTAGTTTATTTTTATGATGAATTTTAGTTATCAGTTTTTAATGTGGGAATATGTTCGAACATTTCCAATTACAATCCTAATTAATTCTATGTAATAATAGGGAAATATTTACTCCAATTGAACCCTTCCATAAACCTTTATGTACACCCGTTATGTTTCCAACATTATTCTATTATTACTCAAAGCCCAAATTGTGTGTTGTGAATATGTATTTATATTTCCACTAAATGGAATTCAACAAATTCTATAGATACAAAAATGGGCAAGTATTTCTATATATATAAGCCATATGCAATAATATATTTGTTAATAACGATGATTGACTTTCATATGTTTCATTATATTATTAGAAATAAAATTGAAATACACGATATATATATATTGAGTGGGACTAGAATTATATATCCCCCTAATGTGTTTGATAATTTTTTATGTAATTATGAAATATGTATTTGTGTATTCAATTAAGTTTCTTTATGACATTTCCATTCATTTATGATTTCAGAATAAAAAACACACTATCTCAAGGAAAATTTTATTTCCCCTAAGATTTATCATATTAAGGAAAATTTTCCATCCCCATGGAAATTTTCTCCTTTCCTTTGTTATCATTGTTCATGTTATAGTTTCTCTAAATCGAACTCATTTTATTCCTATGTAAAACATTCTATTCCATATCTGAAACCTCTAAATCCTATAAACCCTTATATATAGAGTATTCTGTTTTTAGATTCTGAATTCTCTGAAATTCAAATTCAAAATTCTTTGAAATTCAGATTCCCAATTAATTGAAATTCAGGTTCTGAATTCTCTGAAATTCTGACTCTGAATTCCTCAAAACTTAGACTCCTAATTCCTTAAAATTCACACTATGACTTCCTCTAAATTTGGAATCCCAATTTATCAGAATTCAGACACAAAATTCCTCAGAATTCGAACTTTGAATTCTTCGTAATTATTTCTACGAATTCTTCATAATTCGGACGCCTAATTCATTAGAATTTAGACTCCAAATTCCTAAGAATTCAGACTCCAAATTCATCAGAATTCAAATTCCGAATTCATTGGAATTCTGACTCTGAAATATATAGAATTTAGGATCCTTGAAAAACATAATCCAGATATTTATGATTTTTAGTCTTCATTTGTTTATTTAAAAAAACTCCAAACATTATTTTTCTTAGACACTAGAAATTTGGATTTGGATAAGAAACCATATTTTTATTACCCCAATTATACTTATTAAATGATTTCATACAATATATTTCTAGAAAACCATTGTGTGAGTGACAAAGGTACTGGTCCCACTAAAATTCAAGGAAAAAATATGACATTTGGAGGAGGGAGTCGACCGTTGGAGAAGTTATTAAAAATAGGAGGTCATTGAAATGAGCTAAAAACAATAACTACAACTATGAACTGATCCATTAATCTAGAGATTACATGATGATGAAGTAATTTGTAGGGAGAGAGACTCTCACTCCTTCTGCTTACTGAACATCTTTTTCATCATGATTCATGTGACTCTGATTGTTACTGTGTACAATAGAGGGATTTTGGGGATAAGAAGATATGGGTGCCGACAACCAGAATGTTTGAGGTCTTCCTTGGTTAGGAAGATAGAGGTACCGACTACCTTGATGTTAGAGGGCTTGTAGGGATAGAAATACATATTAAGATATTTCAATTGAGGGTTTACCGTAGTGTGGGTAAGACAGACTTTCTTGAATGTATAAATCGAGGGTCATTTATTCAAGGTTGTTGGATACTCTACTCTTTGGGTTAAAAGATTTAAATATTTTTACTTGTTTTGTTTCAAGTTTTTTTCCACAAAAGTTTGATAAAAGAAGAATGTATAATCTTCTTATAAATTCTTATTCTTTTATATACTATGATTAGTAAGATTCTATACACATTAAGTTAGAATATTTTCCCTGTAAACTTTCCTTATGTTTTATTTCCGAAACAATATTTCTGGATCCTAGCATATTTGTAGAACTAAGAGTTCATGTGAGTTTACGTTGTTTAACTTTTTTAAACATATTTTTCCTTAAGGTTAAAAACAAATGTTTTTAAACATAAAATTCATCCCCACTTGTAATTGAGAATCTACATTAATCATTTTGTTCGTATAATTGTTATTAGAGAAGGTCTATGAAATTATTATATTCAGATATAATTTTTCTTTCTCATGTTTTCATTGTTCAAAATATATTTTTCATGCTTATGATTTTTATCCCTATTTATAAACTTTTACTATTAACATGTTTTTATGAAATGATATTTTTTTAGATGGCAGGAATAAATGTCGGTTTGATTGAAAATATAAATCCTACTAGACCACATATATTTGATGGGAATGATTATGAATTATTGAGAGATTTAATGAAGACTTTTGTTATTAAAACTGGAGTGGAAAACATTGTTATGCTTACTAGAGATTACAAGATTCATGATAAGGAAGTCTGGACTTTTAATAATCACGAAAAGTCATAATATCAAGTAAAATACAAGGTATGCAATACGTTTTTTTGTTCAATGACCAGGAATATATATATTCAGATTTCATCTTATGAAGCTGCGAATTTTATTTTGAAGAAATTAGAGGTTTCTCATTTTGGTACATCCAAGGTTATTGAAACTAAAAGAGCTATGCTTATAGCAGAATATCACAAATTTCTATTTCCTTATGGAAAACCAGTGTGTAAGGTACAAAAAAGTTTTATGACTATTGTTATCAATTTACAATTCATGGGTGAGAATGGTTTATATGATGTGTCACTTGTGTACTATATTATATATATCATGCCAAATGAGTGGGAATCTAAGAGATCAACTATTACTGAGAATAGGTAAGTATCTCAAATTAATCCTGATGATATTTTTGGAACTCTTATTAAACATGAGATAAGAATTAAAATAGACGATGATTAAAATAATAAGAATAATGGTAATGGATGTGTATCCTTTACTACTACTAAATCCAAGACTCCTGAAAGAGATACAAGACCCAAGTCAAATAAAGTAATTGTTTTTTTGAATCTAGTGAAACTGAACATTATGAAAATGATCTAGATAATCTTTCTCAAATGATAGATAAGATAGTTGTGAAGAAATACTTTCAATATATATTTAATAAGAAAGAAATAATGGACAAGAAAGTCTCTGAAGTCACTTGTTATGAATGCAAAATAGTAAGGTGTATATTTCTAGATTTTCCCATGTTTATGAAAAAGGATATAAATGAAAATAATTTTGAGAGAAATATAAAGAAGTACTACAATGCTAAAGTTAAGAATTTTTTGAATACTAATGTCACCTAGAGAGCTAGTGGTGGAGACACTTCTGATGAAACCTCGGAGTATTAATTTTCTGGTCAAATGAATATTGGTTTACAAGCCATATTACCCATTCAAAATCGTTGTCTAATGGATAATGTACATAATGATGATTCTATAACTAATGTTTCATCAAATACTAATTATAGTCATAATAAATATTTTTATTATTTAGACGAAGAATCTTTTTCTAATAATGATAATACATTACCTACTTATGAAGAAGTTTCGACGTTTTCTAATCTTCTTGAAATTGAAAATTCTAAACTCATAAAGAAACCTGATAAAGAAAATTCTAGAATTTTTATTTTAACTATAAGTGTATCAAACCATTCTAATGATATGGATACTAAAACAATTGATTGTGAAATTATTTCCAAAAACCTTGAGGAAGTGAATTTTGAGAAGGATATACGTTTTATGGATCTCGAAAATGTAATTTCGAAGAAATTTTTTTAGCGAATAACTCAAGTGTTAAAACTAAAGTTTTTCAGGTTAATACCTTACTTATTAAACTATAGTCCTACATATTTTCCTGGAGGAAGTGTTTTTCAAACATTACCTTAGGCAAGGAAAACATTGATAAAATATATTCCCAAATTCGTTCTCAAAGGAATAATTCTAGATTTGGTTATAGTCATTATAAACCAGTTTTTAGTAATAATTATACTATTCCAAGAAGTTCTCTAATCTTCACTAAAAGTCAGTGTGGTGGAAATTTGGCAAAAAATATTCTTTAAAAAAAACTCATTCTTTAGTTTTTCACAAATCCTATTTTTTTAAGAGGACTTGGATGCTTCAAAATTTTATTTTTAAAGTTTCCTAAACCAAGAAGGTTTCGGTTCCGAAAGACTAACACACTTTTTTAAAGATGATAATGATTATATCAACTTAAATACATAGTACATGGATAGTGTATGTTCCCAACATATGGCTGGTAGAAAAAACATTTTTGAAAATATTATCAACACCAATGGATTAAAATTAACATTCAAAGATAATTCTAAGAGAGAAATTATCGATATAGGTAACATTGTTCCTCTTCAAAAAACATTGATTTCAAACATTTTATTTGTTAAGGATTTTAAGAAAAACCTCATTAGCATAAGTATACTATATGATGAAGGTTACATTGTGAATTTTAGGAATGATAAATGTTTATTAGATAATTTCAAGGAAGAGATTAATCTTTCTTCCCATAGGTAAGAGAAAGTATATACACATAACATAGAATACCTTAGAATCCATAACATACCTTGTCTTAGTGCATTGGAAGATCATTCATGGTTATGGTGTAGAAGATTAAGACAATGTAACCTTAGGGAACTATGAAAACTCTCTATTAAAAGACATGTTAAGGATCTAGAGGATATTTGATTTAATTCTCCAAAATCTCGACCCTTGCCAATTTGGAAAGCAACATAAATCAAATTTTAAATCAGTCAGTGAAGTCTCAACTACTAATGCATTGTCGTTAGTGCATATGGATCACTTTGGTATAACACAAACTGGAAGCATTGAAGGAAAATATTATGTATTTGTCTTAGTTGATAATTACACTTGATTTAAGTGGAGTTATTTTCTATGAAAGAAATATGAAGATTTTTCTTATTTAAAACTTTTTAGAGCCTATGTTAAAAATGAGAGAAACATTCCTTTGATGACTATTCATAGTGATCGTTGGGTAGAAAGTAAATATTCTGATTTTGAATCCTTTTTTAGTTGAGAATGAAATAGTCATAACTTCTCAGAACCAAGAACCCCTCAAAAAAATATAGATTTTGAAAGAAGAAATCATGTTCTTAAATAGATAACTAGAACCATGTTTAATGAATATTCTATAGCTAAACACTTTTGGGATGAAGCTGTAAGTACCACTTGTTATAACATAAATCTAGTTTTATTAGACCTTTGCTTAAGAAAAACCCTTATGATTTGTGGAATGGTTGAAAACCTAGACATTCCTACATCTTGGCATTTGGTTGAAAAATATTCATTCTGAATACTAAAAGTAATCTACATAAATTTTCACCCAAATCTGATGAATTATTTTTTAGGATACTCCAAAACTTCAAAAGGCTTATAGAGTTTTCAATAAAAACACTTGTACTGTTGAAGAATCAGTACATGTCAAATTTGATGAAACAAATCCTTTTGTCCTTAACCATCCTCAACCTACATCCTAATATGTTATTTGAAAAAATGATTATCAACCCCTTATAAAATATCCTTCTAATAAAGAAAATGTTCAAAAAAATGTTTCTGAATCATTTACCCCAGAATATTTCTTACCATATGGTGATGAATAGGTTTTACAAAACCCAAATAAGTTATTTGTTAAGAATCATCCTAGTGATAGTGTCATTTGGGATATAAATCAACCAGTAATTACTAGAATTTCCTTACAAAACAAAGTATAACATCTTGCATTCCATTCTCAATTAGATCTTAAGGATCTGATGAAGCTTTAGGTGATGATGATTGGATAAAATCCATGCAAGATGAGACATATTAATTCAAAAGGAATAATGTCTGTACAATGGTTGAATGACCAAAGGAATATTTTTTTATTAGAGTAAAATTGGTCTTCATAAATAAGTATAATGAAAATTGAAGCATAGTAAGAAATAAAGATAGATTATTTGCTAATGTATATAATCAACAAGATGAAATAGACTATGAAGAAACTTGTGCTGTCGTAGCTAGTCTTGAATCTATTCGTATTCTAAATTACATTGTAGAATTCATTAATTTTATACTTTTTCAAATGAATGTTATATATGCTTTCATTAATGGTTATGTTCAAGAGGATGTTTTTTTGAACAACCACCTGGTTTTGAAGATACAAAACATCCTGAATAAGTTTTCAAACTTACTAAAGCATTATATGGATTTAAACAAGCCTCTAAATCTTGGTATGATAGTCTTCTATGATTTTTGTTACCAAAAAATTTCATTAAGGGAAATGATGATCCAAATATTTTTATAAATAAAGTTAATAAAAATGTTTTTATTTTTAAAATTTATGTTGATGACATTATATTTTGTTCAACTCAGCAATCTTTAACAGATTGGTTCACAAATCTAATGAAATTTGAGTTTGAAATGAGTGTGATGGGTGAGTTAATATTTTGTTCTTGGTTTTCAAATTTCTCAAAAATCAGAATGTATTTATATATCCCAACACATGTATATTAAAGATCTTCTTAAAAAGTATGGATATGACAACACTAAGAGTATAAGTACTCCCATTGGTACATCAAATTCACTTGATCTTGATGATGCTTTGAAACCATTGGATCAAACCTCATTTTGAGGTATGATCGGAGGTCTAATATACTTTAGAACTAGTCATACAAAATTAATTTTTTCCGTATTCTAATGTTCAAGATATCAACCCCATATTATGGAATATCATTTAGAGGCTGTGAAAATAATTTTTTGCTACTTCGGATTTATGACTCTTTTATAATTTTGGAAATGATTTTTATTAAAATGTTATTCCGATTCTAAATATGGTGGATGTAGAATGGGTATGAAAAGAATATCTAGATATTTTCATTTAATAAGAGATTCTTTAGATTCCTGGTCATGAAAAAATCAACACTCAGAAACACTTTCCACTACTAAAGCAGAATGTGTAGCAGCTGGAAGTTGTTTTGCTCAAGTGTTGTGGATGCAACAGACACTCACAGACTATAGAATGAGTTTTATCAAAACCCAAATATTTTATGATAATATGAGTTCCATTACCTTAAGTAAAAACTCTGCACATCACTCTCATAAAAAACACATATTTATCTAACATCACTTTCTTAGGGATCACAAACAAAAAAGATATATCATTCATCAATTTATCAGAACTCAAGATCAACTTTTTTGATACTTTCACACAATCTTTACCCCGTGATAGATTTGAATACATTAAACAGAAGCTAGGAATGATAACTGTGATGTAATATTCAATATTAACTTATTGTTGAAATCAATATTATTATAGTAAGAAATATTTTTTGTATGGGAGTACATTTTTTTTTTAGTCAAAATTTTTTTTAGTCAAAATTTTTCATTGTCAAAATTTCCATTAAAATTTTTTTTCTTTGTAAAATTTGTTTCATAGAAAAAAAATTTCATAGTCAAATTTTTTATTGTCAAAATTTTTGTTGTAGTCAAAATTATTTGTAGTCAAAATTTATAATAGTTATTTTTAAAAAAATTAGAATCTAAATTCATTCAAGAGGAATATTCCTTATTATGAATAATCTTTCAAGCAATATGAAAGGTGTCTTTTCTTTTTAAATTTTTGTACTCATCTTTTCACATGTTATTATTTTCCTTTTGTTTTAATTTTTTATTCACATTTCCTTATATTTGATTTTTTATCATAAAAACCACAAAATATCGGAACATTTAAAAATCCCTCTTAGGTTATCATCTCAACCGTCAGATCTAATCATGAGTATTTCAACCGTTGGATCAATTAAGGATGTAGAACTATCGCCTCAAAAGCCTATTTAATGAAACACAAAATAGTTTTCCCACATATATCTTCATGCTCTGGCATGATGAATCCATGATAATATACTTAATATCTTTCTTAATATTCATGGATTTCTTAATTATGAATGTCTATAGAAGCCTCTCCTCAAAAATAAATGTCTTCTATAAATGAAATCTCCAATTGGAAAATATACTGCGATAGGTTAGTTGATCCCAAATTCTTTGCTATGTATAATTCCATCGTTTCAAAGAATATCAAGTTTAATGGCTAGAAGAACCTATGTATATCCAAACCAATGGCACATGATCTGGTATATCCAGAGTTGTTAGTCGAGTTCTATGAATCAGTATGTTTTTACAATGAAAGTGGGAGAGACAAGTTTTTCTTCAAAAGTTATGGAAAGTCATACTCCCTTTCTTAAAATGTCACTACCAACCCAATTATAATTCTTTATGAGGGAGAATAAGAGTTCTTCTCTCACATGCTACCTGATGTAGCATGATCTTTTGACAAGGAAAAATCAATAAATTTTCTTGGCTTTAAGGAAGTGAAGACTCCGAAAATTATTCATCTATATGTAAATAATCAGATTCTCCAACTATGGGTTTATGGATTTCTCATTCTGAGAAAAGGGGACCAAGATACCCTAAAAAAATGTGATATCTATTCATTAGAGATTTTGGTGAATATTAAGAACATCAAATTAGTTAAGTATGTTTTTCTACAAACCAAGAATATCAATAATGGAACCCTAAAATCTCAGATTATCATGTATCCAACTATTCTTTTAAACATTATAGTTATTTTTCTTCAGTCTTTCCAAATTCCTTGAAGTTCAAAGCCATGGAATTTTAAATTAATATCGTTGAGTGATGATAACATAAAGAGAAAGAATGATAGTTTATCCAGGTATTCAGTAAAATTTTATGATTTTTTGGAAGATAAAATCCAAGATCTTACAAAGAAAATGTAGGTGGATGAGACTTCAAAGAAATATGGAATGAAGAGGAAGGACAAGGAATCGGAAAATAATAAAAACCCTCTTGCTTCTATGGTAACTCAATCTGCACCTCCAAAACCAATGAATCAAAATGTTTATATTAATGAATTAGTGGCTAAGTGGAGAGAAGACAAGAAAAATAAGAAAGAAGGGGATCCTATTTTTTCTTTGGATCCTACTGAGGAAAAAGCATTAATGATAAAATCTTTTGAGGATCTTGAAAACAAAGAGAAATAAAAGAAGTAAAGGACAAAGTTATCGGAGGATGAAATTATACAATCCCTTCTCAATGATACTGAGAAAACAACTAAATAAATCATAGTGCCAAAATTGTTTTTTCTCGAATCCGTTCCTGAGACTCTGGGAAAGAAGGCGGTTATTATGGATCTTGAACAAGAAGGAAAAATTGTTTAGGAAGAGGAAGATGAAATAGAAGAATAATAAAAAAGGGGAATGACACTGATGATGTCATAAATTAAGTTGAAGATTACCATGAGAAGGATTTTCCCTCTGTAAAATTATCGATCCAGACTTCTCATGCTGAATCTTCAAAAATTTCTACTCCAGGGAAAGAAGAGAAGGGTCATGGAGAATTCAATAATCCAACTGATGATGGATGGAGAAATCATGATTTTATTCATCCAAAAGATCAAGTGGATGATACTGAGAAAGAGGAAGTTGAGGAAGATAAATTTTCCAGTTATATGATAGTGAGCATGAATAACCAAAACCATAAGAAATAATTCAGAGCGTTGATAAGGGAATGCAGGTGTTAGTCCATACACCTAGAAAATATGTAATGAAAAAGAAATTTGTTGGAATTTCGTTGAAGAGGAAAGCTGGAGAGTAAGAAAAAGAACCATTACCAACCAGAATTTCTGATTTATAATCGTCCTCACTTGGAAACGACTTTTTGGTAAAATCTTTAAAAAATCTGGTTTGTTCAATTACTTTATTTCCATTTATAGATTTGAGGATTCATTTTCATCAGCATTAGTTCAATAAAAAATCATATTCAGATTCAATGTTTAATGGATAAATTCGTCGGGGGTGTGGAAAATTTCAAATCCTTACTCATTAGTTATGAGTCTCACAAAAGGTGATGCAAGATGATTAAAATCTGATCAAAGAAGAAAGTCGATGACCTGAGAGCATTTTATGAATTTCAAGATAATGTGAAAATTTCCATAGACACTGATGATGGAAAGTTTAATGATCATACAAAGACCTTTGAGGAATATCTGACTCTTGAACAGAAAAATCAGAAGCAAAAAGTCTAGGAATTCAATGGGAACCTTAATTCTGTAGCTATGAATAGGAAAAGGGAAAGGGTTATATGAATCGAATTTTGAGAGAAGTTTGATAATAAAGATAAAGTGTTTAATTCTCATGCAGATTTTCTTTAGTATCAAGAAGAAAATATTAGATCCTTGGAATTGAAAAGCGAAGATAAGGGTTAGTTTGTTAAGTGAATGGATGAAGATAACAAGGAGCTCAAGAAATTAAAAATCATTATAAAGAAGTTAGTACCGAAGGAGAAAGAAGGATAATTTTTCAAATTTAGTTCTTTCATTGTATTTCTTCCTTGAACAAATTCATTCAATCATAATGGAATTTCAGTTGTTCTTCATATATTTTTTGGAATCTTATTATTAATATTTCAGGTACTAATGTTTTTTCCATTACCACTATTACTTTTTGAAAATCACAATGGGGGAGAAAATAATGATAAAAAACTATGTAAAGACGATATTTCCCTATGTAAGGGGAAGTTCATCTAAGGGAATGTTATTATATATAATTATTTTCATATGGAAGAAATTTTTTCTCATTCAGGAAATCACGAATATGATCCTTAGGGATTCAAAATTCTAAGGTGGGAGGGGGGTTAGTCATTTTCACTATGATCCATAAGTAAAAGAGAGATATGTTTTTTACATTTCCATAAATATTCTAAGTTCTAATGTTCTATTTTGTAAGTATGTTTGTGCATTCCCAAATTGGGATATTGTTGAGTTAATAAGGTTTCATTATTTATTTTCATTTCCTTTATGTTTTGAAAATCACAAAAACTCTATATCAAGGCTAATTTTATTTCCCCTATGATTTATATTATAAAGGCAAATTTTCCTTCCCCACAGAAATTTTCTCATTAACTTTGTTTTAATTGTTCATATTTTAGACTCTCTAAATATAACTCATTTCATTCCTAACTAAAAAAATTCGGTTTCATATCTAAACCCGTAAAAATCCTATAAATATATATAGAGAGAGAGTATTTTGTTTTCAAATTCTGTATTCTATGAAATTTAGATTCCAAATTCTCTGAAATTTAGATTACAAATAATTTGAAATCCAGGTTCTGGATTCTCTGAAATTCAGACTCTGAATTCTTGGTCATTCTGACTCCGAATTCCATAAAAATCTGACTCTGAATTCCTTATAATTCAGACTCCGAATTACTCCATGTTAAGACACCAAATTCATTGGAATTCAGACTCCGAAATCTATAGAATTCAGGTTCCAAATTCCTTGAAAAACAGAATCTGGATATTTATAATTTATACTCTCCAAGTGTTTATTTATATAGACTTCGAACATTATTTTCCATAGACTCTAGAAAATTGGATTTGGTTAAGAAATATTATATTTCTTACCCCCTTAATAGTTATGAAATGATTTCATACATTTTGTTTCTAACTAACCATTGTTTGAGTGACACGTGAACAGGTCCCTCCAAGATTGATGAAAAAATGACTCTTGGAAGAAGGAGCCGACCATTAGAGAAGTGCGTTTAAATAGACCCACATTTGAACGAGCTAACAACAATAACAATAACTGAGAACTGATCCATAAATCTATAGATTACATGGTGCTGATGTAATTTCTAGAGAGAGATACTCTCATGCCGTGTGTGTACACAACATCTTGTCAAGCTTTCTTCATGTAACTCCGATTATTGTTATATAAAATTGAGGACTTCTAGGGATAGGAGAATAGAGGTGCCGACTACCTTAATATTCGAGTACTTCCATGGTCCAGAAGACTGATGTGCTGACTACCTTGAAGTTCAAGGGCTTGTAGGGATAACAAGACAAATTCTAATATTCCGATCTAGTGCTTACCCTGGTGTGGGTAAGACAGACATTCTTGAAAGTATAAATCAAGTGGAATTTATCCATGGTTATTGGATACCATACTCTTTGGGTTAAAAAATTTCATAATTTTTACCTGTTTTGTTTGATGTTTAGATTATGATGCATTTTGATAAAGGTTAAATTATAATCTTCTTATAAATTCTTGTTCTTTTATATACTCTGATAAGTAAGATTCAATATTCTTTATGGTAGAATCTTTTCCTTGTTAAATTTCCTTAAGTTTCATTTACGGAAAAATATTTCTGTAACCTAGCTTGATTTTAGAACTAAGAGGTCTTGTGAATTTACATTGTTTAACTATTTTAAACATAGTTTTCTTTATGGTTAGAAATGAAATTTTTTAAACTTACAATTCACCCCCACCTCTAGTAATTCAGCATCTACATTCCTCATTTCAATTATACAAAATTATGCACATGCAGCTATGCTAGGTATGAAATTTTATGATTTCGTGATGGTTAGACTTAGCATATGCTTATGATTTAAAATTTTATGTTGTTTACTCATTATTATGTTACGTTGATGTTTTCATCATATATAATGATTTGATTCCCATGTTTTTTATTATCAACCTTTTATGTCACCTTTATATGCCTCTTGACTCACATGTATTACATTTACTTTTTCATTGATTATTAAATTATTTGGTTTTATAGATCACTCCTTTCTTATGTAATTAAAAAAATTATCTCATTAAATATTAGTAGTTCAGTGGATTTAAAGGGAATTATTTTAGATTTTTTAAATAATTATGTTATATAAATATTACATGTTATTGTTCTGTTTATATAATTTTCAAAATAAACTATTCTTCTCGATATTATGGTATTATATTCTATGTATCTTAATATAATAAATCATGAAAAGGGGTATAGAATATATTGGTTGTCATTTTTTATCAGAGTAAGGTCTACATATTTCTAGGTGTCTTGGTGAGAAACCCTTATTGAAATACCTAAAGATAAGAACAATCATAGGAAGACATCCATAAATTTTGGTAAATTATAGAGTAAGTCGTTTCTATGAAATAAAATCCTTCTTCTAATATTTCATGTTTATATGGATCTAAAATATTTGTACCTATATGTAATAACTGTTAAAATGGAACACAAGGTATTTATCTAATTGTCACATGATGCTAGAAAAATAGGAATTTCTAAATGATTATTCTGACAGGAGTGGGGGATTTGATTTATTAAATTCACAAGAACATTATGAACCATTATAGAGGGAAATGTTTCCCATAACATTTAATATTAATAAATAGTAAATGGATAAATTATATTTAAAGCCATAAATTTGTAGTAATATTTGTAATTTATGATTAATCTTCTAAATCTTCACAGTTTCCCTTTTATGTGTTTATTCATTAAAAAACTCCTACCTGGTATTCCAACTGTTCTATAAAATACATAGAAATGCGGGGAACTATGTAAAAAACCATTTTGAGGTGTAATGTGATGACTTCTCAGTCAAATAAGAGTATAAATTGGGAACTTCATGATAATACTTTCACAAGATTCTCATATTTTGAATTAAAACATGAATCAATAGAAATAATCTCAAACCCTAATAAGGAGTATGTTAAAATTGAGAAAAATATATGAAAATTGCATTCAACATTAAATAGACCTTTCAATGCCGTAATCACAGAACAATTGATCGTCTCTATTGAAAATATCATATTCATCCTTCAATAATCTATGAAAGGTATGTTCATGACGGTTGTTTGTCATATGGAGGGAAAACGTGATCAATGGTGGACATTGAATGAAAATTCGAATCCTATTAATGAGGTCAAAGTGATAGAGTTTAATAAATCAGTAAAATTATTCTTGACAGATATTTTCCTTACACGCTATTACTTAAAATGAAAAGGTATTTCTATAGTGTGAAAAATAGATAATCTATCAGAAAAAATGAGGTAAACATTAAATATTTTCATTTTATGTATTCATCATTATCATTTCCCCAAAAAATAAACATTCCAAATTCTTTATTGGGATAAAGCTGAATCTATAAAAATCACTGGAGATTTGACACTTTGAAAACTATGATTATTTTTTTGATGATCCCTTAATTTTTGAAATGGAGATTGGTAAATCTCATATGTCGCAAGGGCCATGTGATAGGAAGTATATAATTAATTTTAATTTTTCTAGTGTGATGGATAGATCTTTTGGTGTATGAATGTATAACATCCCACTTGTCAAAATTGTAGGGAGGAAAATTTTAGAAACTTCCCGAAGAAAATATGTAAATTCTTTATGTGCAGGAACTTAGAGAACCATGGTAAGTAATACTAATGGGAGAAAACCACAATTGTTATGGAAGAAATAAATTATTTAGTAAACCATCATCCTAAAATCCACCATTTTAACTACATTGAAGAAGGAAAATATGATAATAGATTAACTAATCCAGGGGATGTTAATGAATATTGATGATAACATCCTCTATTTCCTAGAAATAAAGGGTGTGTGTATTCCATCGATGGTGCTATGATGGATCCTGAAAATGAAGTGGTGGAACATACTCTAGTTTTTCATTCAGGAACACTGAATTTACCATTTGATTTTGGTCTTAGTAATTCTTTCATATCATGCATTTATTGTTGAACTATTCAAAAATACACAAAAATATGTAAGTTACTAGATTAGTGAAATTGGTAAATGGAGTAATAATTGTATTGTATTAATATAACTGAAACGCTACAAAACATTAAAGTACTAATTTCCATTAAACCATGTTATACTTCCTTTAGTGAAATTAAATGTAATTTTGAGTATGTATTAACTTTCCTTATAAATGGAAAATATAAGTTAGTGAGAGAATGAAGCAACCTTCTGAATCTTAAAAAACCCTCCGATTATATTCAAGTTCATGGAGGTGGATGAATATTCCATATAATCATCATCTCTATAATGGTTATTATTGTCTAATGAGAAATTGTATTGAGCTAAAATTATTTGGAGTTACATTCTTGATGAAATTCCTATTTAGAGAGAATATACTAATGTGTTTAAAAAATGATTTTTTAGACTTCATGTTTGGTGATAGGTTGAGTTTTTAAACAAACCTACACATATATATTTCCCAATATCCAATATTTTATATAGAATATCCAATTTTGAAGTTGAAGAGTCGATGAAACAACTACATGACAATTTGGAAGGAGGGTTTTTATACCAAATTGATTCACTAGGGGGTTCATTGATATTTTCAACAAGAATAGAGATGGGATAATTTTCCAATGGATTTATTATATAGAGTTTAACAAGGTTATAAAATATAATATTTTCCACTACCATGGTTTTATGATTATGGTGGATCATAGAAATTCACCTAGGATGATATTTGGTTTGGATATTATTTTTAAAAGGTTGTGAAGGAGGATATTCCAAATAATAAATTTAAAATAATCTATGGAAGCTAATAGTTCATAAATATTTCATTTAGACACCAAAATAATAAAAAAATATTCATAGATTTAATAAATTTATTCAATAAAGATCATATTGATAAATTTATTATATTATTTATAGAAAATATGCTTATCTACACTAAAATAAAGCATAAATATGAAGATAATTTTAATAATATAATGAATTACATGTCAAAGGAAATATTATATGAAAATTATAGAACATTAATGTTTTCGGTGAAGAAAGTCACATTCACGGGGAATGTTATCACCATCAAAGTGATATTTTTGGATACATTTAAAATATACAGAATTGATGGATGTACTAGAAATAAATTTATAATAGAGATATATATCTTTATTTGATTAGGTAGGAATTATTTGGGATTTTTTATAATCTTATAATGATTGCAAATACTATTAACTTAGATAATATATAATTTTTTTTGTTTTTATAGACCAAGGAATGAGATAAGGGATTGAAAGAGTTAATAAATATGATAATCATCACACATGTTCTCAAATAACTCACTTGTGGGGAATTATTTTTAACATATAGTTATGCATCCAAATATGGATTTCTGTTTATACAAATACATTATGACATTTTGATTGAATATTCCACCCACAAATTAAACATCCCTAATAAAAATTACCCTATCCATGATCAAGAATGACCTGAATCAGTCTTTATATTAATGAATTGGTGGAATTATCTCTATGGGGAGATATGTGACATATAAAATACCCTATAATTGTAATGTGTGCATTCTTATAAAAGGATCTTAATTTAAACCAATGAGGGTGGTTATATCGGATCAATGACTATTATTTATAAATCCATTAACATCATGTGAAAGAAAAAAATATAAGATTATAGATGTAGAAAGGATCCCCAGACACCATCCACGATGAGGAGTGAAAGTTATCCAATATTCTAATAAATAAAAAATGACAGGCAAGGGATTAATAATTTTAAATTTATCTTATCTTTCTCTAATATCATCCCAATAATTGATTTTTGAGAACATAACTGATTCCTAAAAAGAAGGTGAGGAGATATAATAATGTTAGTGAATATTTCAGAGCTCATTTATTCTATAGATGGATTTAAATGTTTTGGAACGTAGATATACATCCCATAAAAACCAATGCATAATATGGAAACTCTATATGATTCACATATCCCATCATTCTAAATTCATCTAGGATGACTTAATATGTATCAAGATCTAATGTAAATCATCGAGTCGGATAATATGTTATGAAATTTTGGAATTTATTATCTTAATTAATGGTATTACAATAAGTCAAGGATGAATGAAAGAACCTAATGATTATGATGAAACAAATTCTCATACCAGTATGGACATAGGAAAACATAACCACTAATTTCATCACAGGACTCTCGAGGATATATATATATATATATTCAATATTAGAATGTGGGCATCAATTTGTTTTTATATAATCTCAATACATTTAATTACTATCATCGAAGATTTGTATATATCAACCCATGCCTTTCACACTTATTATTAATAGATTATAAGAATAATTATCAATGAAATAAAAACCAAGGATTGAAAAGTCTAGTATCTTTGGAAGAATAAGTAAATAATTTTAAACCATGAAACAAGAATATAACATCAATTTTTCAATATAAATAATGACATCCAAACTTCCCTTTATTTCTTATAATATAATAGGAAACCTTGTGAAATATAGTCAAAAGGGGTGAGCTAAACATCCTAGTAAGGGAACAATATTGAGAATTAAGTATAGAACATCAGTTAGATGGAATAACATGATGAAATAAAAGGTAAGGCTCATAAAAAAACATATGCAAGAATAATATATAAAATATGGAATCATATGACCATTGTAGTATTGTAATGTGACAGTAATATAAAATATGACATAATCATTAGTTAAATCATACTAATGAGACTGTACCCCATGGTTAACAAAGTCCCATAAAAGATTATGTTTACTCTAGAATCCCAAACATAATGTGTCTTGAGAATAAAAATTACCCAATGCATTGAAGAACTATCTGAGAGCACCCATCATTATATGTTCATGAAAATGTGTTCCACAATAAGAAATCCAATATAAGGAATAAACTTATGGGTTTACAGTGGAATGATTTGGGCATTGTAATATGTCATAAGGCATAACCAAAAGGAATATAATAGTGGTATTCATAAGATAAGATGATTAAATCTATTTTGGATGATTATGAATTAAAAATAATAATAGTTCATGGAAATTTATATCCAAATAATGTCAATCCATAAAAATTGTATTTAGTGTACTTTTAAAATGAGACACTCTAGTGCTGTTTAAAAAGAGAATATTAAAACGTATTTAAAGAGGAAAAATATATAATTATTTGATTAAAACATAATATGAATTAAAATAGTTTTTTATGATAAAATGGAGTTTTTATAAAAATATTGGTAGATTAAAATATGTTATTTACTGTATTTGATAATGGGTTAGACAAATAGAAGTTCCCTTTAATCGAGAATAATTATCTAGAGGAATTTATAAGGGAATCATTTTGGACATGTATTTACCCATTGAAGAAAGAATAATAGAGATATATACATGTGTTTAAAAATATTAAAAAATTATGAGAATTATATAAAATGAAATAAAAAATACACTTAGTTAAAGAGAGACAAAGCTTAACCCAAAGTAAAAAATGGAGGTTTGGGGAGACCCCCTATCTAATGTATAAATTTGTTCTGCACTTGTACTCAAGGTCTTGGATAATCAAACTAAATTTATTAATAACGTAATTAAAAAACTATTTTTCATGTATTTTATTTTTTATTTGTATTTATGGATATATTGATGAGTTATAAAGATCGATTTTTTCATTCTAAGAGTGTTCATTTTCATGGTTTTAGGGTCAGTTTACTTTTATATTTTTATTAACGTTCTTGTAAAATGGAAATAATATACATGAAGTGAAATTATTTGGTATTAATGTGATTATAGATGTATAAATTATACCCTATATAATTTTTTTCTTGTATATGGAGGATTCATTTGAAAAATATTTTTGGTAATTGTTTTGTGTAATTTTCACAGTTTTTACAACCATCACGAACTAGTTTTATATTATTTAATATTATATTTATATATCAATTCCAAAAACATGAACTAAATTATAATATAAATATAAAATAATATTTATCCATAATAATGGTTTTATAACAAGTCATTAAGGTATTAATGGAAAGCAAAAAATCATTATCCCTGAGGATGGGAAATAGTTATAATATGGATAACATTTTAGTTTCATGGAATTGGAGGAGATGCGAAAATGGGAAGATAGAATAAATTCCACTATAAAAATGAAATTAAATTATATTACTAATAATGGATTTATATGGATTTTATGGATGAAGAAGGTGATAATTAGGTATAATAAGAAAATAAATTAAAAGATATTGTTTGAGAAATATACCTATTGAATATCACCTCCTTAAAGGACCCCTTAAGAAACATGGATTTGGGATTTTATTGAGAACAATAGCTCATGTAAATGGGGAGAGGATTGGGATAATAATTAGGGAGAATATTGAAAAGATACAAGTCTTTGAATGTATGTGGATAAGTGGTAGTATTTATAGGGGAATAGATGTGTAATTTTTATTATTATATTTATCAGTTTATTATTATGGCTCAAGATTATCAATAGTGTTGATTCCTATTACTAAATAAAGTAACCTATTTTGGAGGTTTTGATATAATAGATTTTTATATTTTCCATGACTCAAAAATTCATGTATTTGGATTATAGCGCTAAATACCAGAATGTTTTAATATTTCACTATTCAGCAAAATTCAGATATTTCTTAAAAATACCAAAAAATTACCACTAATAATTTTTTTAACATGTAGATTTAAAAAATGGAACCTATTTTTGGGAATTTGTTTTTAAAATATGAGACATTTAATTTTAATAGAAAATCATCATTTATTAAAAAAATATCTGTTTTAATATTTTAATCATTCATTTGACCATTTAAAATTTTACTAAGGTCAAATAAAATGATCATTTAGTTGTAATAAAATGTAGTATTAATATATAAATATATTTTATGAAATCATATTTTTCTAAATCAATATATTAATTATAAAATTGTATATGGACATTTATATTTTATAAAAATGTAAACGCATAATATATCATTATAAAAAAATTTATTTACATTTACCATCAAATTAATATTATATTTTTTATTTACAAAATAACTAAGAATTGTTTTATACATTCATAGGTTAGGTTATTATTCTAATAACCACATGAAGATTCCTAATGGTCAGATTACTATTCTAACATTTATATTTGTAACGATAATATCAGTTCTCTGATTTTTATAAATGCCACTAATTTAATTCATTTTTCATTTACATATACTATCTATTAAGGTTATACATTTTCATCATAAAAATGAATATCTTATTATTAACACTATGTTTTATTTCTACAACTTTTTTCATGAGTGAGGTCTTTATGGTGGTTCATGAATATCCAAATGTTTCCATTCTTATTATCAAATTTTCTATTTATCGTCCCACTGAAATATTTAGAATTCATAATGGTTTATTTTACAACTAATGTATCATTATTAATTTATTATAATAATTTTTTATTAGGTTCTTTACGAAAAAATTATACCAAGGAAATTCCCTTAATAAAATTATGGGTCATTACAACCCCCTTATGAAATTTCACCATTAAAATTATGTCTTACATACTATGAAGAAAATAGGTGAGGGAAATTCTATTTCATAACATCTTCAATTTTACATGTCTTTTTTTAAATTTATGGATTATCCATAGTACCTTCCCTAGGTTAGTGGTTTCATTATCCAGAAACCTTTCTCTATGGTCTATAATATTAACCATCTTCTCATTAGAAGAGATATAGTTTTCCAGTTTTACCACCACTAAGTCCTATACAAGGGAGGGATATGATATATACTTCCTTAGGAGGGATATTTGGAACACATCACTTACATGATAAATAGTTGTTAAAAGTGATTGTAGATATTAAAAAGCCCAGAAATGACCAAGAATATCAATGGGGTGGATATACATGGGACAAAACCTTCCATTGACCCTTATTTTCATGACCCTATTCCATGGAAATGGGTGAAGGAATACCTTCTCACCGACCATAAAATCTATTTATGGTTAGTTTATATATATATATATATATAATATCAAAATTGGTCATCCCATATATGATGCTGGATGGTTTTCACCTTTTCATCTATTTCCTCGACCATTTCAAGTCTTAGAAACATACGCTCGTCAAATCATCCCTGCATGAATGTGTTCTACATATTTTCTCAAAAATGGATTCATATTGTGGTATTTTTTTTTGATTTAGTGGAATCTATTTTTCTACGATAAGTCAAACTTTTGGAGATACAGATCTCAACCTCCTTTGATGTCTACTGGGTATTCTCTCAACATGTCTTCTAATGACTGAATAATCCTCTTAGATTGAACCTCAGTTTGTAGGTGGTAATATATACTAATGTTCAAATCATTATTTAGAAAATTTCGATGAATTTTCAAGAAACATAGAGGTAAAAATTAGCTCATGGTCAAATATATTCGATTTTAGTACTCCATATAGCCTCACTGTGTCTCTGGTATGTATCCATGCATTTTGGTTGAGTGAGAAGTCATGTCAAATCATTATAATGTTAGAATTGTTTTAAAGAGATCTATAATGAAAATATAACATTATATCATTTAAATTTATTCATATTTCCAGTGAATATTTCCATGATGATTTTATCCCATTTTCATATATATATGCGTAATGGTTTCATCATCCCATTAGACTTTTTTCCTTTTATCATTCAATTGCTAACATACCAGACAATTTGATTTATGCTCTGTGATCTCAATTTTCATATTCTCCACCAATAGTATTTTTGGAGACTTTGATACATCATTGTTCTCTCTGGGTGAATAGATAATGTTGAGGTGTGTTCATAACTCATAATATATTTATTTATCTTCAAATTGGATGGTACACATAGTCCTGAAAAAATATTTTCATCTCCTTCTTCAATAATTTTAAACTCTGAGGATCTTTCCTTTCTTATAGCTTCATCATTTTTCTTAATTTTGATATCATCTCTTGGATAATACTTTATAATCCCTAAAAGGGATTATTGAGTAATCATTTATAAATGTGCGGGTTATTTACCTTCCATTATTATTCACATGTTCATCCATTGAATGTTAATGAATATTGAACCATGATTAGTTCTCATCATTGATATTATTACTGAATTTTTTCTACATAAAGAATCAATCAATTTTTTTCATTACTAGGATGGTCGTTAATTTATCAATAATAATACTTGAGGATTTTAACCCTATTTTTTCATTTATTAATCTCTCCATGTGTGAATATATATTTGAGGCTCCTGTGATTATTATATATCTCCCTCCTCTCCCTAGAAATATAATTCATATATATATTCATCATGAATATAACATCCAGTAATTCCATATCCTGTTCGGGATAGTTTTTCTAATTAAAATTTAGTTTCCTTGATGTGTAGGATATCACATTATCAATTTTTTATTAAAAACCCTAATAAATTCATAGAAGCATCGATTTATAAAACAAGGAGTTCCACGCATATTTGAAGTGTAACAATTGGTGCAATGATAAGTCTCTTTTCTAATTATTTAAAAATGTATTTACATTCACTTGTTAAGAAAATAATAACTCCCTTCCGAGTCATCTTGGTTAGTGGGGTTGAAAATTCTGTGAAGTTCATAAAAATAATTAGTAATACACAACTATACCAATGAATCTATGGGAGATGCATGACAATTGCTAGTCTTGGACACTCCTCAATTTCATTATTCTAAAATTGTCTATATATGTTTCTTTGTTGTTGATTACATTCCACAAGAATGATACTTCCATCATCCATAACTAACATTTACTATAATTTTTATATAGTTTCTCCCTCCTAAAATTATTTACCATGGTATTCAAATTCCTCTCATGTTTTTCCTTACTCTTGTAATATGTTGTACTATCATCTATAAAGACTTCCACTAATTTTTTAGGTAATATCTAATGCCTCTATTTATTTTATCTATGAAATTTTTAGTGGAATTAGTGAGTCTAAAAGGAATAACCTTGAACTCAAAATGTCCATACCTCATTCAAAAGTTAATCTTGGGGATATCTTCCTCTTTACCTTTAATTGGTGATATCTTGATCGAAGTTCCACCTTATAGATATACTCTTCCAAATTTAGTTGATCCAAAATGGAATCTATATATGATAGAAATACATGTTCATTACTTTATTTTTTTGATCTAATGATAATTAATACATAGGTGCATTGATCCATCCTTCTTCTCGACTAAGAGGTTCAGGGAACCCTCTGGTGAAGAACTCGAGAATATAAAACCTTTTTCAATATTATCTTATAAGTACATACATAGTTCCTAAAACTCAATGGTGGTCATCCAACAAGGATTATCTGACATAGGATGCGATCTAGGTATAAGGACAACTGAGAACTCAACCTCTCAATTGAGAGGAAAACGTGACAATTCTTTTGGGAATACATTAGTGTAGTCCCTCACAATGTGTATATCTTTGAGTATGATCATCTCCATTTTCAAAGTAATTTGAGAAATATATTCTTATAAATTGGTAAATAAAATCCATAGATGAAATGATGACTCTGAAGAATTTTCATCATCATCCTTACACATGTATTGAATTTGGGGATTCCTCAGGACATGCATAGTTATATAACTTCCGTGATATTTGATGATAGATTTTGTACAAATATAGCCAATCTATGCCCTATATACAATCAATCTCCACCATATTAAGTAATAAAATATTCATTGGTAGGTTTATTCAAAAAACATAAACTGTGGAGGTGTTATATTCTTTTTATGCAATAATTTCCACATTCACTATTCTCATAGATAATTCATCCATTATATTTTGAGGTGGTCTTTTAATAGTTTTAATAAAGATATAAGATTTATAAAATTTTAAAGAACTAGAATAAAATAATGCATTTTCTCTTTTTTAATGATTCATTGGTGTTCCTATCACCACATTAATTTATGGATCCACCTAAACAATAGTTATATAATTTTCCTTTAATTGCTACAATGGAAATTTTTTCTTTTTATTGTCTCCCACAACCCATAGATTATGGAATTTGATTTTATAATGCTAATGTTACTTATAGTTGAAAAAACTCACTATATGAATATTCTTGATCTAATCCTTCTTTTATTCTTCCACATTAGTGGGATTCTTCAACAACATTATGTAATAATTATACTGATGACCCTCTCCTCCACATTTTAAGTATCTCTTGTTTCATATTAGACAGTTCCAAATATTATTTTTCCCACAATTTTGACATGTGAGATGTTGTGGTTGCATTAATTTTAGGGATTTATCAATTGTTTCTTCCATATTAAACATTATTTTAATATTTTCATATCTAGTCTTAAGATACCACATAGAGTCATAAATATCAATCTCAACCTTATGGTAAAAACAAATAATCTCTTTATATACATCAAAGTCTTTAATCGATAATAATTTTCATAAAATCATATTGAATACACTAGATAATTGATCCAAACTACATTCAGTGTTCACGATAAGGTCATATGATTATCAGGAAAATTTTTGATATCTCACTCATATACCCAGATAAATTCATCTTCCTTATTCTTCAGTTTGATAAAATCCCTCTCTATCTTATGTCAGTGATTTTGGAAAAATATTTATTTATTTCTTGAATCCATCCCAATCCATAGGATAGTTTTTCTCTTTATAATTTTTTATTTTTTATCAGTTTCCACCACCAATAAGCTTCCTATTGGAAATTATAGTCTACCATTTTGAATTTCTCTTCTTATTAAAATTTAGAGACATAAAATATATTCCCAATGGAGTTAATATACTTTTATGTGGTGAGGGTATCATAAGATCCACTAAATATTGGATGAGGTTTTCATATAAAGGATTCGACAAAAAAATTTTCTTTATTTAGTGAAGGATGGAACTTTACCAGATTCAATTATTTATTCAAAACATTATCCAATTGAGTTTTTACCATCATGATGTTTCATTCTCCCAATACCATAAGATTTTAAATTTAATTATGGAACACATCACATTACCTACACATTGACTATAAGAAGTGGTTACCCAATTTCCCATTGTTAACTAAGAAAATAAATAAAATGAAATTTGGGGGATTTAATTTATTGTTAATGAAAATATGGAAAGGATAATTTTAACATATAAAGAATAAAATATAATTGAAAATTATGTCATAACTTATGATTCCCTAGATTTCAACATAGGTTATCCATGGTGATAAAATTATCCTGAGGGTTCTTACGAATGTTTTCTTACTATAATAAAATAACAACCATATAGTGATCTATTACCAACTATAGTGACCATATCCGTTTAAAAATATTATTACATTATTTCAAGAATAATTTTCCATGAAATACACACCATGGATCAAAAGGTCTAGCTTATTTGGACGACTAGGTAAAAAATTAAAAAACAATAAAACATAATAAAACATAATTTTATTATTCTTCACGGTGATATCCTAACACTCTTTGATATCCTATTACTACATAATAAATCACATTGAATACAAAGAAAATAGGATGATCTATATAGCCCAGTTAGGGAATAAACATTGAAATAAAGCATAGAACATGGGTTTGAGGGAATAAGATGATAAAATAAAAGTAATTTATCCAGAATAAACATATATAATCATATCATTGATTACAAGGAATCATATTATCATAGAAATATTGGAATGATGTAAAAACGCATAACATGATATAAATATGAGTCAAATATAACTGTGAAGACTATATCACGTTGTGGACAAAGTCTCGTAATGTATTAGGGTTACATCATAGTACCATTATTGATGTATCATGAGACAATACATTACCAAATTAATTTGATCACTATCTATGAGCACCCAACACAACATGTTTATGAATATGTGTTCCACAATAAGAAATCAAACATGAGGAATATACATAAGTGTTTCCCAGGAAATGAAATGGGCATTGTAATTTTGTTATAAGACATAACCATATGGCATATAACATTGGTATCCTTTAGAGAATGTATTTAAGTATTTTATTCAATATAATAAGGTAATATTAATAATATATCAGGAATATTTTTATCTAAATTATGTGAATAAATGAAAAAGAGTAGATTTGAAACATTACAAATTAAATAATTTATTGTGGTTAGAGGGAAGTGATTAAAGATTATTTAAAGAGGAAAAAATAATGATTATTTATATAAAAAAATTAACTAAAATTTGTTTTCTATATAAAATTGGACTTTTTAGAAAAATATTATTGGTTTTAAATATTTATGATGTATATTTAAAAATTGATATGAAACAGAGATGCTCCCTTTAATCAATCATGTTTATCAAGAGAAATTGAGAATATAATATTTTAAAACATATATTTATCCATAAAATAAATATGAATAAATATAGATACATGTTTCTGTAATTGAGAACAATTATGATAATTATAGAAAAATAAATTTTAAATAAAATAGGGTAAATAGATAGAGAGTGTAATTCAATTTAAAAATGGAGGTTTGGAGAGATCCATGACCTATTGTCAAAATTAGTTCTATAATTAAAAATAATTTCTTAAATAATCAGATTTAATTTATTGACTAATATTGTCTTCTACAATAAATGATTTATTATAATTTTATTATTTCATTTATATACATTTTGATGAGTTATAATGATCAATTTCATCATTACATGACAATTCTTCATCCTGGATTCATGGATGGTTTTCCTGTATATAATGAAAATAAATATCTTGACGAATTTCATGACATGCACAATGGATGTGGAGGTTGCAAAGTGGAACCCTAAAATGGTACATAACCCTTCCATGGTGAAACACTTTCATCGCCGATGGCATCTAAAGATGGGATGGGGTGAAAAGAAGGAGGCTGTGGAGTGGAATTCTACTACAGAGTTACCCTTTCATGGATGGTGGTGATCAGAGATGAGATGGGGGTGAGCGGCATGCCACATCTTTAGAGTAATACCCTAGTGATGACTATGGATGGCAGTGGCTGGGATCCTCACTAGACCCTGATGATGGAGATCGCGGTGCCACTATCTCCTAGGAGAAGGTTAGTTTGACGGTCACACTATCCTCTTTCCATATAGATCTATTGTAGCCTCTTCCTCCCACCGTCTCATCTCTGGTTATTCCATGATTTTTAATCCCCCCAATTCCAATTTTACAAAAGGTTTTTTCATAGTTTATGGTCTCCCTATATGTTTTTATTTCCACTATCAAGTTTCATGATTCAAATGCCTTCCATTCCCAGACTCTTCGTCCATATTAGGTTCAGATCATCCATCACCTGAGTTTTTTGAGAGTATCATCAACTCGAAATGGTGTCTTCATTCTTCAACGGTGATTTTGAATCCGTATCATCGACAATGGGAATTCACCTATTATTTTATGATGATTTCGCATGTGCCTAGTCATCGAAGGTGAATCAATGTGATAAAAGATGCTTCATTCTCTTCCATTTGAACACCAATTTCGATTGTGGTTATGACTATAATCATACGTTTTTGTGGATTCTATATCCACTTCTTCCACTACACTTTCAGAACGCATTTTTCCTCAATGATATAGGCGAAAAAATCTATTCTTTTATCTGGGATTACTATTATAATTCTTGAATTATGAAACATGTCTACAATCGCTTATACGTTGAGATGGACCTCTTAGAGCCTATCTCAATAAGTGTTCATCTTGAGGTGGAGGGTATGTCTAGTTTTTGTGAAGAAATTCATTATGAGGAATCATCTTGCTGTTTTTCTCTTCACAGTCGACAAGGTCATTGGCCTTTGTTTTTCCATCGATGTGGGAGGAGAGGTTATAAGGTATCGAAGAATTATCTTATTGGCACCCTTTGTCCAATAATCCTAAACGTTATAATTAGAATTCATCCCTTTGGTCGTGTAATGAGTTCATGGATAGATGGTCATCCCTTCCCTTCATGTGTCCAATCAGATCCAGCCACATAGATCACTTGGAATCCCTCCTCTGCTTCTGGTCTTCCAGGATCGGGTGTTCATGCTTTTCCTGTTGTTCCGAGGTCATCAGATATTGAAAATAAGGGTAAGGTAATCATTACTATTTCATGGGGAGGGGGAGCTGTTGGAACTTCCTATGAAAATGTTGTGCGTGGTGTGGTGGATTACCCTTCCTCAAAATGGAATTTCTCTACTATTATTGGTTCTCATAGGGATATTATAGCAATCGTTGGAACTTCGCCCCTCTCCATGTTTGAGGTTGTACTAATCAGTGGCATGGGGTTTCATTCTGATTAACCTATGGTTACCCATAATTATATTTACATCCTTAGGGGAGACAATCATACAAAAATACTAGGGAAAGAAAGATAATTGTACAACCTTGGTGTTTTCTCGATGGTCTTTGCAGGTATGCAGTGGTAGGCACGTTAGATAAGATTCACACTCCCTCCTTCAACCTCCAATCTGGTCTCATGCCTAAGGATTGTAAATTTGGAGAGGTAGAATGATGTTTTGAAAGGTATGTGTGAGGATGATTTTTAGGAGTAAATTTTTTTTATGTTTGAAGTTCCTTGGTTCTCACTTATCCAAAAGTGATTTATGAAAATTTTAAAGGATTTGTGGAATACTTGTATATAAGTATAGATCATCATTTAAAATGTGAAATATTCTTCAAAATTATAATTATATGGTATTAATTATTTTCTATAAGCTTTAATTGTATTATATATCATTTTTTTGTGTTATGATGATGATTTATTTGAAAAAATGTTTATGATAATTGGTTAGTTTACTTTTATGTTTTTTCCGATCTTCACAAACTAGTTTTGTTTTATTGAATATTATGTTTTTATAGTAGTTACCTTAAATGAAATAAGTTTTAATATAAATATTAAAATCTTATCTAACTATTATATTGGTTTTATGATAGCACTTGAATGTGGTAATGAAAAATGAAAAATCAGTATCCGCGGAGACAATAAACCGTCATAATTTGGATGATAATTTTCTTTCTTTGAATTAGAGGATATGAGAAAATGGATGGTAAGAATATATTTCATTAGAAATATATTATTCCAGTATATACATGATAACAGATTTATAATTCTTTGATGGATAAAGGAGGTGACAATAATGCAGAAGTATTGACAAAATTAAATGACATTGTTTGAGAAAGTTACCACTTTAATATGACCCCCATGAAGGACCCCTTAAAGAACATGGAACTGTTATATTGTTGATACTATAAGATATTGAATATGGGGAAGAGGATTGGGATGGTAATTTGTCATAATATTTATATTATATAAGGCTTAGTTTGTTTGAGGAGAAGTGGTGGTGAGTAGTGGGATTCCTAGGGGAGAGGGGTGATTTTTTATTATATTCATTATTTAATTATTTTGGCTCAAGAATATAAATATTGATGATTCATAAGACTTAATATAGAAATATTTTTTTGATATTTTCATCCAATGGGTTCTTATATAAACCATTATTAAAACATTCATGTATTTTTGGCTTATAATGTTACATATTGTAAATTACCGTATTTCAATATTCATAATAAAATTCAACTATTCTAGAAAAATACTATAAATTTACACAACCATTTTCTAATGTGTATATTTCAATAATAGAATCCATCTTATGAAAATATTTTTCTATATATAAGACGTAGTTTTTTTAATAAAAACATTATTTATTAAAAAAATATCAATTTTAATATTATAATCGAATTGTGGACCCTTTGAAAAATTAATTAATGTCACACAAATTTATTTTTTCAGTTATAATAAATCATAATATTAATTTATGATTCTCTTTTAGGAAACTGATTTCTATTTTTAATTATTACATTAATTAAAAATTGAAAATATGTATTTATGTTTTACAAAAATACCAAAACATATTTTATCATTTTTAAAAAAATTATTTACAATTATGATGATATAAATATATCATATTTTGTTTATATGATACAAAAATTTTATTTTATACTTTCATAGGTGAGGTTACTATTTTAACTGCCATATTTCTATTCTTTAATCGTTAGATTACTATTCCAATGGTCAGACTTATAACCATCATATATGTTCCTTAATTTATATAAAGACCACATATATTATTTATTTTTCATTCACTTATAATTTTCTCATGGATATATATTATCATCTTTAAAATCAATATTATATTATTAGAATTATATTTTATTTCTATAGATTTTTTCATGAGTGTGGTCATTTATTGGATAGAGAATTAATAATAATTTTCCATTATTATAATCATATTTTCTATTTATTTTCCCACTTTAATATTTTTCATTATTCTTGGTTTATTTACTGAATAATGTACCATTATTCATTTATAATAATAATTTTTTATATTACTTTCTCTATGCGATGTAAGTGTTTTATGATGTAATTATAAAAATTAAATTAAATTGATAGAATTATGGGTTGATAACTTTCTTACTAACCAAGTCACAAAGATATACATTTGTGAAGTGGTTAGATAACATAGAATGAAAATATCTATTATATCTAATTGATATATATGGATTGCCTCATGTTTCTAGAGAATCCTTCTACAAGTGTTTGATAAATAGATGATATTCAATACTTCTTATCAATGTCAGAAATATGGACATTTGAAATAACCATTCAAACTAAATAGCATATAATGATATCATGATCAATGGATTCCCAAGGATTTTAGGATTATTATCTTCCCTAGTGGAGTTATCTTATAAAACCAGTTCCCACTTTATCATTGAAATGGATCTTTATGAGTATTTGTATTGTAATAGGTGTATGACTATGTTATGCTGAGATGAATTTAGAGAGTGGAAGTCGATGGGACCTTATGGGACATGATCATATGCAAGAGATGATAAAGTGTTTTCAAACCATTCTCTGTCATATAAAATCTATGGAATGTCTATAGAATATATAAACTCACAATAATATATGATCCCTATAGTTTAATTTTAGAAACATGGTGTTACATCATATATCACCATGGAATAAATTCATGGGGTTTGGGATGTAGGGGAAGAATACTCCCAGATAAATCAACCCCTTGACATCCATTATGACATCTGGGAAGTGGCCTATTGAATAAAAATCCCTACTAACATATCTAATGTAAATGAATTTTTCCTCGTATCCCTATGAAAAAAGTATATACCAGACCCCTCAAATGCACTAAATCATGAGAATAATCTTTTATAAAAAGATTATTCATTTAAGATAATAGAATGTTGAGAACATTTTCTATACTACAATACCACTCACCTGGTTAAATTAATCTGAGAAACCACGTGATTGAGGAAGAAACATGATAGTCAGAAGATGTAAATATGTTGATGTACCCTCATATATTTTTGTGTATAAAATTAAATTTATAGGGTGAAATTATTGAAGGGGGAATAATGTAATGACCAAAACTTTTAAATATGAAATTACATTTTGAATGAATAATTCCTTATTATGTAATGTATTTATAGAAAATATATTCAAGACATTGGTTATTTTGGACCATTATAGCATGGACTATTTAAAAAACAATTAAGCATCATAACCATTGATAATATAGCCCTTTTATAATGACTGTTTATATTATTAAATATTATTATTTTTGATAAACTCATATTAACATGGTTGAAAGAAGTGTTGACCTCGACAAGTTGGATTTCACACTATGAATCACATTTATCATAGATTTCAAGGTAGATAGCATCACAATTACTTTCCCTTGACCATAAAAAATATAAGATTCAAAAAATGAAACATAACTGAATTAATTTACTTCAGATGTTCAATGTTATCAAAAGCACGAAGCAAACTAGGATTTCTGAACCACCCCATGAATGCACAACAATCACAAACCTTACCCTTAGATTTTATACATGTTTCTTAAGGGGTAAGGTATATATACCATAACATTATGATCTATTATATTTTCTTTTTAATAAAATAATGATTATATTCATAGATTTTTATTATTAGTTTATAAATTATTATTTAATGAAATTGATAAAATTTTTAATTTCATATGAAGAAATAAAAAAAATATTTGGAAATTTTATTTTTTTAATTAACAAATTAATTTTAATAAAGTCAGAATATTTATTAAATATATTAAAATTAAATAGTGTTGATTTTTATATAAATAAAAATACAATTTATTGAATCCTAGTGTAATTTTTAAAAGTGTTAGAAAGTTTTTATTATTTTAGAAACTAGTATTTTCCATTACATAAATAAATTTATTTTGAAGTGAAAAATATCTTATTGAAAAAAATATATTTTGGTAAAGAAAAAATTAGTTTTGAAATCAATAAATCACAGTTATAAATGTTTTTTTATATATTTATGAGACAATCGAGTTTTTGGGTAAAAAATAAATAATAAATATATTGATTATATTTTGACATCATAATTACAAAAAGTCGATGTAAATAGAATAATCTAAAGAGAATGTAAGACCAAAATTTAGTTTTCTGTTTAAAATATTTTTTTGATGTTATTTTATGATTTTTAAAAACCTTAACAAATCCTCCAAATATTTTATTATATTTTAAATTTAATATTTATGATCATAATTCCATTCCACATTACTATTTATATTATTATACTTTGTTTGGTTTTTGTACATATAAAATATTGAATACCACTCTTATTTGGTAGAGACCTCGGGAAGTCCATCAGATGGTTTTTAGTATTGGATATTCTATTATATAGAGTATAATGCCTATGTTTAGAAAATAATAAGGAATACATGTATCATTTTCTATAAATACCAACACAATTTACCACTTCTCATCACTAATAATCCATTGAACATGATGTTCCTCTACTTATCCCTCACACGATATATCCCATTGTGTTCCCAATCTCAAAATAATCCCCACTCAATATTTTTGGAGTTCCCTCTCATATCAATTGATTATCACCTGCCCATTTTTTAAATGTAACTTATTTGTATTATTATTTTTATTTATATATTTTTAATGTTGGAATATGTTTCTAAAGATACCTTTACAGTCTATATATTCCCCATGTAATGAGATACCACCCATAACACTTATTAAGCCACTTTATGATGTTTTTTATACACCTATTATGTTTTCTAACTTGTTTTGTTTTTGTATAGTATTAATTTTTTTGTTTCCAATACCCATCCCTATATACATGCTTGGGTATTAATATTAATTTAATAGTCCATAATTGATCAGGGAAAACCATAAATGTGACACACAGAGAGTAATTATGGGATAAAATGTGATAAAAGATCTTATTATGATGTATGATCTATGCAGCATATGAATTCATGTACATGATATGAATTTCGTGGTTGAGACCATAGTTATGTGTTACTGAAATTGTTTGGGAACAATTTTTAACTCAAGAAATACCATATATAGTGCACGTGCAGTTATCCTATGTGCATTATTTTATGATTTATATATTGTCAACTTTGACTTATTCTTATGATGTCATGTTTTTATAATATTTCTATGTTCATTTGTTTCTGTGAAATTATCATCATGTATAATAATTTGATGACCATATATATAATACTCATACTTTAATTTATCTTGACTTTCCTATTGACACACATGTTTTAGTTTCACCATGTTATACATTTATTATTCCCTTACATGGATTTATAGCCCACTATTTCTTATATATGTCCCTATTTTATCTCATTGAGTACTTAAAGATCAAACGATTTTAAGGGAACTGTTATAGAGTTTTTAAATAATGGTGTCACATCAATGTTTCAAGTCATTGTGATATTTATCTAATTTTAATTAATACACCATGTATATTAACCATTTGGAGTTGAATTATAAGTATTTTTATGTAATAAATTATGAAATAAACAATTAAAAATATTTGGGTTATCAAATTGAAAATTCACTTAGATCCATTTTACAACATATAATGTTTAAGGTCTTACCCACAATAAATTAACCCAAATTATATTTTCAAGGCTCTAGAATAATATCTAGCTAGGGCATAGTGGCATTGACAATTACATAGAAGTACATAGAATTCCCCATATTGTTTTGTTCAATGTAACCCCCTTACTGTATTAACCATATACACAGAAATTATAAATCAATAGATAATATTATCTTAAATTATAAGCATCATAGTTCATTATAATTTGGATTTCCCTCATCGAGAAACACAAAATTCATACAATATTGATATCCATATAGAGAACGACAAATGTTTGATATTGATGGATAATACCACTATAGAAAGAGTACTCATGAGTTCATCTATCACTAGTAGAGAGAATCTATATCCCATAATTACTCTTATATTATACTCTAATTAAAAAATACCAAACATTAAAAAGCATCAATAATAGTACTCGAATTATTCAAAACTCAGTGGAATTCTTTTAAATCATAATGAAGTCCATATAGTCGCAAATAGTAATGACCGGTGATTTAATTTTTTTAAAAAATAATAACATAATAGATAGAAACTTGTGAAAAATAATGAATTTATCTATAATATTTCAATGAATCAATAATATCATGTAGAGATATTATTATATAAGTACACCTTGTTCCAATATAATTAATTATATAGTCCTCCAAAACAATATATCATTAACTGTATATTTCTTAAATCATCATAATAACGAAAAAAATGTACATTGCACTATACAAAACTTGGAAATAGATTCACCTTGCCTATCAGATTGGAACATGGAAATATAATCATAAAATTTTTGAGGACATTGATAAGAACTTACTCATGTTTGACCCACATAGGTTATCCATTGATCCAATCAAATCAATCATGAAATCAAGAAATAAAAGCCTATATATATTTAATGGAAGATACCCACATTAAAATCAATGCTTATATAGTCTTTTCAAAATATTTTTTCATCAATAAGAGTCACAATCATAAAATATTGGCCAAAAAAATCATTGAAAACTTCTATATTGTGATTAAATATACTCGATATACTTATTAGTACTTGGTCTAGAATGTCCAACCCAATCCTCACATGTAATGAACTCTTCATGACATGATATCTCTCTGATACCAATCTATCAGAACCCTGTGTACTGGTATGTGACCCCCATAAGAGATCCCCCACTAGGATATTGGTTAAAATTAACACTAATCATGGATCACTGATGTATTCGCCGAATTTTGGAATGAATTGCCTCTAACAAATACAAAAACATTATATATTAGATCATTAACTATGGTATTCATGAATAATTTATAATAGCGAAATAATTTATGGTATGTATAATACAAAATAAATTCAATTCCTCATATAGGTTAAATTTCATCCAAAATTATTTCATATAGTATAAATCAAATTAAATCACATAGAAAACACCAAAAAAAACTATATATATGAATAATGAATGAAAGTAGAGGCTTTTCGAGAAAATAATGAACATATTCCAATGAAATTATAAATTTTACTTTGGAATAGTAATGTGGCCCTTAGGTATAGTAATTAGGACAATAAAATAGTAACTTATCCTATGGAATTATAAATAAAATTTAGGCATCTTATAAATGGTAATATGATATAATTATAACATAGTAAAAGTACATAAATATTTTGAAAATGTTATATTATGTGTTTGTATTTTTATAAAAAAAATATAATTTTAAATTCTATAATCAATATTATTATTTAAAAGAAAATTTATAATTATAAAATGTATTCAAATTATTTATATTTTGATTTATTATTATTAGAAGATAAATTGATGAGACCATAATTAATTTTTAAAAGTCTTATAGAATCAATTAGAGTTTTCAAATTGGTAATTTCTAATTAAATTATGATTTAATTTACAAATTAAATTTCTCATATTTAGAAACATATTTTCATAAAAATGTGTTAATAGGTAATTATAAACACCATATAATGATTTGGGTGTTTTTTTAATTTTTGTTAAAATAATTGAATTTTCAATGAATAGTGAAATATGATAATTTAAAGAATAAGTCAATAAATGATTTTTTTATTCAAGCATGTGTCATATATTGTGTAAGTGACCATTGGTTAAAAATAATGAGTAGAAATTACTATATTTACTAATAATAATCATCACTGTTTCTTTTATTCTGGAAAATAATAAATGAATAATTAAAATAATGATAAAACACCTCTATCCTCCACTATAAATGCCACACCTCAACACATCCACTCCTCACACTTTACATGATTTGAGCATTGTAGAATATCTGACCAATACCATTAACAAGCCCCTACCCCACATCTAGGATCATTTTTCATTAACAAAAAAAATCCAATCAATTAAAGTGGGTTCTCTAGGAAGAGAATTCAAGAGGTATAAATACTCTTTATTTTCTTTTATTGTCTTGTCAATTTCTTTTATTTTCTATTCATTACATGAAATAGACAATAAAAAGTGACATGATAAATCTAGTATTTGTTATATATTGAAATCTTATTTTGTAAATGGAAAATATGAAATAAATTCTCAAAACCATTTCTGATTCTTTTAATGATGAAAACATTGTATGTGAGGTGCTGATTTAGCACCTTTATAGACAATGTTTTTCATTTTTAATAAAAGTATTCAAGGATTTTAATAAACCCATGATTATGATTAAGAATTATATTACTATACATAGTATAATTCATTTAGTGTTTGGTAAATTTAATATACATTGATATTGATTAATTTAAAAAAATTAATTTGTGATGATCGAATAATAGCCAAATTAATCCAAACGATTATCATTGCTGACTTATTAAATAATTCATCCACACACCATATTACCAGAAGACTTATATAAACAATTATTCTAATGGATGATAATTATTAACTTATAATTTCTATTTTTTATAATTATTCTAATTTTATATAAACTTCAATACTCTTATAAAATTAAACCAATCATAATAAACCACTGAAAAAACACCCTCAAACGACAGAATTTAATCTTATAACTAATAGAAGACCATAATTGGTATTAATATAATTATAATAATGAAAATAAATGTATTAATGTTTCATAATTATTTAATTGATGGATTTTATTTTATTATCTAGGACAATAATTACATGTTAAGAACACATTCAGGCCTAAGGAAATAGTTTCTTCCCGACCCACCATTTTCATTCAGGTTATACTACTAAAGTTGGGGATAAACCCCTTTATTAAAAAAGAAAAATACACAAAACCCTTTTAAAGCAAATGGGAGAACCTATCACAAAAAATGTACCATGTTCCCATATAGACCCAAGCCCAAAGATCAACAGAGTCCCAAGGCCCATGAAACTCATTATAGATCAGTGCAAATAACCCATTATAGTGGCCTGAAATCCCAAAGCAACAAAGCCCATTACAAAGCCAACAACTACAAAAATAATTCCATATGAAATCAATACTTCAAGCCACGTCACCACTATGACCACTAGGACATTGTTGGACGTGCGCACCCTGAGAACCAACACACCGAGAGCCAATAATTCCCACAAGCCTCACCGCCTGTGTCCATATCCCCACCATCATGTGACCCTATCCAGCTCGAACATGCCCCACAAACCATGATCCGTCGTCGCATGACCTCCAAAGTCCCGAGCCGTGTTTCAACTCCAACCGGATTAGTTAGATCTAAAATAGACTGGAAATGCACTATCGTCCAGATGATGCCCGTCGTCCATCACACTGTGAAGCACACTGGAACACTGACGTCGCCTGTCGCCCGTTGCTCGTCGCCCACTGTGAATCACTCCACCAAAAGCATCTCCATCGAGTGACCACTGATACCCGAAGACATCGCAGTGAAAAAGCCCTAGAAATGAACAAAAACAAACTAGATCTGATGGATCTCGACCAGAACACAGACGACAACCTCCGAACACTGAGACGCTGTCCATCGCCTGCCATGAAGCATGTCGCTGTCTTCAGACCAGATATCTTGAGACCTCGTCTGCTTATTCGAGGACTAGCATGCCACACTATCCATCACCAACCACTACCACCAGAGGGAAAATTCCAAATGCCGAGACAGCCTAGGTGAAATACAGTTCTTAAAATTTTTCCTTCTCAATTGATCAAAAACTCATTTGTTCAGATAAGTTCATCTTTATTTAATTGGGAAATACATTTCTTACAATGTGCCCTTCTCAATTTTTCCAGATAAGAAAACCTGAATAAACGGAACATCTCGATTTCATACCCATTTTCTGGTACCATCCTTAATCTGTTTAATAAAAATACAATTATAAAATGTCTGATCATTTTATGTAATAATATCTTTTTATTATTTCATTTAATAATTGCGAAAAATAAAAATGATTTTTCCAAAAGAGCTCTTCATTACTAAGTAACTGGTTTTTTCTCTCTATAATTTATCGATATTTTTATTAGAGTATTTTCTAATATTGGAAGCCATAGGTTAAATATTATGATTTATTTAGATTTAAATCTAATTATTATCATATAATATATTTTATTAAATGGTTTATGATTTTTTGACTATAAATCTTATATCTAGGTAACATTTACTATCCAACAAAGAACAGTTAGTGATTACATGTGAAGATTTGGGAATGTTATTTACATTTCCTATGATATATTTTTTTTGTTTAACCGCATTAATATGAGTAATAAATTGGGATTTTTATGTGATTTGTGGGGCCTAAAATTTCTTATAAATTAATTAGCATGTCTCGTGATAGAAAACCAAAATGGATTTGGCTGAGGCCATACCCATTTATTTTTAGGTGTCTTGGTCGAGCCCTCGACGATATTTTTAAGATGTCTGACATTATGAATTCATTCAATATACTATTAGTAATTTATAAACAATATGATTATCAAACTAGTCGAATATTCATGGTTATGATTCCTTTTGGTGTGATCATTTTTTTGTATTTATTTATCCATCTTTTATTATTTCCATATTTTTATCATGATTATATTCCAATAGTATGTATTTATAGTCATTCACCATGCCTTATTATTTATATTAGCTTCCGCTATATTACATACCCTTTCCAAGAATATGTTCAAACCCCTTTTTTATGTTTTATTTTTCCCCAAGATGTTATGATGTTTATTATGATTTACTTTCATAGATAATCTAGGAGTTATGGAAGTTTCTAATGGATATGTAATGTTGTTTTTCAATTAAAATTGTCATGTAATGTTCATGTATGTAATCAAGCATAAAAAAACTAAAATATTTGGTCCATATGGATGTGACAACCTTGTTGGTATACCAATGTAATAATGTATGGAACTAGCACCAGGAAATTGGGGTCAATGATTTACAATTGGTATTAGAAGAAGTTTAGTAGATACTGTGGAAACTGGATATAGAAAATAGTGGTTTGGGAAAAAAATCCCAATATAAAATTTTTATAAGGTCCAAACATTAGAAATTACATAATCATGAGTTATGTAAATAATTTGACCTTATTTCACATTGAGGATCAGTTCATGTTTATATTGTTAGAGAATTAGGCCTTTCCTATTCAATAATAGAACCATACATTACATGTGTATAGTTACACTCAATAATCACCTTTTCAACAAAACTAATCCCATTAAACAAAACATGATTTATTTTTTCATTATAAAAATATAATTGAATCCTACAATTCTCTTACCCATCCTTATACCCAAAGTAAATATTTCAAAACATGGGATGAGTATAAAAAAGTCAGCAAGGGATATAAAATAAGGAAGGAAGACATTAGTCAATGAATACATAAAAATCAATGAAATCATAAATTTCACTCATAAATCATAAGCTCTTTAACATAACTCATGAAATCTTTGTATCAATTAATAACATATAGAAATCATAATTCAAAAAGGTAAATTGGGTAATCAATAATATACATACATTATAGATTTCCCAGGAACATAGGGAGTAACCTTCATGGTTACAATAGGAAAACATATCTCAATATATTTTCTAAATATATTAGGAGAAACATTATAATTTACCTCCTTCATGTTATCCAATTCATTTGAGAGCTATCATGGGATCACTTGACCT
The DNA here is from genome assembly GCA_963277665.1 of Viscum album. NCBI lineage: Eukaryota > Viridiplantae > Streptophyta > Magnoliopsida > Santalales > Viscaceae > Viscum > Viscum album. The sequence continues at coordinate 107,741,215 of OY728149.1, forward strand.
GGGTATATCAGGGAACCACTCATATACTAAAGAAATTCTCATGAAACATAACATAATCATAAAACAGAAAACCATCAAAAAGTAAATATGACATTTCCACCTGTGTATTAACAATATATTATTACAATATATGTACATAATCAATACAATTTAAAAAACACATTTAAAACATTTAGTAAAGGGATTTTTGAATGAATGTATCCCATAACACATTGAAACATTTAAATGAAAAACAAGAATTTAAATTTTAAAACATATATGTCCAAATAAATAAATCCTCAAAAGAATTTTCAAAACATGGATAATTATTTGAAATATTTAGAATAATAATTTTTTAAAACTATTAAAATAATGTTTAAATTTAAGAGTCTCCTACCACATGAGAAAATACTTTAATAAAACTATTTCAAGAATAACATTAAACAAAACTTCTAAAATCATGATAATAAGATGATTCATGATATAAAATATCAAAGGGTGGTATATAAACTATATAAAATTGAATTGGTGAATAACAATAAAAATGTCCTAATGGAATGTAAATTGAGGTGAAATCCCTTACAAAGATCGTCCTTTGATTAAAGATAAATCAATGACATAATTATGTGGGATAAATAAAAATACCCTAATATAAGGGATATTTAGTATAAAACAATCATAGGGCATTCACACATTTTATTGGAAAAACAAAACCAATGAAATTGATATTGAAATAAATGAATTGAGATTAAGTTAAGACTGACCATACAAAGATAATTTTGTTAATAAAATATCTTGATTATGCGTTTTCACTATAAATACAAATTAACAATGTATAAATAAAATAATTTATTTCAAAATTTATTTCTCACATAATAATATCATGAAATAATCAAGAAGTAGAAGATTAACCCAATGAATGGAAATTAGATTAAAAATTTCACCTACCTTGAGTTCGACTCATCAGGTACAATTGTTATGTTCCAGGACAAAAAATAGGTTATATTATAAATTATTGAGAACTATTTAAATGTTTAATATTCTTTTTATATCAATTATTTCTTTGTTATTGAAATTACATAATTTTTTATGTTCATAACATTCGTTTTTTCGATATTCAGTACTTCTGTCAAAAATGATCTTATTTTTTTGTAAATTATCCATGTGGTAAAAAGTACATTATATACAGAATTTTAACCATGATTTAAATATCATGTATATTCATTATATATGTATTTATAATATTACATAACATTTTTAGATAAGAAATGAAATTCACTATTCATGGAGACATTAGGTCATACGTATGCATGAACACTACTTTCATTTTGTTGTCATGTGAAAGGAATAGAAAATAAAAGATACATAGGTATTTTATAATTCCAGTATAATATATATGTTATATATTCTACATATGTTCATTAACATTATCTTTTATACGTTAAATGTATGGCATGAAAGTGTCACATCACTTTGAGGGGGCGGCAGTCCACACATCCTTAAATGAAATTATCATATTTACACATTTTAGAAACCATAAAGGTACGTTGTGAATGAAAATTATAGAAGAATTTTGAAAATATAAACATAATATATATCATTTATAAATAATGTACCATCATAACATCCTCCATGATAGGTGTTATTAGAAATTGGAATAATCATCGTTTTGTGAAGCAGTGGTTTTTCATACACAGAAACAATGTGTTCTATCTCCGTTAGATGGGGGTGTGTGTAAGTGTAGATAAAATACATAGAAAAAAATCATTTTATATTTATTATAATATTATTGTTATTAAATAAATGAATAAAAAATGGATTAGTGTTTTTCAGAAGAAAAATACATGATTGAATTTTGAGAGAAGTTGTTACCTCTAAAACAACTAACTCCTTTTGATTTTGGACAGAAGGCTTTCTTTAATTTCCTTTTTCCTAAGGTAAGGATTCTAGGTAAAGGGGAGAGATATTGGGGGATTATTTAAGTATATTATGTATAATATTATAGTATTTAGAGGAGTGTGTAGGTGGGTATAAGTGGTGGCCTTTTATAAGAGGGAGGAGGGTCACTTTTGGAATGTATTGAAATATTATTTTTCTATAAAATGAATTTTGAATTCTAATAGATACAGGGTGATATATTTCATGGAAAAGATGATTATGGTTCTAATTTATATCAAAATTTGGTTTTGGATATGTTTAGATTACAAAATTAACCTTAGCATTTTTCTTTAACCCTTATTTAAAAATATTAACTCTTACAATGTCTTCTTGTATTTTCATAATATATGGTTTGTATAGTTACTATAAAATTCCAAGTGTACAAAAATTGGATCATTAATGAAATTTGTAACATTATATATATTATTTGTACAAATATTATATTTTTATAACTATTATCTAATTTAATAAAATAGTATTTTTTTAAAAATTCATTTATGTCAATTTTGACACAATTTAGTAATTGATTTTTTAATGTCCTAAAAACATAATTCCTTCAAACTAAAGGAATTAAATCATAACTCACATGTCAATTTCGTACAAAAAAATTATTTTTTGGAATAAAAAATTTCAAATTATAATTATTTTAATATTATTAATATCATTTATTTGAATATTTCATTAATAATGTAATCACTGCATCATCATTATGTCATAAATAAATTGATTTATTTTTATAAAAAATTTTAAATAAAATACCATGATTTTGGAAATATTATTATCTTTTTAATAAATATTTATAGTCTAATAGATAATTTATATAAATTAAATTAAAAATATTTTAGTCAAGAGATACATGTTTATGTTGTATTTTCATTTTTGTTAAAATAATAATTATAAAAGGAAATTACCACACCAAAGTGGCTCCATGGGGTCATAAAATCGAACCAATGTTTCCCATGGTCGTTCATATCTCACAAAATAGGATCAGAACATTTTTAGGGTAGTTTTATGTTTTTATAATATTATTGTTTCCAATTATTTACCAAATTTACCCTTTAAAAATGGTAAATAAAAATAATTACTGAAGAGACAATTAATAATATCCAAAAATGGCACCAATTTAAACAATTTGTCCTTATGATTCCAAATATGGAATCCATTTTTCCAATATAAAAGAACAAAAGTCTTAGTAATTAATTTAAAATTAATTCCCGTTGCCAAAACTACAAAGCGTGTTTTTATGAAGTGAAAACTACCAAAATATTGGCATGTCTTTATGTCAAATTTAAATGTGAAATTACTTTAAATGACAATCATTAGATTAAATAATAAAAACATTATCTAATAACACTATAAATCGCAAAAAATTACAATATAACTATATAAATAAATTTGATGAAAAGAAAGTTTTGAATTACAATGCAGTGTTTTTCTATATTCATAAAATTATGGATTTTATCATAAAAATACAATAATTTCATTTGAAGTAAATTTTGATGTCCCACATATAAAGAAGAATATTATTTTATCAAATATTACATTTTCATGGGAAAAAACTATTTTTAAATATGGTTCACCATCAAAATGAGGTAAAATAAAATTTAAAAAATATTAAAGTATTTTATGCCTAAATTTAGATTCGTTCTAATTTTAACCGTATAATTTTTTTTGGATAAATGTAAAAACATTTAATAGATTTTTAAATTCATATTATATATAATTCTGTTTACTCCATCCATTGCAATGACTAGGTGTTAACTACCCATTATAATAATTATATTTTTTGTGTATTATTGTTCGGTATAACTCAGTGTTGTGTGGAACGTAAGATTTCAAGGAAACTCATTGTTGCGTGTTGGGTACACTATTATATATAGTGTCCCATTTAAAACAAAACTAATACTAAATTCAAAAATATTAATAGATATGAAAATAAATTATTCTACAAATTACTGGGATGGTACATCATCCCCCCTTCGAAATGTCTTCCTTGCGATTTTAAATTTTGGGCTTTGAAATTTCATTCAAAATACAACAGCAAAAATTGTGTCAATAAAACAATTTCTTTAAAAGAAAAACACTACTGGAAAACATACCTATACCAATGGTTTGGAACCGTTGGTATAGGCCTCTAAACCGTTGGAATAGCTTATACCAACGGTTTGGAGAACCGTAGGCAAGTAAGCCGTTGGGATAGGTCTATACCAACGGTTTTTGGAAAACCGTTGGTATATACCTATACCAATGGTTTTGAAAACCGTTGGTATAAGTAATATGAAAATCTATACCAACGGTTCCTTAAAACCGTTGGTATATGTATTTCCAAAAAAAATATTCGCTGGGATTTGATCCCAGGACCTCCGGTTTATCATTGAACGACCTAAACACTAACCTAACATGACTTTTATGAACATAATTTCATAAATATATATATGTATTATCATAATTATTTTAAATTTTGATTTATAGAATGTTCTGGTTAAGAGGATCCGATAAAAAATCAAAGGACCTATACCAATGATTTTGACAACCATTGGTATAGGTCCATACCAACCATTTTGACAACCGTTGGTATAGGTCCCTGGAATCTTGGAAGGGATATTGAAATATTGGGGACCTTTCCCAATGCTTGGGCCAAACCGTTGGGAAAAGTGGCCACAAATTGGACCTTTCCCAACGGTTTGGCCAAAACCGTTGGGAAAAGTGGCCACAAATTGGACCTTTCCCAATGGTTTGGTAAAACCATTGGGAAAGGTGGCCACAAAGTGGACTTTTCCCAACAGTTTTTCCAAACCGTTGGGAAAGCCTACCCTTTCCCAACGGTTTTGGAAAACAGTTGGGAAAAGTGGCCACAAAGTGGGATTTCCCAACGGTTTGGCCAAACCATTGGGAAAGGGGGTATAGAAGTGTTGGGAAAGGTCACATTTCCAATAGTTAAAAGTGAAGTACATATGTCTCTAAAGATAACACATACATGGATTCTAGGTAAAAAAACCTGAATATGGAATAAAAAGTAACCATCTTGTTCTCAAGGAGAGTGATAGAAAATATGATAAGGAGAAAGTTAACATCCAGAAGACTGTAAACATGTGATGGGTTTAACGATATTTTATTTCCCAATAGGAAAAGTAAATATATAATATTTTTTGAATAACTTTTTCATAGTGTATAAAAATTATTTTAAATTTTATAATAAGAACATAAAGAAATGTACTTTCATAAAAGGTAGAGTATCATCCTTTAATCAATCTCCACCACACACTCATATTTTTCATCAAAAAATAGAATTCAATATGAATCTGTTTTCAGGACTGATGAAATTTGATAAACATATAAAAGCTTATATCATCCACAAATGGTTAACTATATATTTCTCCTACTTTTTAACATCAATTTAAACCAAAATAGTTTTTAAAAGATAAGATAATCCCCCAAAATAATTATCCTTTGTAATGAGTAGGTCTACCTTTAATCTCCAAAATTCAACAATAATAACAAAGTTCTACATTAACCATTCAACAAACAAATGTTATTAAAATTCTTCATAATAATAAAAACTAATATAGATACCCAACAATCAGAATTAATTGATCACATAGTCTTCCTGATAAATGTTCATATTTATCTTCAAATAATGTTGTCAACACATAAAGTCTCATACATAAATGTAATTAACCTATTAATATATTCCCCCTAATAGGTTAATCATTTTCAAAATAACCCAAATCACCAAATTTATATAATAAAAACATAGAATCTTCAAAAATAAAATTCAACCAGTACACCTAAAATGAAATCCCATAGTATTCTATTTTCCTTAGGCATATAATGTTTCCAAAAGAGAGAATGTCTTCCAATGATCACATAATCACCAAATCATTTTTCTATACTAAGGATATCTATTTTATAAAACAAAAATTCACTAAATAAACATATTATTAATAGATAAAATAATTTAAAAAATATAATAAGTTATACTAACTAGGGGCTTTATGTAGGGAAGTGTTAGATGATAAATCTGAGCCGCACATCGGTTGTGGGGTCTATTCTCTTAGATTTGTCTGACATGAAGGGTGACACACGGTCTTGATGTTTTCCTTTTTCAAAATCTATATAATTCTTATAACAATAAAAAATGAGATAAAATACTCAATGAAATAAACATAACATGTTTTGCCCTCAAAGGTTATTGTACAACTTTCAATTTTTATCCCCAAATGTACAAACCCCTAAATACCTCAAAAATAAATTTCCCCAAAAATAAAATTAATTACATTGAAATTTCATAAAATAATCCTCAAAATGAGTTTATATGAAATTTAAATTATGATCAACCTTTAAATTATAAACCCATGATGATGTCTATAACTCTTAGTAAATTATCCTAATCTCCAAAGATGTCTAAACCATTCTCCGATATAAACTATAAGGCCCCATACTTAAACATTACATAATCTTGAGTTAATTTGATAATTTGACCTTATTTCAAATTAAGTATCATTTCAATTTCAGTGTTTTATTGAATTAGGCCTTAACATATGAATAATAGACCAAAACATTAAATGTGGATTGTTACACCCAGTATTCACCTTTTCTCCAACAAAAACCCTTTAAACAAAACATGATTTCTTTTTCATGAAAAAAATCTTCATGACTTCTCCCTTTCTCTTACCAATCCCTATAAACTTTGGAAAATATTTCAAAACATGGGATGAGCATAAAAAACAAAATAAGGGATATAAAATAAATAATGAAAACATTAGTCCATGAAAACATAAAAATCAATAAAATCATTCATTTTACTCATAAAACATACTCTCTCTAACATATCTCATGAAATCATAATATTTATGAATAAATCATAAAAATCCTAAATCATAAAGGTAACTTGGGGTATCCATGCCATAATTATATTGTACATTTCATAGGAACATATGAAGTAACATTCAAGGATATATTTGGAATATCAGTCACATTATATTCCATAAATCAGTTAGGAGAAACCTTAACGGTTACCTCCATCACATTACCCAATGCATAGGAGAGCTATCACGGGCTCACCGAACCTCGGTATATCCTAGAAAACTATTTTTACTTATTTAATGCCTAGAAACCATAACATTATCATAAAAACATAAATCTATCATAAAGGAAAAAGTAATGATTCTACATGGTCATTCAAAAGATATCTTATAATGATAATGGCATAATCAATCCTATTTATAAAAAAACATAATTAAAACAGTTAATAATGATATTTTTGAAACAAATTTTCAAATACAACATTGAAACTTTTAAAAGAAATTCGAGAATTAATATTTTACTACATGAATGTCCATAAGAATAAATCCTTATAACCATTTTGAAAAAATGTAAATTAGTGAGATATATTTAGAAGAATAAATCTTTAAAACATTTAAAATGTTGTTTTATTTAAAGTATCTCTTACCACTTGAGAAAATACATGAATAATAATAATTTAAGAATAAGATTAAAGAACATATAATATCATGAGAATTAAAAGATTAATGATATAATATATCAAAGGGAATTATATACACCATATAAAAGTGAATTGGTGTATAACAACAAACATGCCTCAATTGAATGTAAATTGAGATAAAATCTCATACAAATATCATCCTCAGTTTAAGGATAAATCAATGACATAATTAGATATCACAAATATAAACACAACCAATATAAGTGGATATTCAGTGTAATCCAAATACATTTCAGTAAAACAATTTGTGGAAAATCAAAACCAATGACACCGATATTTAACTCAATTAAATGATATTTGGTAAAGATTTAACTTACAAAGAACATTTTGTTAATAAAATAGACTGAGTAGGTATATAAAATATAAATAAACATAAATATAGTATAAATAAAATATATTAAATCAAAATATATTTTTCACATAATCATAGCATGACATAATCATGAAGTAGAATATTAACCCAGAGAATGGAAATTGGGTTAAGAAGTACTCTTACCTTTAGTCTCACTCGTCACGTACAATTGTTATGTTCCAGTATGATAAACCTAGGTTATATTCAAATTTATTTAGAATTTTTATCATGATTATGACTCCTTTTATATCACGTATTACCATGTTATAAAATTTACACAATTACTTAAGTTCATATCGGTAATTTTGTCCATATTCGGTATTTTAGTCGAAAATGAACATGTTTTGATATAGATTTTCCATGTGGTAAAAATTAAATCTTCTCCAAGAAATTATTCAATATTATAATTTAACATATATTTAGTATATATGTATATAGAATTTTCAATAGCATTTGAAGATAAGAAATTAAATGCACCATTGATGGAAATAGTAGGCTGTACGTACACATTAACGCTACCTTCAGTTCTCTGTCATATTAAAGGAATAATAAAAAGATGCATACATATATTTTAATTGAAATGAAATATCAATTTTATATAAGTTAGATAATTTCATTAACTTTATCCTTTATACATTCCATGTATGGAATGAATGAGTCATATCACATTGAGGGGTTGTAGTCTATATTTCCTACAATGAAATTATTATATTTACACTTTATGGAATGTATAAACGTTTACTGTAAATAAATCTTTCAGAAGCATAGATACAATATAAATATAATATACATAATATATAAATATAGTTCCATCATAATGGACACCATGATATGTGGTATGAGTAAATTGAACCATCATCATTTCGTGTAGTAGTAGTTCTCTATATAAACAAACAATATGTTCTATATCCATTAGATGAATATGTGTGTAAGTATAGTTCAATAACCTTGAAAAAACAAATACTTGTTTATTGAAGATACTCTTTTTTTATAAAAGTATGTAATAAAATAGGTATGGGGGTTGGACAAGGAAAATAAATGAATGGATCTTGAGAGTAGATGTTTCCTCTAAATCGGGTAACTCCATTTGATTTTAGAAAAAATGTCTTCTTAAATTACCTTCTACCCAAGTTAAGGATTCTAGGAGGAAATGATGGATGTTAGGAGATTATGTGAGTAGAGGGTTGAAGATACATGTAGCTTGATAAGTGTGTGTAAGTGGGTAGAATTGGTAGCCTTTTATAAGAGGGAGGATGGGCACTTTAAGAAAGAATTGAAATATTATTTTATTATTATATCAATTTAGAATAGAAATAGTTCTAGAGGGATACTATTCATGTATATGATTATTATGGTTCAATATCATCTCATACAATAGGTTTAAGACATGTTTGTGTAACATAATTAACCTTATATTTTAGCATTATGTATTAGTTAAAAATATTTACTCTTACCTTATCTTCTAGTATTTTGAAAATATATGGTTACTATAATTACTATAAAATGTCAATAGAAACCAAACTGAATCATTAATGAAATTATTAAAATTATATAAGTCAGTTGGAAAAATATGAGATTTTTAGGACTATTATATAATCAATAATGTTATATTTTTTAAAAAACTAATTTATCTCAATTTTGACACTATTTTGTAATTGTTTATTTGTTAGAGTCGTAGAAACTTTTTTCATTAGGAATAAAGGCATTACCTCATCCATAAAATGTTAATTTAATCCAAAAAATTGTTGTATGGCATAATAATTATAATATTAAAATTATTTAAATATTTATAATATCATTTATTTGAATATTTTATTAATAAAGGAATCATTGCATCATCATTGTGTCAGACATAAATTTATTTATATAAGGAATAAATATTATAAATAAAATTCCATGATATAGGAAATTGTTTTATCATTATAATAAATATTTATAGTCCATGATATCATTTATAAAATCCCAATTAAAATGTATTTATTTAGCATATTAATGTTTATGTTATATCGCCCTTTTCCTTAAAATAAAACTTTTAATATATCATTATCATGCCCATGTGGCTCCATGGGGTCATAAAATAGACCCAAATATTTCTATGGTCAGACTTATCTCAATAAATTGTATTAGGATACATTTTTGGTAGGTTTTATATTTTTATAATAGTATTTTCTACCCTTTTTTACTTGATTTAGCCTTTAACCATGGTAAATAAAAATAATTTCTGAAGTTACTATTCATAATTTCTTAAAATAAAAAGTTCCTCTTTAGAAAATTTGTACCATATGATTCAAAATATGGAATCAATTTTTCGATATCCAAATCATAGAAGTTCAAGTAATTAATTTAAAATTAATTCGTGTTGCCAAAAACAAAATGATGATTTTTAGGAAGTAAAAACTATCAAAGGCTTGACATGTGTTTTTGTCCAATTTAATTGTAAAATAACTTCCAAAGACCGTAATTGTATTAAATGGTAAACAATTAATCCAATAACACATTAAAACAATTTATATGGATAGTATATCCATATAAATAAATTAGTTGAAAAGGATGTTTGGAATTAAAATGCAGTATTTTTTAATATTCATAAAAACATGGATATTATCAAAAAAAATACCAAACTTTCGGCCAAAGTAAATTAAAATATCACAATCCGAATGATTAGTTTTATTTTATAAAATATTACATATAAACTAAAATTTATTTTAAATAAGTATTTTGGTGAAACCTATTGTTGTGTGTCACGTACACTATAATACATAGTGTCCCCTTAAAACTAAAATTCATTTTAAATTCATAAATATTAATTAATAAGAAAATATATTATTCTATAAATAACTAGGAATTTATATCATTATCACTATTTGAAATTTCACCCTCACAATTTTAAAATTCACTCAAGAACATGATTAAAAATCCCACATCGGAAAAGGATTCAACAAAACTATCTCCTTAAAACAATGAATGATAAATAGAAAGGTTTCCATAGATAACACATACAAGGATTACATGTAAGAAATCATGTATATAGAAGATAAGCTAACCATCTTGTTCTGATGGAGTGTGACAAAAAAATATGATCAGGAGAAAGTTAAGAACCCAAAAACTATAAACTTGTGATGGGAAAACCAGTATTCTATTTCCCAATATAAAAAGACAATGGAAATTCATTTTGTTTTAATATAATTTTCATAATTTTTAGGAATTATTTTACTTATTTTAATTATAACATAAGGAAATATACTTACTTAAAAGGTATATTATCTCTTTTTAATCAATTTCCCCCCCACACTCATCTTTTTCTTCAAATAATGAGTATTCATGATGATTTTTTTCATTCCTACAGTGCTATAATAAACTTATAAAAAATCATATAATCTATAAATGGTTAAATATATATTTTTGATACCCTTAAATATTAAACAAATAAAAATGGTTAGTATAAGATCAAATTATCCCCCGAAGATAATAATAATTTATAACAAGATGTACTACTTTTATTCTCCAAAATTTTACAATAATAAACATTTTCCTCATTGACAATTTGAAAAACAAATTCCTTAAAATTCCTCAAAATAATACAAATTGAGATTGAAAGACAAAAATTAAAATGATATGATCACATTTCCCTCTATGGTAAATCATAATATTTATCTTCAAATAACATCGACTACAATTAAAGTCCAATATATAATGTAATTAACCTAATCATATATTTTTCATGATAGCTTAATCATTTCCACAATAAACCAAATCAACATATTTCCACAATAAAAACATAGTTTCATCCAAAATAAAATTCAACCACTACTCCTCAAATGAAATCCCATAGTATTCTATTTTCCCTAGGCATATAGTTTTCCCAAAAGAGAGAACTTCTTATATTTATCACATAATAACCAAATCCTTTTCCATTACTAAGAATATCGATGTGATAAATCCTAAGTTCCCAAAATCAACATATTATTTATCAATAAAAGCATTTTAAAATAGATAATAATTCATACTAATCTAGGACTTCAAGTAGGCCAGTGGTAGGAGATAAATCCCAATCGCACTTCGGTTGTGGGTTCGATTCATCCAGCTTAGTCTGACGTGATGGGTTGCCACATAGTCTATGTGTTATCATTTTCGAAAACATTTGTATTCTAATGACATCAATAAGATTAGATAAAATCCTCAAAAAATAATCATAACATGTTTTAGCATCAAATGTTATTCCATAACTTTCATTATTCTCCAAAAAAGTACTAAACCATAACAGCCTAAAAAGTAAATGTCTCCCAATATACTATTAATTACCTAGAAATTTCATAAAATTAGTCTCAAAAGGGATTTCTATTTAATGCAACACATTATCAACCTTAAAATTAAAAACCCATACTGATATCCATAACTCTTAATAGAACCTCTTAATCCCCAATGTTTTCCAAACCATCCTTTGATACCCACTATTGGGCCCCAACCATAAACATTAGATAATCTTGAGTTAAGTCTATAATTTGACCTTATTTCACATTAAGTATATTTTCATGTTTATATTTTTATATAATTAGGCCATTACTAGTAAATAATAGAACCAGACATTACATGTGGACAATTAACCTCATTATTCACTTTTTCCATAAAAGGAAACACTTTAAATAGAACATCATTTCTTTTTTCATGAAAAAAATCTTCCGGACTCCTTCCTTTATCTTACCATCAATATACCCTATGGATAACATTTAAAAAATGGGATGAGAATATATATATTTGTAAGTGATATAAAATAATGAAAGAAAACATTATCCCATGAAGACATACAAATTAATGAAATCATACTTTTCACTCATAAAATTTTATCTCTTTAACATAACTCATGAAATAATATTATTTATGAATAAATCATAGAAATATTGAATCATAAAAGTAAATTGTGGAATCCATAACAAACTAAAATTGTATCTTTAAAAGGAACATAGGGATTAAAATTCATGGTTACGTTTGGAACGCCCATAACAGTATATTATCTAAATCTCTTTGGAGAAAGCTTAAAATTTTCATCCTTCATGTTACACAATGCATTAGGGATCTATCAGAGGCTCACCTTCCCTTGGTATATATTAAAACCACCCATATACATGAGAAATCCAAAAGTACCATCAGATAATCATAAAACATAAAAACATATTAAATTCAAAAACATTTCCATATGTACATTCACAATATATCATTTCATGATATTGACATAATCAATCCAAATAATAAAAACACTTTTAGAAAATTTAATAAAGAGATTTTTGAATCAAATATTTGCATACCATTTTTAAATTTTTTAAATAAATTTGTGAAATAAAATTTTAAAACATATCTTTCCATATAAATAAGTCACTAAGACTATTGTTAAACATGGACATTAATTATAATGAATTAGAAGAATAAATCGTTAAAACATTTACAATAATGTTTTTGTTAAAGAGCCTCTTACCACTTGAGAAAATAATTGAATAAAAAATTTTAAAGAATAACATTAGACAAAACTTATATTATCATTGGAATAAATAAATTTATTATATAATTTTTCAAAGGTCTATATGTACACCATAAAAAATTGAATTTTTACATAACAACAAATAGGTCTCAATGGTATTTAAATTGATACGAAATCCATTAAACAAATTACCTATATATTAGGGATAAATAAAAGACATAATTTTGTGTGAAAAATATAAATATACCCAATATATTTGGATAATCAATGTAATACAATCAGAGGTCATTCACACGTATTCTTGGAAAAAAAAACCAATGGAAAGGATATTTAAATCAATTAAATGGGATCCAATTAAGACATCCCTTACAAAGAACATTTTGTCAACAAAATTGATGGATTATGTGAATAAACAATAAATAAAACTAAATCATTTATAAATTCAAGATAGTATATCAAATGTTTATTCTCATATAATCAAGGCACGACATAATCAGGAACTGTAAGCTTAACCAAATGAATGGAAATTGGGTTAAGAAGTTCCCTTACCTTGAGTCTGACTCATCATGTACAATCATTAAGTCCCTGAATAATAAAATTAGGATAATTTATAATTTCATGAGGATAATTTTTATTTTTATTATTCCTTTTATATAACTCATTAATATGTTATAAAAATTTCTTATTTGTTATGTTATATCAGTCGTTTTGTCGAATACCATTACTTGAGTCGACAATTATCTTATTTTGATGTAAATTGTCCATGTGGTCAAAAGTAAATTGTCTATAGAATATTATTCACAATTAAAATGTCATATATATCGATTATATTTGTGTTTAGAAGACTCCATAACATTTGGAGATAGTAAATTAAATTCACTTTGATGGATATGGTAGGTTGTACGTACGCATGAACGCTACATTCAATTCTTTGTCATATTAAACGAATAAAAAATAAAAGGTATGTAGGTAAATTATAATTAAATTATAATATATATGTTACATATATTACATATTTTCATTAACTTTATCCTTTATTCATTCCATGAATGGATTGAATGACTCGTAGCACTTTGAGGGGATGATAGTTGACACATCCTAAAATAAATAATTCTAGTAAAACATTATAGAAACAATAGAGGTATGTTGTAAATAAAAATTAAAGAATCAAAGAGAAAATTTAAATATAATATATATCATATTTAAATATATTTCCATAATTATTTCCACCATGATAGGTGTTAGGAGAATACTGAACAATCATCGTTCTGTGAGGCAGTAGTTTTCCCTACATAGAAACAGTATGTTCTATATCCTTTATATGGAGGTTTCTATATGTTTATGCCAAACCCATGGAATTTAAAAATCATAGTATATATAGGATAATGTTTTCTCTATAAAATAATGGAATAAAATAGGTAATTAGTTGGATAAGGAAAATAAATTAAATGATCTTGAGAGATGAAATTACCGCTGAATCGGGTAATTCCTTTTGATTTTAGCAAAAAGGATTTCTTGAATTCACTTCTACCCAAATTAATTATTTTAGGACGAATTTAGGAATGTTGGGAGCTTACGTGAGAATATGTTGGGTGATACCAGAGGCTTGATATGTGTGTGTAGGAGGGCAGAATTGGATGCCTTTTATTAGAGGGAGGAGGGTCACATTAAGAAAGTATTGAAATATTATTTTATTATAAAATAATTTAAATATTATAATAGTTAAAAATTGATAAATTTAGTGTATTATATTATTATGGTCTAAATCCTCTTAAACAATAGGTTTTAGACAAGTTTACGTCATAAAAGTAACCTTATCTTTTAGTTGTAACCCTTAGTTAACAACATTAACTCTTACCATGTATTCTTGTAATTTATAATATATTGTTGCTATAGTTACTATAAAATGACACATGGACAAATTGTTGATCAAAAATTTCATTTTTTTTCATTATCTAATTTAGTTGTTTTAATATTAGATTTAAATTACTATTATATCACTTAATAAAATCGTATTTGTTTTAAAAACTCAAATATGTCAATTTTCACGCTATTTTGCAATTGATTTTTGTTAAAGTCATAAAAACTTTATTCCTTATATCCAAATGTATTATCACATCACTAAACAGCCAATTACATCCAAAAGAACTTGTTTATTGCATAAAAATATTCAAATTACATTTATTTAATTATTTATAATATCAATTATTTGAATATTTCATTAAAACAATTAATCATTGCATCATCATTGTGTCCCGCATAAATTTATTTTCTTAAAGTCTAAAAAATATTAATAAAATACCAAGATATATGAAATATTTTTTTCTTTCTAATTATATTTTATAGTTGAATATATCACTAATATAAACCAATTTAAAATTTTTTTAGTCAGTAAATACATGTTTATGTTAAATTTTTATTTTCATTAAAATAACAATTATAAAAGTTCAATATCACACCCAAGTGGCTCCATGGTGTCCTAAAATCGACCAAAGGATTCCCATGATCAGTCCTATTTCATCCAATAGGATTAGGACACGTGACTGGCTAGTTATATATTATTATAACATTATTTATTACACTTATTAACCTTATTTACCATTTAACCATGGTAAAAAAAAAATTAGTGATGTTACTATTCATAATCATGAAAAATAAGGGGTACCTATATATTGAATTTCGACCTTCTAATTCCAAATATGGAATCAATTTTTTCATATTCAAAGCACAAAATTTACAATAATTAATATAAAATTAATTCCCATTTTTAAGACTAGAAAATGATTTTTTAAGAAGTAAAAACTATCAAAATATTTACATGTGTTTTTGTCCAATTTTAGTGTGAAATTACATCCAAATACCATAATTGGATTAAATGATAAACAATTAATCCAATTGAACTTTAAAAATAGTTAAAAGGATAGTCTAAATATATAAATATGTTTAATGAAATGGTAGTTTTTAATTAAAATACAATATTTTCACAATTCATAAAAATATGGAACTTATATGAAATATATAAAAATATCAACAGAATTAAATTTCTTTGTCACACATAAAAAGAAGAAGTTTATTTTTTCAATTATAACTCATAAATGTGATAAAAACTATTTTTAAAAAGGCTTTTATATGCAAATACAGTATAACAATCTTTTAAAAATATTAGATTATTTTCTACTAAAAATTGGAGCCATTCTCATTTTAGGCCGCTAAAATTCATTTGATAAATGAAAAAATATATAAAAATATTTAAAATCATAATATAGTTAATTCAATTCATTCATACCAATAAAAACGCTAGGCGTTAACTACCATGTAATATAAATAAATTGTTATTGTTTTATTTTTCGTTATAGCATAGTGTCGTGTGTAACATTAGATTTTAGAGAAACCCATTATTGCGTGTTGAGTACGCTATCATAAATAGTGCCTCATTTAAACTAAAATTTATATTAAATTAAAAAATATTAACAAATTGGAAAATTTATTCTTATATAATTAAAAGGGATGTTACATAATTCCCCCATTTTGTAAATTTCATCTGCAAAATTTTAAAATAAGGATCAGAAACAACATTGAAAATCCCACATCGAAAAAAGAGTCCATAAAAATATCTATTAAAATAAAGATATAGAAGTACAAAGGTCACCCCAGATAACACATACTATGATTCCATGTAGTAAAACATGTATATTGAATAAAAACTAACCATGTTGTTGTGATGGATAGTGATAGAAAATATGATTATGAGAAAGTTGACAACCAGTAAACAATTAACCAACGTTGGTCCAAATAGTCTTTGAATCATTAGTAGGAAGAGTAAATGGAAAACATTTTTTTTATATCAATTTCATCAATTTTAGTAATTATTTTACTACTTATAGTAATAACATAATGAAATATACTTACCTGAATGGTAGAGTATCATCCTTTAATCAATTCCCACTGCACAATTATCTTTTTATCAAAGAATGTGTGTTGATGATTAATTTTTTTTCAAGCCTAAAAAACTATAAACGTCTTATAAAGACTCATATCATTCACAAAAGGATATCGATATATTTCTCCGAACTTTAAACATTTTCTAAAACCAAAATGTATTGAACATGATCAGATAATGCCCCAAAAAGTATAATCCTTTATAAGGAGAAGGACTACTTTTGAAATCTAAAATTCTACAGTAATACAAAGTTCTACATTTACCATTCAAAAATCAAATGTCCTTAAAATTTCTCATAACAATATCAAGAATCATTGAAATATTAAATTCATAAGGATTTGATCAAATGGTCTTCATTGATAAATCATAATATTTATCTCCAAATAACATTGACTATACTTCAATTCTTATGCATAAAAGTAATTAACATAATTACATATTCTACATCATAGGTTAATCATTAAAATAAATTACTCAAATTTTCATATGTCCAATATAAAAACATAGATTCTTTCAGAATAAAATTTAACCATTACTCCTGATATGAAATAACATTGTATTCTATTTTCCTTATGCATATAGCATTCCCAAAAGAGAAAACAACTTCCATTTGTCACATAATCACCAAATCATTTTCCTATACTATGGATATCCATTTGATAAAATATAAGCACCAAAAATCATATTATTATTAATCCATAAAATCATTAAACAAATATGAAAAAGAAATAATAACCTGGGACTTTACACAGGCCAGTGGTAGGTGATAAATCCCAGTAACTCTTTGGTTGTGGGTTTGATTACTGCAGCTTTGTCAGACATGATTTATAGCCATGTGCTCCACGTGTTATCCTTTTTTTAAAATATATACTTCTTATAACAATAAAAATATAAGATATAATCTTGAAAAAATAATCATAACATGTTTTACCCTTAAAGGTTAGACTATAACTTTCATTTTTGATCCCTAAAAGTACTAACCCATCACTTCCTTAAAAATAAATGTCACCAAAAACAACATTAATAACCCTAAAAATTCATAACATAGGCCTCAAAAGGGTTTTCTAAGATATTGAACTTATGATCAGACCATAAATTATAAACCCATAATGAAACCAATAACACTTAATAGAACATCATTATCACCAATGTTTTCTAATCCATCATCTGATACCATATATAAGGCCAAATCTTTAAACATTACATAATCATGAGTTAATTCTATAATTTGAAATTATTTCAAATTAAGGATATTTTCTTGTTTAAAGTTTTATTTAATTTTTCATTAATTATAAATAATATTCCAATACATTAAATGTGTGTATTCACACTTAATATTCACTTGTTCCACCAAAGGAAACCCTTTAACCAAAACATGATTTTTTTTCTTGATAAAAATATTCTTGACATATTACTTTCTCTTACCCATCATATTACCATATGTAAAACATTTCAAAACATGGTATGGTATTAATAATCTCAATAGGGGAAATAAAATAATGAAAGAAAACATTATTCCATGAATACCTACAAATTAATGAAATCATACTTTTTACTAATAAAACAAAATCTCTTTAACATACCTAATGAAATATAAAGATTTATGATTAAATAATAGAAATAATAAATCATAAAGGTAACTTGGGGAATCCATAACATAATTAAATTTTATATTTAAAAGGCACACATGGAGTAAACTTCATGGTTACATTTGGAATCCCCATCACATTATATTCCATAAATATTGTTGGAGAAACCTTAACATTAACCTCTATCATGTTACCCAATGGATTGGAGAACTATCACGGAAACACCCACCATTAGTATATCATGAAACAACCCATATACTTATTCAATTCCCAAGAACAACAACATAAAAATAAAATATAAAACTAACTTAAAGGAAAAAAGAAATTTTCACATGTGAATTCATAAGATATCATTTCATGTTTTTGACACAATAAATCCAATTTCTAAAAAAACACATTTAAAACCATTAATAAAGATATTTTTTAATCAAATTTTCATGTATCACTTTTAAATTTATAAAATAAATTTGAGAATTAAAATTTTAAAACATATGTGTCTATATAAATTAATCCTTAAAACAGTTTGAATACATGGACATTAATGACAAATAATTAGTAGAATAAATCATTAAAACATTTAAAATGATGTTTCCGGTAAAGAGTAACCTACAACATGAGAAAAAACTTGAATAAAAAAATTTAAATTACAACATTAAACAAAACATTTAACACCAAGAGAATAAGGAGACTCATGATATAATATATCAAAGGGTAGTATATACCCCATATAAAAATGAATTGGATTATAATAAAAAATAAGTCTCAATGGAATATAAATTGAAGCGAAATACCTTACAAAGATCTTCATCAGATTACAGTAAAATCAATGAAATAATTAAGTGTAACAAATATAAATATAGCCAATATAAGTAGATATTTAGTGAAAAATAATTATAGGTCTTCACACATATTATAGGAAAAACAAAACTGATAATAGGGATATTTAACTCAATTAATTGAGATTTAATTAAGACTTCCCATATAGAGATAATTTTGTTAATATAATATTTTTATTATATAAATTCACTATAAATAAACATAAAGAAATTATAAAAACAAGATAATATATCAAAATTTATTTATCACATAATCATATCATGTAATAATCAAGAAGTAATGATTAAAAAACGAATGGAAATTGGGTTAATAAGATCCCTTACCTTGACCCGGAATCATCAAGTACAATTGTTATGAGAAAAAATAATAAACTTAGTTTAATTTATAATTTATTTAGAATAATTTTAAAATTTATTCTTCCTTTTATATCACTTATTAACATGATTTAAAAATTACATAATTATTTATGTTCATATCATCCATTTTGTCCATATTCTGTACTTGAGTCAAAAATTAATTTATTCTGTTTTAAATTGTTCATGCGGTCAAATGTACATCATCTACAGAATATTATTAATGATTTAAATGTCATTTATATCCAGTATATATGTATATATAACATTCCATATCATTTGGTGATATGATATGAAATGCACTATTCATAGAGATGGTAGGTCATACGTAGGTAAGAACAGTAGCTTAATTTTTTTGTCATATTAAAGGAATAAAAAATAAAATATACATAAATATATATTAATTAAATTTTAATATATATGTTATATATGTTACATATTTTCAGAAACATCATACTTTATACATTCCATGTATGGAATGAATGAGTCATGTCACTTTGAGGGGGCGGTAGTCCACTCTTCCTCAAATGAAATAATGATATATACACATTATGGAAAGAATAAAGGTATATTTAAAATAAAAATTATAGAAGCATAGAGAATGATAGATATAATATATATCATATATAAATCCAGTTTCATCATAATATCCACCATCAATGCTCATAGACAAAATTGTACACTCATCCTTATGTGAGAGAGTATTTTTTCGTACACAGAAATAGTATGTTCTATATCCATTACATCGAGGTGTGTATAAGTGTAGGTAAAATACATATCATAAAAACATGCACATATATTGATTATACCAGTTTTTTTATAAAATAATGAAATAAAATGTGGTTTGTGGGTTGGAGAATAAAAATAAATGAATGGAACTTGAGAGAAGACATTACATATAAATTAGGAAACTCCTTTTGATTTTAGAAAAAAAAATTTGAATTTCTTTCTACCAAAGGTAATTATTATAGGAAGAAGGGAGGGATGTTCATATCTCATTTGAGTACAGTTTGGAGAAGAAAATAGGCTAGAGAGTTGTATATAAATAGGTAGAATTGGTATCCTTTTATAAGAGGGAGGAGAGGCACATTAAGAAAGTCATCAAATATTATTTTTTTATAAAATTATTTTCATGTTATAATTGGTAAAAAGTGATAAATTTCTAGGATGAGATGTGTATGGGTCTAAATTCTCTCAAACAATAGGAATTAAACATGGTAAGGTCACAAAACGAACCTTATCTTTTATCTTTAAGCCTTATGTTTCCGACACTTTCACCGGGGTGCTTGCATCCGTCACGCAGAGGACGTGCGGCTGTTTCCCCGCCATCCTGCTTTCCAATGGTGGACGACATCCGCTTCTTATTTCGGGACGTCTTCTCCTTGATTGAAACGAGATGATGGGATGTCGGTTCATCATTCAGTGGATTCCTCCTCGGAACTGGTTACATAGTCTGGGTCTCCCTCATAGATTTAAGACGTTGTTCGTGAAAGTCTTCCTGACGCCATATCTTCATGGACACCAATTAATTATAGTGCTTCTGTCGGGGCGATCCAAGGGGTCCAGTCAGGGTAGCAACCTTTAGTTAGAGGAGTAGTCATGTTGGGAACCACTAGCGTGTCTTGACACTGGGGGATTGGCATATCTGTCTTATATCCCTTATTATAGAGCTTATCGAGGGCGTGGAAGCCTAAGGCATCCCACATAGAATGAGGGGAATCATAGGCCATTGGCATGTATCTGAGGCTTTCCTCAGCTTCCCATGTTTCACACAGGGTATGAAACAAGTTTAACGTCTAGTGGTGATAGATCGGACTGATCAGAACACTGATTAGAGTGGATCATATGGAGGAACCCCCTAGAGGGAACACCGATATTGGGGCCAACACGTGGGTGCCATCTCGAATGCTGTTAGAAGGAATAGGGAATGGGGTGGCATGACCTCACCAAGATGTGGCATCTCGGGCAAGAATCTGGATGAGTGATGGATTTGGGCTTGAGCCTCGAAGAGACTTCCTATGTATCCCCATGGCGGGGAATCAAAGACTATGTAGTTCATGAGGTTAATACAGTTTAACGTCATGCGAGACGGGGGCGAACTGATGTAAAATGGGATTGGAATGACCAGTTGGTGGGCTTAAACCTCATGGAGGCTTCATACATACCATTCCTTGACTTGGTTCAAAGTCCCTGTATTTCGGGATGGATTGGGGCTTACACTCTGAGGAGGCCCAAGGTGTTTGGGGCATGAACCTCATAGAGGCTTCCTACATACCATGCCTTGATATGGATCAAAGTCCCCATAGTTCGGGATAGATTGGGGCTTACACTCTAAGGAGGCCGAAGGTGTTGGGGATTGAACTTCTTGGAAGCTTCCTATGTACCATGCCTTGACTTAGATCAAAGTCCTCGTAGTTTGGGATGCATTAGGTCTTACACTCTGAGGCGACCCAAGGTGTTTGGAGCTTTAACCTCGTGGATGATTTCTACTTACCATGCCTTAACTTAGATCAATGTCCCCGTAGTTTGGGATGGATTAGGGCGTACACTCTGAGGCGGCCCAAGGTGTTGGGGCTTGAACCTCATGGAGGCTTCCTACGTACCATGCCTTGACATGGATCAAATTCCCCGTAGTTCGGCATGAATTGGGTCTTACACTGTGAGGCAGCCCAAGGTGTTTGGGGCTTGAACCTTGTTGAGCTTTCTATGTACCATGCCTTGACATGCATCAAAGTCCCCATAGTTCGGGATGGTTTTGGGCTTACACTCTTAGGCGGACCAAGGAGTATTTCATGGTTGGTGCTCGCTATAAACTCACATGAGTCATGCTCGGTGTGAGGAACAAGATATTGTAGAGACCTGACGATCACATCGCAAAAGGTGAGTCCGTAGGAAGTGGAGTGGGGCTTGCACTCTCAGGTGTCCCTAAGAAGAAATATGGGCTTACGCGTAGTTAGCGGCCCAAGAAGTTTGGGATTACTCCAGGATGGAGGTCCGAGGTGATAAAGTGCAGCGGGAGAGGGAATTGGGACTGAAGAAAGGAGCATCCTTGTTCACTATCACTCCATCTTCTGGCCTTGAAGATCGAAGATGAAAGGGAAGGGCATGGATGCTGCCTCCTAGAAGGAAAACTTGGGGCTTACCCCAAAGAGGCTGCCCTTTCCCACAGAAAAATGCCACTCCAAAAATGAGTATATCATCCCCTATGAGGTTTGATTCTATCCCTGTGGAGACGAGTGGGCATGGAGAATGTCCAAGGGGGTGGCCCTGCGTGCGAGGCATGGGTCCAAGTTACAGTTAACATCATGTGATGAGGATGATGGTGCATGGCAGTTTAACATCCTGCAGCTCGAATAAGGTGGGTTTGCTCCACAACCGTGGGGCTTAAATAGCCGGTACCCTCTACTCCTTTTCGGAGGGAAGGCATCGGAAATGCCATTGCAACGGGTTATCATGGAGCGAACCATCATGGGGTCCACGTTAGCATGGCTATGCGAAGAAACAATAGCCATTAGCGTGCCTATATGAAGAGGAATTAGGCAATTCAACGCAATGGGAGGTGTCTTCCTGGGGACTTTGAATTTACTTAGTGCAAGCCTATAAGGTCGGATGATAAAACTGTGAAGGATGTGGATGCTCAGGGCGTGAGGGACACCTGCGAATGTAATCCATACGAAGAGCATTGGGTGCTTGCGCAAGGGGGCTCTTGGGAAGCACTGAGATTAGGGGTCCTAGAGAATGGCACACAACCTTTGATTCTTGCACGTGAAATAATATCCCTACGCGAAAAACAATTGGCCGGTGCGAAATCAGTGATGTGTGTGCGTAATTGGAGCATAGGCATTGCGCGGAACTGGGGAGGAATGCATGCAAGTAGATGAAATGCGCGAAAGTGGGAGAGACTATGCAAAATGACCGGGGGTGCATGCAATTTGAAAGGAGTGCACGCAATTGGAAGGGGTGCACATAATTTGAAGGGATTTCATGCAATTAGACGACCAGCTCACAATTAAAAAGATCATGCACAAGGGGGTCAACCCCGGAGGGATTGGAATTCAGTCTACACCATGGGTATCTCACCTGAAGGCGGACCCCGGGGTGACTTGGAATGAAAAGAACCGTACTTGAAGTCCATCTTTTCACTTGTGGAAGATGAATTTCGCACAAGAGAGCCAGTTTAGATTCTTCATCCCCCGAAGTGGAAGGGGTTTCCTTCTATTTATAGGCACCTGGCATCACAGATACCATGTGGGCACGAAATAATTGTGTGATAGAGGCGGCGGCATAGAATGTAGACCGCGCGGGTTGGGGTGAGAAATATTTCACGCCCCCCATCGCAGGCCTTTCATGAATCCCGGAACATTTCACATGGGGAATCAATTTTTCGTGCGTCTATGAATTTATTTCATGCGGCCACTCCGGGCCCTCTGGATGGGGTCCTCAGGTCTGAATATTACTTCACGTTGTTTTTATGAAACCTTCTTCAGCCCTTGAGCACTTTTCGGCATCTACAAATGCCCCCCCCCCCCTAGATTTTGATCAGTGAGGGGTTGTAACGGTCAGATTTCAATGGAAACGCCGAAATGCAGGGCTCCTTGGGTCCATGCACGCAAAAAGCTGAAGCAGCACACAAAAATCTAGAGGGCATGGAATCGTCTTTTCATGCAGTCGTGGAACCCAGGCTTAGCCTATAAAAGCAGTTGTGGGTCCCATGCTTTCTACGACTCATCTCGTGCGACAAGATTCAAGCTCTCATGCACGAAAAGGTACCCGGTCTGGCATGAAAAAAATACTCTGGCTACGCGTAATTCCACCGTGATCAGGCATCAATTTATGCTCATACCTGGGATTTTCAGCACTGCATCCTGCAATTTCGCAACGCCTGTTGATTACATTCGAACCTCCCAGATTTTGTGCCAGCTACTAAAACACTTGTGTGGAAGAATATGGCCGCAAACCAGATTGATGAGGGAGAAGCCGCTGCTCCCAGGGCTGAAATGGTTGCAAAACAAGAGGATTATAGCTCCAAAAGGACTGTCTCCAATAACCATAACCTCTTAAATATGCTAACCCCCACCCAAAAAAAGTATGCAGTTTCCAACAATATATCGCAGTGGCACTTCAGAATTCTAGAGGAGGTCCCTCTACCCGGATTTGAGGTGGATACACCGCGGTAATGGGTGACCCGTGTGGATGATCTTACTCCATAAAAAATCACCAACAATGGTCATACTACTAGAGAAACCATGAACATGGATGTATATGTCTTGAATACCAGGACTAGGACCATTGCTGGGGGTGAACCTATCGCGGAGATCTCCCCAACCCTCTATGTGAGCACCTTTCGTCACAATGTTTCTAATGAGACCAAAGTTTGGCTGCAGGACTGGGACCTGTGGTCTGGAGAAAATTTCACCAGTGAATGGGCCTGGGCATACTGGGTTCACCATACATGTGACTAATTTGGGATTGAGCTATGACATAATGGTTTATTTGAGGTGGTATGGATATCACAATTCCACTTCTACCGCCATCACAAGCTCGGGCCAAAGATGTTCACTTGGTGGTTCCCTGATACCAACACATTTTATCTCCATCACGGGGAAGTCGGTATCAGTCTCTAGAACATTCACTAAATCGGGGGTATCCCTTTGGATTTCCACCAATATGATGATTTCATTCCACCGATTAACACCTAGTGAGACAGATCACGAACCCCCATTCTGACATGGCACATGCTAAAGCTGGCCAAAGAGATGATGGGGGTCAAGGACATCCTAAAGGAGATCGCCTACAAGGACTGGTTTAGCCTGTTCCTGGAGAGGGATCCAAAATTTAAGATGCTAGGGTGGGGAAGGCGGTGTCTGACCGTGGCACAAAGAAGCAAGAGTGGATCATACTGGAGGATCCTGGAGGTGGGGCAGTACCAGTCATGGGGCTACAACATAAACGAGAGTTGAGAACTGAATGTTTGGTACAACAGATTTCTCGCTACATTCCTCAGTGAGTGGATCTTTCTAGTGAGGGATGCAAGGATGGGAGTCCATCCATTGACTCTGGTGATGGCTGATATAATGGATGGAAACAAAAGATTCAGTCTGGGAGTCCCCATGCTGGCTCCATTGTATGCCATTTGGGGACTCCTCTCGAGAGGGGGATCACCTAGGAGACTCTGTGGCCCCTTCCAGATTTTCCATGGATGGGATGCGGCTCATTGCGATGGATATAACCTTTTTAATGCCACCTGTCCTACAGGCAAAGGCAGGTGACCTTCTCTGTTGAACATTTCCAGGGTCATGACACTAATGCTAAATGAAGTGGGAGTGAGGATTGGAATTGGTAACCATGCCAACATCTCCTTTAGCTTGTTCCCCACCCTGACTGGATAGATGACTGACAATGGGTAAGGCTCAATGGATCAGAAGGAGTACTTCCACAGCAACAGAGGCGGGGTACCTGTGGCTTGGAATTATGGGAAGATCTTCTACGACCATTATGTTCCATCCCGGTTCTCCAGGCAGTTTGGGTTTCTCCAGCGAATGATGTAAAAAGTATACACAGATTTCCGGGAAGAAATGCATCCATGTTTTATCCGTCATCTATGGCTGAAGTTCACGACCTATGGATCTGTTGACATCATCACCATTACTCCTACAGGAGTGGATGATGGCCCCTCAAATGAGTATGTCGAACATTGGACCAGAGCATACCCTAACGGGCTCTTGAGGAATCAATTTCGGCAACTCAAGGGTGCCAATGTGGAACCCGGGTGGTGAGAGAGCAAGAAGAACACCGCTAGAGGGGGAAGATCAGATGTGCATCAGGCAACGGTGCCCACATAGGTCGGGTCCTCAGCATTAGGGACATCGCATGGTATGGACACGTTGTCATCTCTTAGAGGAGGAGGGTCACATGGACCAGCCAAAGAACTTACCATTAAGCAAATAAGATATCTTCTTCAACCTTATCAAGATTCCATTTTCCCGGCGCTTTGGTCTGCTTGGCTAACCCTGTGGATGTCAACGAGTACTGAATCCCTCTGGTAGAACATAGTGCGAGATGGGATCTAACTTTCAGAAGTTGGGCTTGTTCGGTTTGTCGATATAGTGAACATCCATCTATGACATCCGTATCTAATAGCCATGGACATGTGCGAAAATCAACTGGGTCGGCGTGTGGAGCCACCTTTCTTGGTGATAGTGATGCTCGGCTAGGAGCATAATTTGGAAACGATGCCACCGGGGGATGATAATAGCGATGATGAGTCAGAGGGCCGAAAAACAGGAGAGGAGGCCGTAGGAGAAGAGGAAGGTGAAGGAGAAGAGGAGCCTGATTGTTAAGGGTCTCAGGGGGCGTCCCACCAAGGGAGTCTCCGGGAGAGCAGAGAGATCGTCAGCTCTGATATGGATGTGACTGAACTGCTCGAGGTATGCTTCAACCCTTATCTACCCTTCTCTTTTTCTATGCTTTCCATTGAAATCATTAATCAGCATCCCTTCTCTTACTCAAGATCATGTTGGTGCTGATCAAGCGTCTCCAGCCGAAGGAGGGGGAAATCTCCAATAAAAGAAGGTGGGGTGATCGTTATCAAGCAGATGAGCACTGAGGGATCCCATTCCATGACAGCTCTTGTAGCATCTAGAACGCTGGAGGCTGGCGCCTTGGGTTCTTGTATGTTCCTTTCTTCAATACCAGTACTTACCGTTAGAAGACTCAACTGATTAAGGTTCTCCTTATCTGTACAGTGATCACGGCATTGGAGGCTCGTCAGGCCGCTGAGCCAGGACCATCTGTGGGTGAGTCAATGGTAAACGTACATCCCTATCCAGGACATGCCTCTCAACCCAAGTTGGCCCAAACAATTGGTGAGCATGGCGTGATGGGTATCAGTGGCACTACTGTCAGGGTAGGGCCAGAAGTTGACGTATGTGCCACTAGGGTTGAGGAAAGAGAAGAGGGTCACTCAGACACTGGGGAGCCTAACCCCCTGGGAGGAATCTCCAAGGAAGACCCTGCTGCTAGCATGCTGGCTGCTTTCCTTGTCTATCTGCCTGCTGACCATGATGAAATTGATGATTCAGAATCGAAATCATCTGAGGAGATCCGTATGATGCAACATACGAGATGGAAGTTAATTCAGAGCTTTCTCAATTAGCCTCAGACAGAATGGCTGAATCAGATTTGAACACTCCACACCTGGCAGCGTTTCCTATGTACTGGAGGGGCAGATGCTCAATGCCTTCACCTGATGGTCCATTGTTACATGGCCGAGAAGATGCATGATAGCAGCTAGCGCTCTGACGTCACCCAGTGTCAGGATTAGTCAGGGATTACTCGACCATTTCTGAGGGTGGAGCAGGAGGTTCAAAACCTTGAGGAATAGGCAAAAGAATATGAGATATTCATGACAAACTATTAGGATCTCATGGAGAAGTTGAGGGCACAGCTGGGAGACACCGAAGAACGACTTGTGGAAGAGAGTCACCAGATAACTGAGCTCCAAACTAAATAGGCGCGGGCACGGGCTAGAGTCAGTGAACTGCACTCAGTGGCCACTGATGAAGAGAGAGTCCTTAGGGGGCAGGAGGCAGTCCTGGAGGCCACCATCCAAAAGGTGGAGGCATTTGAGAGATCCATCCAAGAGGCTGGCCCCTAATGGCCCTATTTTGGCCGAACCCATAAACTTATTTCACCTTAATGCTTCTTGTTGTTGTTTTTTTCGAACTGTATGTATGGAAAAATTTAATTTGTAGTCCCTTTGGTTAAATGTGGTCAACATAATCCCGAAATAAATAGCAATCCATTTTTAAGCTCACATGGTCCAAACCCGATATGAGAAACAAGGGATGATCATACTATAAAATCGTTTGATTGTGGGAGCATAAACCAAGATTCAGGAATTCATAATTTGAATCCGGATTTCGGAGGATATGAGTGAGGCCCGATCGAAGGAAGAGGACCTCAGACCGATCGATGTATCATCTCCTCAATGTGCTCTAGTGCACTAGCGGGGCAATGACTGGGGCATTGGAATCAGTCCAAACATAGGGGAATGGAAAATGTGAATCACGTTACCCAAATTTGGAACATTGTGGGAGGGGCGTGGTGATAAGGTACAATGGTTGACAGTGTTTGAAACACAACATACCTACTGCGCTAGCCTGAAATGGGAACAAGAAATGAGGGTTTACCGCTGACCATGTTTGCAACATGAGACCTAACTCCAATATCTTCCATCAGCCTTCCGTAACATTGGCCTAAGATTTCAGGCGGACCATAGGTTGAGCATACATACTTTTGTGGGTCCCTTTAGACATGAAAGTGGATAAGGATCCAAATAAAGGGGTACGAAAAGCATGGATAGTGAAGTGATGGTTTGTTTGCACAGAATCCAACACTCCCAAAATTACGCCACTGTGGTGGAAGCACATTAGGTGGGCACCCTAATCTAATAATGGATGGTTCCTACTCTGATATAGGACCTATCTGAGGTTCCAGGACAAGGTGTCGATGGTGAGAAGGGATGAGATATGTGATTGCTAGGGATGGACCTGAGACAAAATGTCAGGGCATTCCTACATATCCCATATTAATGGGAATGAAGCCATACATAGTCATGAAAAGGGTCTTAGTTTAAGGTCATTGAACTCAGACCAGGTATCAGTAAGGAATGAAGGGGACACATGGTAAGGTGTTTATGAAACGCATCGTGAATCGGTATATAAGTCCAATTTACCATGTGTTCCATGGGGATGTGTTTAGGTCAAGGGACCGAACATGAAGGTTAGGCTGGGTCCATGGGGAAGTGACCAAGCGTTCCTACGTATCCCATAAAAATTGTAATCAATCCATATGTAGTTTGGGACGATAGCACAGAAAGGTACCAGTGCGAAGTATGAAAGGGGTATGCGGGTCTGGCCCTCATACCAAAAGAATAGGTATTTTATGTAACTAGTTTTTCCTTTAACATGATTGATTTTTTTTTGAAGTGACAGTCCTAGGGTGGAAAATCCCGGTATCACCACAAGAATAAAGCCATATACAGGCATTGACAAATGGTACGGTGGATGAATGATACCCAATGTGACATCCTCTATGATGAGGTCATCTCAACGGAGTGCCGTGTTTTGGTCATGTGGTTGGGAGGATTCTATAACAGTTTAGGGTCATGTGATTGGACCCTACAGTACAGTTTAAGTTCATATTGTTTGGACATGAGGGAATGTGCATGATGCGATAAATCATACCCGACATGAGCACGAGGTCAACATCATCACCGTGTGTGATTTCAAGAGAGGAGCCTTGGTCCAGGAGGCTAGTGAGGTTCATAGGATAATGGGAAAGAGAAACTATCTCTCTGTAGATCTGGAAGAAAAATGAAATGTCCAGGTGATCCCATGTATCCCATGAGAATGAGGATCAATCTACACATATGTCTTTGAGAGGATTCCAGTTTATGGTCATAATGCTCGAATCGGGGAGCCCCAAGAGACGATGTATTATTGCTTTATCAGCCTGACGTGTGGAGGTTCACTGAGGGATAGTGCCAAGAGTGTCGAAATTACACCTAGACATGATGGGGTGGAATATAATGTGAATCATGTAACCAATATTAAAGGCCTGAAAGGGATAGCGTGAAGACGGAGGATTACTGTTGACCATGTTCGCAACACAACATCATATCCTATTTTCCTGAAATGGGGACAAACAAATGAGAATCGACCGCTAACCATGTTCACAACATGGGATTTGTATAAATTTTTCTTCTGTAACCCTCGGGGGCATTGGCTCATAATGGTAGGAAAGCCCTTGGTCCTAGTATACATGATGTTTTCAGGGTCCCTTCGGGTGTGAAAGATATTGGGGGGCCAAATGAAGGGGAACACAATGCTTGAAAAGTGGATAGAATCTTTCCCTGGTTGAATCCAACACTCTGGGTCCTAGACAAGAGTACTCTTAGACACATTGGTGAACCACTACAAAGGGTCTAGGGGATAACCTTGATAACGGCCAAGAGATATAGAATACAGATGAAAATGGGGGGCATGGTGCCAAAATCTCATGTGAAGGAGGGCATAACCTTGTACCACACCTATATATCCCACTCATGGAGTGGAACAGGCCAAGGGGCCTAGGTGAATGGGTGATCGGGAGATATCTATGAGATGGGGCTGGACCTGAAATCTAAATGTTCAGGTAGTCCTACATATCCCATAAGGATAGGAATCAAGCCACACATAGTTCTTGAAGATACAGTTTAACATCATGGGGGACGACATAAATTTTAACATCATTCGGGACGACATACATTTTAACATAATGCGGGCTGACATACAATTTAGCTTCATTTTGGACGACATACATTTTAACATCATGTAGGACGACATACAATTTAACGTCTTGCGGGATGATCGTGCAGTTTAGGGTAATGCAGGACTGATAGTTTAAGGTCATGCGGGATTGTAATCCAGTTTGAGGTCATGTAGGATTCGTAAGGGTCAGGCAAAGTATTGTTTAAGGAACTTCGCATTGGTGGGAGGAGTTATACACTCACCATAAATGGTCACCAGTGAGTACGCACCATTGGGATAATCCTTATGAACAATGAATGGTCATTCCCGTTTGGGCTCCAACATGGGTGGTTTTCTGCTAGGGATCACTGATGCTCTGAAGGCTAGTACTAAGTTGCCTTGCAGGAAAGATCAGAGGTGAACCTTCCTATTGACAGCTTGAGCCATCCTACTCTAATGCCTTTCTCAGTTGTGTAGGGCACGAAGCCGATTATCGTCATGTGTTTTAATTAAGCTAGATGGATTTCAGAAACTTTATCTGGCGCATGCTGGTAATAGACCTCTATGTGCAATGAGGGAAACAGAATCTCGATGGGCAGGACGACCTCAGGTCCATACACCAATGAATATAGGGTCACATGGTTGGAATTATGTGCCATTTTCTGATAGGCCCAGAGGGTGTTGGCGAGCTTATCTGGCCTACTCTCTTGTTCTGACCAACCATTTTAAATAGAATGTTAGAGAGGGTTTTATCGAAAGCCTAAATCTATCCATTTTATTGCGCGTGATAGCGGGAGGTATTGATAGAGAGGATGTTGTACTTGGTTTACAAATTTTTCAACTCAGCTGATCAGAAGTTGGTGTCTTTATCGGTGGGGACTGCGTGAGGTACTCCAAACCGATGGATGATATTGTAAAATAAGAATTCAACAATAGAACGGGCCTTGACTTCCTTGAGCGGAATTTCATCTGCCCACTTGGAATATAAATCCATAGCAGTCAGAATGATTCAGCATTAGAGAGCCATTTCCGGTGGGTATGGTCATACGACATCTAATCCCTAGACAACAAAGGGCCAAGAATACTTGGTAGTGTGGAGAGGCTCTGGTGGCCGATGCACAAAGTTATCATGAACATGGCACACATGGTACCTCTTAGAAAACTCGATGTCGTCATGGATAATGGAGGGACAAAAATACCCTAATCTCCAGATCTTGTGAGATAGTTGTGGCTCAGCCTGGTGGGCACCACAAGAACCTGCTTGAACCTCTAACATGACTTGTGGAATCTCAACCCCCCGAATGTTATGGAGGAGAACACCAATAAACCCTCTCTTATAGAGGATTGGCTCAGGGCGGGGACCACTCTGGAGGGTAAACTGTAGTGCGCAGCATTAGATTCACTCACGCTCAGCCTGGTCTGACTGGAGATTACAGAGTTGGAGGTATGAAACCAAGGGTGTCCTCCAATCGTCAATTATTTCGATCGTTGCTTCCAGACGACCTAGGGGTCCTGATGTAGAGGCGTCGATGGTAAGATGGCTTACCTATGGGCCATCATCGCCATTTGGGGTAACAGGAGCTATGACTCTCCAATACGCCACATGGATAATTAGATCATCCTGTTCAGGCTCTGCACACCACGTGGATAATTAGATCATCCTGTGCAGGCTCTACATGCGATGAAGCAAAGCTGGACAAAGCATCTACTTGACCATTCTGTGACTGAGGGACATGTTTATCCTCTAGCCGAGAAGGGAACTAGGTCATTAGCTGGAGAGAGTGTTCTAACAATGGCACGATCTCTAACTTCCTGAACACATATTCGCCATTGACCTACATAATAAATAGCTCAGAGTCCCCTTTCACCTGAAAATGGGGCACATCGATCTTGAGGGCCAGCTCGAGGCTAGTAATGAGGGCCTGATACTCTACCTCACTGTTAGTGAAACCTTCTGATAGCAGGAATGTGTATGGAAGAAGGACTTATTCCTGGGTGATGAAGAAGATACCCAAACCTACTTGGTTGACCCTAGGATCATTGAGCCCTATACCGGTGGGGCTCTGAGCGGCCCCATCAAAGTGCATCTACCAACATTGGATGGCAGGATCCATTGAGAGGATTTCCTAGTTAGAAAAATCCAAGTCCGGGGACTGGTCCACGGGAGTCGGATGTGCAACTAGAATGTCTACCAAATCCTGTCCCTTGATAAAATTCTAATGGACGAACCTGATATCGAACAACTAGAGGATTTCCTCCCACGGTTCTAGATGACCAGTCAACATGGGACGGCTTAGGATATACTTAAACGAGTCTACTCGAGAGACAAATTTTCCTCGTGCTGCTGTAGGTAATGCCACAAATTTTTTACGGCAAACACGAGCGTAAGGAATCTCTTATTGATGGGGGAGTACCAGGTTTCGGTATCGAGGAGCATGCGGCTGAGGTAGTAGAGTCTGTTATTTGTCTCCTCATTGTTATTATGGGCGATAAGGGTGTCGAGAGATCATTCCAAGGTGGTGACATAGAGGACCGGCAGAATCCCAGAGATAGGTGGAATCATGACCGGAGGCTGAAGCAGATATTGCTTGATTTCCTCAAAGGCATTCAAGCACACTTCGTCCCACTCGTAGGCAGATACTTTCCTCATGATCCAGGAAAATGGCTTACACTTGCCTGCCAGATTCCCAATGAACCAGCGTATGTAGGCTAAGTGGTCTGGGAAACCTCGAACCTCCCGAATATTACTCGGGGGAGTTATCTGGCTGATGGCCTTGATATTTTCGGGGATGATCTCGATGCCCCGATGCCTGACAAAAAAGACATGAAACATCCCATAGGTGACCCCAAAAGCAAACTTTAACGATCTCATCATCAGGTGTTGGGAACGGAGGATGATGAACACTTTCTCATGATCCTTGAGATGGTTCTGGCGTTAGAGAGATTTGACCACCAGATCATCCACATATAACTCCACAAATTTCCCGAGGGTTGTCTTGAATATACGGTGCATAGCCCGATGATATGTGGAACCTTCATTCTTCGGGCTGAATGTCATAAACTGGGAACATAAATAACCTTGGGTTCCATGAAGACTGTGGACTCCTCGTCCTCAGGGGACATCCGGATATGATTATACCCAAAGTAACCATCCATAAATGAGAGGGATTTGAACCTAGCCATAGAATCTATAAACAATTCTATCATTGGAAGGGGAAAATAATCATTCAGACAATGGCATTTGAGATCGTGAAAGTCAATATAGACTCTGATCTTTCCATTATTATTCCTAACTAGTACGATGTTAGCCATCCACTTGGGGTACTAGACCTCCATAATGAAGTTGGCTCTGATGATCTTGTCAACCTCAGCCTCAACCATGTCACGGTGAGAATGGTGCATCTTTCTAGAAGGTTATTTGAATCTGCGATGATTTTCTGGAAGACCGAGGTGGTGGACAGCTACCTGAGGATCGAGTCCCGACATCTCATCACAACTCTAGGAAAACACGTCATGATGTTGTTTAAGGAATTCTACGTACCGCTGCTTCTCTTCGGGGAAGATAGCGGTGGTAATCAATTTTGGTCTCGGGTCTGCCTCGCATCCGAGATTCACCTATACCAGCTCGTCGACCATTGCAGGGACTCCTTCTACAATGGTAGGGTGTCCTCTAGATACTTTTCTTTTCTTATGGAGGGATCCTCCATGGGGGGACCTTCCTCTAAGTTGGAAGAACCTGACGGGAGGATGGTACCGGTTTGCGCAATAGTGGTTATTGCGTTGGGGAACTTTGGCACTGCCGAGACCAAAGTGACGAAGGCTTTCAACCCGATCCCATCTAGTCTTCGGCCCAAGGGGCCACACATGACAATATCAAAGAAGTAGTGGCCCGTCGGCTGGAGCCGACTTATTCCAGCTCGCCAGAACATACAAGTATGACATACTACTATTGCCCTCAATCTAATGTCCTGATACTTGATGGGGGTGGGAGGCTCTGGGATCACTAGAGCCTGGTTCATATTAGAATACAAAATGATCTTCCGACGCTGCCTGGATCTGGGAGCATGGTTCCCCATTGTTCCGAAAATGACAAAACATTGCCCCATACCATGGGTTTTGGCCTCCAACAAATGTACCGAGAAGATGTAGGTGTCATTCAGGACTTCCCAAGGGTCGGTCATAACGTTGACGGGCTCCACTACACTTGCATGGACTTGATTATCCTTTCTCTTGTAATAGTCTGCATCTAAGTAACAGGCTTCACAAGAGGATAAAGGAGAGGAATAACCTTGGAGTACACCTACTCATCCATTAAGGTAGTACTTGATGCATTGGTGATACGATGAAGGGACCACCACGTGCAGGTGGATCCATGGCCTACCCATCAATTCATTGTATGCGGTGCCTTGGGAGACAACCATAAACTCGGTGCTAGAAACTATGCCACTGAACTGGGTGTTCAAACGGATCTTTCCAACTGGGTTCTCCTCCATCCTATCATATCCTTGGATTCTTAAATCTAAGGGAGTTAGATCATCCTCAGATAGCCCTAGATTTCATAGTGTCCGTGTCGGGATAAGGTTGATCCCGACGCGAGTTTCAATGAGACAACGACGAACCTCCATGCCATTAAATTGGTCGGTGATGTACAAAGGACAGATGTTCCATTATATGGGGAAGCCTTCATCCTCCACTAAGAATGAAATTATGGCATGGAATTTGACATTATCTACTGTTTCAGCATGAAAGGTTTCTACAACTACTACCGCCATCTCAAACTGGCGGGGGCTTTCTAAAGCCTCAGCGAGGGTCTCGCGCATATCTGGCGATAGGAGAAGGGATTTATGGATGGAAAGACTTACTGGGATGCTGGAGAGGTGCTTGAGAAAGTCATACATCTGTGTGAGCTGTGATACTCTTCTTGCAGGAAGCCTTTCTGTAATAGAAGGCAGAGCGGGCCATATCGGCCGAACCAACGGATGACTGGTACCAGGAATATCCCATTGTTCACTAGTCGAAGTCTGGAGAGTAGATTACGAGTGAGGACTGGATGACTGAGATCGGTCCATCGCAGGGCAAAGTTGGTCTCAACATGACTGAACAAGTTCTGTCTGATCCAGTAGCACAAACGGTGGTGGAGGTGGGCATGTCGACACCAGATGAAGATGCGACACATGCTGGATTATGCGATGGGCCTACTATCTGGTCTTAGTGGCATGTACGGACTGGCTGGAGGTGACAACTGATGTTCCCCGATGACCCATATGTCCACGGCTCCGCCGACGTTGGTGTCGACTGGGGACGTTGGGGATGTTCTCCGGGTGCTCCTCCTCATCGGGAGTCATATAGGGGTTTACAAACTCGACGGTGTTAACTGAAGCATACCCATGACTGACAGTTGAAGAATCATCCACCACTGGGAAGATTCCAGGAGGGATCCCCATCTCTAGGTGCATAAAGTTGCTGAGAGTGAAGGACAATGAAGGCACTGGCGAGGAATGTTTTTTTTTATCGTCGATACATGCTCTTCGGAGAAGAGGCTGGCTGAGATGATGATACAGAAGTGGAAGGCGCAGCTTCTGAAGGCTCCAGCTGATTCAGGTATGCACAGATAATTCCATGGGTGTGGGAGACTTCTGTGTGGGCCATCCAGTCATTATAATTCTGGGACCCATGGTTAGAAACCTGCTGCCACATGCCTTCACCGTCGTTACTGCTATCTGATCTTACAAAGACACCTTCCACTTGTACAGGGGTCAGGCCCAACCTGACTATGTTGTTGTCAATATGGTCTTGGATCCATTCCATAAAAAAATATCATTTCCTGATGGTGTTCCCCATGATCTATTGATAAGGGAAATAGTTGGGGAAATCAGTAAGAGTCACCTCTTATGGATTTCTACACTCAATAAGTTGTACAATTCCCTACTCCAAGGCGTTGTGGAAGTAACCAGGGACCTAAGCCCCGTTGAATGAGCAAGTCCGATTTCTTCTGTCCAAAAAGGGGGCTCTAGGAACCTGACCTAGATGGGGGGGAGGAGCCTTCTGAGGAGGCAGAACATGATTATCACGCCATGGCGGTGGCGGCACGATACACGGAGGAACCTTCTGATTCTAAGGTGGTCAATTCTAGACTAGAAACTGCACCTGTGGCGGTGGACCTCTACGAGGCTGCGGAGCAGGCTCCACTGGGAGCAATTCAAGATGCCTGGGGGCCTCTATCTGGGCCATCGAGGTGGGTTTAGCTCTTTTATCCCTCCTAGTTGGGATCACATGGGGAAATAGGCATGTCTGGACGACCTATTTCAGGGCTTCTTCAAGGAGCTGAGCCTTATTTGAGAAGTCTCGGAACACTCTGGGATAGTTCTGAGTGATCAGGGAGGGAACCAGTTTTGTCTTGACATTCCATATGAACATCATCAATAACTGCTTCTGAGTCCATGACATGTCAATGAATTTTTTGAGCCCCTTCCACCGAGCGACAAAATCTATGACTCTCTCATCATGCCTTTTCATGCATTTGAAGAGGTCTGTGTTGTTCATTTTCTGGGTGGTAGAGATGAACTAGTAAAGGAATTTCCAGTGAAGGTCCTCCCAACTGGTCACGGATCCGACGGGAAGTTGTATTTACCCAAATAATGCTGGTCTTTCCAGTGTTTGAATAACACAATAGATCTTGGCGGCCTCCTGCTGCACTGGAGTCCGTAATATAGGCCCACACCTTGATTTTAAGTGGTCCAGGGGCTGAATCTGGTCCCCTGTCCCATTAAATGGGGATAAGGTGGGGTTTCGGAATCCTAAGGTCTCTGGCATATCATCCAACCATGCATGCTATGGCATGCCATCCAGTGGGATGGCCAACTGTCGTGTTTCCACTTCCTCCAGGTAGGCGATGAGTGCCGTGATTGGATCGTCTGGACAGGGGTCCCTAACCATGAGGGTGTTGTCGGGTTCTTCAATGTGGTAGACATGCTCAGCGGCTCGTGGAGCGGCTGGTTGAGCGATCCATGGGGCGGCCGGGGGATCCTGAGTGGGATTCCTCGGATTGTCGCGCCGTTTAGGAGGGTTTGGAAAGACATACCACATCCTCTTTCCATGAGATCTGGCATCCGCCCAGTCAGTGAATGCGGCATGATCAGGGTTGCCTGGGGGAAGATCGCTAAAGAGTATTTTTTCCTGCCCCTACTATACTGGTCTGGGATCGTCGTAGTTGGGTTGTCGCTCTGCAATGTGTTCATCCAAAAGATCATAGACCAACTTCTTCATCTCATCAAGCTACTGGCGCAATGTGTCTTTCTCACAATCCTCATTCGTCTTTTTCACCGAATCCGAGGGGTCGGAGTCCTTGACAGCTCCGACATGCTCTTTTCCTTTACTGAAATTCCGGCTATGTACCAATGCCTCGGTGGGTGGAGGGAGACATAGTAGGTTCTTCTACTTATTCATAATCCTCTCTGATGGGTCCAGTAGTGGTGGCACGTCCATAGGGAGGACGTTCCCATAAAAAAATCTCCAGCTTGTTTCCCCCTCATGACAGATTGTCCATATTGACCACAACTCCTCTTGGGGGCATGTCTTTAATGTCGCCTAGCGAGTCGGGCTACTGGCGAATAGCTCTAAAGTGAAGGGAAGCATACTACCCCCAACCACGGCCTTGCACGTGGGGGTAGCCTCCTAAATTAAATTGTGGAGTACATGGAAACTCTGAACGCATTGTTGTTGGAGGGCCCTCCGGTGACCAGATTACTCAGGGTGCAGGACCATGGGGAGCGTGGCTAAATCAACCCAGAGGCATTGTTCACCGATACCTTCAAGGTGCTCTTTTCTCCTGGGATAAGTTACCTGCTTGTGGAGAAGATGGAAGTGGGTTTCCTGGAAGGTCTGGCGGAAACATTCAAACTCCTCCAGGGTGAGAGTTTCCAGCGTACCAAAATTTTGGTCCTGCGGCCGGCCAAAAATTCTCTGAGAAGTGGTCCACTGCGAGGATAGTCCAGAATCTCCTCGACTCAGATTCAGGGTCTGGCCCTTGATTGCCCCACTTTTCACCTAAGGGTTGCTGAGGAACTGGAGGTGCTGAGGCAAACCGCTGGGACAACAAGCTGGCTGACGGAGAATAAGGCAATCAGGCTGATTGGCAGCCGAATATTGGGTTGTCCTCTAAGGGTTGTAGTGAATTGGCCGCTATATCATGATAGGATAGACCGGTGAACATTAATCTTGACTCATCATTAGCATCTGCTGAGGGTGGGCTATGCTTTGGATCATCCACCATTGTCCCCCAAAATAGCTCTCTGTACCCTCTAGCCAAGGCAGAGGGCGCTTCCGGAGATGACAGTGGTTACTGTGTGGTCGGTCCATGGGGACGTGATAGGTTCTTTTCCTCCTAGATATACCTTCTAAGGGAGAAAAGGATCCTACGGGCCTTGTATTCCAGGAGTACGAGGTTGATGCGCCTCATTCCAGCCCCATCCCTTGACTCGGAGGACTAGGGAGAGGGCTCCCACACTGAGTCACACTCCTCTTCAGAGTCCAAGAAGCAGACTAGTTTGATTCATGTCCAGCCCTCCCCAAAATTCCTCTTGCGGTGTTGACCACCTTCTCTCCTTCCCCTGGGCGGAACATTGGGGAAAATCCCACTTTCGGCACAAGGAGTTCCTTCGGCCATACTGGTATTGGGGTGGAGAGATTTCCCACCAGGGTGGGCCATGGTGCGTGGAGTGCTGGGGAAAATATCAAAATTGACAAGGGTAGGACATCCATGTTGGGCATTGGTGATGTGAAGCTGGCCTCCACCTCTCCAACCACTAGGGAGAGGAGAACCTTTACCGATTGGCACGAGGACATGGGGAAGAAATTCATGCTAGCAGGTGATTGGACATGAAATTTCTCCTTACCCACAGTCTGCGGCATGTGGAATGACCCCTTACCCAGTGTAGTGAGAATGAGAGAGACTCCCATACGGAGTGTTTCTATCACGGGGAAGAACCTCTCATGGGTTGAAGGTGGCGTGGGGTAGACCTCCAAGCCGAGGTTGGAAGACGGGAGGGCTCGCACCTTTCGTAGTGGCAGCATGGAGTAGGCCTCTGCACTGAGTGTCTTTACTTCAGATTGGTCTGCAGCGGCCATCACCTGTGCCAGAAACGGGGAGAGTCGACCAAACCTACCCGTGGGGTGGTTTGTCCTCGATCTAGGCTAGTCATATAACTGCCCCTACTCAACGTATGTCTTGAGTTGGGTATATGAATCAGCAGTGGATGGGGCCACAGTAGTCGATGACGTTGATGCCCCACAGCGGGCATCCTCTTCCATTTGCACCCGACGCAGGAACCGGGTTAGATGAACTGTAGTTGGTGGTGCAGGCACATAGCTTACCTGCTCCATGGCTTGGGAAACCGGGCGGTGGTGCTGACGCAGCCTAGTAGGAGCCCTCACCATGATCCCTTGAAGCGGGACTCCGATTGGGCCAACGCGGACATCCCCTACCTCGTTGGCGTAGGGGAGGGAGTTGTCAAGGCATTCCCGGGACAATCTCCCGAAATGATTCAATAATGAGGTGGGGTGCAGCAGATCCCAGTGCGGCCCTTGGGGGTGGTGTTGGTGGTGAGGCACAGCTGCCACAAGATTCATGCAGGCTATATCCCTGGTCGGGATGATCCCCTCCTCCTCGTACCGGCGTACAAGTTCATTAATTACCCTTCGCTGGATAATTTACGATGGGGAGAGGGGGTGTGGGCGCCTAGAAGTCGTGGCGGTTGAAGCTGTAATGGAAGAGGCAGAACCACGTGAGGTAGCCACGTTGATATTTCCCCTACCCCTGCGCTGTTGGGCAGGTGATCGAGCTCCAAATGCAACAACGTGGTTCCTGAAAGTAAGGAGATGAACTCCTTAATACTTCTAGGAAAAGGAATCGACAACCAGTGCCCTAGTGTCATTCTTTCTTCTATGGCCGTTAAGAGGGATCCATGCTGACAATGTCACAGAACGAAATGCTCAATGTCCTAGTTGTCCCAACATCTAGTGAGTTTCACGTTAGGTCTGCTATTTTCGTGGGGGAACTAAAGCCAGATTACTGTGTTTGATGACAATCTAATCCATTGGTGAATCAAATTCTACTAGTCTCCATTCTGAGGAGAATAATTTTTATGTTGAGTTACCCATTTTTGTTTCTAACGCTTTCGCCAGGTTGCGTGCATCCATCAAGCAGAGGACGTGTAGATGTTTCCCCACATTCCTACTTTCCATAGGTAGGCGACATCAACTCCTTATTCAGGTACGTCCACTTCTTGATTGAAACAGGATGATGGGATGTCAGTTCTTCCTTCCGTGGATTCCTCCTCAGAACACGTCACCTAGTCTAAGTCTCCCACATAGATTTAAGACGTTGTTCGTGAAACTCTTCCGGGTAACATATCTTCATGGACAAT
Source organism: Viscum album (assembly GCA_963277665.1). Taxonomy (NCBI): domain Eukaryota; kingdom Viridiplantae; phylum Streptophyta; class Magnoliopsida; order Santalales; family Viscaceae; genus Viscum; species Viscum album. Next base: position 107,782,897 of record OY728149.1, read on the forward strand.
AGTTAATTACGCTTCTTCTTTCAGGGCGCTCCAAGGGGTCCGGTCAGGGCTGCAACCTTCGGTCAGGGGAGTAGTCATGTTGGGAACCACTAGAGTGTCTTGATTTTGGGGGATTGGCATGTCTGTCATTTCTCCCTTATTATAGGAATTCTTGAGGGTGTGGAAGCCCGAGACATCCCACATAGAATGTGGGGAATCATATTCCATTGGCATGTATCTAAGGATTTTCTCAGCTTCCCATGTTTACCATTGGGTATTCCATAATTTTAACATCTAGCGAAGATGGATTGGACTGATTGGAACACTGATTCGAGTGGATCGGATGGAAGAACCCCATGGTGGGAACACTGATATTGGGGCCAACAAGTGAGTGGCTTCTTGAATGTTGTCAGCAGGAATGGGGAATGGGGTTGCATGACCTCACCAGGATGTGCAACCCGGGTAATAATCATAATGGGTAATGGCTTGGGGCATGTTCCTCGATGATAATTCATACGTATCCCTGTGGCGGGGAATAAAAGACCACATAGTTCAGATGGTGAATACAGTTTAATGTCATGAGGGACGAGGGAGAACCGACACGAAAGGGGGTCAGAATGACTGGTTGGTAGGATTCAACCTCGTGGAGGCTTCCTACGTACCATGCCTTGACATGGATCAAAGACGCTTTCGTGGTTCTTACCCTTTCCCATTGACAAATTCCACTACAAAAAGGATGATATCATACACTGTTATGGGTGATCCCATCCCCGTGGAGATGAGTGGGCATAGATAATGTCCAAGGCGGGGGGACTTGGATGAGAGGCATAGAGCCATGTCACAGTTTAACTTCATGTGATGAGGAAGATGGTTCTTGGTAGGTCAACGTTCTGCAACTCGGTTTAGTTGGGTTCTCTCCACAGCCCTAGGGATTACATAATCGGTACCCTATGCTCCTTGTGGGAGGGAAGGCATCGGCAACGCCGTTGCATGGGGGCGTCTTTGAGCGAACCATTGAGGGGTCCATGTTATCATGGCTATGCGAATAATTAATAGCCGTTATCATTCCTATGTGAAGAAGAATGAGGAAAAGAAACGCAATGGGTGGTGTCGTCTAGGGGACTTTGAAGTTACTTCGTGCGAGCCTAGAAGGTCACATGGGAAAACAGTTCATGATGGGGATTCCCAGGGCATGAGAGACACCTGCGAATGGAATTCATAAGAATAGCATCGAGCACTCGTGCTAGGGGTGCCCAGGGAGCACTGAGGTGAGGGGTCCTAGGGAATTGTGCACAACCTATAAGCCTTGCGAGTGAAATAATAGCCCTGTGCAAAAAACACTGGGCTCGTGCGAAATTGGTGATGCATGCGCGGAATTGGAGCATAGGCTTTGTAGGAAAATGGGGAGAAATGTGTTCAAGGAGAAAAAATGCATTCAAGTGAGAGAGATTGTGTGCAATGACTAGGGGTGTGTGCAATTTGAGGGAGTGCACGCAATTTGCAGGGGTGCGTGCAATTTGAAGGGATTGCGCGCAATTTTCCGACCTGCGTGAAATGGAAAAGATTGCGAGCAAGGGGGTGGACCTCAGAGGGATTGAAATTTTGTCTACACCATGGGGATATCGCTTGAAGGCAGACCCAAAGGTGACTTGGTGTGAAATGAACCGTACCTGAAGTCCATAATTGTGTACACGGAAGACAAATTTCACACACGAGAGATGGTTCAGATTCATCAGCTCCCGAAGAGGAAGGGGTTCACCTACTATTTATATGCATCCGGCGGTGTGAAAACTAGGTGGGTGTGAATCAATTTCACGATGATGACGGCGGCATGGAATTTTGGCCGTGGGGGTCGGGCCGTGAAATATTTCTTGCCCCCATCGCTGGCCTTTCATGAATCCTGGACCATTTCGCATAGGGAAACAATTTTTCGTGCTCCTATGAATTTATTTTGTGTGGCCCCTCCATGCCCTCCAGACGGTGTCCCCAAGTCCAAATATGACTTCGATTTGTTTTTTAAAAACCTTCTTTGACCCTTGAGCACTTTTAGGCATCTACACCTTAGTTAAAATCATTATCTATTACCATGTCTTCTTGTATTTTCACAAAATATATTTACTATAGTTAATATAAAATACCAAGAGAAGCAAAAGTGGATCATTAATAAACTTTGTAACATTATATAAGTGATTTTCATAATATTTCTTTTTTGGGAAAATTATATCATATAATTAAATAGTATTTTTTTAAAAACACATTTATGTCAATTTTGACACTATTTAGTAATTGATTTTTGTTAAAGCCATAAAAACATAATTACATCAAACCAAAGGCATTAACGCATATCATACATTTCAATTTAATCCAAAAACATTCATTTATGACATAAAAATTTCCAAATTACATTCTTTTTAATATTTATAATATCATTTATTTTAAAATTTTATTAATGATGTAGTAATTCAATCATCATTATGTCATAAAAAAATTATTTATTTATTGACTGGAAATTATAAATTAATACCATGATGTATTTAATCATTTCATATTTATAATGAATATTTGTAGTCTAATAGGTCATTTATATGAACCAAATTAAAATTGTTTTTGTTAACATAAACATGTTTCTATTATATTTCACTTTTCTTAAAATAAAAATAATAAAAAATCATTATCACATCTAAGTGGAACCATAAGGTCATAAATTCGACTCAAGGATTCCCATGGTCATCCATATCTTATAAAATAGAATTAAGAAATGTGTTTGGATAGTTTTGTATTATTATAATATTTTTGTAACCTTATTTACCTGATTTACCATTTAACCATGAAAAATAAAATTAATTACTAAAGATACTATTCATAATGTCCAAAAATAAAAGGTGCCTCTTTATTGAATTTAGACCTACTGATTCAAAATATGGAATCTTTTATTTCAAATTCAAAGCACCTAATTTGTAGTAATTTATTTAATATTAATTTATTTTCTCAAAACTGGAAAGAGGGTTTTCAAGAACTAAAAATTATCATAAGACTAACATGTGCTTATGTATAATTTAATGTGAAATTGAATCTAATGACCATAATTGGATTAAATGATTAAAATTTAATCTAATTAGAAATTACAATTAGTTAAAGGGATAGAGAAACTATATAAATAAATTAAATGAAAATGTAGTTTGGAATTAAAATTCATTACTTTTCAATATTCATAAAAATATGGATTTTATGAGAAAAATCCAAAATTCCATCCAAAGTAATTCTGATGTCCCACTTCTATATAAAGAGTTTAATTTATCAAATAGAATATATAAAAGTGACAAAAAATATTTTTAAAATTGGTACTTCATCGAATGGAGATAAAACAACCTTGTAAAAGTAAAACAGTATTTTATGCTTCAGATTTGATTCATTCTCCTTTTAAGCATAAAAAATTCATTGGATAAATGTAAAAACATTTCACAAAAATTAAATTCATAATATAGTTAATTCTGTTCATGCTCACCAATACAATGACTTGGTGTTAACTGTTAGAGTTGGTGTCTTGAGAACCGACTATTTATACTTTGATTACATAAATATACACTTATTATATATTCTTCATTGTTCGGAATGACTATAATATAATAATGTCCTTTAATATTTGTTTCATTAATAGAGTCATGGTAGATCCTCACTATGATGATAACCTTGAAATGCTTTAACAATATTCTTAAACAAATTCTAGAGTTGGATGACATACTATGATATGACACATGGTATACAGACTGTCACGTGTGAGTACTCGTAAGAAGATGAAACTCTCTCTCAAAGAGTTCTCACATGTTAATATTCAAGATAGAAGATTATGAGAATAGACCCGCCAATAGTTATTTGGCATGTCTTGGTGTCATCAAACATTTCTATCTATGAGCGTTTGTAATGGTCCTTAGACTGAAATATTATCATTGACTCATGTCATGACTTGCGCACTTAGATTTGCAGACAAAACCCATCACAAATACAGTTGGTGGAAGTAGTGTATGTTGGGTGAGTCATGAATGACATGTTTTTAATTGATAAGTCTAGGATGGATTTCTCCCATACATATTTATGGGAGTAGATATCTGGGGCCCTTTGATTGAAATAGAACTATAGCGCAATTTCAATGCCCATTGTATCATGATGAGTTTATTTATGGATGTCAATGAATAAAGGATCAAGCATATAGGATTATGAAACAGCCATGAAACCTGCTTGATGATATATTGATACAAATTGTTTAAATTACACGGTAGTCATTTGTATAAGGTGACACATCAATGTGGCATCAACTTCTTTCTCTTGGGATCCTTGACCCATTTCTAGACAGTAATATTGGACTTTATGCAATCTCGCCTAATGCCAATGAGAAAGAGGCCTAGAGGGTAAAACACTAAGTTTATCAAAGCATCGCAAGTTGAATAAATATTATTATTATATGTAGTTTAATAATTATTTAAGGAATCTTAAATCTTTTTAATGTTGGAGGAAGAATAAAATAAAATCAAGATATACATGTCAAGTATATGAAATGTACATGCCATTTAGTTTTCATTTTGGAAAGGAAACAAAAAACGAGTATATGTTGTGTATAAATGATTACATTCCATGTAGTTTTTCCAGTCGATATTTTGAAGAAAGAGTATAGTTTTATTAAATGATACCTATTATAATCAGCATGGGAGAATGTCAAGGAATTAATGATTCGACATGGGTTTTTTCAATAAGAGTTAATGGAATAAATAAAAATCATAACACATTTATTTATTTTCATAACTCAATAACCTCATACTCGATTATACATATCCTAAAAACCCCAACACTTTTCCCTAATCGTTGTGAACAACAATTCTAGAGAATTATCTAATGGTGGAAAGAACCCCTTCCTCCAAGAAGGCTCTCAAGACTGAGAGAGATCCTCCTCCATAGGATCAAGATGATCTATGACAGACAATGCAAGTAAAGGCTTCTCTATGCTAGCACCCGTATATTTCTTTGGTAAGGTCCAATGATGCGTGATGCACGTGTGGATCACCACTAGATGAAGTATACACTTGGATTCTGCGAAGCAATGATGAATCACATTGGAACATGATCAGAAATATCAACGAAGAACGAATGCCATAAAATGCATTTCATGTCAATTAATTAAATTAATTATAATCAACATTTGATGATCCTCCTTTGTGGTTCTGGGACTATTCTTCTTCTATGTCTATTTCTATGATTCAATCCATTGAGTATGGCATTTATCGGCATATTGATATCCGATTGATCATTTCTAATGACAAAAAGTCAAGTGGGAACATCCACCCATGAGCTTTCACTAATCCTGGGACCTTCAAGTGGTGTCAAGGTGGTTACAATGTTGATTATAGATATATACTTTTCATTTATAATTTTACAATTCATATTCGTTTCAATTTTGTATAAATAATTCTATAAAACTGGATGAAGGAGATCTGTTCTTCCTCCTTTTTTTCTTCATTCACATGATAGAAATGTCCTTTTAATTTTAATTTCGATTAAAATTAAAATGAGGAACTCATCCAGAAGATCCACTCATTCTATTTGTACAACAAAAGAATACACACACATGTAGTGACATCAACACACCGTGTACTTATGTTAAACGAACCGGTATTGTCCCACCAAACCACGCCATGTGAATTGAGCATTCCTATGTTTTTTAATACACCATGTTGACCAAAACTGAATGGTTCTTGTAAACCAGAATATATGGTGTGTGTGGTGAATCAACATGCTATGTAGTCTGATCTGGGCCAGGTGAAAATATATACAAGGAGAATTTATGTAACAGCGTACATGGGATTTCTAGGCCGGTAACTGTGTAACAAGGAAGTACATGCCATATTAGATTAATCTAAACGTTGTGTACTATAAAATTTCAAAAGTACATGAAGCACTCCAAAGCCCCTGGTGTGTACTTTGGATAAAGGGTGAAAAAAATACACACCGTGTAATATATCCTACACACCGTGTACTTTTTGGAAATGGAATTTCCCCAGGTTTCCTCTAAAGTAAAAAGACCCGTACATGGAATATAAATGAGAATAATCTTGAGGAAATTCCCAAAGGTAATTATGATAAAGAAATAATTAATTATAATATTATAATTAATTTAATTCAAGCATGAAATATCTTGAATAAAATAATGATTAAAATAATTAAAATACTAAATATCTGTAAATTAATTTGCATTCTATGGATTATCATGACCTATACCAATGACCCTTTGTATGTGTATGGTCATTTAAATTTCTTTAATTTAAATTCATTGGCCTATGAGCCTTCTTCAAATAAAATGTATGGCATGCGTGCCCATAGTTTCTTTAATGTGAACCCCATGTAATGGAGGATCTCACATGCCAGAGGAGATGGTTGAAAATCTGAAGTTGAGGAGAACCCAACCCACGAAGAAACAAATGTGGATAAGTGGGAGTTGTAAAACACAAACCATCATGTTCAAGGTGTTTTTCCCTAGGGCAGGGTTAGCTTATCAAAACTGAAAGATAAGCTAACCAATAGAAGATCATGATCATGCCATCTTATTTTATTTCTGTATGATTGCATGCTTTATTTATTATGTATTTTTTTTTGCGATCATATTGTTAATGAAATAAAAAATTCATGAAAATATTGAATAAAATAAAAACCGGACTATGCATAAACATCATCCACAAATGGTTAATCACTTATAAAAAATCACTTAATATTAACAAGCATGTAATAGTGCTAAACTAAGACTAAAGAATTGAAATCCATCAAATACCATATTAAGTCAGACCAAGCCTTCTGTTACTTGATTAAGTGAAAGACTCAATAAAACATTGTGTTTGACTAACCGTTGTTGGGGAACTTACATTTATAAAGGAAGCTCATATGAAAGTTTTGGGTTGACTTAAACATTTTACATAAAGAGGTGTTTCCCTTGCTAGACATGTTTTAAAATGGAGGCAACTGTTGAGGAAATACAAGTCAGGATTTCAGGATTGGGGAGTCCACTCAACTGATCAAGAAACATTAAGCTCACAGTTGCCAAATACCTGCCTACCTAAATACCTTTAAATAGCTTGACCAACCCCTGTTGGGGTTATGCGAAGGGGAATATGGATCCTTTCCACAAGAATATCATAGAATGTTGGCATTCCATGTTCAATGGTGGGGGCTATTGGGACATGATAAAATAGTGGGAGAATTAATTTATTATTTTATTATTTTTCATAAAATGTAATCAAATGGTATTAATAAATATGCTCTTTTATTTTGTAGAATCTATATGAAAAACTCGTCAACCACATTTTCTCTATGATCAAATCTGTATAAAGATTATATCCTGACTATTATTAACTTTTAGGAATATTTTAGGTGCCTTCAATTTACCCTACGCCATGAACAAATGTTTTATGTGCTAGAGTCCCCACACCCTGATTTGTCTGCCCATGGGTCAAGTGATGAAGATTTCATATTCTATGATCAACATTTGAATGATGCACTCAATGTTCAATGTTTGAGGATGTCAAAAATTTTCAATGAGCTCATGAAGTCTCACGAAGACATTAATGCATATAGCATGCATGATCACCTCTGTGGTCTATTCCACGAGAGAGAAATACAGGAATGGTTTGAGATCTCCAAGGCTCTATTTTATAGGAAACATGGAAAGGGTGTCCCAGTCGGGCCTCATGTAGTCAATCTCATTGGCTACATTGAGCAATTAGAGGTTCAGGGGTTTAAACTACCCAAAGATGTGGGTACCGATCCCATTCCTACATCACTCCCCCAGAGCTACTGTAACTTGGTTGTAAATTTCAACATGAACAACAATGAGAAGTCTCTATCTGGTCTTATTATCAACACTCGCTAAGTGGACAATGATATGAAGCCTGGAAATCCTTCTGTCCTTATGGTGAATTAAAGTAAAGTGAAGGCAAAGAGATTTAAGCCCAAAGATTTTTTATGGCCTTCCAAGAAAATAAGGATCAAAGGGGAGGCAAGAGTACATGAGGCTGTTAGTTTCACATGTGGCAAGAAGAGCCACTGGAAGAAACAATGCACCAAACCAAGGAAGTAAGGGGAAGCTTCAGGTGCATTTTTTATCGAATGCAATATATCTATTTCTACCAATTGGTTATTAGATACATCTTTTGGAGCTCACATCTGTATCAAAATACTTGAACCGAGTAGGTTCCAAAATATTGACTTAGGTGAGGTGGATCTGCGAGTAGCCAACGGAGCTAGACTCGATGTTGTAGTGGTCAGAGACTACCACCTGACACTACCAAAAGGGATGGTATTGGTATTAAAATGATGTTATTATGTACCATTTGTAACCAAAAACATTATTTCAGTATCCATATTAGATACTGATGGATTCAAATTCATGTTTGGAAATTCATGTTGCTACTTTTATGAATATAGAATTCGTTTTGGTAGGGTGCATTTATATAACGGCCTTTATGTGTTAGACTACACAAACCACTTAATCAAAATTGATGAAAATATTAATTCACATGACTCATACAACACCCGACTTTGGCATCACTGACTAGGTCATGTCAAGGACAAACAGTTGAAAAAATTACATCAAGATGGGGATTTAGATTGTTTGGAACTAAATCCACTTCTTTTATGTCATACGTGTCTACAAGGGAAAATGAAAAAAGACCCAGTTCGTGGTAAAGGTGAAAGGGATAAAGAGCTTCATGAATTAGTTCACAAAGATGTGTATGGACCATTTCCAGTTGAATCAAGGGGTGGTTCCTAGTACTTGATAACTTCTACTAATGGATTTAGTATATATGGATATATTTACTTAATGAGGTATACGTCAGATTCTTTTCATCAGCTCAAAGAATACAGGAATGATGTTGAGAACCATCTTGGTAAGAAGATTAAGAATCTTCGCTCAGAAAGAGGATGAGAATATCTTAATCAGGACTTCATTTATTTCTTACGGGAGTTTGGGATTCTATCACAACTCACTTATCCTTACACACCTCATTGGATTGGTGTATGTGAAAGGAGGAACCGCACCCTGTTGGATATGGTGTGATCAATGATGAGTCATGCAAGTCTTCCATTATCCTTTTGGGGGTATGAATTATAAAAAACATCACACATACTAACCCATGTACCAAATAAATTGATAAATGGTATTCAATATGATCTATCGAGTGGATGCAAAGCCTTGTTATCAAATTTACATGTGTGGCGTAGCAAATAATTTTTTAAGGCCTCTTCAGGTAACAAACTTGCACCCCGAGGATCAAATTGAACGTTTATAGGATATACCATGGAAACAAGGGGATATTACCTATAAAAACACTCAGATAAAAAGGATACAATGGCAAGACACACCATATTCCTCGAGTGGGACACATATCCAAAAGAGATTGTGGGAGTGAGATAGACTTCGATGATGTCAAGGTTCAAGATACGCAGGAGTTGGTACAAGAACATATTCCACAAAGCCCGTGGAAGAACAATCTTTTCTAGAGACAGAAGAACTGTGTAGGATAACGAGAGAGGTTATAGAACAATAACAATATGGTTTTCTTGTCACTGAGGATGGTGACTCATTATTGGTTAAGAGTGATGATCCTCTAACCCACAAGGAAGTAGTTGAAGGCACAGACGTTGCCTTGTGGCAAGGATCCATGAATTCTAAAATAGATTCCATCTTCCAAAACCTTTTCTGGATTTTGGTAGATCCTTTAGTTGGTGTAAGGCCTGTTGTTAATAAATGGGTATTCAAGAAGAAACTGGACATGGAGGGACAAGTCATCGCCTATAAGGAATGACTGGCTGCAAAAGGTTGTAGACAACATCAGGGAATTGATTATGATGAAACCATTTCACCTGTTGCGATGCTGAAATCCATCAGAATCATATTGTCCATTTCTGCTTAACATGACTATGAAATTTGGAAAATGAATGTCAAAACAGAATTCCTTAAAGAGAACCTCCAAGAATAAGTCTATAAGAAACAACCTGAATGATTTTTGAATCAAAAGGATTCCAACAAGGTTTGCAAGTTCTAGAAATCCATTTATGGATTAAAGCCATCATCAAGGTCATTGAAAATTTGTTTTGATGAAGTCATAATTGAATTTGGATTTGTTAAGAACAAATATGATCCATGTGTATACAAATGTTTTAGAAGAAGTGCAGATGTTTTTCTAATATCATATGTTGACGACATATTACTAATTGGAAATGCTGTACTTTTCTTACTATCCGTTAAAGAATTGTTCGAGAAATGCTTCTCAATAAAATTCTTGGGTGAGGCAGCATATATTCTTGGTATCAAGATCCATCTAGATTGATCCAAGATAATTTTGGGCATGAGTCAATGTACATACATTGACAAGATACTAAAGAGATTTAGTATGGAACAATCCAATAAGATATTGTTGCTAGTGTCACATGGCATTTTTCATTCCAAGAAAATGTGTCCTCAGACACATGAGAGAAGAAAGAAAATCACATGGATCCCTTACGCATCCACGATTGGTTCAGTCATTTATGCTATGCTATGTACAAGGATATATGTTGCTTATGCATTTAGTGTGCTAGGAAAATATCAAGCTGATCCAGGAGACTGCCATTGGATGGTAGTCGAGACTATCCTAAAGTATCTAAGGCATACTAAGGATATGATCCAAATTTATGCAGGATATGTGGAACTAGACCTTAGAGGATTGGTAGATGCTAGTTTCTAGACTGATCAAGATGAAATGAAGTCACAGACTAGAAACAACATCAGTTTGAATTGAGGTGCAGTGAGCTGGAAGAGCTTGAAGCCAGGTGTGGTCGCAGATTCTACAGCAGAGTCTGAGTATATCGCAACATCTGAAACAGATAATGAAGCAGTTTGGATATGAATCTTCATCTAAGAGCGGGATGTAGTACCTAGCATTAAAGATACTATCACACTCTATTGTGATAATAATGCTGTGGTGGAATTTTCAAATGATCCATGGTCACATCAGTGGGCAAAGCACATATTTTGGAAGTATCATCTCTTGACAGATTTTTCTCAGAGAGGTGAAGTTATAATGGGATGTATTTCCCCAGAAGACAACATGGAGGACCCCTTGACTAGTGTATTGACTCAGCCGAAACATGATCATCATGTGAAGTCTAGCGAACTAAAAGTCGTAGGTAGTTGGATCTAGTCTAAATGGGAGTTTATTAGAGTTGTTGTCCTGAGAACCAACTATTTATACTTTTATTACATGAATGTACACTTATTATATATTATTCATTGTTCTACAAGACTATAATATAATAGTGTCTCAGAATATTTTTTCATTAATAAGGTCATGGTAGACCCCCGCGATGATGAGAACCATGAAATGGTATAAAAACATTTTTAAATAATGTTCTATGGTCGGATGACACACTATGATAGTAAACATAGTATACAGACTGTTATGTGTGAGTACTTGTAAGAAGACGAGACTCTCTCTCATGGAGTTCTTACTTGGAAATCTCCATCATGGGAGATTAAGAGAATAGACCCGACAGTAGTAATTCCACATGTCTTGGTGTCATTGGAAATTGCTATCTACGAGCATGTTTAATGGTCCTTAGACAGTAATATTATCATTAACTCATGTCCGGACTCCCACACTTATATTTGCTGATGAAAATCGTCACGAAGAGAGTTAGTGGGATGTAGGGTACATTGGGTGCATCACAGATGAAATGTTTCTAATGGATAAGTCAAGGAAGGATTTTTCCCATCAAATTTTATGGAAGTAGATATCCCTGGCCCTTTGATTGAAAGAGAACTGTCACCAAAATTCCATGGCCATGGTGTCACGATGAGTTTATTTCTAGAAGTCAAAGAAAGATGTATCAAACATATATGTTTATCAAACTGCCATAAAACCAACTTGATGAGATATTGATAAAAAGTTATTAAATTACACGGTAAGCATTCGTATGAGGTGACACATCAATGCGGCATCATCTTCTTTCTCTTGGGTGCCTTGACCCTTTCCTAGAAAGTAATCTTGGACTCTAGGTAATCCTTCCTAATTCCTATGAGAAAGAGGCCTAGAGTGTCACACACTAAGTGTATCCAAGTATCTGAAGTAGAATAATTTTTACTCCCATATATGTTTTAATAATTATTCAAGGATGCCTAAATTGTATTAATGTTGGAGGAAGAATAAAATGAAAACAAGATATACACGCCGTGTGCATGGAATGTACACACCATGTATTAATGATTACACATCATGTAGTTTTTCCAGTCAGGATTTTGAAGAAAAATATCATTTGATTATATGATATTTATTATAATCAGTGTCGGCACATGTCAAGAAATTAATGATTCGACATGGGGATTTACAATACGAGTTAATGAAATAAATAAAACAGGTTACGCATTTATTTATTGTCATAACTCTATAACCTCAAACTCAATTATAAATATCCACACAACCCCATCAATTTTCCCTAATCATTGTGCACAATAAATTTAGAGAATTCTTTCAAGGCTAAAAGAACTCCTCCCTCCAAGAATTCCCTCAAGGACGAGAGAGATACTCCTCCATCAGATCATGGTGATCTGTGGAAGACAATGAAAGTGAAGGTTTCTCTACGCTAGCACTCAGAGATTCCTTTGGTGACATCTAGAGATATATAGTGAGCATGTGGATAACCACTTGAGGACGTCTACACATGGAATCTGTAACACAATGACGAACCACATCGGAACGTGATCAGAAATATCAACAATGAAAGAATTCCATAAAAGGTACATCTTTTAAATTAATTAAATTAATTATAATCAACTTGTGATGATCCTCCTTTGGGGTTTTGGGACTATTATTCTTCTTTGTCTATATTTGGATTCTATCCGTGGAGTCTGGTGTTTATCATCATATTGGTCTCGGATTGATCATGGATAATGACAAAAAGTCAAGTGGGCACATCCACCCATGATCTTCCATTGTGCCTGGGACCTTCATTAACTACTATCTAAAGGAATAATATTATTGTTGTGATATATTTTGGTATAACTCAATGTTGTGTGAAAGGTATGACTTCATACGAACTTGTTGTTGTGTGTTGAGTATGCCACCAAAAATAGTGTCCCTTCAATCTAATATTAATATTATATTCAATAAAATTTAGAAGATATGAAAATGTATTATTCTATAAATAACTGGGATGTTACATCATTCTCCCATTATGAAAATTGCGTCCTCACAATTTTAAAATTGGGAAATGAAACTTCATTGAAAATCCCAAATTGGAAAACGAGTCAATAAAAGGATATGTTTAAAATAAAGAAAGAGAATTACAAAGGTCTATTAAGATAACACATACAAGGATTCCATGTAGAAAAATATGTATATGGAGACAAACTAATCATCTTTTTCAGTTTTAGAGTGATAAAAAAATGGCCTGGATAAAGGTAATAACTAGAAATCCATAAACGTATGATGGTTTAAACAGTCATTGATTTCGAAGTAGGAAAATATAAGGGAAACCCTTGTTTTAATATCATTTTTCATAATGTTTAGGAATATTTTTACAACGTAGAATAAGAACATAAGAAAATATATTTACATGAAAGGTATTGTTTAATCATTTAATAAATTTCCACCACACAGTCATTATATTATTCGAACAATGATTATTCAATATCAATTTGTTTTCACGTATGTAGCACTATAATGAACTTATAAAATCTAATATCAACAGAAAACTGTTAACTATTTAATTATCCTATCTCTAAACAAAAACCAAAACCAAAATGGTTAGTAGAAAACAAGATAATATCTCAAAAAGAATAATCGTATATAAGGAGAATGATTAATTTAAATCTCCAAAATTCAACAGCAATACCCATGTTCTACAACGACCATTCAACAAAAAAAATCATGAAATTCCTAAATATAATAAAAACTATGATTGTAAATCACTATTCAGGATTAAAGGATCACATAATCTTCCATGATAAATCTTACTAATTATCTCCAAATAAAATCGATTACACTTAATGTTTCATACATAAAAGTAATTAACCTAATCACATATTCTCCATTATAGGTTAATCATTTCCACATAAAACCCAAATCACCATATGTCCAAAATAAAAACATATATTATTCCTAAATAAGATTTCAACCATTACTCCTCAAACTAAATATCAAAGTATTCTATTTTGTTTTGTCTATAGTGTTCCCAAAATAGTGAACATCTTCCATTTGTCACATAATCACAAAATAAATTTCTTATAATAAGATTTTCCATTTGATAAAACATATGTTCCCAAAATTAATGTTTTCTTAATACATAAAAACATTTAACAAAATAGAATAAGTCATACTCACTATGGAAGTCACATAGGCCAGTGGTAGGCAATAAATTCATGTCTTAATTCAGTTGAGAGTTCGATTCACACAACTTTTTTCTACCTAAAGGGTTGCCACAAATTCCATGTGTTGTGATATTTAAAATACTATATAATTCATATAACATAACAAAAATTAAATAAAATAGTAAATAAATAACCATAACATGTTTTATCCTCAAAGGTTATTATATAACTTTCGTTTTTAATCCCGAAAAGTACTACCCTATAACTACCTCAAAATATAAATTTCTTAAAAAAATATCGTTAATTACCCCGATATTGTATAACATAATCCTCAAAAAGGGATTCTAAGACATTTAATATATGAAAAACCTTCAAATAATAATCCAATTATGATATCCATAACTCCTAATCGAATATCCTAATATTCAATTTTGTCTAAACCATCCCCCGATACCATCTATAAGGCCCCACCCTTAAAAATTACATAATCTTGAGTAAGGATAATAATTTGACCTTATTTCACATTTAGGATCTTTTCATGTTTAGAGTTTTAGATTAATAGGCTGTAACAATTAAATAATAGACCCAAAAAATATATTTTTTCAGTTACACAAAGTATTCACTTTTCCCTCGCAAGGAAACCATTTTAACAAAACGTTATTTCTTTTTCCTGATGAAATCCTCATTGACTTATTATATTCTCTTACCCATCATTATACCCTATGGAAAAAATTTCCAAACATGGTATGTTCATAAAATGAAAAATATATGACATTAAATAAGGAATGAAAACATTAGTCCATGAATATGTACAAATCAATGAAAACATACTTTTTACTCATAAAACATAATCTTATCGACATAACTCATGAAATAATATGATTACTGAATAAATAATAGAAATCATAAATCATAAAAGTAACTTGTGGAATGAATTAAATACATTAATTTTAGATTTAACATGCACATAGGGAGTAACCTTCATGGTTACATTTGGAGTACCCATCACAACATATTCCCTCAATCTCTAAGAATAGACCTTAATGCTTACCTCTCTCACGTTACCCACTGCATTAATGTTCAATCATGGACTCACCCAATCATGGTATATCAGGGAATCACCCATATACTAAATAAAATCCTAAGAACCATAACATAATCATAAAACATAAAACATTCTTAAATTAAAAAATAAAATTTCCACCTATGAATTCAAAAGATATCATTTCAAGATGGTCAAATTCTAAATCCAATTTATAAAAAAACAAATTTAAAACCTTTAATAAATATATTTTTTAATCAAAATTTCCCAAAACACATTAATACATTTTAATTAAATTTTAGACTTAATATTTTCAAACATATATTTCCATATAAATAAATACTTAAACCCATTTTGAAGACATATAAATTAATGATAACGATTTAGAATAAAAAATCATTAAAACTATTAAAACGATGTTTTATTGAAAGATTATCTTACCACTTGAGAAAATAGTTGAATAAAAATAAATAAATAGTAACATTAAAATAACTTATGATATCAAGATAATAATGAGATTCACGATATAACATTACAAAAGGGAGTATATACACCACAGAAAAGTGAATTGGTGCATAACAACAAATAAGTCTCAATGGAATTTAAATTGAGATGAATACTGTTACAAAGATCGTCCATAGAATAAAGATAAATAAATAACATAATGATGTGTGAAAAATATAAATACACATAATATAAGTATATATTATATGTAAAACAATAAAATGTTATTCAAACATATTCATGGAAAAACAAAACCAATGACATGAATATTTTACACAGTGAAATAAGGCTGAGTTAAGATTTCCTTTACAAAGATAATTATGTTTATAATAGAGATTGATTATGTGTATCCAGTATAAATAATCAAAAAAAAATTATACATAAAAGATAGTATATCAAAAGTTTTTCCTCACATAATCATACCACAACATAATCAAGAAGTAGATGATTAACCCAATGAATGGAAATTATGTTAAGAAGGTCCCATACATTGAGTCTGAATCATCATTTACAATCATCATGTTCCTAAATAATAAACTTAGGAAAATTATGACTTTGTTGAGAATCATTTTAATTTTTATTATTACTTTTATATAATTTCTTACCATGATATAAATATTAAATAATTATTTAAGTTCATATCGGTCATTTTGTCTATATTCGGTACTTGAGTCGAAAATAAACTCATTTTTATATAAATTTTACAGGTGTTAAAAATTACATCATCTACATAATATTATTCATGAATTAAATAACATATATATCTACTGTATATTTATTTAAAATAGGATATAGAATTTGGGGATGTTAAATGAAATGCACTATTCAGGGAGACGGTAAGCCATATGAATGCGTAAACACTACTTTCACTTCATTGTCAAATTAATGGCATAAAAAATTATACATAAGTATGTTCCAATTATAATATATTATACATGTAATATATTTTACATATGTTAATTAACTTCATACTTTATATGTTCCATGTATGGAATGAATTTGTCATATCACATTGAGGGAGCGGTAGTCCACACATCCTCAATGAAATTATCATATTTTCACATTATTAAAAGCATAAAAGTATGTCATAAATAAAAATTATAATCTCATAAGGACAATATAAATATAATATATATCAAATATAAATAATTTCCCATATAAATGGCCACCATTATAGGTTGTTTGATAAAATTGAATAATCATTATTTCGTTAGGCAGTAATTTTTTGTACAGAGAAATAGTATGTTCAATATCTATTAGATGGACACGTGTTTAATTTTTGGTCAACAAATCCTTATAAAAAAATCCTCGTATATTGATAATACTAGTTTTATTATAAAATAATGGAATAAAAATATTTGAGAGGGTTGTATAAGGAAAATAAATGAAAGTATCTTTAGAGAATACATTACCTCCAAATCAGGTAACTCCTTTTGATTTTAACAAAAAAGTTTTATTTAATTACCTTATTCCTAAGTTAATTAATCTATGAGGAAGGGAGGGATTTTGGGAGATTATTTAAGTAGATTTTGGATGACAAAATAGGGTTTTTAGGTTTATGTTTTTTGGTAGAATTGGTGGCCTTTATAAGCGGGAGGATGGGCACTTTAAGAAAGTCTGGAAATATTATTTTCTTATAAAATTATTTTTGAATTTTAACACTTAAAAAGTGATACAATTAAAGAATAATATGATTATGGTCTGAATAAACCCATCCAATAGGTCTTAAATATGTTTAGGTCACAAAACTAACATTATCTCTTAGCTTTAACCCTTACTTAAGTACATTAACTTTTACCATATCTTCTTATATTATCATAATATATAGTTACTATAGTTACTATAAATTTACAAGAGAACAGAAAGTGGATCATTAAGAAAATATGTAACATTATATAAGTATATTGTATTAATATTATATTTTAGGACTATTATATCATTTCATAAAATAGTAATTGTTTTAAAAACCCATATATTTAACTTTTTGGAAAAATTTTGTAACTGATTTTTATTAAAGACATTGAAACTTGATTCTATAAAAAGGCATTAAAACATACCTAAAATTTCAATTTAATCAAAAAAAATCATTTATGGAATAGACATGTGCACATTATATGTATTTTAATATTTATAATATCATTTATTTGAATATATCATTAATAAAGTAGTCATTGCATCATCATTGTGTTATATATAAATTTATTTATTTACTTTCTAAAAATTATAAATAAAATACAATGATTTATTATTTTTCATGAAATATATAATTATTATGTACAGTAAATTGATAATTTACATAAACCAAATTAAAATTTCTTTATTTAGAATATACATGTTTATGTTATATTTCTTTTTTCATTAAATTAAAAATTATAATAGATCAATATCACACCCAAGTAGCTCTATGGGGTCCTAATATCGACCCAAGGATTTCCATAGTCGGACATATATCATCTAATAGTATAATGACATGTTTTTAAGTAGTTTTCTTTTATCATAATATTATTCTTAACCCAAATTTACTTAATTTACCCTTCAACCATAGTAAATAAAATAATTAATGAAGTTAAAAATCATCCAAAAATAAAAGGTATCAATTTAAAGAATTTAGACCATATGATTCAAAATATGGAATATATTTTTCCAAATTCAAATTAAAAAAGTTTTAGTAATTAATTTAAAAATAATTATTATTGTCAAAACCAGAAAACCATTTTTTAATAATTAAAAACTATCAAAATAGATACATGTATTTATCTAAAATTTTAATGTGTAATTACTACCAATGACCAAAATTGGATAAAATGATAAAAAATAATCCAATAAAACTTTAAAACTAGTTAAATGGTCCATTTAACTATATAAATAAATTATTTTAAACGGTAGTTGTGAATTAAAATACAGTTTTTTCACTATTCATAAAAATATGGATTTTATTATAAAAATAAAAAAAATTCAACCGAAGTAAATTTTGATGTACCGTTTCTAAATAAAGAGATTATTTTATAAAATAAAACATATTAAATTTACAAAAAATATTTTTAAAATTAGTTATCCATCAAAAGGCGGTAAAATAGACTTTTCAAAATATTAGTGTATTTTATTCTTAAAATTGGATTCATTCTCATTTTATTCCTTTAAAATTCATTGGATAAATATAAAAACATTTAAAATATATTTAAAGTCATAATATAGTTAATTCTGTTCATTCTTGCTAGTAAAATGGCTATGCGTTAACTACCATTTAATATAATTATATTATTATTGTATTATTTTTCGGTATAACCCAGTGTTGTGTGGAACACAAGAATTCAGAGAAACATGTTTTTGTGTGTTGGGTTTGATATCATACATAGTGTCCCATTTAAAATTAAATTAATATTAAATTCCAAAATATTAATAGATATGAAAATATATTATTCTACAAGTAACTAGGATGTTACAATTTGAGGATAAAAATATAAGATCATTTTGGAATTTTGGATTGGTGGATATTATTTTGACCTTTCTAGAAATAAATTCTTGTCTGTATATACAAGTGGATGTGGCTTTGAAAAAGATGTACCTAATGGTAACAACTCAAACAAGGTATAATGGACCTAAAGCAGGGTAACATAGTACATGACAATGAGCCTTAATAAACACCTAGTTTGATACTACTGGTATATATTCATAGGATAATTTACATTTCTTTACAAACCATTATGATGGAATTATGTCCCCAAAGAAACCATGTTTCAGATTATGTGATTAGAAATGTATAAGTTCTCAATTTATCTTAAGTTTTTTTCTAGTATAAAATATGAATTATAACCAATTTTAGTATATTTCATGTTATAAAAATTGGACCTAGTAGAAGGAATAAGAACAACATCAATGAATATGATCTAAATTAAAAGAATGATCATATCATTTGTGGTATTACTCCAATATTCCGAATGGGTAAAGTCTCACAACCATTATCATCATTTGGAGACATAGTATCATGTGCTAATGAGATAAATAATGAATTATTTTGCTTTTGTCTTTGAAGGGAAGGACAAGAATAAGGGTATTACAAGGATATTGTTGAAAAAATTAAATAATTTGAAAAATTATTATCCCCTATGTGATAATTTTGGAAATAATCCCCATGGTACTTTCTTTAAAGGAATGGGAGTTTGCTACAAATGTGGTGAAAAAGGTATGTATGCATTTGATTTCTAGGATATGAAAAATGTTTCTAATATAAAATGCTTCAACTACAAGGATATTGGGTACCTCGAAAATCAAGGTCTGAAGCATCAAGGGAATATATATAGGAAGAAACATATAGACAAAGGTAAATATTACACTACTATAAAGACTTAATTATTTCAATTAAATAATTTCGAATATTTCTACCTATATTTCTAGAGTTAGGTGATGAGACAACATGTGATTTGGAGGCCCTGTGGGTCCAGAATTAATACTATTAAAATATTAATTGTATTTTATATTAT
The DNA here is from genome assembly GCA_963277665.1 of Viscum album. Classification (NCBI taxonomy): domain Eukaryota; kingdom Viridiplantae; phylum Streptophyta; class Magnoliopsida; order Santalales; family Viscaceae; genus Viscum; species Viscum album. Next base: position 107,803,289 of record OY728149.1, read on the forward strand.
GTATACAACGGAAATAAGATAAATCGTTAATGGTAACTCTTATCATAAATCCCAGTCCATGTTTGTGTCCTGAACATGGTGTTTACTCTAGGTAGAGCATAAATTTTGTAACTCTTGGACTTCTATGATAAAATTCACCTATGGGAAAGATCATAAATAAAATAATTTTAACATAATTTATTTACCAATTTTTTCATATAAAATAACATAATAATGGGGAATCCGATTGGAAATATAAGTCTAATGTTTAGCTCAGAATGGGGTGTATGGACTAAGCATGACATAATATTAGGGGCCACAAAAATTTAATAATCCACATTATGCCTTCCCCTATATATAGAAATTCAGTGTTTTAGGATTAGGGTTATTCCTAATCCCTTATCTCTCTAAATATGCTCTTCCTATCTCTCATCTCTCAACCATGCTTCATCGAATAAATGATCAACCTCTTCTAAAACCTCGACTGATCGAAGTGGGAGCATAGTGGATGCACTTCCAATGTCTAACGACCAATTCATGGTCATATTATTCCACTTTTGATATTCATTTGATGTTTTCATCGGAAAAAATTCATTTTGTCAATTGTTTCAACACCATGATTATCAATAATGGTTGGCCACACTAACATGACCACTAATGTATGTGTGAACCATGTTTAGTCTGTATTATTTGTCTTTAATCATTTTTGTTTTATTATTATATTAATCACACTGAATCATTAACAGATCAATGGGAATAGGCTGGTTTTGTGAATCCCCCATCATACGGTCCACAGATCTGCCTAGAATTTTGAAATCAGACGAGTAGTGATGGTGCATTAGTCTTTGAACGGACTACCGGAGGGCTGTTGGGCACTAGGGGATAGTGAAAATAGAGGGACATGTGGTGGTGGATGCTGTGATGCTGATGAATCTTTAGTTGAGGGTGGAAAGTGGGTTGAAGAGTAGAGAGGAAGACCAATCAAGAGCTAGGTCATGGGGGAAACCCGAGGCGGAGACACAGATACAGATTGCAGAAGATTTTCACATTGATTTGGAGCATGACCAGGGGGATATGAGGCAGACAAGTGGTCCAGCTGGCTGGTGGGATGAGGGAGTTGGTCAGGCCGGATTAATGACTATCGAAGTGGACCGAGATAGACAGAGTGGGTTGGCCCTTTTGGAGCGGTCTATCCAAAATGGGTCGAAGCAGTTCGGTTGGGCTGAGGAACATTCCAATGGGTGTATCTCATAATATGGGCCTCTATTTGATGCTCCATCTACACCCACACATTCCTCTCAATCATATTAAACTTTTAAGGTGAGTCATAGAATTTTAGAACATTGTTTCTTAGATTAGATAAATTAAACATCTATTTTTAATAAAAATAATATAATTATTATTATTCAAAATTATAATATAAGAAATATCTTCTAAACTAAACATCTAACTGACGCACCTTCAGTAGTTTTGTGACCCTGAAATTGAAGTAGAAATTTCAGGAATAATTTTCCGTGCTTAAACAAAAATAATTTTCTTGGGCCCTATGAGCCCAGTTCGCACATGTTGTTGTAAAATGCATCTATTTCACCAGGAATCTCTTTTGGATGCATGAGTAGTGTTCCTTGTGTGTATTTTCATATGGATCACAGTAGATAGATCTATATAAGGAATTTTGGGTATGTGGAATGGGCCCCACTAGACGACTTTTGATCATATAATGGTGTTATATGACTTTTTCATCAGATGCTTGTCTGGGGAAAATGAAAATCCAATCTTGTTCATTTTTCACAATGACTTCAACAGTGTTATCCTTTTGGACACAAATTTACTTTATCAAGATCACATTATTTTGTAGAAACATATATGTAATATTGTTGTAATATCCTTCTGTTGCATTTATATAGTACCTATATATTAGGTTGATATCAAATATTGTGATATTGGAGAAGATGCATGAATAGAAGAAGTCAAATATTCTAGGGCTGTTTGAGGAGGTGTGTCATTGAATAACAATTTTTTCCCTCAAGATAAATGATGAGAATAATACACTCATTAGCCTTTTGACTAGATGTTCCATGTAATCTGGGAGTACCATGACACAGCTGGGGGTACTTGTTCATCATTTAGTACCTGAGTAAGGCAAGGTACATTTCCAGGAGATGTGGTGGAGTTACATGTCATGTTTTCCCCATAAAAGTTATGTGCCACATTATTAATCCCTTATTTATTATTTTTTATTCTTTTGGACTGGGATTTTAGTGAGGGAGTATCCTATCCAATGTGTTTTGTATGTGGAATGTGACGGTTACCTCTGTAGTGGCATAAATTTTTATGTGAGACGTTTGATGTGTGACACCTATCAGGTGCGGAACCCAATGACAACAATGGTTTTTTTCTGATAGTTTTCATCTATAAGGGATTCTAGTGTGTTACTAGATTATTTTAAATAGGTACCTTCCAACCATATGGAAAGTGTGTTCCTCAATTATTTTAATGAGGTATCATCTTGGAGGGACGACCAGTGTTCCTCGATTCTTTCAGAGAGGTACCATCTAGCAGGGTTGTATAGAGAAGTTGTAGGATTACCTTAAGTTGTGTTGTCTAGTGGTATCCAATGACAGTACCATGCTTACCTCTATTTGTTCTAGTCAGTGATTCCTGATGGTAGTTCTAGGCTTCCTTCCTATCGGGAGGGTTTGGGGGTCCTCTCGATGATGCTTGTTGGGTAAAACCCTCCAACAGTTGTGGGCAGTGGGTCCTCATCGACTTCTAGGTGATGATCTCACCCTGATGTACTTGGTAACATATACCAAATGATGAGTGGTATATTCTAGCTGGGCGGGGCATGGGTCCTCGACATTGAGACACGACCACTCAACTATGTGACATAGTAACAAGGTGTTGATTGACATAAATTTGGACACATGAGGAAGAGGGTTGCATTTTCCCATCGAGATGTGTCCTTGTTAAGCAACCTTAATCTTTGAGGGTGGGATAGTGATACCAAAATTGTATTTTATCAAGGTGTGTTGATTAGTTCCCTTTGACATGTAATTTGGCGAAGACATGTGGGATTCTGGGAATCGGTGCTGGTTACTTCTGGGACTATTGCCTACTCATGTTCTTTGTCAGAGATTGGTGATGGTGATCCCACTTACTCTCTCATTTGGGTTTCATTGAATGAGTGTATATATATATATATCCTAATTTATTACCCACTCCTTGGGTTGTAGCTGCACTCCTTCCAGGATAGGAGAAGAACCAAAAAGTATGCCACCTACACTCCATGCCTAGATTCTCATGGTTATATGAGTATGCTCCCCTACAATAGGTAGTAAAGAATCGATGAGAAGTTAATATTTTAGCCATTTTAGGATCCTTGTGTTTGGATGAGATTAAACCATTATCTTGTTGGGTTGAGCTTCATTACATTTACTATTCATTTTCTGATATACTAATTTCTTTATCATAGTATCTCTCACTGCTCCCCCATTTCCATTTTTATGGCATCCTGCTGATTATTTTCATACTTACCCCTTTATGGGACTTGCATTCACATGTTTTTCATTATGAATAAAATGTACATGTTGATTGTAACTACTGAGGAGGATAGGGATATGAGTACATGGACCGTGTATGGAAGTCATAATTTAGGTTCTAGGAGCAGGGCCCTCTCATCTATTTTACATTTCAGTTACTACAAAGTTGTGGCACTCTCTTAGTTGGGCATGTATTTTTCCCCATTAATTATTTTCAATTTACAGTACAAAACCTGTACATGTACTTTTTAGAAGTCAATGAATGTTAATGGTTTATATATAGAAGTTATTTTCCTTGTTTCCATTGCCTTTTCACTTTTTTCATTGAGTTGAATTCTTTTGAGTGTACAGGTACATCGGAAAAGACCTCCACAGGATTGTTGTGCCTTCGGCACTTGTTGCCACCCTGATCCTGTGGAGGTAGGCTTGGGTTAGTTGTGGCTCAATCCCCCACATGGCTTGTGTCTAGAGATATATATGGATTATACTAATGTACTTCTTCTGTAAGGAATTGGAAGCATGTTACAAATTGGACTAGTAATCAAGGGAATGGATTCTGTTGTATGTTTACCTTTTTGAAAACAAATATTTTTGGAATAAAAACCATTCATATGTTCTTGATGAATGAGATAATAATAAATAGTTTTTTATGGGATAGTATTGGTGACCATGAAGGTTCCCAGTGAATTGATGGTTTACATTATGATTGAATTATTAGATGTTCGGATTTAATGACAAATTGATTTTTACTCTTGAAATCATCAATGTTTTTTAAAATTTTAAAGTTGATCAAGGTAATCATACAAAATTTATTTGTGATTAATAGCAGCATTATTAAAATAATCTTATGTTACGAAAATATTGTAAATTTAGTGACCTTCCATATAATTGTTTGGTAATTTAATGTGGAAATTCATGATTTAGATGTGTCTTAAGATTTACTACTTGTGGAATGGATCAAATAAAACTTTTACAATTATTATTTGTTGATATAATATTAAAAACTTATTTGTTTTGTTAAGCATTTAATTGTTTAAATAATGAATTAAGGGCCATATCATTCATTAAAATTGATTCAAGAATGAAAAATTCAACTTGATCATTCATTTCCAATTGAAAGAGATACTGTTAAAATTGATTGAGGAACAACCAAAGATTGAAATTATGCTTATGACATAGAATTTAATCAAATATGTCTATTTTCATAGGAACTTATATAAAAATTAAAACAATCCCTTAACTCAAGGAAAAATATTTTGGAACAAAAACATGAATGTTTAATTTTATTATTGAGAAATCTAATGTCTTTTAATCGATACGTAACTTAAGACTTCGTGATGGTTAAGTATCTAATAACCATGATCTGTATAACTCTACATCCAAACATAATGATTAGACTATTCATCTATTTCCATATTTTTTCTACAAATAAATTTTACCCATTTATAATTCATAGTTATGTGTTAACCTCTATAATTCCCTTCCAACTTATTAATAGGATATTATATTAACCCTATTTTCTATGTGGGTTTGCCACACTAGAATTTTGATGTGTCAACCTTTTATTTCTTGAAGTATAATGTCAAATTGTGAGGACCTAATTAATATAATGGGGGGATAATATAACAACCCTTGATTTTACAATATGTTTCCTCTTAAATAAATTCAATTCATTTGATAACTTACTTAACTTCCAAAATTATATCACTTAATATAAATCATATAAAATCACAAAGAGAACAAAAAAACATTATAAATAAATAAAAAATAAAATAAGATGATTTTATAGAAATTAAGGAACTTGTACTATTGAAATAGTAACTTTACCTTTGGAATAGTAATATGGCCCTAAGGAATAATAATTCTATGAATAGAATATTAACATCACCTATAAATTTATAAATAAAATTTAGGTAACTTATAAATGCTAATATGATATAATTATATCATAGTACATGTAAGTAAATAGTTTGAAAATGATAAATTATGTGTTGATATTTTTATAAATCATAAATTTTTATTTTCAATATTATGATTAATTTAATGACATCGAAGATATTTTATATTCATTAAATTTATTCAGAAATTATTTTTTTTGTCTTATGATTATAAAATAATTTGATGAGACCATAATTAATTTTTTAATGTTTTATAAATTCTGTCATAATTTTTAAATTTTTATTTTCCATGTATAGGATTATTTTAGTAAAAAAATGAAGTTATCATATAAAAGAATTTTTTCATTATAATAGAGTCCATTTTAGAATTCTATAATTCAAAAAATGGTTAGGGTGATTTTTTTGGGATTTTTCTAAATTAGATGAGTTTTTTTGTGAATACTGAAAACATAAATTTACAATAATTAAATAAATGAATTTTTTGAGTCATGTTTGATTCATGGATGATGTATGTGGAATTTGTTTTGAACTCATATGCACTAATTACTGTATGTAGTCACAATAATAATCAGTATTTTATGTATTTATAATAATAATGAACTTATAAATAAAAATATGAGAAAACCCCCTCTCATCTACTATAAATACCACCCTCACCACCTCCTACCATTACACCATAAAAGCTTTTAAAATTTTCTAATTTATACACATTCCCCTTTCCAATCCCCTCCACCATGTCAATGAGCCTTTGGTTTCAAGAAAATGACCAAAACCAATACCTTTATGGTGTTTCTCAAGGAAGAGACTTGAAGAGGTAAAAACCCCATTTGTTTCTTTTATTTTAATCTCAATTTGTTTTCTATTCTTTTCCTTCCATCACCGACCACTTTATAATGGGAAATGACAGTTTCAGTATATTTTATATACTATAATTTTATTAAGTAAATTAAAAATACATCATATTGTTTCTTCTCATTTTTCTTATATTTTACTAATTAAAACATCATTTTTGAGGTGCTGATTTCCCACCATCATGGGAATGATATTATCAGTTATTTAGTTACATATAACCAGTATATATTCATGATATTAATTAATAGGAAAAAACTAGTTTTTTATGATTGAATAACAACCTTAGTAATCTAAATGATTATCACTATTGTCTTACTAAATGATTCATGGTCACCCCATATAAAATAATTCTTATATAAACATTTTATCTACTAAATTATCATTAATAACATATATTATTTGTTCTATATAATTAGACCCATTTAATATAAACCTTTATACACTTATACAAGTAAACTAATCACAAATACCATAGAATAGAAGACTCGTGAATGACAGAACTAAATCTTATACTAATGAATATAAAAAATGGTGTTAATGAAATTATAATATAAAAATACATGTTGTAATGTTTCTGAATTGATTAATTTTTGGATTTAATCTTATTATCTAGCACATTAAGTACAACTGAAAAACACTTTAGGACATATGGTAAGGGATTCCTCATGAACATCCATTTCCATTTGGTTTATGTTTTATGTCTCTTTACACCAATATAAATATTAATTATTTTTATTATTTATTTCTAAATTTTTTGTAAATCCTGAAAATGCAAGTTTCTATAGTAATTAAACTTTTTTTAATGGGTAAATACAAGATTTACAAGGCTCCCTTCTTAATTCATTTCAATACGCATGCCTGATTAAAGGGAACTTCTCGATTTCTTAAACATTTTATTTTAAAATACATAATCCATATAAAGACACCATTATATTTGCAAAATCACAAAATTTTTCATGAAAAACTATATTTGTACTTTTATAGTTTTATAAAATTCACTATGTCAAATAATAAGTATTTTCCCAAAATAACTCTTCTTTGCAAAGTAAAAAGGTATTTCTCTTTGGAATTTATCGATGATTTTATTAGAGTATTTTAATATATATAAACACCTGTGTTGAATCATATTATTTATTGAGATATATCTCTTTTTATTATCATATACTATATTTTATTAAATTCTTTAGTATAAGTTTGACAGTGGATGTGCTATCTTGATTCCATTCATCATACTACATAGAATGGTTAGTGACTATATTTATAAATTGGGAAAGCTTATTTATATTTCATTTGAATATGATACTTTTGTTTAAATACATTTATATGAAGAATTCATTGAACATTGTAAGTGATGGGTGGACCCTACTATATCCCCTCGATTCATCAGTTGGTCTCGTGAAACAAAAAATAAATGGATTTGGTAGAGGCCTTAACCGTATATTTTTATGTTTCATGGCCAAGACCTCGATGGTATGTTTCAGATGTCTTAATTTATGAATTCCCTAATTACGAAATTAGTAATTAATAAATAATTTTATTATTCTACTTGTACAGTATCCATGGTTAAGCTTTGTTTTTATGTGGTTATTTAGGTGGAATTATATTTATTTTCTTTTTTTCTTTTCATATTATGCTCACGATTATGTTCTAATTGAATCTATTTTTAGTCATTAACCATCCTTGATGGTTTATATTATCTTCCAATATATTACATACACTTATTGGGCATCTAATTTCAGAACAACCATATGTTTCTTTCACCAAGATAAAAATATGTATATAATGAATGACTTACAGGGCTAATATAGGTGTTATGGATGTTCCCAATGGATTTTCTATATTTTTTTATTTCAAGTTGTAATGTGATGTTCATGTATGTAATATGGCTCCCAAACTACTAAACTATTCAGTCCTTCATGAGGAAACTTCCTTTTTAATTATACCAATCTAATAATGTCTGGAACCAACAACAAGAAACTGGGGTTTATGTATTTAAATAATAAACTAAATAATATATTGATGTAGATTTTGATAATCATAAATATATATGATCCTCTCTAATATAATATTAACGGATATAAACATACCTCTAGATGCCCAAAGAGAACCTGAATTGATGTAAGCCTGATAAATGATAATGAAAAAGAGGCCATGATAAGAGGATATCTACTCTACTTATTATTTATTTCGTCTGACTATCTCAAATATCCATGATCATACAACATCCACATTATCTAAAAAATGGAGGATAATATAATAATGTGTGTGATGAAATTTGTGTGTGAGAATAATAATACAAAATATAGTTTTTATAACATTTGTAATTACATGAAAAACATATATTGTCTACATGAATCATTGATAAGTAATGTGTAGAAACCCAGATGCCACCTAACACCAACAAAAAATTAAAAAAGTCAGGATAAAAAATATTGGACTACATATAGTTCACTTTCATTTCATTAACCAAATAAATAAGTTTGATCATGAAAAATATAATTAAATAGAATCAAATGACACATCTCCTTGTTAATTTCTGAATTGGTAATTTACTATTTATGAACATATTAAGAGATGATTGTGGGAATTTATATATCTACATAACATGGAATTGTGGAAGTAAATACCCATCATTATATCTTTAACCTTTATATATGTCAATATTCTATAGTAAGTACACATATATTGGAAAAAATAATTACACCAATGTAAAATATAATGGTACTTCTGCACATGTGAAACAATATTTTTTGTCCACATTAGACCTCGATTTTTGGTAAGATAAGAGATAGTATTTAAATTATCATTGTTGGTGTTGATCCTAGATATTTTGGAGAGAAAGAAAGACTATTCATAGGTGAATTAACTCATGTCTCTATCTCATATTTGGGATATTGGAGGAACTACCCATCTCCCATTATCCTATAACATATATGATGGTATAGTTACATATATTCATATATCACTTATTAAAGGTTTAAATATTTCAATAAAAATATATGGTTTAGTATAAGACGATACATATAAAATTCATCACACATTATTAACCGTATCAATTGGTATGTAAGGTAAAGAAACAATAAACCCACCATATCCATAGTCATAGGGTTTTTGTAAAGGGGAACAATAAAACTATTCCATCTTTAGTTAATATTCATCCATATTATGTTATAACACAACTCATAGTAATTAATTATAAACATATATCCTCATACTTCATCTAAGGTCCCCCATCGCATCGCATCACATAAGGATTCCTATATAGTAATATAACTACAAAACCATTACTAATAGTCTATAACATTGGATATTCTCAACGATTTTATAATACTCAAAAATATATATTATTATTTTTATTATTTATCTAGCCACTCATAACACAATACGTATTATTTTCCATATTTTGGGAAATTTTTTATTATAATAATTAATTTTTATTAAATAATAAATGATCTCAATTTAATGCCGAGTTATCAAAATAATAATAAAAAATATCCCATTACATTACTCATTAATGTTCACATCCCTATTCCTCTCCTTATGCCTATTAATCAAATAATTCACTTGAATATCACATTTATTTTATAATTAGTTTTCCTCATTAGATGATTAATTCATCATAAGTTATATATCAGCACTATAACATTTTTAGAAACTCAATTTATTAAAAAACATATAAGTTTCTTCCATTTTTATCCTAAATAAAATTTATATTGGTTATTGTTTAATATTTACATCATAAACATCTTCATTATGTCATAAATGAAATTAGATATATCAAAATAAATTTTCCTGTATTTAGAAGTATCATAATCATAATTCATGGATAATTATTAAGGATATTTTATCCTATTCTATATATCACTGACCGAAAATAATTTTGCAATATCGTAATCTCTAAAAAAATCTCACAGTTATGTAACTCACACATTTTATTATTCAATATTGTTCATCGAATTCCAACACCATCAATTTATATATATTTTTAAGAGTAAAAAATAATATATTAACCATTTAATATAATATTTAATTTCATTTTATTTGATATGATATTCCAAAAAAATGATTTCCTTCCATAATTAGATAAATTCATGGATGAATTTTTTAATTATTTACTTAACCACTTATATTATCCAAGTTAAATTATTATTATTTTTATAATAAATTTTCATTATTGATTTATATTATTTTCACTAATCTATTGAAATAACATTTTTAAAATACCCCAATCATGGTTATATTAGTTTTGAAATATTTACTTGAGTTCAATTATTGTTTATTTGGAAAACAATTCCTTAGAATACACCCAAATATGCTTATAGAAATTTCAGCCGATAATGGAGTTTCACAAGGAATCTCATATTCTTTACATATGGTATATGGAATGTTGAAATATTTATATGACATAGATGAATCAAACAAATCTAATCATTAATATGATGGTCTTGGTGGGTCAGATTTTCATAAGACAATATGGATCCTACATGGTTGGTGATGAAATGTGGGATGATATCCAATCTAGATGACTTGATGGTCTATGTCCAAAGATATTGTGTGAATAATGAGGATGATAAGGGATCACATGTGAAATCATCTCATTGGTATCAAATTTCTACAGAATCTTGTGTTTTGGAACAACATAATGGTTTTGTATGACTAATTCATAAAATCTAGCTATGTATAATAAAATTATTAGATTACCATGCTCAAAATGCCACACATCTCATCTATGAATTATTTGTCTCTATGAAATTCAATAAATAATTGTTTTACTTAGTGGAAATTTGGAGTGAGGATATATATATAAGCCTTTATATGTAAAAATATTCTATAAAAAAAATTTCGTATCTTATAAAACAAATTTTTAGTCAATTAAAATTCATTTTGGACATAAAAATCAATTTATAATTAGAAATTAATGAAATTGTCTCTCAAAAATATCTTCCAAATCCTTCATCATAATGAATTAAAAACAGGCATAACAGATCTATCTAATAAATAACTAGAGAAATTATTTAAAGATCATGATAGTTCATTATAATTTTTAGGAGACCAATAAATTATGAAAAAATAATGATATTTCCTCTATTAGGTATCTTTTAAACCCCATCACCACTTCACTTCCTTAGAATATATTCTTAAATATAGGGATAAATACTATTATATATATTTTATAAATTATAATATATTTTTAATAATTCAATAAATTAACGTTACCACTTGGTAAATAACTCAACATTTAATAAATATTAGGAAAAACTATCCTAAGGTAAACACCCCTTTTAATCTCAAAAAACTATGTCTGCTTTTATCTAATGATTCAAAATTTGTAAATTTAAAATTCACCCCTTTTAATTGAAAATTAAATTTTCCATTGAAAATAATATATTCTGATCAATAAAGCTACATAAGTATTCTATTTAATTTGAAATATGTGATACTAAAATAAATAAAATATATGACGTGTCATATTTTAGAAAAAAAAGATATGTCTTCGTTGACTAATTATGTGACTCCCTAGACCTGCACTAATAGATTAGATGTTTATAGATATTTATTGTACATATTTTAATGATACCTTTTGTAAAATACTTAATATAACCATCCATAATTACAAAAATCAATAATTATTATTGAGTTTATTACATTTGTTGAAAATATTCAAGTTTAGATATTTAGATAATTATGACACATCTTAAGCAAAAAATGAATTATCTTTATCAAATAATGGAATTCATTTCATTATATATAAGAACCTAAATAATATATGATAGTGTTTAAAATAACGCATAAATTATTTCTCATGTGTTATTCTATTAAACTTGTCACATGTTATGATTTTCTTCATAACCTAGAAAAATAGAATTTTAGGAATGGGTAAGCTCAAACACTTGGTAAGAAAATTAATTAACTAATTAAATAATCTCATAAACATTGTATATATATTATGGGCGGAATATATAAATGAAATGAAGCCGTAGTTGATATGAAACTAATATATATATATATAATAAATGAAAACATGAATATGAATAATACAAATATCATACCGATGGACTATATAATTTTAGAAATAAAAAAACTATTTTCAGGTCCTTATGGAAAGATGCATTAATTATTTTTGAGATTGTAGTCAAGACATCGTGATAAATTGTGTAGGCATAGAATAAATGCCCAAATTGTTTGTATCATGAGACCAGTCGATGCATCCTAGGGATATATAATTTTGGAACCCACCCTTCACCAAATTATGTCAAATGGAATTACTATAATATTTAAAAGGAAGTTTCGTAATACTCATATAGGAACGAATTACTCAATTAAATTTCGATATCTATATAATGTTAATCATTGAAATGAAATACCTAATTAGCCTATTTTATAAAATAATAATTTTCAAGAATTACAAAACTTTTACCTATGTAAATAAAAGTATTAACATAATCATAAACCATCCAAATGAATTAGATGGATGGTAAAACAAAACATAGTCAGATTTATACTAATCATCCATTTGAAAATAAAAAAAATACAGAATTTGAAGGATTTTCCTCTAATCAATAGAATAAAAATACTTCATATTGAACATCATCCAATATGAATTATTTAAAATATGATGTTCATACTATATAGAGATATTTTTATACTGCTAAGTCAATACTTACACAACACAATCATTTTCCATCCATGGGATGGATATTGAATGTTTTAATGAACATATCCACATTGGAACAAAATAAACCTATACAGACATTGAAATTGATGGAAAAAATCATGGTAAAATGATTCATCAATAATACCACCCATGAATGGATCAACAATATGATTATTTAGTATATTGAGTACATTAAACAAATATATATGTATATTTTGGCGTTGAAATAGTGTTATATAAACTTGTTAAGGTTCATTATTTTATGAATGAAAAAATGGAAGTGAAAAGTTAATGATCTTTTAGTAAACATTGTTAAAATCGATGAAAAAGTAGAATTTATAAGGAATGTAGAAATAATCTTTGAAAATGTGGTGTTAAAACTCTGTGAAACAAATTTACTTTTACATTAATCTAAAAAAGTGCCCTAAAATGTAATACTATTTTCTATGAGAAATGTGGTCATAATCATTTTATTACGAAAGGAAAATAATTAATACATGAAATTATGTTTATTAAAATGTCACATTGTAAAAAGGGGGATAAAAACATATTTTTATTGAAACATAATTATCAAAAATAATATCATAAAATAATACATAACAAAATATATGAATGTGTTAATCAAAGCATAGGGAATAAAGTTTCATGATAAAACATTATAAAACCATTAAGATGATTTGATTTATAAAAAATCCTTACTATTAGGGAAACAATTATATAAAAATCCACCTAAATAAGGGAACATGTATTGTATAGTAAATCCCATTAATTAAGAATATTACTATTTAAACATATATATATATAGTAATTGAATTCGTTATAAAATTAAATCATGGGGCCTAACATGTAACAAGTCATAAAGAATCATAATTGTGACCAAGAAAAATATTACGACCGGAGTAACATTTTAATAAAAACAAATATAAATTGATTTATTGTAATTGAACATAATAATTAAAATATAATTCATGATATTACATCTCAAATAATTAATTATATACCCCTTTTAAACATTTCCACATGAATAATATCAAATATTTACCAAATAGAGTAATTTGAGGTGAAAACCATTAACACTTTTCCAAACTATCATGATCATATTTTAAGATATTGTATCAAAAATATTAGATATATTTATCACCTAATACATCACTTCAATAAAATACATATTATTCATTCTCTTCATTGAAAATAATTCTTTACATGAATTCATTTTTTTCAATACTAAATGGTTATAGCTGTATTAATTTATACTTTTCTTATAAGAGAGATGTTTACACTTACTATTATTTTAATGTTCATCATTACTTGTTAATTAATTATACTATTATAGATTAATTATAACTATTTCTTATGTTTCTAAGTCACATTATGATCATTATTTTTCCTTGAAGATGAAATCGATAGTAATATTTTTTAGTAATTATTTACAATCGTAGTGTGTTTAATAATTATTGAACTAAATTTTGATATATCATATACAAGATAAATATATTAATTATTTAATTATACATATAATTTTATACTATTAATTATGTCCCCATGTTCATTTATAAAAAAATCATAGTATTGTCCAAGTATGTGGTTAAACAAACCAAAACATGAATATAACCTGATTTCATGAATTATTATTAGGAGGATCAGTAAAAATATAATTATTATAAATTAATAATGATATTATCTATTTTTTATTATTTTTATGGACAATAATTTTATTAATGTTTAAAAATTATTAGTTGATACAGAAATACGAATCAATTTGAATAAAAGGATATCTTTTTTGTTGGAAAATTTTAAATTATTAATATAGTTATGATCATTTGGTGATAATATCATTAATAGGTAATATAATTTCTCATAAGAGAACCATAATGATATAAAAAATATAATAACTATATAGAAATATCTTCAATAGAACCATAATTTTAAATAAGAGAAGGAGAATAAAACACATTCTGTTGTGGAGGCAATAGTCCATACAATGCACGAATAATTATTTTGTATTACTTAATGGATGGAGTATAAGATTAAAACAAGGATAATATCCTTAATATAGGGACATTATGTTATATAATTGATAAAAATATAAATATATTAGTTTGGATATATAAAATTTTAATGATTTTAATTATAAATAAAACAAACTATTAGATAATACTCATGTAGGGGGCATGAATTTTCCTCAGAAGTCTTCTTTGAAATTAATGACTAATGCTAATAATGATGAACAAACTATTTTCAAAATGAATTATGGTTATAATAGGAGACAAATTTATTATTTTAAAAGATAACTATTATGGATATATTATTCTAGAAGTGGTGAATATGTTACCCTTTTATGAGTGAATATAATGGTAGTTTTGGAAATACTAATTAAATTTCCACAATTAGATTTTACTATTAATGGATAATGTGATTCATATAGGAAAAAATGAATAAATGGCACTAGTTTTGGTTGGAAAAAATCCAAAAAATTTAATTTTGAATGTTTATTTTGAATTTTTTCCCTTCCCCCCATTTTAAAACACCTTTTAACATTTTTTTTCTTTTTTACATGGGTAAAAAAAATTAAATTATAGTAACTAATTTTAGCGAATAAAATGACAATTTTCTTGATTTCATAATTGGAACACTATTATATTAAATTTTACAAATATTTATAATATAAAATATTTACATATATGAGATGTTAATTTTTGAAATATGATCACTTAAACATGAAAAATCAATATTAGATAAATAATGTTTTTAAGATTTAAATTTAAATATAAGGTAAAATTATCTTGGACGCCTATTATATATAAATATAGAAAAAAGGAAAATATAATGGATTGGTGGATTTCATGGAATTTGAAATTATATTCTCCCTTGAAAAATACTTGATTCAATGAAAAGATATAAAATTGTACTTTTATTAACATAGATTCTTATTTAGTTATAAAAATATTTTTTGTATGTTTTATAAGTTCAAATAGTATTTTAAAATAAAAAATGCAATTCCTAAAATTTATATTTTATTATATATATGGTTTTTTAAATTTATAGGTTTTTAGTGTATAATAATAATGTCAAAACGATTTCATATTTCGTGAAAACTGTATTATAATACTAAAACCCGATCTTAATAGGAAAAGATGAAAAATTACAAATAAGTCAATTTTGATATGTAAAATAATAAAATGAGGTTTTTTTATTAATTTATAATTATAGAATATATAAATTCAATTTTTTTTGAATAAAATCATAAAATATAATTCAAAACCCATTTTAATTGGAAAATAAAATTTGAAAATGGTAAATATTATTTTTATTATTTTATATCTCCTACAAAATAAATTTGTTTGAATATCGTATTAATATAAAAAATAATATATCAATAATTATAATTTTCATTAAATAAAGATACATATCATATAAAAGTTTATTTTTTTATAAATATTCATTTGTATATAACAAAGTATATTATTAGTAATTTTAGGTATGCTAATTGAATTTCATTCATATTAATGGCATCCTTTACTTTCAATGTGCATATAATTCTTAATTATGTAACCATTATTCATTAAAACTAATTTAATGACTTGTATTTAATTATTTTGATTAAATATTTATAATTTAAATGAATATATTATGGTTTTGTTTATATTTGGTATTACATGTAGAGAAAGATATCAAATACATTGATTTATCTAAAGGTATTAATATATTAAAATTTATTACTGTGGTATTCTATCCCCCAAAGATAAATCGCATCATCACAATTTTACTGATATTAATTTTTATAGGGAACTCATAATTAATCCCTATATTACTAAATGATTATGGGAGTAATTTGAATATTGAATGAGGATTATGTAAATGAAAAAAAATTATAATCATTTTATACAAGAGAGATAACCCATTCAAAATTTCACATGAACTTTTACTAAGGGATTAATATTTATATCGAATAGTAATAACTTCACAAAAACCTTGAAAATGATTTATATGATAATAATATCATTATGGGTTTTTATTTATAACTCAATATCCTGTTGTTGGTGAAAACACACATGACACGAGATACTAGAAAAAATTGTCAAAAACATTATCTAATTCATTAGAAGTGGTATCATATTATTTTACGTGTTCGTATGGTTGTCGGTGACTATCACCCTTATTTTCCCTTCTATTTGCACATTAACTCACATAATTCCTAACTTTCATGTAATTGATGCAATGGAGTTTTGTAGATTCACTCTTTACCTAACCGTTGTGATTAAAATAACCTATATGTACTCACATATAAAAATTTCATATCCCTATGTGGAAATTTATCAATGATTATTCCAAAGGTATTAACATATAGGAAATTGAATCCTCTTTATGTCATCATTATTATCAATTTATCATTTTAGAGATTCCACCTTTCCCTTTTTTGGTTTGATTGGGGAACTAAATATATTCAAATAGTTTATCATTTTTCATGATAGACAGTTTTAAATAAACATAATTTAGCTCACTCTCTCTCTTATTATGATGTAATTTTAATATTTTTAGTCTATTTAATTTCCCCACACCCATAGTTTATTATAGTTCATTCCATGGGAAAAACAAAAATAGTTAGCGTCAGTGATGACCGTTATAAGTTAATTATTACAAAAAATACTAAATTTTATCCTTAGTATGTCTCAATCTATAAAGTTTTCTGTTATCTTATAGTTTATTCATCTCAACATGTATTATACTAATTTCTAACTCTCTACCATTTATAAGACTATGGAACTCACCTTTCCAAACATAACAGGAATATAATTTCATTCATAACCATTTAAATATGCTCCCATATTTGGTTATAAGACACTGTGGTTTCTAGATATGTGGTATTCTCAGTTTTATCATCTTGATCCAATTATAAAAAATACAAAAAAGATAGGATAATATCCTAAATATGTATATAAAAATATTGATTTTAATAGTTACTCCCTTATCGAACCTATATAAATTAACATATGATACGTTCATAAAAATATGTTACTACTCTTTATTCAATTCTGGGTTATCAAGAGTGATTTTTCAATTAGTTTACTCAAAATAATCCTTATCATAATAACTAAATCCTTCAAAATGGTTTTTGAAGTTAATGTTATGAACAAAATCATATCCCTTAGGAGTGGCTCACTAGGTGTTCAGTCTTATTTATACTCAACATGAACCATAATTATTATTATGTTAATGCTCATCCAACCCTTTTCAGTTTGATTACAACTAGGTGTATCAGTGCAAAAACTACATCTACATCTACGAATCCAGGAAGGGATGTATTACTAGTGAAAACAATATAATCTCAGCTATATCGGAATATTCAGATGTAATCCAATACTTATACATACTCATAGGGTTTTCATAGATGTTTTTTACCGAAATCCCTAAATAAAACATGCATAAATTTCTTAATGTTAAAATATATACAATTATAAAGTGTTCTAAATACCTATGAAATGTTGATCAACTTTAACATAACAATCCTTAAAAAATACCCTATAAAAAATCATTATATCCCATGTTATCTAAAAATTTCCATTAATATCAATAGGGATTCCCTAGAACAAATTTTATGGATTTGGTTCCCAAACAAATATACTTTACAAAATCTCTTGATACGAACTTTAATAACCTGGATATTACCATCCATAAATAGAAAATTAATAATTATTAATGAATTTATTATATCCAAAGGATAATTTCAGATTTATTGCATTAAGGAATTAGGAAACATTATAAACTATATAATACAATGTATTTTACATTCTATAAACATCATTTTTTCATCACACATTGTTAATTATTATTCTCTAACATCTCTAATAAATTCATCCCACGTGTTGTCCTGGAAAACATGTCATGTGTACAAATTTTCTTTATAACCTGGGGAAATTTTAATATAAAAAGGGGTTAGGTCAAAAACTAATCAAGGAAAACATATAAATGATGAAATATTTGATAAAATGTGACATAAACATTATAGAAGTAATATGTATAAAAATTGATTCCTTAATCAAATGGAAACAGAGATCCTGATATATGATGAAAATAAATGAAAACATAGATATCATTAATATCAATCTCATAGTAATGGAATTATTAATGTCAGTCATCAAAATTATATTGTAAGGACCTTTTTATTAAATAGTTTAAAAGTTGTTCAAACCACATTTAATACATCTAGTTGATTTGATAAGGCATACACGAATTACTAAAAGTTGTTTTGTCTTATCATTCATATCGATTCACTGAGGGGATATATAATTTTGGGCACCAGTCATAACTTTATTATGATAAATGAATTCCCAATATTAGTTGTCAAAAACATTAATATGGCTCTCTTAGGAAACTCATACTGTGTAAAAAATTTATATCTACATAATGATAAATATAGAAATTAAATACATAATCAACATGTGTTAGCAATCAATAATAATCATGAATGAAAATACATTTCCTAGTATCAATAAATGGATAAAATGATTATAAATCATCCATAGAAACAATTTTGACGGATAAAAATCCATATTCATATTTCTAATAATCAAATATATATAAATAACAGTATAAAGAATTGCAATACTTTTCCACTTGTTAATTGAATAATATTGTTTCTAGGTAAATAGTATGCAATCTGAATTATGTAATATTTGATGTTCACAATGAAGAGAGAAATGGGTATATGGTTAATTAAATATACATATAAAAAACTAGTTATCCATCCAAGGGATGGAGGTATAAGGTTATGAAATAATTTACAACCAGCGTAACAAAGTAATATTAGAAGGATATTAACATAGATGAAAACAGCCTTGAAAACTCTGGCATAAACAATACCACCCTTGAGAGGATCATGAATTGGATATTTTGGTATCATGTGTTAATTCCATAAAGAGGAATATATTATATATTATATTATAAATATTTAAACATGTACCTTTTTATGGTAAATCTTCTTTTAAATGAAATAACGAATTGAAGGGAAAACATAAAGAACTTTTATAAATAATTTTTTACATTGACATAAAATAAAAAGTTGTGTGTCACATAAAATAAGTGTTTTAATAAATTTGGATTGTAAACTCATTAGAAACATATAAATTTGATATAATATCCAATAATTAGGACATGAAATATAAAAAGAAATTCTCTAGAATATATGGTTCTAAAACATTTGAATATGAAATGGTCATTCTATCACATTAAATTACCTTCATTCAAATCCCATATTGAAAAAGTTTGATATAACATTCAATGTCTGTAAAATTATTTCGCCCAAAAAGGTTCCAAAAATAACATATAATAAATTATGATGGTGTTAAAACCCAAGAATTAATGATTAATCTTTAAGATAAAACATTATAACTCTTAGATGTAGATTTCAGTTACAAAAAAATACATACAACTGGAATATATATATATATATATATATATAAACATGAATAAGAGAACATATTTTGATTTCAAACCCTATGAAATTAATAGAGCATAATAAAAATCCATCCATGGGTAGTGAATACACCATACCAAGGAATCAGAGTTCTTAACATGTAATAGTTCTAAAGAAATCAAAATTGTGACCATGAAAAATATCACAGCTTGAGTATCACTTTAATCAAATTCAAATTATTTAAATAAATTTTCATTTAACTTTAAATACCATAATTAAAAAATAATAATGATATGATATATTAAACAGGCATTATATACATCATATAAATGGAATTAGGTGCATTAAATAAAACATTTCTCAAATAGAGGAATTTGAGATGAAAACACTTACCCATTTTCCTTAAATTACTGAACACTCATCTACCAAATATGCTACACATACAACAATATTAATCATATTATTTATAAACTTTTCCTTATATATTTAAATCAAACTCTTCATAAAAATTCATTCACTACATGAATTATTATACTTTGACATATTGTGTTTATAATTTTGATCATTTTAATAATTTCATAAGAGTTGTTTCTATGAATATTAATTTTTTATGTTTAATTACTAATAGATAATTAAATTAAATTATATTAGTGATTTATAATTATTAATGTTATGTGAAATTACATTCATAATCATTTCATTATTTATCCATGAAGACTAAATTGATAATAATCTTGTTTAACTAATTATTCACAATCAAAATTTCTTTTTTTAATTATTTAATTAAACATTATTATAAAAGAACTATAAATAAATCATTATTTACTCTTTTATATCATATAATACCATAAACTATGCTTCCAATGTCATTTATGATATAAATTCAACGTACTGTTAAAGTAGGTGGTTAAACCACCACCTACATAAGCATACCCAAATTTAATGTATTATTATGAGGTGGTTTGGTAATTATAAAATTCTAATAGATGAATGATGATATTATTTAATATTTAATTATATTAAATATTATAATATTAAGAAATTATAATAATAATTATTGGATATAGAAAAATTAAAAAAATTAAATAAAATGTTATTCTCTAATTACATTGATTTTAAATATTTAAATTAAGGATTATTATTTGTTGACCATCTCATTAATTGGATTTATAATTTGTCATAATAGAACCATATGTACATTAAAAAACCATATTTATCCTTAAATACCATACTTATATCCATCCTTTCAAGGAATTCTAGGAAAATAAATCTGGTTACGTCTTGGGGGTGGTACTCAACAAAACAGACGAACAATGATTTTGTGTTTTCTAATAGATGGGGTATATGAATAAAAATATATAATACCATTAATATAGTAAAAAAAATTATAAATATTAATTTAATATCAATATATTATTGTGTAAAGAATAAGTTTTATATATTATAATTAAGAGAAAAATTGATTAGTTTCTAATACTCATACTATGGACTTAATCATTCTATAAATGTGTCCTTATAAACGAAGGTCTTATCATAAAAAGGGGACCAAAATAATTTAAGTTATAACAATGATATATAAGGATAAAAATGATATATATTAATGTATAAATTCATAATATAATTGAGTATTAAAGTGGTGAAGATGTTACCCTTTTATAATTGATAAGAAGAGTATTTTTAGAAATAACTATTCGATTTCAACTAATTAATTTCACTATTAAAGAGTTCAGGGCCTAAAACTAGAAAAATCGGGAAATGGGGTTAATTTTGGGTGATCCAAACCTCATAAATCCATTTAGAAATATGTTTTTAATAGGCTTATTCCTTTCTCTTTATTAAAAGACATTTTACAAATATTACTTTTTTATAGGGTAACTATTTTTTATTCTTTGGTAAAAATGTCAATAGAGAAATTTATAATTAAAATAATTACATAATATGACATTAATGATTACAATTTTGAAAACAATTTTGTCTAAAAAAATATCTCTCGGTATGAAATGTTAATTTTTATATATAAAAACACATCAAATTCATTTTTAGAAAATAGCATTTATATGCTTAAAATTTATATATATGGTAAAATTAACATGGATAATGATTCTATTAAATAAAATTAAATTATTAAAAATATAAAGGATATGAGGCTTCCAATTCATGGATAAACTGAATATATATTGAAAAATAATTTATTTAAAGAACTGATCAAAAAAAATTTTTATATAAATATATCATTTTAGTTAGTTATGAAAATGTCTTCCATATGTTTTATCAGTTGATAAAATTTATTATAATGAATTATTTTTTTATAAAAATAATATTTTATTAAATAAATCGTTTTATAAAATAATAAATCATTCTTATATATCAAAAAATTCAAAAAGATTACATTTTTTAAAAAAATAGTATTTTCAGAAAAATTAATATTTTAGAAAAATATTAAAAAATTAATGATAAGAAAATGTTGGTATAGGGAATTAAAAATTGAAATTAATTATTATTAATCTTTAATCAAAACATATATGAATTCAATTATTCATAAAAACATAAAATATAATAGAAAAACTTATTAAATATGAAAATAACATTTTCAAATATTAACTATTATTTTATTCACATCATCTACCAAATAAATTTGTTTTAACAAATTATTAATATCAAAGATAATTTATAACAATTTAAAATTTTAATAAAATATAAATGTGTATCTCTTTTAATATTTTTTTGGGATAAATACTTTCGTAAAAAGTAAATGATATTATTTTTCATTTTTGGTGAACTAATTAAATTTTAATCATATTAAAAGTAGCCTATATGTATATATATATTATAAAGTGGTAAACCCTATTCATTCCCACTAATTCAATATATTTTTCATAATATATACTTAAATATTAATATTTTATCTAAATATATCATGGTTTAATTTCTGTTTGTAATTTCATGTGGATTAAGCTATTGAATACATTGACATGTTTAAGGGCAATCATATATTCTAACTTTTCTATGTTGCAAAATATCCCTACAATTATATCATATCACCTATAATAGAATTTTTTATTATTATATCAATCCCCATAAATTTATTATTATCTACTAGTTCCCATTTTAGGGTAGGTTTTTGAGAATTTTGTATAGGATTTTTTTTATTTATAATTATAGAAAATAACCATTTACAGACACTATAATGTGGTTTTTATATGATAAATCCTTCCATTAATGAAAAATGATCATTTTGGGGGAATATATTTTAGTATACTCCTAAAAAAGTGAAAATTCTAAAACTACAATGTTTTTGACATGGTTATGTCATCGTTATATTATTTAATCACATTTTAATACAAACCCTAATGGTTATACTAGTAAATGATGCCATAATATAATTGTTCAATGATAATGTATTTTTTATGAAACATTTTAATTCTCATTTTTTATAAATCACGATTTTATTTACTAAAATTGATATAACCATGATAATTTTATATTTTAAAAAACATCATTGAATAAAAAACCATTAAACCGTGACAGTTTCAAATAAAACACCTTTTGGGTTTCAAAATAATATTATGTAGTTTCTCAATCTATACTAATATTCAAATTCAAATGTGATAGAAATATCATATATATAATTGAAAGGTTTCCAATCCTAAGGAAACATAAATTACATTGGGAATGGTATTTACACTAGATCAATCCTTTCATATAGGATCTGTGAAATAAATTAATAATGACTATAATTTTATTTGATGATTTGATCTTTCCAATATTATTTACATTAGAATGATCAATATCACTATGAAAAAACTAATACACTCTTTTAACATATGGATTCCAATCCCTATTTAGGTTTCCAAACTCATGGGTAGGAATCATTACTGTACACATATAACTAAATAGTTCATATTAATTGATGTTAGGAAATGGGAGCTAATGTGAACTTCAATTTTAGAGTTTCTATGAAAGTGATAATGTGTGTAAATCATATCATGGTCTTGAACTCTTATTATAGGAACAATATACATTCCTTAATGATTTAAAAAATTCATAAAAATTTTATACTAAGTTGGATGTTATAAAAAATATATTACTTTTAGGAAGTAAGTAATAAAACATTTAACACCTATAAAGTTTCATATCCCATCATCAAAACTCGAAAAAATGATAATATCATGATAATAAAATGATATATGATAGATTTATAAGACGATTAATCAAATAATAATCATTATCATATAACACATGCACTAAAATGAAAATAAACATGGTATGTTGATACACAATATGAATTCATCCACCCTAGTACAAGACACCACATGGTTAAGAACAACACACCATGATTTTAGCATTATGGAATGCTTCTTTCAATATTTGAGGAAAAATATTTCTAAAATATTTTTTACTGAATTTTTCATATTTTTTTAATCAATTACATTAGTGAGGTTGATATTCTTGATCATTTTCCAGATATTATTAAAATCTAATTATAATATATAAACCTCTAAGAATACATTATATTTCATGGAGCATTAGATAATGAAATATATCCTTTAAAAGGAATTTATCTATTTAGAATTGATTAATGGATCAAAATATCTAGAAAATTATGATAGAATGTTTCATATATTGGATTCAAACATAGTTTTTATGCTGTTAGAAAAATTATGATTCCCCAAATGGTTAAAATTATTATTATTATACTCAATCAATTTAGGTAGTAAAAAAACGTGTTTTTTAGGTCTTTCTCCCATTATATTTGACATATAATTAATCAAATTTATAATTTCCCACTATAATGGTATTAAAAATAGTTCTCCTACTTTATAAACCATTACAAGAATACAGAAAAAATATTGATTAAAATATATTGATAAATATGTATATAAATGCTAAATTATTTACATATATTGAGTAATTAATAATTTACCATAATATCATAGGTTTTGATTTATTATATTATAATCTATGTCATTTATTATTTAATTCTTTTTATTTTCACTACTATAATTCTATATAATTATTAGACATTGTTTCGATATCATCTATAATGACCAAAAAATCATATCATAATTTTATAGGCTAACTGACCATGCACCACACATAGTATCTCATAATAAATATAAATTACCCCATACATTGGGTTCTTGTATGATTTTGGGACCACATGTTATATCCAATATGAAATTCATACAGATTCCATATAGAAAATAAATCATACATAAATTATAAAAACGAAAGCTTCGGGAGAAGGAAATTAGGTACATACTAATTTCATAAAAAATATACTAGTGACGTGTCATGTGGGTCCACATAAAATGAAGGAGTGAATAAACATTAGATGTTAATAAGTTTATTAATAAGTACATGTTAAGAATATATATATTATTAATAGTGGAAGAAAAAAATGAATAATCTATTAAATGATTGAAAATCAACTCCTTTATATAAATTCTAATAGACTTGTGAAACATATCATAAATGAAAATAAAATAATATATATTTTCCCCAAAAGATATATATAAAATACAATTATACTAACCAAACATAAGTTAAAAAACCTTTAGACATGATATTTACATCTGTTTTCCTCAAGATGGATCCTTTATTAATAAAGGTCAGTAGCCAATTCTATTGGATAATCATAATCACTATAGAAATATTTAACCTGAAACAAATTATAAAAATGTAGTTTCATTTGATAAATTCCCTTACAACACTTCAAAATAAACCATATTAATATTAAAAGATAACCAAATAAAGTTAAACTGAAAATAAATAATCACATTCTCTTACACTAAATTATTAAATAATGTAGATGATTCCAATAAAATTTTAATAGTCCAACTCTTCATGAAACACAAAACTAAAAATGGTTTCAACCATATTAACAACTGATATAATCCATTTATGGTAAAAAATTATTTTCCCTTAACTCATGAATAATATAAATGCACAAAGATATGTTAATATAGAGGTGATTATATGATTATGCTATAATAATACCCATATGAATCCCATAAAAATATACGAATTTTATATTCCTGGCTATGAAATCAATTATTTGGAAAATAGTTTACCAGATTTGAAAAATAAGTCTATTTATTCCATATTTCACAACAAATACATATCAATATATAATAAAAACATATGATATTATTTTCTATTAAATAAAAGGAAACAATACTAATTTAAAAAAAATCCAAGGAAAAATTGAACCATAACAATTCTAAGATAAATGATAAATAAAACACATATAAGACAAGTAATAATAAATTTTTAGAGTATATACCCACTTTAGAACTTTACCAGCATAATTGTTTTTTCTATTTCATAGTCCTTATGATAAATAGTACTCATAGTGATTATTCCCATACAATTAAATTACTCCACCCAACCATTAATTATAGGTACTTATCATTAATCTATCACAATAAATACGTTAAAATATTGAAAACTAATTTACCTTCTTCATGTAGTTTTATAGATGTTCCATTTTGAAAAATAGATCTGTTGGTTTATTCAAATATCCCTAAAACTTCCAGATTTAGAATTATAGTAAAATCAAATAATTAGAAAATTTGTCTCACAAAATTATTCTATGATGAAAATTCATTGTTAAACATTATAAAATAAAATAAACAATTAAAAATAATAAATATCCATCCCTGAATAAATGGTGTATCTTCCCAATAAAAAGTAATGTTATGTTTTGTAACACGAGGAACATGGTAAAACCAACATAAAAACTATATATATTATAAGAACACTAATGAGAAATCAATAATAATCACTTTGATGTTAATCTTATAAAAATGTATTACCATTTGAAGAAAAATAATTAATATGAGTTAATATCTATTTTTTATTTCAATAAATTTTTTTTCATTATCTAATCAATTTTTAAAAATAAACTAAATAATAAAATTTTATAGGTATTTTTAAAAAAACTTAAAGTACCATTTGTTATTTTTAAATGATGATCTTTTGGTGAAAAATGATGGTCCACATCTCTTTTAGAAGCCTACATTTAAACAATTAATATTATTAACAACTGACGTTGAAAAAGATTATAATAGTCTAATATATGAATAGAATTATCATTAATTAAGGGTATAAATGTAAATTTACAAGAATAAGGTTTTTAAATGTGTAATTGGTATGTTTATAATTATGATATATGAGGGTAAAAAAATTGTTTAAATCAAGAGAAATGGTAAGGTACATGGTTAATAAAATTTGTTTCCTTTGATTTAAATGATTTTATTCTGATTTTTATTACAATATTTTTTACTACATTTTACATTTTAAAAAGATTTTTTAATTAAATTTATAGACTTTTTTTTCTAAATCCATTTCCATTATTTGTTTTATTTTATCTTTTTATTATTTCGGAAAAAAATTGATACTTTTTTCCATGACATGACCCATTGAAACCAGTCATCAAAGCTCAAAAATGGAGTACAACAAACCAAGAAAATGTTCTATATCCCCAAAAGATAGATACTAGAACCAATCATCAATCATTAACATGGAGGAATAATTTTACAAAACCTTAAACATGATAAATAGTATATATACATGTGGAAATAACAACCATAAATAAATATTTTGTAATAGAGAGTGATAACGTTCTAAGTACACCCCAAATGATTCTTGATCAAAACATAAAGTACATTTCAAAAATGAATTAGATTATGAGAATATAAAATATGGAAACCAAGTGGTAACTATGGACCACATACCACCATCTCACTACTAGATACTCACACCCACCTGATAGAAACATCACTGCCTCACTACGATGCCTTGACCTTTCGTGTATATAAATACAATATGAAATCTAAAAACCACCATGGTATTGTGAAAGGTGTGAGATAAATTGGATTGGTAGGATCCTACCTAAAAGTTATATATATTTTTTATATAAAACAATTATAATATTCTCATATTGAATAAAAATAAGGCACGATAAATAGCTAAAATGTTTTATATCAAAATCATGGTAAACAACTTCCCCTTTTAACATAGTTCTATAAAAAAGATAGAAACAATAATTTCATATAATAATTCCCAAAATAATTTTTCAATTATAAAATAGTTTATATGGATTAAAAAAATTACAATGAAAAAAAATAAACATTCCTATTATCACAAAATGTTAGGTTACCAAGACCACTATTATCTTAATCAAATACTAGTACACACTCAAGTTTCTAAATATAAGGGCTCTGCCTTAATCATTAAATAATATTCAGTTTTTATAAAAAAATTACTTTCATTCACATGGAGTATATTTTAAGGTTTATATATTTAGAGAATTAACACAAAAAGCATACATAACAGAACCATAAAATATGAAGTGGACACTTCTAATCAGTATATATTTTTTCAATAATATAAAATTCTATCATAAATCATGATTTGTTATCTTAGAAAATTTTCATAACATTATAATTGATTTCTTCTTTTCCCTTACACATCCTTAAATCCTAATAAAAACAATTATAAATATGGGATGAGAAAATTATCTTAGTAAGAGAAGCAAAAAATAGGGAAAATGATAATTCAGTGAACACATGAGAAAAAATATAAAATTTACCTTAAAAATAAATGTTATTTTATAATATGAAATAAAAAGATTTACATGAAATAATACCCATTTTTATCAAATAAAATAACTAAAACCCATAGCATGAAATTAAAACCTAATTTGTAACTCAGAGTATCACCTTAATAAAACCATCTCAAACCACATTTAATTGAAATAACCATATGAATGAATTCAAATATAATCGTTAAAAAATGAATTATTTATCTATAATCGGGATAAAAATTAATAATATATGTATTAAGATCATTTTTTATCTATAATGGGTCTCAAAACATCATATAATCTCTATCTAGGTTATTTGTTACTCTGAAGATATAATGGGTTTCAACCGTTCATATAAGGTATATCAGGCTCACATGTGAGGTATAATGGGGCGCAACCCTTGAATAATCTAAATCATTCTCCCCCATTTAATATAATATTCATGTAATATATCATGAATAAAACACTTTCATCATTAAAACCATTGAAATTGTCTTTTAAAATTTATATGTAAAATACATTCAGATAAAAATACATATTTCTTTTAAAAACCCATTTTCAATACCAAAACACCCTTTTGATTGAAAAAAAGTTTCTAATAAAAAAATAAATAAAAATATATTTTTTTTCATTTAAGGAAACATGAACGCATTAAAAGTAATTAAAAATTAAAATAATATCCACGACGATAGAATAGCCATTGTCATTGTGTGCCTTAAGAATACTACATTCCAGTTGTTGTTTGTAAAAATATTATTTTTTAACCATGTAAGAAGATTTATCTTAAAAACCTTTGAGAATAATTTAAAAAGCTACATAATATTTAATTTATAAATACTTTATTTATATATTAAAATAGTAATGAAATAATTTTAAAAACATGAAAATCAAAGAGAATGATTGGGAAGGAAAACCCTTAATGATTTTTTTTCTAAAATGAATAGCCAACATTCACATGATAAACACTTGAATCATAAATTTAACTCAATAATAACATTATAAAATCATTAAACATCATTATAGTAATGAAATTCATGTTATAGAATGTAAAATATGTTGTATATACACTTTATTGAATAATAAAGGTGCATAACATCAAGATATGTCTCAATGAATGTAGTTAGGGAAGAAATACATTGCCTTGTGTCTAACATGTCATATATATCTTTATAATATTGAATAACAATCTTATGTTAATTATTTAATTTTAGGAGAACCTTTTTCATGTTTATTGTTAATTTTATCTCACTTATTAATAAGTTATATACAATTACTCAGTCAATTAAAATTAACTTGGATTTCTTTCACATATTCGCCTTGTTTGTCAAAACTGACATTTGTTGGTCAACTAAGTTCAAAGAAGTGGTTATTTTAAAAAATAAAAATTAATAATCATGAAATAATCATCATATGTATAAAAAACTATTATTTTATAATAAATCTATAAAAATGGTAACAAAAAATGAACAAATGTTATGATTATGGAGATGATAGGCTATACGTACGCATTAGTAATGTTACCATTTTTTGAATGACCATTATGGGAATATGGTAATAAAAAATTATATCCATAGAATTATAATAATATAATAAATATAATATTTTTTAATCGTATATACTTATATATATATATCATTCTTTTGATGCGATTAAGAACAAATAAGAATCACATCGCTTCGAGGAGGTGGAAGTGTACACATCCATGAATAATGTTTCATCTTTTTTAGTCTCTGATGTTGAAAGAAGAAAGTTATATATTATGCACAAAAAAGATAATGTTTTCATAAATATCATATATATTTCATTTATATCAAATATTTTTATTAAACCTATCCTTAATACATTCCACTAAAATCGTGAATGAATCACATCACTTCGAGGTGATTATAGTCCACTTGTCAACAAACAATGTGATCGTATTCCAAAAATATAGAAAACGAGAAGTTTGTTGTAATATTATTATTAAATTAGAATAAAAACATTCTAATTATTATATATATCATATAATTTTGTATCTTAATGTGGGGTCTTGAAACATCCACATATAAGAAGAATAAAATTCTATCAAACTCAAAAAAGTGTGTAATATAACCCAAGGGAATATTGAAGGAAAATGTTTGAAGGGGAAAATTCATGAAGGATGGATTTATTCTGAGAAGAAAAAATTTCTCTGTGAACCACCACTCTACCTAGAGTTCTATCATTTTTTATCTTACCCACAAATGAAATAGTTTAATGGAGGAGGTAGTGTCGTCGATATCTACGAACAAACCCGTACTCATTTGTGGGGCCGAGGAGGTGATTTTTCCCCCATGAAAAACCATCCCTGAAAACTAAATAGTTCATGGTGTGATGTGGTACCACTAGTGACCAAAATAGAATCTATGTGATTTTTGGGGTCTGGAAGATATTTACACCCCAAAAAATGACAACCACACCTCTGTGAATGAAAAATCCCCACTAACTAAGTTGTTTGCAAGCCAGGACATTCTCCTGGGGCTCCAAAAAAAGAGTCCCAATGGCTCTCCATGGATTACCAACCACAATGATATCAAGTCCCTTCACCTTCTATAAATAGACCCAATGTGTAACACCCCGACCCCAGCTACCCAGAGTCGGTGCATTACTTCGTAACATTGGCATGATCACAAGAAAGATCAAATCTCGAAAGACCGATTGGTTTAGTAGCCTTGGAAACACTAGATATATTCATAAGTTTTACATTACATCATAAAATGAAAAACTAATACAACAACATAATGTTTCCACAATCCACACTATTAACCCCTCATAAAATCCCTGCAGGTCATTCATAACTTACTTCTTCACATCCTGGGAAAAATAAAACATAGAAAAGGGGTGAGCTCAAATGCCCAGTAAGGATAACAATATAGCGGAAACTTTCATAAATAAGAATAAACATTTAAGGAAATGCATTACTAAAACAAAATCCTTTTAAACTTGAACTTCAACATAGTATGGAAAAAGTAAAAATGAAATAATGCCATTTACTTATTCACATGGATATTCTACTAATCGAATAATCACATGCAAAAATCAATAACCACTTTCATAATGTTGGAATGCATAATGCCAGACTATCATAACCACATAGTCAAGGCCTCGTGCCAAGACTACAAATAAGATTTTGTCAAGGCCTTGTGCCAAGACACTAGTTTGTCTCATGAGACCTACCGATGCATCGAGGAGCTATAGCGGGCTCCACCCGTCACTTATTAAGTCCAATGCATTCCCATATGAAAAGGTTTAAACATAACATAAACATTCGTATTAAAACTAGCATACGAAATGTCAATAATTTCACCATAAACTATGAATGGTATAAAAATAGCACATCCATAGTCAAACATATCACAAAACCTTCAATACAATATAGAAGTTTTGTATCATAATAAATCAACTTCAAATAATCTTAAAATCCATCAAAGGATGTTGACATAGATGGAATCAAAATTCTTTTTAAAGAAATATCTCCTTTTATTTTGAAATCATTTAAGATCCATATAAAATAAAACATTTTCTTTGAAAATATTCTTATAAGCTTGTATGGAAAGCTTTGAAGATTTTATAACGGCGTAAAATAACCGCACCTGCCGTATTAGTTAAAAAAAACATTCTTACCTCAATTCTGTCGAAAAGGTTAAAAAGGGCCTTGTTTTGAAAACGACGGAAAGATTCCTTTATAAACCTCTTATAAAAAGTCTAACAAGGGTATAAATGACTTTAACTCATATTTTAGTAAATAGTAAAAATGTTTTAAAATACATTTTTAAGAAACATGGATGTGGATGATAAAGAGATCCCAGTAGATTATTACGTATAAACAACCTCGGATAATGAAGAGATTGTGAAATAACCCTTACCTTGTACTTTTCCTTTGTTGGGGTCGATTAACCTCCTGTATAATGGTGAAATAATTGTTATTAAATTATACAACAATCATATACATTAATATGATATCATATATGATCTTTTAACATTGCTTTATTAATAATATCTTAGTATTATCGTCGTTTTCAGGTGATAATCGATTCGTTCTTCTTAAATGTTTGGTTATGTAATACATGTTTGTAATGGATAGATTAAATCTTATTCATAATCAGAATGATATTAACATTATTTTTAACCCTAAAATGAGAATAATACTTGAATGGATACGATGGAGGATGGATCTCACCGCGTTCGTGGAGACGGTAGTTCGTACGTACGCACGAACGCTACTTCCATTTAATTTTTATTTTAAAAGAATTGAATCCAAATGATACATAGGTATATTACTATTCCAGTATAATATAATATTTTATATATGTTACTTATGTTCATTAACACCATCCTTTATACATTCCATGTGTGGTATGAACGAGTCATATCATTTTAAGGGGGCGGTAGTCCGCACTTCCTCAAATGAAATTATCGTATGTATATACAATATGAAACGAATAATGGTATGAAATAAAATGGAATTACAGAAGCTTATATATAAAATATATATCATTAATATCATATTTAATTACAGTGCCATCATAATGGCCACCATGAGAGGCGGTAAGATGTATTTGAACAATCATCGTTTCGTGAGGCGTTAGTTTGCCATCCACAGAAACATTATGTTCATCATCCATTAGATGGAGTTGTGTGTATGTGTAGTTTGAATCCTTCTTATAACAACATCCTAGTATATTTAGGATACTGGTGTTGTTACAAAATAAAGGAAATAAAAAGAGTTTGGGAGTTGAAGAAGAAAAATAAATGAAAATAATTTAAGAGAAATCGTTACCTTTAATTTAGGTAACTCACTTTGGTAGGAACCAAAGGACTTCTTGAAATGCTTTCTGCCTAAGTGGAAGCTTCAAGGAGGAGTAGAGGGATGTGGGGAGCTTATTTGGGCAGAGTTTGGACGAGCCAAGTGGCTTGAGAGGTGTGAGGAATGAGTAGAAGTGGTCTCCTTTTATAAGGGAGAGGAGGGGCTCTTTAGGAAAGAGTGAAAGTATTACTTTATAATATAATTATATTCGGTTTATAATGGTCCAAAAATCATTGAGGTCGAAGATAAGATGACTCATATTCTAAATAACATCAACCAATAAGAATTGGACAGGTTTTAGATAATATTTTAATCATTATAATCTTATTTATTTAAATGATTTATTAATGAGGTAAGCATTTCATCATTATTGTGTCATTAATAATTTAACTTATTTGATGTCTAAAAATGATAAATAAACTATCATCATGTAGGAAATCTTTTTATCTTTCTAATGAATATTTATAATCGAAAATCCAACATGTATAACCCTATGTAAAAATTGTTCTTCTAAAAGATGTAAGCTTATGCCATTTTTATTTTTATTTTAACTTTATTAATATAAAGTCTCCCTACCACATACAAGTGGATCCAAGGGGTCCCCAAATTGACCCAAGGATGCTCATGGTCGGGTTTGTGTCCACCAATAAGGTTAGGACACGTTTTAGGGTAATTTTGTATTATTATAATATTATTTTTTTAACCCTTATTTACCGGATTTACCCTTAACCATGGTAAATAAAATATTTACCACAGTAATTATTCAAAATGTCTAAAAATAAAAGTTACCTATTTACACAATTTGGACATCCTGATTCCAAATATGGAATCCATTTTTCTAAATTCAAAATACAGAAGTGGCAGAAATTAATTTAAAATTAATTCCCGCTGTCAAAACAAAAAGCGTGTTTTTAAGAGATAATAACTATCAAAAGATTGACACTTGTTTATGTTCGGTTTAATTGTAAAATTATGTCCAATGACCAACATTATATTAAATGGTAAAAATATATTCTAAATATACTTTAAAACCACTCAAATTCATAATTTATCACTATTAATTATTTTGATTAAAAAAGTTGTTTTTAATTAAAATTTAGTAATTTTCACTATTCATCAAAATATGAAAGTTATCTGAAATGTACCAAAATTTCACCTTAGGCTAAATTCGATATTCCGAATCCAAAAATGAAGTCCATTTTCAAATATAAAATATATATAATTTCAAAAAGTAGGTATTACTATTCATAGCGGCTAGTTTGATTGGTTACGGTGTGTTAGAACTCGGTGTTACGTACAACACACGCTAGCGTACCGTGGAAGCTTGGGATGTTTCATTTTAAATTTTTGATGTCCCCATTTAGTCAAAAAGTTTAAAATATAGTATCTAAAAAGGGTTCACTATTAAAATTTGGTAAAAGTGAAATATTGAAAATGAATTTGTTCTTACGTTATGTCTAAGAAACTCATAATATGGATTCTAAAATTATAAGGATTATATAAAGTTTAAAATTTAGTTGACACTATTCATAACCTCTTTTGAACAGCTTGTTTGGTAAGTCATGGTGCGATTGAACTTGGTGTTGCGTGTAGTGAAAGTTATTGAATTATTTTGAAGAAATAACACACTATAAAATCTTGGGGTGTTACATTCTCCCCTCCTTCAATAAATTGCGTCCTCGCAATTTGAAATTGTTCTTCGAAAATAAAAGGTTGAAAATAGAAAATATATTTGTGGGAAAATCCACATCGGAAATTGGGTTACTAAAATTTAGTCTTAATATGAGGAAAAGAGAAATGAAAGGGTCACCACCAAATTATGATCTCGATTAGGAGAACATTGGTGGCATTTAGAGACATATAATTAGAGGAAAAACGTAAATATTTATAGGTAGTGATTGAGATCATAAATCACAAACAAGTATAAAATTGAGGTCCTTAAACTCATCAATCTATGATGATTTGAAGTACCATCGGTTCAACAAAATATAGGGTATTGGGATAACACATTTTTGACGTTTCAAAATATCTTAGTTGAAATCCCACATCGAAAATGAATTAATGATGCCTCTATTTAAAATAAAGAGTGGAAAGTATGAAGATTACCGAAAATAACACATACTAGGGTTCCATGTAGGAAAATATGGATATGGAGGAGAAATCTAACCATCAATTATCTGATGGAGAGTGGTAGAGAACATGGCTATGAAAATGCCAACAATCCCAAAGCCATAAATTAGTGATGATTTAAGGTACCATCTAGGAAAACATTTTTGTTCTAAGTTCCTTATATTAATGTTGAGGAATTTATTTATGAGATTGGATAAGATCATAAGGAGATATACTTACTTTATAATTAGAGTTTTATCCATTAATAAGTTTCTACCACAAACTCATCTATCACTCTAAAAGATAATAGAATAAATTTTTTTTTATACTATTCGTACAGGGTTCCAAAATAAATGAATTTATAATTCATCTACCAGATCTTTAAAAAAACAACATTATTTAATCCAAGACATCTTGTGGGCCAGTGGTAGGTGATACACCCTTGTCGCCCTTCGGTTGCGGGTTCAAGTCTCGCAGCCTTGCCGGACGCGACGGGTTGCCGCCCGACCTCCGGGTTTTCCTTTTATGGAAATCCAAAATAATCCAAACTAGAACTATCCAAAATACTTCTATCCAAACTCACAGTCCAACATTTATAAGTGAGGTAAACATAATGTAGAACCTTTTTACCCCGTAATAGCATATGTATACCTTCATCATGTATTCTTTTAATACACTGAAACATCCTGAATTACCATATTCCTTATTGATTACATTCATGCTCCCTTATTCTATATAGAAAGCTGGATATACTTCATTAATCCAAAAATGTTTTAAACCCCAACAATGATGGAATATACAAATCATTAATCAGTTCCAGGGTAGTCAAGAATATCCAATATAATTTATCCAAAACAATCACATATTATTCCAAAATCACTACCTTAGTATCAGAACTATATTATGATTTATCATTCTCTCAACCATATATTTTCCAAAAATTTATCCTGCTATTGAGTCACTTTTCTTTGTTCCACACAATCTCAAGTCCTTAATGAAATAGTACTGCAGTACAATCCTTATATACTCCATGATTATTGTAATAAGTACATTGTTGATACAACACTCAATTGACATAATCAACATAAGAACTCTAATCATTCCTCTTCATCTGTGGTAGTATCATAACTTGATTATTATCCGATAACATCATTTGAGGCATATTCTGATGACTGGGACATAGGTTCACATAGTGTCCAAACTCCTTGCAAATGAAGCATTGTACATTTGAAACCATTTTCTTACCCTTGCAGTCACGTACTTTGTGCCCTTTTCCTCCACACTTATAACAAACTCCCATTCCTTTCAGGCAAGTTCTAGGGTGTTTCTTTCCACAGTTACCACATATGGGAAAATTCTTCTTTTCCCTCATCCCTTTATCCATCTTTCTCTCTTCTATCCTTTTCTTCTCTTGCTTCCCTTCAAAGCCATAGGACTCAGTAATCTCTTTACTT
This sequence comes from Viscum album, assembly GCA_963277665.1. Taxonomy (NCBI): domain Eukaryota; kingdom Viridiplantae; phylum Streptophyta; class Magnoliopsida; order Santalales; family Viscaceae; genus Viscum; species Viscum album. Next base: position 107,840,607 of record OY728149.1, read on the forward strand.
ATCTTATCAATACATGATATTATTTCTTCATATGATGATAATACATGGGAGACTATTTCTCTTATAAATTCTAGCTTAAGACCATGAAAGATATGATCCTTCCTTCTCTTTGGATCATGTGCATTTCCGGAGTTCTCATTCCTTCTACTGGGCGCCATTTCTAAACAATGGCATAAACTAGATCAGTTTATGAATCAAAATACATAATCCCATACTTATAAAACACTTAACATAAATTGAACTATTTATGGATATAATCCATAATCATAAGAATGTTTTCTTTAAGAAGTATATACTCATAAACCCTTCAAAATGATTTGTAAAGAAAATGAGAGTTATCCTAAGCATATCCCCCGGGAGTGTCGTAACCAAGAGTGCAGCAAGGCCCGTTGTCGTGCACCAGTTCCCGTTCGAGTCTAGCTCAAAGCGGTGTTTTCGGGTTTTACCCCTAGGTACATCTGTGCCAGAGCCGCCTCTACCTGCTCGTATCCAGACAGGGATGTATTGCTCGGAAAACTCACAAAATCTCTACAATACCAAAATTCTAGGAAGTTCTTCTATACTAATCCTCAAAGTTCATCTTAGGTCTACGTGCTCTAATCAGAGTTTATCTAAATCTAGCTTCCAAGGTTTGTACTAAACTTACTCTGATACCAACTGTAACACCCCAACCCCAGCTACCCAGAGTCGGTGCATTACTTCGTAACATTGGCATGATCACAAGAAAGATCAAATCTCGAAAGACCGATTGGTTTAGTAGCCTTGGAAACACTAGATATATTCATAAGTTTTACATTACATCATAAAATGAAAAACTAATACAACAAAATAATGTTTCCACAATCCACACTATTAACCCCTCATAAAATCCCTGCAGGTCATTCATAACTTACTTCTTCACATCCTGTGAAAAATAAAACATAGAAAAGGGGTGAGCTCAAATGCCCAGTAAGGATAACAATATAGTGGAAACTTTCATAAATAAGAATAAACATTTAAGGAAATGCATTACTAAAACAAAAGCCTTTTAAACTTGAACTTCAACATAGTATGGCAAAAGTAAAAATGAAATAATGCCATTTACTTATTCACATGGATATTCTACTAATCGAATAATCACATGCAAAAAATCAATAACCACTTTCATAATGCTGGAATGCATAATGCCAGACTATCATAACCACATAGTCAAGGCCTCGTGCCAAGACTACAAATAAGATTTTGTCAAGGCCTTGTTCCAAGACACTAGTTTGTCTCATGAGACCTAACGATGCATCGAGGAACTATAGCGGGCTCCACCCGTCACTTATTAAGTCCAATGCATTCCCATATGAAAGGTTTAAACATATCATAAACATTCGTATTAAAACTAGCATAAAAAATGTCAATAATTTCACCATAAACTATGAATGGTATAAAAATAGCACATCCATAGTCAAACATATCACAAAACCTTCAATACAATATAGAAGTTTTGTATCATAATAAATCAACTTCAAATAATCTTAAAATCCATCAAAGGATGTTGACATAGATGGAATCAAAATTCTTTTTAAAGAAATATCTCCTTTTATTTTGAAATCATTTAAGATCCATATAAAATAAAACATTTTCTTTGAAAATATTCTTATAAGCTTGTATGGAAAGCTTTGAAGATTTTATAACGGCGTAAAATAACCGCACCCGCCGTATTAGTTAAAAAAACATTCTTACCTCAATTCTGTCGAAAAGGTTAAAAAGGGCCTTGTTTTGAAAACGACGGAAAGATTCCTTTATAAACCTCTTATAAAAAGTCTAACAAGGGTATAAATGACTTTAACTCATATTTTAGTAAATAGTAAAAATGTTTTAAAATACATTTTTAAGAAACATGGATGTGGATGATAAAGAGATCCCAGTAGATTATTACGTATAAACAACCTCGGATAATGAAGAGATTGTGAAATAACCCTTACCTTGTACTTTTCCTTTGTTGGGGTCGGTTAACCTCCTGTATAATGGTGAAATAATTGTTATTAAATTATACAACAATCATATACATTAATATGATATCATATATGATCTTTTAACATTGCTTTATTAATAATATCTTAGTATTATCGTCGTTTTCAGGTGATAATCGATTCGTTCTTCTTAAATGTTTGGTTACGTAATACATGTTTGTAATGGATAGATTAAATCTTATTCATAATCAGAATGATATTAACATTATTTTTAACCCTAAAATGAGAATAAGACTTGAATGGATACGATGGAGGATGGATCTCACCGCGTTCGTGGAGACGGTAGTCCGTACGTACGCACGAACGCTACTTCCATTTAATTTTTATTTTAAAAGAATTGAATCCAAATAATACATAGGTATATTACTATTCCAGTATAATATAATATTTTATATTTGTTACTTAAGTTCATTAACACCATCCTTTATATGTTCCATGTGTGGTATGAACGAGTCATATCATTTTAAGGGGGCGGTAGTCCGCACTTCCTGAAATGAAATTATCGTATGTATATACAATATGAAACGAATAATGGTATGAAATAAAATGGAATTATAGAAGCTTATATATAAAATATATATCATTAATATCATATTTAATTACAGTGCCATCATAATGGCCACCATGAGAGGCGGTAAGATGTATTTGAACAATCATCGTTTCGTGAGGCGTTAGTTTGCCATCCACAGAAACATTATGTTCATCATCCATTATATGGAGTTGTGTGTATGTGTAGTTTGAATCATTCTTATAACAACATCCTAGTATATTGAGGATACTTGTGTTGTTACAAAAGAAAGGAAATAAAAAGAGTTTGGGAGTTGAAGAAGAAAAATAAATGAAAATAATTTAAGAGAAATCGTTACCTTTAATTTAGGTTACTCACTTTGGTTGGAACCAAAGGACTTCTTGAAATACTTTCTGCCTAAGGGGAAGCTTCAAGGAGGAGGAGAGGGATGTGGGGAGCTTATTTGGGCAGAGTTTGGACGAGCCAAGTGGCTTGAGAGGTGTGAGGAATGAGTAGAAGTGGTCTCCTTTTATAAGGGAGAGGAGGGGCTCTTTAGGAAAGAGTGAAAGTATTACTTTATAATATAATTATATTCGGTTTATAATGGTCCAAAAATCATTGAGGTCAAAGATAAGATGACTCATATTCTAAATAACATCAACCAATAAGAATTGGACAGGTTTTAGATAATAGTTTAATCATTATAATCTTATTTATTTAAATGATTTATTAATGAGGTAAACATTTTATCATTATTGTGTCATTAATAATTTAACTTATTTGATGTCTAAAAATTATAAATAAACTATAATCATGTAGGAAATCTTTTTATCTTTCTAATGAATATTTATAATCTAAAATCCAACATGTATAACCCTATGTAAAAATTGTTCTTCTAAAAGATGTAAGCTTATGCCATTTTTATTTTTATTTTAACTTTATTAATATAAAGTGTCCCTACCACATACAAGTGGCTCCAAGGGGTCCCCAAATTGACCCAAGGATGCTCATGGTCGGGTATGTGTCCACCAATAAGGTTAGGACACGTTTTAGGGTAATTTTGTATTATTATAATATTATTTTTTTAACCCTTATTTACCGGATTTACCCTTAACCATGGTAAATAAAATATTTACCACAGTAATTATTCAAAATGTCTAAAAATAAAAGTTACCTATTTACACAATTTGGACATCCTGATTCCAAATATGGAATCCATTTTTCTAAATTCAAAATACAGAAGTGGCAGAAATTAATTTAAAATTAATTCCCGCTGTCAAAACAAAAAGCGTGTTTTTAAGAGATAATAACTATCAAAAGATTGACACTTGTTTATGTTCGGTTTAATTGTAAAATTATGTCCAATGACCAAAATTATATTAAATGGTAAAAATATATTCTAAATATACTTTAAAACCACTCAAATTCATAATTTATCACTATTAATTATTTTGATTAAAAAAATTGTTTTTAATTAAAATGTAGTAATTTTCACTATTCATCAAAATATGAAAGTTATCCGAAAAGTACCAAAATTTCACCTTAGGCTAAATTCGATATTCCGAATCCAAAAATGAAGTCCATTTTCAAATATAAAATATATATAATTTCAAAAAGTAGGTATTACTATTCATAGCGGCTAGTTTGATTGGTTACGGTGTGTTAGAACTCGGTGTTACGTACAACACACGCTAGCGTACCGTGGAAGCTTGGGATGTTTCATTTTAAATTTTTGATGTCCCCATTTAGTCAGAAAGTTTAAAATATAGTATCTAAAAAGGGTTCACTATTAAAATTTGGTAAAAGTGAAATACTGAAAATGAATTTGTTCTTACATTATGTCTAAGAAACTCATAATATGGATTCTAAAATTATAAGGATTATATAAAGTTTAAAATTTAGTTGACACTATTCATAACCTCTTTTGAACAGCTTGTTTGGTAAGTCATGGTGCGATTGAACTTGGTGTTGCGTGTAGTGAAATTTATTGAATTATTTTGAAGAAATAACACACTATAAAATCTTGGGGTGTTACACAATGGGGGAATGAGAGGTAGGGGACCACAAGGCTGATGCGACCGAACATTTGAGAGCCGAAGAAGATGACTGATGATGCGATGCAAATACCGTAGACTCTCCATTTATTTCCTGTAGGTTTGAATCATCCTCACCATAGAAAAAATAAAAAAATAAATCCTCTAGAATCCAAAAACTCATAATCCCTTTGTGAGCACCATTACATGGGGCATAAATGGATGACCTCTTCGCAGAAAAAAATCATCCATAGAAAAAAGCTATGTGGGTGGAACCCACCCTCCTGTAGAAAATCAATGTGTGGGAGGATCCTAGGCCGGTATAAAAAAATTATATGTGGGCAGAACAAAGACCCACATAGAAACACGCTACATGGGTAGAACCCAAGTTTATAAAGCACAATCCTACATAGATGGTACCCTCATCAACATGTAAATATGCTATGTAGAGGGAACCCAATCTCACCTAGGAACATTATACATGGAATGGAGAAGCATAGGGAAACCTAAACTCCAGATCCCATCACTCCCTTATATCATGTCATTGATCCCCATGTTGGCCCATCTACAAACCAGGATGGAATTAAGATAATACATATTCAATAGCCACCAAACATGTATGATAATATTATCGGGTGCATCAGTATATCCAACCGTGTTAACATACCAATGGTAAGAGGATTCTAGTGGGTAAACTCCGAAATAAGTTATACCCTTTGAATGTCCTCGGGATTATATTCTCATGGTAACGAGGGTTCCAACCATGGTTTTCTCACGTCATCTATCAGGTTCCATGTGGTGAGGGAAATTATTAACCTTTCAATTCCCTTTTTATAGGGAATGATTTCCTCCCCCTAAAACTTATTTTAGGACATCCCTCCTTGAGTAAGACCCAATCCAATTTTTTGGGAGGAAAAAAATTTACTTCTAATTTCCTTAGCTCAGGTCCTGACTAGATATATCACCATACATTTCCATCTCAATTAATAAAATAAAAGAGGAGACATTAACTCTCAATTCCCTCTACCTCTCCAATTGGACCGCTACACCTCATCCACCAGCTGATAGGGTGGGATCATGTGATCTATAGATATACTACTTATACTTTTTTCTCACACAAATAATTAATCACGTGGGTTTAATGGTTATAGGAAAGCATGAAATTATCATTATCCCAAACCTCCATATGGGCCTCCTATAAGGTTAACCCCCAACCATGCCCAAATACACGATCCTTCTCTATATATGTAATCCCTAGATTGCACTCAAACATGACTCATATACGGTATAATCCATAGTCATATTCCAAAAAAATGGTCTAGTTCCATGCTTAATCCCCAACCATATAAACCATTTGGGCCTTCTATATGGTATAATCACTGAAAACATGTTTCAACATTCAAGGGTCCATATTCTCAATGAAGAAGTATCAAACGGGAATCCCTTGAGTGTATGCCTCAACTTATAGAACTGTGATACCTTGGATTCCCAACTAGTTAGGATATATAGGAGGCCTCCCAAAGTTCTAAACTGGTACCCAACTCTACCCTATTGTTCTCTTATTCGCATCCCTGGTAGGATTGTATCCACCTAAAATATCATATCTCTTTCGGGCCCCTAGGAACCCTTGGCATAAGTTATATTCCATCCTTATCTTAGAAACATTCACCTAAATGTACCCACCACATGAATTTAAACTAAATTGTAGTGTACTTGTTACCCATCATTAAAAGGTTTCATGCCTTGGGATGTGGAACCGAACAACTTGGGTTTAGATTCTCCTCACAAGGATACATAAGAGGCCCATATTATGGGTTAGATCCTGAAATAAAAGCAACCTCTACCCCCTGGATGACAATAAACTTCATAGTTCATCACAATGTGTCTTAAAACAAATTTCATCCTTATAAATGACCAATAGATATTTGATCTACTCATAATAAGGGTACCATCAATAGAGAACCTCAGAAACATACATATATCCCCAATGATGTAGAACCATAAATACATAAATATGATTTCGATCACATGAATAGTATTGATTAATCATTTCCATATGGAAATCCTTATTATAGAATCTTGGAAATGACAAATGGATTCATTAACAAATCATAAATCTTTAATAGTGTCCCAGAATATGTAATTGTTTCCCCCAAAAATGTTGTGATAAGCCCAACATTCGATCCTCTTGACCAATGTGAGTTCTTTAGTGTCATTGGGAAAGATATCCAACACACACCTATGTTTGGAATGTTTTTTATGATTTTTAACAAATATATGTTCCATTGGGAATTTTTTGATCCACAGAAAAACACTATGGAGACCGTTCAAAGATAGTTTACCCAACATCAGTGATTTCTCACAATTCAACCCTCTATAATAAATCATTGTGAACATCCAGTTATATAAGAAACAAATTGGTGAACAATAAGTGAGATCAAAAAATGTAGAATCTACTTTAAAAGTGATAAAAGATATACTACAGAGTTCTTGTTGGACAATTTTTTTCCAAACCCCAACAATTCTTCAATAGAAACAAAATGGTGAACCTAATGTGGACCCTTAACCAAGGTGACTATGATACCCCTCATCAAGCCCCCATCACATCCTAGATGGAAGAGGACTTAATGAGACCATTAGTTACACATATAGTCCTGAGATGAAAATTTGATGAATTTTTATGAATGTGTCACATATATTACATATACTCTTCATATATATCTTCGATCCATTGGAATATCACTAGTTTTCATAGACATGATGATCATCCACTACACTGGATGGGTCCTCAACCAAATTAAGGATACAATCTACTACCTAATGACTAAAAAGATGGGTTTCAAATGCAGTAGTAAGAAAATACAACCAAAATGGAATTTTACCAACTATAGAGGAAGCAAGATAGGACCTATAGTCAATGAAGACCTACCAGCAATTCTCCCAATGACAACTCACATTCTATGACAAGACAACTCAATGTGACATCTATAATTTTTTTATTATTCTATACCAATATTGTGATAATGAGTTTCATTGATACCTTAGGGAGATATATGAAGTTGTCACTAATGACATAACCACAGAATAACATGGGTCCTTCCCAAGGTCAACTACCAAAAATAATCACTTCCAAAGCCACGCAGCCCAGCATGCTCACCATTAAGAGGATATTAGTCCAAACGGACCCAGGTCCCCATGGAGGCCCTCAATGGGATGCGATCAAACTATCATTAATGTCCCATCATCCTCATTACTAACAAAGAAGAACACAATTAAAATATGTTGGAACAATTTGGGAAGACGTATATTCCTCCATCATATTACGAAGCACATCAGTCATATATGATAGAAAATTATGAGCAGATGAATATCACATCTCGAAAATATGAATCCTGGCATCCAAATATAGTGAAAAATAATATCCAGATTCATATCCCTAACAATGTAAAAAAAATCAGTAAAATACAACTTAAAAAAATTTGAGTGGGTGAAAATTTCTTGAAATTCATATCAATCCCACCATTCAGATATTGTATAGAACCACCACTATATATAAATAACTTTTCTTAAATATGAAAGCCAATTGTCAAATTCAATGAAAAATTACTATTAGATTCATATTCTTTCCAATATACATTAATCAATTCAGTTAAATATGAAGTAAAAAAAGTATGAGCAGGTGAAAATTTCTTCTAACACAGATCATGATTTCCAGTGAAATGTGGCAGCAAACCATGAGTAGAGTGAAATCACTACCCTCAAATATGAACCATTCTAGTCAAATATAGTGGAAAATTACAAAAAGATGCATATCACTGCCAACATACATGAATCCCCTTAGTCAAATAATGTGGTAACCAACTCTAAAAAGGTGAAAAATTATTCTAACGAACATTAATATGACTAGTTAAATACTAAGGAAAACCTAGAGTATACACAAATCCATGCTCTCAAATACTAATCCTTATAGTCAAATAAAGTGGAAACATACAGTTAGATATAATTAAATGTCTAGAAATATCAATCCCATCAGTCTAATGTGATGATAATCAATGAGGAGGTGCAAATTAATTCTTGTATATATGAATCCCACAACTCAAATATGAACAAATTTCAAAAATATGATGGCATATCCTTGTTGTAAATAAGGGGAACACCCCTATTTTTGACCTTGCATGACAGAACCACCAATAATTACTAGAAAAAAATGGATGACCGTAGAATGAACATATTATTTCGAAAAAACATAATGAGAATATATTCCTATTTCATAAAAGTAAATATATCGACACATATTAGAAATGATGGAGGATTGGAACAAAATTCCAAAACATATCTTTCATAATTTTTAATATGAAATCACATCTATAGAAATAACATGGAATCGATCCCACAACCCTGCCACTCAATGTGTGGTGGCGAATCCACCAAATGAGGTGGTAGAATAAGAGTAGACATTAATTACTTCTTCCAACTAGGAGAGTCGTTGGAAATATTCCATGATAAATGGACAATAGGATCAAGAACAAATACATGTTCCAACTAAGGGACACTTGTCCACATTGATGGCCACTCCAAGGCAGGCATATAACTATGCCAAAATTCTGGAAGCTTACCATAATATCCCTTTAAAATCACAAGATACACTCAAACATGAACCCATATATAATGGTGATCAATTATAGAAGGCAACACTAGTTTCCCATAAGAGGGAACCTAAAAATAATTCATGCCAATGGTAGTTGGAAATTGAGTAGAAGGTTGATGACCCTACTCTTCTTGATGCTAGAGAACAATAGGTGATTAGACTTCTACCCATTTCCTCCCAAGATCCCATAAATCCATTATAAAATTATCATGAATCGTTCAAGTTGGTATGACCATATAGAGGAGTCCATTGAAATAGAAAAATGGATATGTTTCTCATTTGAAGATAATTGGTAATAAATGTTGTACCCATTATGTTTTGTCCCCCAAACACTTCTCAATTTGATATTATAGAGCCATTATTAAGTGAATGTATATGTAATATCCATCTAAATATCTAGAAAACCCTCCCACACTTAAAATAAAAAATATTTCCTTATGACGGGTATACAGACCATGTTAAAATATTTACAATGCTTCATCAACAAGTAAACATAGAATCACTTCGGTCGGTACAATGAACACAATCAATGAAGTGATGAAAAGAACTTGAATCATCATGCCACAATATGTTTCAAATGTTGTGTCATACAATTTTCAATTCCCCACCTAGAGTTCATATTTGGGGTGGGGGAACAAGGATATTTACATTTCACCTCATTCCCAATTCAAGAAACCCACTAGAAATCATATCATGAAATTTCATTATTCAAAGGCACCTATCAAGTAGAGATATTTCTTGGGAAATGTTCTATGTAAAATAATAATATGCTTTCAATATGTCTCAAAAGAATCAGGCACAAAGAGATAAATCCATAAAAAACACTTCAACTAGGAAGTTGAGAACATACAATAGGAATCTCTCATTCGGTATCCAATCAGCAATCACTTTTAATTTTATCTAAAGAAATAAATTCAAATAATGATCTCGTATCATATCTATAACATGCTTAAAGAAGGATCTTCGTGATCAAGAGAGTTTCAAAAACAACATTTGGTTCTGTGGTATGGGATCATCCTTCACCCATATGAATGAATGAATTTTTAACACAAATTCCCCCCATAATACCAACATATTCTGGTCGGGGCACAATAATAATATAATGGGACAAACCCCATCTTGTATGGGTGGTGGGATTTTTACCTCAACCACCACCTCAATAGAGATCAATATTTTCTCGTTTGAGGTGGATAAAGAGGAATAAAGTTTCCTAGTCTATCACTCCTCACAACCCACTTCCCCACATAATGGAGGCATATGAATAGGATTCCTAGAGGTTCCCTCAAAGTCACTCTTATCTAAGGATCATTAAGAGGACCATAGAAAATAATGGAGAGGTTCAACAAGTGGTGAAAATGAACCTCTTATCATTCAAAAGACTACATTTCACACAAAGTATTATTTATCAGTGAATTTCACATATATAAATCCTAGAGATAAAAATAAAAATAATTAAAATGTGGAAGAATAAAAATAGTATAGATCTATCCATGTTATAGTATAGATCGAGAATGATTGTGTGTGTACCGATAACCAGAGAATTACCAAGAATTTGGGTGCTTACATGATCAATCACATACCACATCATCAGTGAGCCTCTTCCATTGAAAATAATATTGTCATGGATTTATATGAACCACCTCCTCCACTCGATGAGAACAATATTCTGATTCATGAAGAAATGTTTACTCAATTGGAGGAATAAATGAATGATTCTAGGTGAATCAATGTGGAGTTACTCTGTGGAAGCATTCCTATCAAATATATTCTCTAGGGAAAGGATCAATGTAAACATCCAGTAGGTGTACCACATTAACAAGGGTTCATCCTAGTGATTGGAGTAAGGATTGGACATCCACCCAACCTGTTACATATATCACCAGCACACATAGACCCAATCAGGGATGGATATCAATATTTACATCTAATGAGAAGACAATCAAAATGGGCTCATTAAAAAAAAATAAAAAATTTTATTGGATGGATATACTTCATAAATACTGGGGGAATTGGTGCATTATATCTAACCCATTTCCACACCTATCCATGTTCAGGTTCATTTAGACACTCATTAAGGGTGTATCAATTCAATTAAATTGTTGACATGTCCATTAAAAGTTGTGGAGGAGGGACATATACAAGTCCAGTCAGAACAAAATCATTACCCAGACTGGGTGACTGTAACCCCAGCACCTCTAAATTATTATAGTAATATGTTACTGATATTTAGTGGATCAGGTGACCCATAACAACATTTAATGCACTATGAATCCTATTGTGATCCCCTGATGGGAAATCATGATAAATAAGAAACATTGAATCTGAAATGCCTCATTAGAACCTTACAAGGGAAAAAATGTGTATGGTACACCATTTTGTTAGCTCAGCTAAGCAAAGGATAAGAAGACCCACATCACAGGTTTATCTTCTAGTTTATCTCGATGCTACAGAAGACAACACTCAGTGACCTCTTGAACTACAAAAGGATGGTTTTCTAGAGAGTTTTAGATTTTATTTCGATAGAGAATTCAATAGCATACTACCTAATTCTACCATTCCCCTATGAGGATACACTTTATTTATACATAAATAACCTCTAGGAAAAGCTATAAATGCTACTCAACCTATAGTAATATAAAATAATGTTACGATATTTCTCTTCCAACACACAAATAATAGAAGACTATATAAAAAGGAATAAAACTCTCCTAGTTCCATATAAAATATAAGGAAATATAGAGGTGACATTTATTACACTTAATCACACCTTTATGACCACTCCATCTCCAAAACCTACACCATATCATGTAGCACCCCTACAACATTAACAGCAACCCCCAAATTTGACTGGAAGAACAGAGGGGACCTAGTAAAAATTAATTATAGAAATGAAGTAATAAATTTTACTTGTTCCATGATGGTCACGTCCATTTCTATTTTATAACTTGTATGTTCTATGATTTATTCCATAAATTGGAAGAAAAATGTGATTACCGGGTTTGTCTCATTGACCAAATAGATTATTTCAAAATTCACCAAATACTGGGAAAAGTAATTCCTGAATTCCACAAATTTAATAACCTCCTACATAAAATGATATGTTCTAAGAATGTAAAATTGGTAAGGCCCATGTGTAAGTGGATACTTTTTCCATTGCATCCCTTAATGAAGCAGGTGAGTGGAATTTTTTTATAAGGATGGAACAGATGTTTGATAGTTCGATGACTTAAAAGTCAGTAAATCATTGTCATGGTATTCTCTAGGAATAGTTGAAAGAAATAACTATACCACTAGCTTCTCCCATTGCAACCCATCTAATTTCATCTTCCCTAAAACCCTCCAAAATATGGCCATCCAAATAGTGATTTGAAAAAAATGTAAGGAGATAGTACTGGAACCTCAACCTGCGTCATGGGAAATGTCTACTTTTGACCATCTCATATTTCATAAACTCATAACTGAAAGCACAGACACTACCCCCAAAAATGGAACCACTAGAAAAATTCAACCAAGAATATTCGTTATATAATGGGGAGTTAATCTTTGGTGTAATTAATTGCATTTACTAAATGGATACCTTCGTCGATGAGGAGTATGGATTTGAATCTGAGTTCCTTCCACCAGGTTGGGAAATTAGAGGAAGAGGACACATGGTCCTAGGATACCATGAAAGCCATAGTTTTTATAAGAGACATATGTTTAGCCACACCCATGATCAGACTATCAATGTTTCTGAAACATGGGGAAGAACATTTTTCTAGGTCCAATAATAATAAGAAAATTACCATGAACCTACAAAAATCCTTTATAACCCTATCACTCAGGAATTTCATTCATGACAAGAATTTGTGTCAAATCAATATTCTCAAGATGGAAGACCTGCATAGACCAACACACCTAGGATAGGAGCACCTCCAGCTTTCATCTCAAGGTTTGATCCATCTATATCAAATATTAAAACCACTAAATCTCATGTGAATGATTATCCCCATACTAGGATCCACAAGCCCTTAGACCATAATTAAGTCATTATGAAATAGTTAGCCTCAATACTGGCCAATATATAGATCCAGGATAACCTGATTTTTCCAAAAGATCTTAGGGAAGCCCTCATAATATCATTTTCATGTCCCCATGAGTTTAAAGGAAAAGTTGTCTCCGTTGAAGACTATCGAGTAGAGAATAATTCTGTTTAATTCCATATGGTTTAATCCTTTAAATATCTATATGAATATTCCATTATATATGGGAACATCAGACCCATGTATGTGTCTAGTAGGATAAATAGTGTCAATGATCAGAACATTTCAATTGATAATGGATATGGAGTTAATATCATTGTAGTATGAACACTTTGTTGGTTGGATATGATGATGATCACCTAGAGCCTTACACTATACCATTGCAAAATTATGAAATTTTTTAGAAAAATCCAATGGGCCAAATAATGAATATAGATCAGTTTGGAGAAATCATAGCCAATTAATATTTCTGGTGGTTCGGTAAAACATGACCTTCAATGTATTAATAGTAATTCCATAGTTGCATCAACATGCTGCAATCCCCTCATCGTACCATCAATGCCTAAAATACAAAATTAACGGTAAAATATGTATGTATAATGATAATAAAACCATCTTCAAACATTAAGAGTCACATTATATCGTTGCAAGATTCTATCAACGGAATGGGAAGAAACCCTTGCTTGATAGTGTTGAATGGGAGTTTCCCTAAGGAGTTTAGAAGTGATCCCAAAATACCCATTTAGACAGATCTATGAAGAGTATGTTCAACATATAGACAATATTGAGTTGATGATACCAAAGGAAAACAATTTTTTAGTAGTCTAAAATGATTCTTTGTTGGCCATCGAGTATTGTAATGATGAAAAGTTTGTTGACATCCTACACAACTATGAAATCTCGAATGAAGATGCCATCAATCCATTACTAGAGGTCTAGGAAATGCATACCTAAAAAACTGAGGAACAATATGACCTATCATAACTAAATATTGACAAAGAAAATCATTTTCCTTCACTCCATCATATTAACATTTTCTTTGAAATCATTCACCATCATCGTGTCTAGAAATATTCACTTCATATTTTGAATTTATATATATCACCTCCTCTCGTAACTCTAGTGAACTCACCACAAGACTATATTTACCATCAAAATAAGAGATTTAAGATGAAGAGGAGGATGAATAAGAGGTTGATGTACTATGTTATTCCCTTTAAGTTTTTTTAAGAGGGTATCTCCACCACCATTTATGGGCCCAAATATATAAATATTAATACAGAAATAACCCAGAAACTTATTTAGTTAGCGTAGTTTTTTATTCTGAAGAGAAAGAGGTATATACCAAAAAACTAAACTAGCATTGAGATGTATTCACCTATAACTACAAAAAATTCTAGGTCTTAATCAAGAGGGGCTACTCACTGCCTAACCATGCAAGAGGAGCACTGGGTCTATAAACAAGCTTCCAAGAGACCAAAATCGACACATGATTCCATTATAGAGGGTGAAGTTGACAAGATCATTAGATCCAATTTCATCCAATAATTATAATATCCCATATATCTATTCAATATCATACCCATGAAGAAGAAGAAGAACAAAAAAATACAATCCTGTAATAATTTTAGAGATCTCAACTAGATTTTTATGAAAGACGATTTCCCTATCCTGACCACAGAACTGATCATCAATGAAAAAGTCATATATCAGACCCTCTCCATCATGTATGGCTATTCAGGATATAATAAAATCCTAATGGACTAATATTATTAATAATTACAAACATTCAGGCCCCCCAAGATTTTTTTTCTATCATGTAATTCCCTTTGGCTTTAAGAATGTTGGAAATAAATTCTCACACGCCATGCATCACCTCTTCAAAACCTTCCAGGGAAAATTTTATGAATTCTATTTTGATTTCATGGAGGCTAAATCTTTACAATGATCTTACTACATGAAGGATTTGAAAACTATCATTATCAAATAGTGACAACACAACTTGAAAATGATCCCCTTGAAATGTGCATTCAATATTACTTTAGGGAAATAACTCATCTTCCTCATAAACCTCCACAGATTCAAATTCAATCATCAGAAGGAAAAGACTATCCTTGGCATTTGAAACCCTCAAAACATAAGAGAGTTTATAGGTCTCATAATAAGCATATCATACATTTAAAATTTCATATCAAACCTCATTAGAAAATATTTTTCCTTCACCAGGTTGGTGAAAAGGGGGGGTACATATCAATGGACTGATGATTGTTAGGAACCATTCAATATCCTCATAAAATATCTCTTAATCCCCCCAGTGAATATACAACCTATTGAATGAAGGAGAGTAATGTTTTATATCACATACATAGTATGAAAAACTAGTTCCTTCCTCGCATAAAATAACGAAAATAATAGTGAAATAAACTTTTATTCTCTTATCTGATCTATGATCAATACATAAAACAATTATTAAAATAACCAGAAGAGTAATATTGTGATAAAATTTTAATCTAGAAGTTGAGAAACTATCTACATAATCATGACATTTTTTTGGTCTATCATAGTGACCCACTAAAATACATCCTCAGTCATCTGATGTAGACCAGAAATCTTTCATAGTGGATGGTCCTTCTACTGTAGTTTTACATTCAATTTTTTCCTCTAAAAGAAATCAATTCCCAAACATTAACAAATTTTCTAGAATACCACACCTTAGTAGAAATGACTTCATTGGATATAGAACTACACGATGAGGATGTATTCTCCGTTGAAGAGGACCCCCGGATATGGGAAAGTCATTTTGATGGTTCATACAAAAGCCCGTCATGAAAATGGATAGAGGAACCCGAGATCAACAAAATGGGACCGTGAGTCATTCTCATATCTATATTAAAGGCCGTCCAACCTAACTCATTATTATTGTTTGAGGGGTTCGTGAACAATAAAGTAGAATATCAATCTCTCATTTTAGGTCTAAATTGGTCACTTCAAGTACAATCCAATTACTTAAAGATAAATGGATATTCTGAACTAGTCACTAAAAAGGAAAATGATGGTTATGATTAGAAGAAAGAAGAGTTAATCCTTATAACTACCCTCTTATGGATGTTAATATCAGAAGTCCCTTTGGATAAGTCATTGAATCATATCCCATGGTCACAAAATTAGATATCCAATGACCTAGAAAATGCATCCACAACTCTTTCCAATCTTGGGTGGGATGAAACACTCAATATTATTGGACATTTCCATATATTATCACCATTTATTCAATGACACATGTAAGAGATTAATTAGATTAGTCCAATATATTAACTATACAGTCCTACCACTGGGTGAATGATGCCAACAATAGGCTACCATAAAAATTAGAGAACACCCACCAGAAAGAGATGGTAGAGAGAAAATATGAAGGAGAGAAATTAACAATGTTATATATAATGGAAAAAATATCAAAAATATGTCTATGAGAGGATTCTTGAAAGGGGTAATTCTCAGGTGAATCAATGAGTAAAAGAATTAATCTATCATGAAGTATTTGCAATATTAGCCAACGGGTCTCACCAATCATGACATAAGGATTCCCACCAAATTCAATTTTGTGGGTAATACTGGCTCACTATAATGTAGGACAACACTAAATTCCCCAAGAAAGTGCCATTACCACCCAGTTCATCCTGATATCTTTCACCGACCCCCAATGTTATTTCACATTGTCAACTAAATTTGGAAATTTTACATATGTGTAATGGATCTCATGGGACCGTATCCTATAATTATGTCCAATATGTTCAAGTACATCCTTTGTGATAATGTATTCTTCTCCAAGTATGAAAAATGTATACCCCTTAAATAAGTCATGTCAAGGAACATTTTCAGCTTTTTAAAATCCAACATGAACACAAAATCTAGCGTCTCCTAAAAGATAATAATAAATAATGATACCAATTTCTATTTTTTGAATTGGGGAAACTATATATAGAGTATGAAATCAATTCTAACAATTCATCCCACCAACATGTAGTGCCGGATTGAAAAATAGAGTCCTTCGGTAAGAACCTAAAAAAGATACTCCTTAAGATGGTATATCAGGATAAAAAGTCTTATCCGGACAAGCTCTTACATGCCTTTTGGTCTTACTATACCATGACATGTACTATCACATTTTTACCATACATTCATATTAGTTGTGGGCAGAGGAGATCATTCCCATTAATGTTCTATTTTTTTCTCTTCGCATACCCATAGCTGATCAATTATCCATGGACGATAAATCTCCAAAATGGATGGATGAATTGGATCAATTGGATGAGAAAATATTATATACCTTGAAATAGTTAGAAGTCAGCCAAAACCACATTGTTTTATCCCTTAACCAAGGGGATCACCTCCAATATTTCCTCTGAATAGATATGGTGTCAATAATTAGGACTACAATGATCCTTCGAAAGAAGCCGCTAATGTTGGAACCAAAATCGTTAGGAGCCTATTCCATACATAATGTCAAACCGAATGGGGAATATCCAGTAATTTAAATGGTTGGATAGCTTCCCACAAACCCTGTAAACACATGGTTCATGAATTTTTATTTTGTGTAATCACAAGACAAATATTCTATATCCACATGAAAATAAAATTTATTGAAATCTACTTGTCCACATGATACTAAATCTTAATGGAATAGTCTAGTCCACGTAAAACAAACCTGTATTGAAATCATCTTTTCCACATTATGAAAAAATATATAGAAATCATCCTAATCAAATAATGATAAACTAAATAAATGATATTTATATTCATATGATACTAAATTGTATCTAAATCATACTTTCCACATGACACAAAATAGAATAGAAATCATTCTTTCTACATGGCACAAAACTATATTGAAATAATCATTTCCACATGATTCTTAAAATTATTAAATTCATCCTAAATGATTGATAATAAAATTCTCGATAAATCATATTTATTGAATGATAATAAATGTAATGGTATATTTTCCTAGATTAAATGTATTAAAAAACATAATTAGCCATTCTCACGTAACCATAAAAACCATGAAAATGAAGTCCATGTTACATGAAAGTAAACTATATGACACAAATTTCCTCACCTCATGATCTCAAACACCATATAAAATGATTTTTTAGTCATTAATTCACCATAAAAATGCTATATCTAGGCGGTAGAAAGATGAAATTCCTATGTCCAGGCATAAGAGACAGATCCACATAAGTAGTATCTTCATCAACAACCATGTATGGATTGATTCCAATCATCACATAATATGTAGTGACAGCAATACCTCTTATGGTATTCCAAACTGCATATTTTTCCCCATTCATATCATCCAGATTGCATGATGTTAAATTTCATGGTACATTATCCATGCCACAAGACAATTAAATCCATGAAATTGATTTTCTCAATGTAAATATTTAAACTGTGAAACACCATAATGTTCTCACTCAAGGGAACATCTACCCTGACAAATGACATATAACATGATGTATTAAAGAACTATGTACTATTTGAATTCATTCTACCTAGGATACATAGTGATTCTTGTATTCTATATCCTGGTGTTACCACCTAGAGAAGTAAGATAAATTTCCCCTCACTACGTGCACGTCAAAAATACTAAGGGATATTTCATTAATAACTACATGTGAATTGAACCCCATTCTATGGTAAATGTAGTGACAGGTAGACATCATGACCTGTGCCAAGCTGTGAAATAAAATAATTTACCCTCTACAGCATAAAAACTAATTATATGTAAGGGAATCTAAAGCATGTCCTATTTTTGTTACTTTCATGGACAAATGCCCACACCTTTTATAGGATTCTTAAATGTGTAGGGAAAAACATGGACAACTATATGTGAATTGATTCAATCCTTCCAATGATAATTAGTGAGACCTGAATCTCTAGTTTCGAATCTTTTTTGCAGTGTTCCCCCTTTTTTGCATAAGGTAACCCTTATCCTCACAGTATAATGTTAAATAGGAAGTGGACCTAGAACTATGTGGGGATCTATTCCTTTCATTACAAGATATTTAGTGATGCATGAATCTCCAATCATGGGTCCAACCTCATCCAAGGAAAAAAATCACATCCTCCCTATGTACTGATCAGATCTATAGAGCACATTTTTAAATAACTAAATGTCCATGGATTCTCATTATAAAGCGATATGTAGTGATCCACAAATTCATTATCATGGCCTAGCCACCACAAAATCAAAATTCCCATGTCCCTCATTTTTTTCCTTTGTATGGAAGAATAATCATTTTCCACCCCCTATTTCTCACACTGAGCCTAGACCACATATTCATAGGAGTTTTGGTAGTGGATTCCCCATATGATCAAGGAATATTGATCAAAATCCTGGTTTACATGGTCATCGTAACAATAACTTAGGAGAAACACAAATTTTCCATGTTATACTAGGTTAAACATTAGGTAAAAAGTCCTTATACCATGCCATAAATCTACATGGATCCACGACATCAATCTTCTTCATATCGATTAACATAATCTCTCAACCATTTACGTTAAACTACATGGTACAACAATAAATATGTGTTGATTGATTATCCTTTTGAAGAATTAAATATTTATACATTTACCTTGGGTCCCTGTCGCATCCATTGGCAGAAGAATGAAAATTAATGCATGTATCTCTTATATGAAAACTGAGATAGATGTAGGAGATATAAAGTTTGAGTTCCTTATTTCGGAATTTATCATGGGCATAGAAATACCCCAGCCCACATATGAGTATGACCTATGTATGTAATTACATACTCCATGGATATTCACAGTTTCGATGTTTCATATATAACTAAGCATATCCCTTCCATTTGTTCCCCGGGTAGTTTCAGATCAATTCCATCTTCCTCTGGAAATATGAGATGGGAGGGTTCAGTTTCTTGAGGATACTATTGTTTGACTATGAATAATATTACCATGTTGGTTCTAAATTAATTTTCCAAAAAAAAGGCACATCCACCAATGGATAATTCATCCTCATGAGTGTTTTATTTTATCTACGTAAGCCCATAGATAATTTTCCCCATTTAATTTCTCCATATCATATAATCCCTCGAAGCATGGTTTATGATTTATTCTCCATCACGTTTGATGCATTTCAGAACATCCCAGCCCGATGATCCTTCTATTAATCATTGATTAAAAAACACATGGTCTTAGATGTATGACACATATTTATAAGACCTAACCATGACTTCATCGCATGATCTTACACTGCATGACCATTGTCTTAGTCTAATGACACAAAACATTGAACTTCGTGAGAACTACATATAATATGGTTGTCATTTTTAAGAGATATTTTTTGATGCCCGGATGTTAAATATTGGGTCTATCATTGAGATAAAAATATCTCACTTGACTAATATATGGTTCAGATATAGACAATAAATATCTATAATTGAACGTACATAATACCCAGAACTATTCCTATCATTATCCCTACCACTTCAAGGTATATTGTGACACCCACATATCTAATCTTGGGTCCATATACAATTTTTTTTAAAAATACCATTTCCCTCTACCTGGATTAGTCATGTAGGGGGAACATAATGAGAAATATGAATATCCCGATTATCTCTTTGAATGGATACGTATCTAAAATCATATCTTATATGTCAACCTTATCACAAAAAATCCCCACACTCATATAAATGACCTATATTTTCAAAAGATATTCTAATTTGAGCCTCACCCAATTAATGAACTTATATCCAATGGATAATTCCCCATGACCACACAAGAGTTTGATCATTGTGTGGGGGAACTATCATATAGTTACATATGTATTGATTATTACCCTCGTGAGATATGTAGTGCCACCCAATACTCCAATATTATGTCTATCCCCATGAAAAAAATTCCCCCTCTCATTTCATGGGTCAGACCTACACGTGGAACCTTCTATGTCCTGCGAAAGGAAAAATATTTCTAACTGATCTCTATAAATTTAGTCTTGAGTGCTTTATTCATTTTTAACTACTTTCATTTCACAAACCAAAATCTATGTTTGGGATGTTCCAAATCTCAATAAACATCAACATCCATCAAATATGGAGGGTCAATGTCCTAAGGAAACCTCTATTTGAATATGACCAATATGCCTAAGTTTCCTATGCATATGTTTCCCAAAAAATTCCATTAAACCAAATGAAAATTCATCTTCATGAGATAATTATTCTACCACCATATGCCCTAATGAAATTTTCATCCCACATCACTCCTCATATTAAAAACACCTTGGATTATATCTTAATATTTATCCCCATAATTCCCAAATATGATATAATATTAATGAAAAATTTATCATGTAAATGGAAAATGATTTATCCCATTATAAAATTCAAATGACATTCAACTATAACCCTTGAAATCCCTCACCATAAGACATTAAACTACAAGGTCCATTTCCTAGTTGAATAATGTTAAACTAAAAAACAATCCATCCTTCCATAAAATATAACATATTTTTATAGGAGTGGTTTCTCATTCATGGAGAAAGCTCCTATAGATACGCTCATTTTTTTCAGACATCATCCCTTGGATAATCCACTCATCATGGTCTTAGGAAATATGAATTTTTGAAAAAATAACATGTCCATTAATGATATAGTGTGAGTGTTCAAAGTAAACCATTGTTTTTATAATCATAACATACCCTATTAGTCTATTTATATGTTTCCCAAAAAGGGACCCATCAACCAAATAAAACTTTTCCCCAAGAGAGGCTTTTCCTATATTTATACACCCCAATAACATTGTGTTGGAAACCATTGTTATGGTTAATACCCATGTACTTTCCCCATATCATGTCTAAGAATTAGATATCACAAAATAAGGGTCAATAAAATTCCCAAATTAATTTATGAAAATAATTTGGATATTCTCATCCATTAATACCTATCTAGGCCCTCACCCCACAATTCACGATCAAATATGTTCGACATAAAATATCAGTCTTATTAGTTAGGTTTCTAATAATAAAAATTTCCCATAAAAAGAGACACAAATCTCATCAGGGGGAAAACCTAAAAATGTAACACTAGGAAAATGTAGGGGATTAATACGTTAAACACACACTCTTCACTATATGGGAAATAATTCATTGATCAAAAGAAAAATAAGAAAGAAAACATATTGTGTTTAAAACCTACAAAGGGATATCAAATAAAAATTCATGTTATGCCTACTAAGCCCACACCATAGTGTAATTAGTAAATGATTAGGGAGATAGATGAAAAGGCTCAATGTGCATTGGGATTCCCATTTGAGCCTATAAATAGTAAAACTACGCTTGATGTGTCCCTTGGATTGAAAAAACATGGAAAAATATGGTCTTCAATCCAATTAAACTATAGACTGATTATTCATATGAATCACCTTCTCTTCATCATGATCAGAGAAAATTCCAATGGTGGAAATTTTTTAGGCCCAGAAAATTCAATATAAAGGAAGAATATAATTCTATCAAACTGGGAAAAGGGGGAAATATAACATAGAAAAATATTGGTAGAAAATGTTCGTTGGGGAAAAGATGAAAAGGATGGATTGATTCCATTAAATACCAATCAATTCTCTGAACCCTACTCTGTATGGAGTTCCCCTATTTTACGAAGTGCACATAACTGAACTATTTTATTTGAGGAGGTGGTTCCATCGACACTCATGAAGGAATCCACGTTCATTTGGGGACTAAGGTGGATATTTATTCCACCATAAATGACCACCCTTGAGAACTAATTTTTTTGTGGGATGAGGCGGTACTACTGGTTCTTGTAAATGTAAAAAATTCATTTTGGTTCCTGGTGGTGATTTCCAACCCCACAAATTATTTCCCCTCCCAAATGACCTCTCCCCACCGACTAAGTTGTTTGTGGTCTCAGGAATTATCGTTGGGCTCCTACAAAAGAATCTATATATCCCACCACAGATGATTGTCGAAGATTGTATTTGGTCCCTCATATCTTGTAAAAATGGACCCTATGTGGGATAAAAGGAAGATGACCACAGGGCTGATGATACTAAATTGATGAGAGCTATTGGAGACAATCGGCATGGTAGTATAAAAACTAGAGCCTCTCCATCTATTCTAATCAAGAGAAAATATACAGTATACCCATAAAGAAGAAATAATAAATCTTCTAGAATCTGTGAAATTAAAACCCCTTTATGGATACTATTCTGTAGGGAATAAATGGACATGCCCTTTGTGGGAAACATCCCACATAAAAAAAACTCTATGTGGGTGGAACCATGCCCCATAGAAAAAAATTCTATATAGGAAGAACTCAACCCCGCGAAGAAAAACACTACATAGATGGAACCTTTCCTCATGTAGAAGCAGTCTACATGGGAAGAACTCATGTCCATGTAGCATAAAACAATGTTTAAGGCACCCTTAACAGTGTCATAGAATTTTAAGTAGAGGGAACTCCATCCCGCCTAAGAACCTGCTACACGGAATGGGGAATCCACGACAATTTTACAATTTTTCTCCCATAACTACAATCCATAATGTATTTAGTCCACATGTTGGACCCTTCATGAAGTAGTCTAATGGAATCAGGCTAAGGCCTTTTCTGAAGCTTCTGAACTTATATTTGGTGGCGGAGTGGCATTCTTGTAACTACAAAAAGATAAACAATATTAGGAGGTCTCCATTACATCAAATTTCTCCAATAATGACCCTTTTATATCCAAGAAGGTATATGGTCTAATAATGGCTATAAAATGTATTTTGGACAATTTTATAGGTGAGTTTCTCCCATAAGATTAATGTTATCCACTAAGTAAACTCATTTTTACCTTAATCACTGTAATTAATTTAATTTGTCTAATCAATTTATTGGTTCTAAAGAGAAGTTAATTTTTTTTAAATTATATATTTTGATTATTAAAAATGTTGTATAGATTTTTTTAAATAAAATATTACATAAGAGTCAACATTTAATTCAAAATTAATCATGTAGATGGAGTGAAACAATTACCATTTAAAGTAAATAGTTTAAAAGTTATAAAAGTTTTTATTAAAATTTCAGTATAAAATTGATTCCAATGAAATAAATTAGATTGAATTATGTATAATTGAAATAATTATACTTTAAAACCAATTCAAAATATAATTTATAATTTTATATTAATTATATGAGATCTTAGTTTTTAATTAAAATTTATCATTTTTGAAAATTCATCAAAAAATGAAACTACACAGAAAAATTTCAAAAAATCAGCCTAATATAATTTTGACATTAATATTTAGAATAAATTGTTTTATCGAATAGGTTTTATAAATGTCTCAAATTAGTTTGGAAATAAATATTCCACTAAAAGGCCATAAAACTGCGTCTTAGAAAAATATAGCATTTGATGCTTAAATTGGATATATTCTTTTCTTACTCCTATCAAATATATTAGCTGAATGTCCTAAATTTTACTGAATATGTTATATAAATATTTAATTAATATTGATTAATAATACTAATTAAATTAATTTATTAAGACAAAATATCATTTTCCACATAAAAATAATTATTCATAAAAACACGTTCTTTTTATTCAATTTGATATTTATATTCATTTCTAATTAATTGGTAACAAATGAGTTAATTTTATAAACATGAGTAAATAAAATTTTCATAATTTAGTTAGTTTTATTCATTCCAACCATTAAAACAACTATGTGTATACTATCATAATAATTTTCATAAAATATTATTGATTGGTAAAACACAGTCTTGAATGTAATAGAAGTTATATAAAAAACTCAATATTACATGTAATGAAATATTATCTTTGTATTGTGTGTAATGAAAGATAAACATTATATTTAATATAGCTAAATATACTAATGAATTTAAATTATTTTTTAATAATATATTTCATAAAATATCACATTATAATATCATTCCCCCATAAAATTAATTTCTCCCAAAAAATACAGCTTTCTTATCAAAGATTATAAATTTTCATAATTACCTCATAGAAAACCAAATTATAAAGGGTTGATAAATCATCATCTTAAAAAGAATGAAAATTTGTATAAAATCCATTGAAAAAACACATTCATGATTTCCAAATAGATTAATATAGGTGGGAATGAAGAAAAATTGTATGTAATATAGAGATTGATTATGGTCATTAATAAAAAAAGTGAATTATCAATAGAATGTTCAGGGCCTAAAAACTAAAAATATGTGATGATAAGAAAGAATATAGATTTATTAGAAATGAATTTACTAGGATATAAATGTTTTTAATAATCTATTGCAAAGAGTTGATGATTAATTTAACTATAAAAAAATATGGAGATATGCTTTCTTGTTATATTTATATTTCATAAGCACAATTTCAACATAATAACAATCCCAAAAATATGATAAAAATCCCAAAAAATAACATTAATCATCAAATATCATATAAAACCTAATGTATTTAAATACCTTAAATCCCATTTCCAAAAATTAAAGGAATACATCTCATTAAACTAGAGCTTTACATAAACATAAACCCAAAAAATGATATACAAAGAAATACATAATAACTTAATTATATCATCACATAAAACACTATAAAAACTATCTAAAACCTTTAAATTATGGTTAATTTTCAAAACATGTCGATCTCGTAGGGGCTTTCACCACTTCACTCGATGTACCAACATAAAATTTCAAGGTATAAAATGATTTTCACCCCATTTAGCTTCAAATCATTATTATTTCTACCCTGAGTAAGTATATTCAGAAAAAAAATATCATAATGTATAGAATCATAGAAACTAAAACTTCTCACAGTTGAATGTTTTACTATTATCTCATTCCTGTATTGTTTATTCCTCTTTTCATGGAAATCATGAACCTTATAACCAATCTTATCACATAGATAATAATTTCCAGATCCAGAAATACATTCTCCAAATTGTATTTTAACACACTTGGAATGATTTTTTGGATTACCTATATAATTATTAGTTGGTCTTTCTAATATTTCCTTCCACCTTGTCCGTTTCTTCCTCTTGTTATATCATGGGAAATTAGTGTAATAAAACTCTATATCATCATTCTATGAACAAGAAATAACATCCTAATAACTTTTAATTATCGTTTTGTTTATTTTATTTGTGATATTAATTTTAATCCTTTGTAAAATATATTAGTATTACTATCAATGTCTGTAATAATGTCTGAAATATATTTAGTCAATTTTCTGAATTTTACCGCATATTTAGCCACAAAACCTTTATATTTTTCCCCAATTCAAGGGATTGTTTCTCTATCCTAGTTTGGTCATCCATGGGGAAAAATTTCACAATGATATCACCCTTAAATTTTTTCTATTAAATTTAATAAAAAACATTTTTTTCTATGGTATTATTAACCAAATACTACAATAGGTTGGCTTAACCTTCAATATGATAATGGAAATAGTTACCTATTGATGTTCTTAATATCCAATGAAATCAATTATTTTCTCTAGGTAATTGATTCATCCTTTTAATACCATTAGGTCATATGATCTATTTTATGATGGGTGATGTTGTCTTATAAAATGATACACTATAGAAATGTTCTATTTTGGTATATTGGTTTCTTATATTGCATCTATACCACCACCATTAATATCTTGTTTCAACTAGACCATAAAATAAATAAACTATTCTGTTCCAATTCCATCCAACTCAGGATAATGATTTTGAAATATATTTCCGACTCATTACCTTCACACTCCATCTTCATTATTTCCTCTATGTAAAACAATTCTACGGAAATATTGTTCAGATGATGAAAAATTTAAATAAAAAAATTAATATCATTTAAAATTAACAATAAACTAAAATATTATAATAGCCTGATATTAACATTATTCTAGCATCCAATGGTTTCAAAACAGTCCTTCAATACCAACTATAATTCCCCAACCATAATAATTATATAATATTGAGTTATGTGAGTAATTTTAACTTATTTTAAATTGATAAACATTATAGGTTTATGTTTTAGATAATTAATCCATAAATCATACATAATGAAACTGTAAAATAAAAATTGATTTCTTTTAATCAATATCCCTTTTTTCTGGAATATAATAAAATTTAAATAAAATATTATTTTTTTATAAAAAGTATCCATAAATTTAATATTGAATTCTTATTTTCCATCATATATCCTTAAATACTGTAAAAATCAACTAGAAATATATGATTACCACAACATTATAAAAAGAGATAATAAAAAGGATAACCAATAGTCTAGTAAACCTAATAGAAATCATATAATCTTTACCATTATCTTCAATTTTCATTATGTATACAAAATAATAAAATTCACATGAAAAGAACACATCTTCTTCAAATAAAATCATTAAAACTAATCAAAATAATATTAAACCACTTTTGGTAGCATGAATATCACTTTCATAAAACCCTTTCAAAAACCTTTTAATTGAAATAATAATATGGCTGACTTATAATATAATCATTACCCAATTAATTGAAGATCTATAATGGGGATCATCATTTTTATAAGCTATATTAGGCTCACATATGAGCTATAATGGGGATTAACCTTTTGTATAATCTACATAGGTAACACCCATTTGTCATGAGCTATAATGTGTCTCATCCTTTTGTATAAGATATATCGTTCTCACCCATGAGCTATAATGGGGATAAAACCTTCCTATAATCTATATATTGAGCACCTATTTAATATAATATTAAAGTACCATGTCATTAATAAAAAATATTCATCATAAAATTCATTGAAAAAATATTTTTAAATTCATATGAAAAACACTTTCACATAAAAATTATATTTTCTTTTAAGAACCCATTTTCAATTCAAAAAAAACCTTTTATTTAATTAAAATGTCAAAAAAATCCCATAAATATAAACAAGGTTTTTCATATAAAGAAAAATTAAATATCCCAAAAAAATAAAAAAATAAAAAATCTCCATAGTGAAAAAAATCATTTCACTATGTACGTTAATAATAGAACATTCCTTTGGTTGTTCATCAAAACAATACATATGAAAAATAAAAATAATTTTCTTAAAATAATTTGAAAATAATGTAAAAAGATATCATAATTTTTATTTCATAATATTTTATGTCAAGATGAAAAAAATAATAAAGTCATTTTAAAAACATGGACTTGGAAGATAAATAGTTATAATTAAAACTCTAAAATAATATTCTTTTTTAAAGAGAAGTCCATTATCTCTAGATAAGCCCTTGAGTCATAAAACTCACTAAACAATGAAATTATAAAAAATTAAATGTAACAATAATATTGGAATTAATGTTATAGCATGTGAATGTGGTTTTATATAAACATTATGAAATAATAAAGGTGCATAACATCAAGATATACCTCAACGAAAAGAGATTGAGATGAAGTCCCTTACCTTGAGTCTGACTTTCCACGTGTGTTTTTATCATCATGAATATTAAACATATGTTAATTTATTATTTTCATGATAAAAATTTTTAAGGTTTATTAATAATTTAATTTAAATTATTAAAATTTTAAATACAATTACTTCATAAATTAATAACATGTTAGATGTTTTGACCATGTTCCTCTTATTTTTCAAAACTAACATATGTAGGTAAACTAAGGTCAAAGAGGTGATTATTTAAACATATAAAAATTATTAACCATAATATAATCATCATATTTATACAAAAATTATTCTTTAAAAATCAATCATGGAATATGGTTATGAAAAATTAACCAATGATATGATCATGAAGATGGTAGGTCGTGTGCACGCAAGAGTAATGTTCTAATGTTTCAATGATTAGTATAGAAAGATTGTAAGTAACATTTATCCATATAGAATTATCATTATATCATTAGTAAAATATTATTTATTTATATATCACTATATATATCTATGTGTGTATGTGTGTTCAATTCTTTGGATTTCGTAATGAAAAAAAGAATCACATCGCTTCGAGGAGGTGGTAGTCCACATGTCCATGAAGGACATTATGACTTTTGGGCTTGTTAAAATGAAAGAAGAAAGTGATATAGAAAATTTAATTAACATAATTATTTCATTATATTTATATTAATTTCATTTATATAAAAAAAATTTTGAACTAATCCATAATATATTCCATGTAATTTGTAAACATATCGAATCTATTTTGGGAGGTGGCAGTCCACACATCAAGAAATCGTGTTATTGTATTTCAAAAATGGAAATAATGAAGGTATGGTCTATATATTAAATAAATAATCATAAATACATCATAAATACCATATATATAATATAAAAACAATATTTCATTCATTATTACGAACCAAGTGATGTGGTACTAGAAGAATAAATGACATGAGTTCGTGATCCGATAGTCCACCGTACACAGGAACAATGATTTCATATCGCATTTGACTGATGTGTGTGAAATTTTAGGTCATATAAATAACATAAAAACATTTTATTTTATTTAATATATTGATTTTATATTATAATAATGATATAAATATAATTTACATGGTGGAGAATGAAAAAAAACAAAATTGAATGTTGAAGGACATTAACCACTTTCAGGTAACTCCTATTGGCCTGAAACAAAGGGTATCCTTGATTTTCATGAGTAAAAAATTTAATAATCTATGATTATAAAAGGGATTTTTGGAGTTTATTTGGGTATTTTTTCGATGAATAATGTATCAATATGTGCTAATATATATAGAGGAGGAGTGGCGTTCTTGTAAATACAAAACAAGTAAACATTATTTGGAGGTCTCCCTTACATAATGATAACATAATAATGATCCAATTTATATATATTAGTTTATATGGTCTATCTATGACTATAAAATGGGGTTTCGACATGGTTTAGGTCATCTTTCCATTTATGATTAATTTTTATCCACTAAGGAAACTAATTTTTACATTAATCATTGCAATTAAATTTAATTATTTTCACGGATATTTTGTATAAAAACTAATTTGAACTCAATATAAATTATAAATTATGATGGATCCAAATTTTGGGGAAATTTTTAATATTCCAATCCTACAAGTGGATTAATTTAATTTCAAATTAATCTTACAAATGGGAAGAAATGATGAGTTTTATAGAAAAACGATCAAACACGTGATGATTTTCAATATCCCATTTCAATTAAAAATTGAATCCACTGATGTAAATTGGATTTATTAGTTTATTACTTAACTAATTATTCATTAAAACCAATTCAAAGTATAATTTTAAATTATAAATTATTTATATGAAAATTTAGTTCTCAATTAAATTTAGTATTTTTATTTATTCACAAAAATTGATTCTTCTGAGAAAAATTCAAATTATTTAAACTAATTTCCTATTGAAATTATGATTTTAAACAATAATTTTTTTATCAAATTTAATTCATATAATTTACAAAATATAGTTTCGAAAAATGTTTCCCATTAAAAGTTGTCCAAAATGTCTTTTAGAAAAATAAAGTTTCTTATGATTAAAATTGGATTTATTCTTATCTCATCACTATAAAATATATTGGATGAATGTTAAAATATTTTAATAAATTTATAATATATATTTCAATAATACAACATAATAAATTTAATAAATATAATTTATTAAAATAAATTTTTTTTGGCACATAAAAATAGTTATTCATAAAAACACATCTTTTATAATAAATATGGTTTTAATTTTCATTTCCAATTAATTTTTATCTAATGAATTCATTTCTTAAACATGTTAATGAATATTTTCATAATTTAGTTAGTCTTATTCACTTATTCCATTCCAACATCATAGTGACTACTATCATAATAATTTTAACAATATAATATTTTTAATTAAAACAGAGTCTTCTGTGTATTATAAGTTATCGAAAAAACATGATTATTCATGTCATGAAAGATAAACATGGTGTTGTGTGTATGAAAAGATAAAATTCATGTTTCTTGTAACAAAATATATTGAATAATTGAAATAAAGTTTAATTATTATATTTCAATAAATCTTGGGATTTTACACTATAACTGATGAACCCAGTCTAGGGAATAGTGGATCGCCCCAAAATGTGAACCCACTATAATGTATATCAAGAATTATAGCAGATATATATTTTGAATAGTGTTGTATGAAAACAATATAAATTGAAACTTCTTGCAATACAAATTTATGGGTTATAGTGGGACACTGCCCACATAAGTACCCAAGGATCTCATGTGTAGAATTTATAATTTAATTTCAAAAGGGATTCTCACATTTAACAATACAATTATAAAAATCCAATTTCATTAAAAAAAAATTTGAAAAAAAAATTCCTAATCCATTTGAAAATTCTTTTAAAAATACACTTCATTAACCAAAATGAAGGGAAACCCCATATTTTCTCAAAATTCTATTTACATCCATATATCAACGAACCTAAAGATCATTCAAACAGATAAAAATTTATATAACCAAGTATATTCAAGATTTGTCTAATTTAAGCATGGAATAGAACCAACTACCTCAAACAAAGACTTAAAACCAAATGTGATAGGATCAAAACGCACTAAGATTATAAAAAGGTATTATAGAAATTATTGGAGTGCCAACATCAATTCTTATATCATTTAATCGAGTACCATAATCTAAAAATTTCGAAAGAGACGATAAATCAACATTTATCGCAAGCTTCAAATACATCACACCCCATTCCACACGATCCATCCCCAAGAAAAAAGTTCACAATGAATCTAGAATTGAATATAGAAACATAATTTTATGATCCTAGGTACAATATAGGAAACTCAACACCATGCCCAACTCCATTGAAAATGAATAATATTGGAATATAATTATCAAACTAATCAGAAGATAAGAATAAAACTATCTTTTTCATCATTGCACTAATAGGGATTCTTGTAAGAGCATAATCCACCAAAAATTGTCTACAGTTGGACTAGTTTTCAAGGATAAGGTAGAAAAGATGATAAAAAGGGATTAATGTCTGTAGAAATTTATAATGCACTAGGGAGAACGGATTCATGTCATGAATAACTGAATCATGACATGATTCCCCATGGCTTCATATATGCATAAATTAAATCACCACATTTATTAAAACCTAAAAAACACATTCATGTTGTGAATTAAATTCATTTAATGAACGTTTTTCATGTTATAATCCCATATCATGAATTGTTCATATATATAAGTTCAGGTATTGAATAATCATTTCCGGGCAGGAACTGGTTCCACAACCAACACATAGCTTAGATACCTTGTAAAAACCTTGATATCTTCTGCTATTCCCAGTGAACCCCATGTAAAAATCATAAATATTAAAAATATAATGTACCCCCACCAGGATGTTAAAATTTTCCCCAACATAGGAATTTATGTCTCTAGAGATTCATGTGTAAGAATAAATCTTCAAAATGACATATGATCCCTGCTCCCTGGCAAATGATTTTCATTTCCAAGCCTTTAATGAATCAAACATGTTCTAACAAAACAGTTTTAATAATGTAATAGACATACCAAAAAATAATTCTATTATGAGAATTAATGGTCTCTAATAATTTCTCCAAAACAATAATATCTGCCTATATTTTTATGATATAATCATTGTGTTTTTGTTTATCACCCACGTGTCGAGAGAAAACTTCTGCGAAATGAAATAGGTAGTTTATCCTTTTTAACCTTTGAATAATATGGAGTAGTAAAAAAATTTCTCTCTAGATATACCATTTTTTCAACAAGACAATATTATTAACCAATCATTTTATGATTGATTATGGGGGGTTTCAATATTTCACAATCATTCGTACATGGTTGACCATTCGTATCTCACACCCGCTTATGGTAGGTTGGTTTCCAACAGGTAATGTTTGTGGATTCAGAAACACCTAAAATTTCTAATATTAATGATGAATCTTGGACATAAATTATGATGGTAGGAACTAATTCAGTAACTCATCCAATGATACTTAAGAACATGAATTAGTTTAGAGGATGGTGATTTGGGATCATCAAACTCTTTTAAGGGTAAAAATTTCTTATTCTAGGACTCTCTTTCAGATTTAATCTATTTTCATGGGTCCATTGTTCATTAATGAGAATGAAATGGATCAACCAGAATTAAAGATCAATTATGAACATGCATGAGTTCAGGATAGTCTATATTTATAAGAGGTTATACATTATTTGGTATATCTATATGTATCTAAGGATATCTATCAATTGAACCCTTTTATGAATGGATTATAAAGTCATTGTTTGTCCATTAGGATGATGCTAATTTTTATCCACACAGTGAGTTACTAAAGAGTTCATTGTCATCTAGAGAGATAAATATTTTTTCGATGTCTAGATGAAACAAATAAGATATGATTCCTACATATCCATGTGATTAGAATCAGAACCCACATATTTAATTCTAAAAAAATTAATACACATAAAATTTTATAGTTGTGTGGTGAGGAACAAACAATATAGTTTAACATCACGAAGAAAGGAAATATAGGATAAAGGTTCTTGTCTATAAATAGGGAGAGACTTCCACTGACGTGACTTGAGCGATCTAGAAAAGATGTGGTATCCCGGGTGGAGTAATGATCTTGTTGGGGATGTGACCCAAAAGGAAAGAGATGAAAGGGACCCAAAATAATATCCCTCTAGGTGGATATGAACCAACTAGAAATATGGACAAGATAATATTAGAGTGAATTTTGGTGTTCGGTTTGTACCGAAAATAAGATTCATATGTATCTCAGTTTGTTGGTAATAAAACCCCATGTAGATAAAAATGGTTGGGGATTAAACCAATGGAGGAGGCCCATAGGGTTATTCTTCATTGTGAATATGGTCCTTGGAATTTTGAGGCAAGGATTCGGTGCATAAAACATATAAGAGTCCCATTTTAATGGAAGTTGTGACTAAAAAAAATGTAAGTACCATTGGAATGGATTTGATTGGGGAATATACCAATTAAGAGGTTTGTTTGAGTGGCCTTTGGGAATTACACCGTAAAAGAGTCCAATATGTGGTTTAGTATCATGAAGATGTTATGATATCGAGTTACCTCTAATCCCAAGTGAGTCATCCTCGGTGTGACAAACAAGAAGAAGTAGTAGATCTGATGATCAACTGATCCACTATCTGTACTTATGGATGGATGATGGAGCTCAACGTGAAAGAGAAGGGGTTTTGAATGTTCTGATCTAATTTATTATTTTTGTAACAATGATATTCCCATATAGTGATCTATCCAGTTATAGTCTAGGTAGGGGAATTTGAGAAAGAGTGCAACATCCTGCAAGAAATACCAGGGGCTTACTCCAAGTGGGATTCCCTTGATTGGTTCCTAGTGAAGATAGAATTTTAAAACATTAAAATTAAAAGGGAAAGGAAAGTGTGATCCCCATATCCTTGTATTGAATGGGGTTTTCCACTTGATAACCTTAAAGTATAGGATTATCTTTACCATCAGACTGTAGACATGAAGAAATTTCAAGGGTCTATATTGTGAATGATTTACCAATTGTACTTTTATTACAATTCTAATGCATACTCCAGTAGAAACAATTATATTTATGAATATACAATCATACATATCAAGTATATTTAGGACATTACATTGACGGATTCCATTATAATGGTTCATAGACTAGCCAATGTGGGGCCCACTAGCCTGATAAGGGGTATTAATGGGACTCGGAGAGAAGAACAACCAAGTATGACCCATTTTGTATATCATTTTCTTATGTTAAATGGTGTTACCTCCACGAATCATGTAGATATGAAGGTAAGGGTTTCATCTATGTAGTGTTGTGCAATATAGAACTGGGTGTTTCTAATGAAGGGTTTTTTTATGCGGGACTATGTTCCACCAATATAGCATTTTTCTATTCATGCTCGAGTTCCCTGTACATATAATTTTCATAAGAAGGGAAGGGATCCCTACACATATTACTATTATTATGCGGGGTGGTAATTTTCAAAGGTCATATCCTATTATGTTCTACAGAAATATTTCAATAAAGGGGTTTCATCTTTTTTGGTTTCTGGATGAATTTATTTTCTTCCATGATGTTATGGGGTGGTTTAACTACTAGGAATCATTGGATATGACGCATTTCTTCTCATTATTTTCCATGTCTTAGATATCTCGTCTCTATTCTCTATTTCCCCTTATTGGTATCTTATTAAATAATAATGAAACAAAATACTGGGATGGTTGGTCATCTGTAGGGCTTCATTTACAAGTGTCCAATTGAGGATGCACTGGCTTGTAAATGTTTTTATGGGGTTTTTAATAGACTATCCAAGCCGAAAAAAGTTTTTTATTTCATGGTATATGGTTTTTTATGGGGGGTGAATCACCTTACTTCCCTATGAATTATTTCATTTCATTCTCGGGTACTAGCTGTACCATCTCTTCCCACAGACAATTGTATTCATTGGATTCCATTGTCAAGAATCAGCCCACGTTGTGTTTTTCACTATGTGAGACAACGCCATCCATCATGGACTCAACTCTCATGAAAACATACTTACAACGTTTATTCATAGTTTTTTTACCCTTTACCAAATTCAATTAATTATTTTATTCTATCATAGAGATGTTTCAGAACCAAGTAAATGCCCCCATCGAAAAGGGATCTGATCAGAATGAAGGGGAGGGTGTCCAAATGAAGATACTTATCCATTTTTATGCCAATTATTGGTACATTGGTAGACCTAAATGATGGGACAATTCTCGAAAAAGGGGGGACATAGATCATTTGACATTTAATAGGTCCTCTCTAAAAACTGAAATCTCTGCAAACTCCCATCGATTACTACTTATTCTGCATAGCATTCTCTATTGTTAAAGACATTTTCATGATCCCAAAGTCATCATCCATGAATGATAAATATTCATTACAACATAGTTATTTGGTTATTTTAATAGTTTATTTGAATTATGAGTGTTCCACAGATCGAGCACCAAGAACCGTGCAGACTAAAGTTAAAATGAATGGAGTTCGTCACAGGTTGAAATGACTCATATCATGGTGGTCAGTGAGAATATGTTTAGAAGGTGATGTAACAAACATTTTTTCATAACTCACTTTGAAATATTTTTAATGATTCTCATATACATTTTGTTATATTATTGTAGTGAAAAAATGTTTCTAGTTTCTACTTAAATGACTTGGATTAAGAGAATAAATTCAATTGATGTGACTGTTAAAGATAATATTCATCATCGCATAGTCCCTCATGAGGGTATTCTGAAGAACCTCCTTTCACAAGAGCTTTTGACACCCCCATTTTCTAATATACTAGCACAATAAAATTTTAGACATCAAGATGATGATCTCCTTCCACCAGCTGACCAGAATGTTCCATCGATTTTGTTTGAGTTACCTTGGGATTGTTTTCAAGTAAACATATCTAATGTAGGGAATATCATTTCCAAGATATGGTAAGATAAGTGACTATCATTAATGGATATATATGGATTCCAATAATATAACACATCCATGTAATATCCTTTTAATAATCCATTCAATATTATCTGCAAATATTAAACCTCTCATGGGGTGGTCCCAACAGAGGGTGGTGCTCTATGTGGGACATGTGGTCTAGTGAGAGTTTCCTAGATGAATGGTATTGGGTATTATGGGTGCACCAT
The DNA here is from genome assembly GCA_963277665.1 of Viscum album. Classification (NCBI taxonomy): domain Eukaryota; kingdom Viridiplantae; phylum Streptophyta; class Magnoliopsida; order Santalales; family Viscaceae; genus Viscum; species Viscum album. Next base: position 107,877,522 of record OY728149.1, read on the forward strand.
TATTTCATTTAGTTTCCTAAAAACATGGAAGACGTCTTTTTAAACAAAGGAGAATGGTGTTTGTGGTTTATTCACTGATAGTTATGTTTTCTGAATTGATCATTCATTAATGTTAGAGCACCAACGCATTCCACATATCCTAATGCTATTGTTTGGGTAATCATATTAGATTTTTTCCAATTAATAGGAATCCCCATTCATGGAAATAATTATGATGAGTCTCTTCCTACATAAAATTCCTAGAAAGAAACTGATCATGTATCTTTCTTAGTGAGTGACATACTGATCAGAACTAATTTTTTTGGTCATCCCCTATACACCCATTCAATTATTCCATTTATTGATTGGATAATATTGTTCTTTATAGTTAGTGTCACATAGTTGAATGGTATTTATACTAGAACTCATCCATCATAATAGACTTTTGGTGTCTGGGGTTCGTAATGGGCCACTTTTGATGCTGGACAACATACTACGTGGGGCTATATAATCCGGCTAGACATATCTCTATAATATCGAATGACTTAAAAGTTTCACCATGTTTTGGAGATAATGTCTCTTTCCATTCCATGATTTTTATACCAATGTCTGAGTCTATATGAAAATGATTGAAACAGAATAGAGGTGGTATCCAATCAACTATTATGTACCCACCCTTACATATATCTTTGATTTTTTAGGTTAGACACATGGGGGAAGATCGACACATCACTCTAGTGGGCTATTTCATTTTTTAATATGGATGGGTTGTAGAACACTATGAAATATATTGATATCATTACACCATAACAATCCCTCATTCCCCAACTCAACCTCTATTTATCAATATTTGGGTTGCTCACCCGACATCCATGGGAATTGGTAGTGTTGTTGAGTTATTAAATTATTTCTCATTTATTTGATTCCCTCCTTACCCAGCAACGCTTGGAGAATCTGTAGATAAAGGTAGAGTTTATTTGGAAGAGTTCTCTAATATTATCTCAATACGAGATTAGGTTCTGACTTCTTGTGTGGATGAGGAAACCATTTTCAAACCATATCTGATATATAGGCTTCCACAACAATTCATACATGACTAATTAATTGAATCTATACCCGTTACACTGATTAAAATTGAATCAAAACAAGTTTTTTGTATTCAATTATGGGTGATAATGATGCATGGAGATTCTGGAATGAAAATAATTTTTCCTACAATGTGATCTATAACTATCATTTCATGTGGGTATTCCTAGATTTAGAGGGAGTATTATCTGGATGGGGTACTGGGGAAGCCAATTAGATGTGTGTATAAACCATTGGACACTCATAGTTCATTGACTATAATGAAATCTTTACCTACTTATGTAAGAGGAAAACATTCATCCTTTCATTATAAGAACTCTTAGGGAGTTTCATCATCAAGTTATCAGTTTTTTGGGAGTGCTTCAGACCCCATAATTTTGACAAACACTATTATAAACACTTCTAATGCAAGTAAAATATCAGGATTTCCACAGATTGTGGCCAAAACTATAAAAATGGTTCCTAATATTGAACATTATGTAGAGATGGAGTACTTTCCAACCATGGTGTTATACTTTAGAATAAGAATGTCATTTGTAAACATGATCCTAGATTATATACCAATAATAGTAGGTGGAAAGGTCCAAGATCCTAATGTTGTTGTTGTGCATCGAAATATGCATAAATGGGCTTGGCACTAAATTTATTCCATCAAAACAGAGACTTATTTGGTTAATATAGTATATAAGATAGGAAACTGCCATCAATTCTTCCGTGTCATGGGTATATGTGTATTTTATTACCATCACATTGATGTCCACATTAATAAGGACCCCATCATTTTAGAAAATTTGGCTTCCTATTAATGTGATTGTATCCATTTTAATTATTCAAATCATCACACTCAAGACCTGATGGATATTACTGCTAAACTAAATCCCTTAGTTACTAATTAAGCTCAAATTTATGATCATATGGTTGTACATACAATGGATCATTGAGAATATGAGTTCTATGATGCCATGATAGAGGTGAATATGTTATAAAAACAATTGTATGTGAAGAAACCAAACAACGATTTCATAATCATTGGGGTGTTATTAGAAAAATTCTACCACTAGATGAATATGATGTTAAAATAATAATGAACATGGAGTGGGCCTCCAACAGCTCATATAAGACGCTGGCCAATCTACTGAATAATCCAAACCAAATCTCACTATTAACATTATTGGTTTTTTAGTACTTTTAGGGAGAGACACCAGGATTTGGATGTTCCTCTATTTGTATCTTTTAATAGATCAACAAAAACGTGTTAACCTTCAATTATTATAGATTATTTTATCATAAAATTCCACTGAATAATAATTTATAGTGTTCCCAAAAGATAATATCCCATGAAAATTGAATTTTTTCATCACTTGATATCAATTTCTGTAATAACCCAGGGTTACCATATCCATCTCAGTTGGATAAAATAGTATGAAATTCTATTATTTTTTATAATCCAAGGGACTCAATGAGTATACTTTCTACTATATATAAGGTTACATGGAGAACTCTACAAACATTATTTCTTTTATTTTTGTTATCAACCTAAAATTTGAGTAAGAACACTGTATTGTAGGCTTAGCAGGATTAAATTGAATTTTTCTTAGGCCTCAATTTTTGTGTTCTCAACCTAAAAAGTATTGTTCCATTTTTTCTATTTCATTTCTTGATTTTCTTCCAAATCCATTAAAATCATATGATAGAATGTTGGGACCTATGTTTTTACCAGGTTTCCCTTTATGGGTTTTTATCTTTGAGAGTATTATGTATAATTTTAATTTATTTCATGTTAAAAAATATTTAAATGGTGTTTTAGGATAAACAACATTCACCATGAATTAAGGGTTGATGACCCCAACATGGATTTATGGATAATAATATCCCAACAACTTTAAAACCTGATATGATATTTTTAGACCCTAATTTTGGGATTTATGAATATGAGACATGGTATGGGACTAGTGGGAATGTTGTAAATATAACAATAGTCTCTAGCATGGGTTTCTTGCTGTGTACGGTGATAGAATAACCCCACCTAGTTACAATATTTTATGTTGTTGAGATGTCTTTTTTGTTGAAGATATATAAAGTTAAAATTGTGGAATATTATGCATAGTTAATAGAAGGATTCCATAGGTGAATGAACCTCCATTTATGATGGCCAGGTAGTTTGTAAAACTTTAGTTTTCACAAGACAATAAATGGTAGATTTTAAAGGAGGATATTTTATGAAAATGTTGAGGGCGTCTGTATCAGTACTGACCAAGAATGAGAAACCCCTCCTACATAAATTTTAACTATATAATGGTGGGATAGATAATGGTATAGTTTAATGTTAGGATACTCGGACATGGAACATGTAATTTATCCTCATAAGGTCTTTATGTCTGAGTTCTATAGTTTATGGTCACTTTTCATTGATCAAGATATAATGATTTTATCGTTTCACAATAATCTATCCAAGAATATTCCATAATATTTATGTATTAAAGGGAAAATTTTTATGTTTTAATATAGGGGTCTCGAAATACATGGAGTGATGTGGGATGAAAATTCCATTTGCGCATATGGATATAAAAGAGGTCTATAATGACGATGAATTTTTCTTAGGTTGATAGAAATTTTGTGGGGGCATCTAATGAGGAGCCAATTGGGGAATATTGTGCATAGTTAAATGAAGGTTCCCATAGGACACTTAACCACTAATTATAATGGTTTGGGAGGTTTATAAAGAGTCATAATTCCTTGGAAATAATGTTTTCTATGTTAAAGGAAAGCACCTAAATATAAAATGATCCTTTCATGTCAAAATTTCTTAACCATGGGTATAAATTATTTCCTAAGACAGGACTAGCCCAAACACAAGAAGGATGAATACCCTTCTTTATAGCAATGACTTAGATATATAGTTCGGATGTCACTACCTATCTAATCAATATGAAAATCAAGGCATATTGAGTTCTTTTGTTAAATATTCATTTTCATATTTGAATAAAAAATAAAAAGTTGAGCATTTCATTTTGTTGCAGTTAGACTCATAATTGAATATTTGGGTGTCACAATATATTCTATGATAATATGAATCAATCCAGATGTAGTTCTTAGAGATTAGGTAGTCCAGTGTTCTGAAGATAGGACATTAGGAAAGCAATTTAATGTAACATGGTAAGGAATACATGGGGCCATTCCATTTTCAGTTATATAACTAGGACCATATGTCATGGAAACAATGATTAGTAAAAGGATCATTGAGATAAGATGTTCCAACATGACTCGTAGATGAGGGTTGAAGAAAGTGTAAACCAAGATTTTAGGAGTTCTCATATCCTGAGAAATTGTATGCGGAATACATTCCATTAGGGCTTATGGAGATAGAAGAGGCCTCTCATGGGGCTTAAACTACCTTTAGTTGATATAAATATTTTGCGGTTTTCATATGGAGAGACATTTGAGTCATATTATGTAGAGGAAAAAAATGGTGTCCTCAAAACACTTAAAATCCATTTGAGGTGGCTAAAGAAGGATTATGGAGATCAAAAATTTCCATGGACTCAGAGAATGATATATGGAAGGAATGTGCCCAAGTGTATAATAAGAATTCAGACAGCAATTATCCATGGAGTGAAAATATCCTTATATAGATCTAACACACACATCCAAGGGGAAATTTATATTCCTTGACATATCATTGAATAAAAATCCCAAATTTAGGATTGGTTGTTTGGATCTTTGTTTGTATACAGGAAATTGGGAAGGTTTTTTTATTTAAACCATGTTTGGGATTAGGACATGAGTTCTAGGATTCACAATACATCTCATCATAAAACAGAATCAAGACGGAACAAGACGTGATGTACCATGAACATAAATATTATATGGTAATGACCTCAAGTGTGACTAGTAAGTTCTTACATCTTAGATCCTAGTAATCCTGATATGAATTTATACCCCTTGATAATTTATTTATTCCATTATAAAAATTATGAAACGCATAGGAGCTATTTTCAGTGTGAGAAACAATGGGAGGTAAAGGACTATTCCAAGAAACATAGGTGATAAGAATTTAGGATATGGTCCATATGATTTTGTGGAGGATGGATCAAGATGTAAGATATATAAATTTCTATGTAATCCTTTATATTGAGAATAAATTTGTACATAGTTTAGGATATATCACCCTTTGTAGGTGTGACCCGTATATAGAGTTGAGTGAAATCTTCCAAGGTTTTATTGATTTTTGTGGATGGAATCAGGATTGGAGATTCATGTTTCACTACGTGCCCTGTGTGGATGGGAACCATACCATGAATAATTATATATGGTAATTACCTCCATAGGATCGATCCATACATAGAGGGAGGTAATTTTTCCTTTTGATTGTTATAGTTGGAACTAGGATTAAGGATCCATGTTTCACTATCTAACTTGTGTGGATAGGAATCAATCCATACATAGTTTTGAATGGGAATTCCCTATTCATATCTAGTCTATACTTAGAGGGAGGAATTTTCCTATTTATTATTTCTTCAAGACCTAGGAGTATAGATTTTTGTGTCACTATGTATCATCTGTGCATGTGAATCAATACATATTTAGTTTGGAACATGAGTCCTGACACAGATCTTACTCCAATGTAGAGAGAGAGAACTTCACTTGAAACAGATCTATAAATGAATGGACACAAATTTGGGTCCCCTACATTTAATTTGATCATATACTTGGGTAGATGAATTAATCATATTTCATAGTTGGGACTATTACATAGAGTTTGATAATTACTATTTATCCCATTTGAGTGAAAATCAAGCAACATGTAGTTCTTGAAGAACCATATTATTTAATTTCTGGTGGTGTGGATTTTCAACTATGAATTTTAATGTATTCAAATAAGTATTTTGAAACCCCAACATAGAAATAATGTAGCATTGATATTGGGCATCTGATTAGAGGTATGAGAATCACTTTGTATCATGTGATGGATGGAATCAAGCCACATGTATTTCTTGGATGAAGAGATTCACAGTGTGGATATGACTCCCACATAGGGATAGCGGCATTTTATCTTTTTCTGTATGAATCTAGCATGTGTTCGGTGAATATTCGGTGAGATGAGGATTCCCACACAGTTTTATATCATGTGGTACGGACATGTTCACACAGTTTAACATCGCATGGTCTTTATGATGATGCTATGCAATTTAATATTACATAGTTAGTACACGATTGTCCTTTAGATTTTCATCTTATCACATGAGTGATGTGTCACAAACTTTATGGTCATGTGACAATGACTAGACACACAATTTTATGTTTTTTAGAAGATACAAATGATTTTATATTATGATAAGTATTTCATGAGAAACCTCACATTGGTAGGGTATGTGGTGAGCTATGCATCACTCAAAATAATATAATAAGATCTATTAGATTTGAAATTGTTTAATTCATAAGGGAGTATCTATTTTGGACAAAGATTTAGAGTTATCCTTTTAGGTATCATTGGGGTCTTGAGGGAAAATACCATCTCTTCCTCAAAAAAAGACTATAGAAAAACTTTTATGATAAATACTCATGAAATCTAGTTTTTGTGGACATAAAAATGGTCAATGATATGCAATCTTTTCTCATCTAGCCACTCCAATTCATCCATTAATTTTTTGGATTTATCGTCTATGGATAATTGATCGCAGATAGACATAAGGAGACATTGAAATTGAACTTCAATGGTAAGGACTACCTCTTTCCAATATACTAATGAGTATGGTATTTCCTATGTGTCATTTCAGGTCATGGCTTGGAAAACCCATAAGGTATCCTGAACATTTTTGGCCAATATTTTTTATCCCTATCTATCAATTGTTAGAGTGTATTCGATAGGGTCTTGTTGAATACTTCTATCTATATATTACCCACTACATGTTTGTGGGATTAATGGATGGACTTGATGTTATATTACTGATATAGCTTCACTAATTTAGAAAAAAATAAACTAGTTCTATTTTTTATCATTATAATATGAGGGACAATATATCAGGATATGATTTTGGATTCTATGAAGCAGCCAATTTTACCTACCCCAAATTCTTTAGTGGTGAGTCTCTAGCCCTCTTGGATAGGAAGTTAGTTTTAGTAATAATATACTTGAACTACTAAGCTATAGTGAGAGGAAATGGTCCTGTTATGTCCATTCCCTATATTTAAAATGGGATAAAGTATCTGGTTTTGTGTAGAAATTCATGTGGATGGTGAATGATGTTGGTGTGACCATGGAATTAATGAAACTCTTTGGTAAACAATATGATATCATGTGTTATAGTTTGATAGTAGTACCTAATCCTCTATATTTGGTGGGAATCATTGAATCCAGGTAGTTGGGAACCATGGGCTCTGGTGTATACATCTTTCATGAGAATAACAATATCTTCTCCATCAATACACCAGAGAAGGACCCCATCATGGCTTAGATTTTATAGGTCCTTTTAATGATTCATTCCATCATATAGAACAATTTTAATTGTTTTTCTTTGGATTTTATCTTTTCTAGCTATATTTGGTGGGATTTTTTATTCAGAGTGTAGTCTATAATGGGATTCTCCAATAAAGTGCTAGAATCATATGGTTCAGGTATGGGACTAAATTCATCAATCTCATTTATATGGGATTGAACGAAAATGATACCTTCCAGTAGTGTAAAATGCGTATGACTATTTCTTCCCAATATATATATTTTAGAGTTTTGGATACATTTTCCAAGTCATTTTCCTTCAAATTTTGTGAGAGTTATACATGATTCAATTTCTTATCTAAAGAAAATTCATCCATTATCTATATCATATTGATTATTGGGTATATTATATCTTATTTTTTTATGGAATAATCACCACTGGCATTTTTGATGACCAATTCTGAATCACCATTTATCTTCATTTGATATACATATATATGAATTTCTATATCTAGCCAAATAACGAGAACCTAGTTTTATAATTTAGTACTTCTGAACCCTTCCAATATTATAAAGGAGTAAGATAGGACTGTATTTTCTATAGAATGTGAATGACTCTCAGTCCCACATTGTTGAGCTAGGGTTCTTCCTTCATCCTCCATTTCATGATTCTGGAAGTTCCATCATGATAGTTCTCCCATATATGGGGGCCGTCTTGAATTGAGAATATATATAAATTGGGTAATTCAGTATCAAATAACGCAATTTATACCAAGGGGTGTTAAGCCAAAAAATAATCTAATGTTTGACATCTCAATGTTTTCTAAGGCATGAAATGAATATCAAATTGTGGTAGGATGACATCCCACCAAGACAGTTGCCCGACCAACATTAGATAAATCTGAATGTATTTTACCAGGTTTATATGAGATACCAAATGGACCATGTGATGTTGCAGGTAGTTCCAATGTTTTTGGACCTCAAATATTAGTGTCATACATCTCTTATTTATATCTAAATAACGAGTATCATCATTTCTCATGATTTTGATTAGGTATTAAAGGTTGTTTTCACTACTGACATTATTTTTTTGTTTGAGGATGGAACCCATTGATTGATCTAATGTTGTCACATAAAAAATAAGTATCACTCTTTTGAAAGGAATCATCAACACATATGGCCTCAAAAGATACTTCTTGAGACCATCTAATGCTTCCCAAAAATCATTAATCCAGTTATATGTAACCCACATTTTCATCAACCTGGTGTCGGGAAGGAATGTTCTTGCATAGTTGTATATAAAGCACCATATGTAGGCCAAGTGTTGTTAAAGTCATCCAAACTCAATATTGCTTCTACAAGGTGACGAGATATGTATGGAAATTGTATTCTAAGGGTGGAATTTAATGCCATGATGGTATTTGATGAAGATGAGAAATTTCCCTGAGGAAACACCAAAAGTACATTTTAATGGTTTTATTTTTACGTTGATCTATTATAATTTATTGAAGATTGTTACAAGATCTTCCAGGGGATCAATTAACTGTCAAGATTTAACCACCTTATCATTAATTTAGAATTTAATAAAATTTACCAGGAAGTGTTTGGATAAGTGATGCAAGAAAAATTAGTACATTACATCTAAAATTTTCAAAATAAATGGAATTATACATTATAAAAATACTCTATGGGAGGATCTGAACATAGTTGATTATTCATATTCTCGTGGTATTCAGATTTAATTATATCCCGAATATCAATCCATGATGGAGAGGGACTGATATCCACCGATTTCATCAATCTATAGCTATATGATTGGGACTAGGAAATCATCTTTCTGAAGCTTCGTTTGAGATCTATGAAATTGATGACGAAACAAATTTTCCCACTCTTCTTCTTGGAAGGGACTATATTAGATAGCTATTTTGAAAACCGAACCTCTTGGATCATGTTTGATCTGATTAGTTTGTCAACTTATGAATCAATTTTAATAGTGTGTGTTGGGTTCATCCTTTTTTCTTCCTGCTTGGAATACTGGTGGTCCAATGGAAATCCCATGTGATGATTGACCACCTCAAGGTCAAGACATATAATTTATTAATAGTAACAGGAAAACACATCCTGATGCTACTTTTAGAATTTGTTTTATATCTCTTTTTCATTAAAATATGATTTTGTAAAAATCAAGGTGGTCCTAGGGTCTTATTTTTTATTGGGATTTCATTCTATTAGTTCACCAATTGTGTTAGACATTCCCCTATCAAATACTAGAGGAGTATTCCTAAGGTCCTCCTCCTCCTCTTCCTCCTCTTCATTTTATACTTCTTCTTCTATATGCGTAGACTATAGCAGGTTAGGATATCTCATGTTAGAAGAGGAGTCAATATCATAACATTCAAAAGATAATGGTACATCCTCTAACCCAATAGATAGTGTGATATTTCCTTGAAACTATAGAAAGGATAGATTTATGGATAGTGAAGAATTTCCTTTTTCCTTTTTTATGATGAGACAAAATCCTCTTCATTAGCATGTATGTTAGAGATTTAATGGATCTATGGGCATATAATGAATAAATTTTCATCCAATCATCACCATTGAATAAGGATTCAACAAAATTCTTGAGACATCTGGACCTAGTTATCATGAATGAAATAATTATGACTACTAAATATGATCATGAATTGCGACTCATATACTCTACATGATTGAAGGGTAACATGTATTCTTTTGTATTCTCTATAAAGTGGTTACCCAACACCATTTTTATATCATTCAAGGTAGTGACCCAAGCAACAACATCAATTATGGGTTGTATCCCTTCCATGTAATAATACCCTACATTGATATAATGCAATGAATAGGGTTCAAATTGGGCCTTATCAGCTTAAAACATAACAATTTGTCCGTTAAAAGATTATTTGATGAATTGATGATACAATGAGGTGATTGAAATGTGTTGATGCAACTATGGTCTTCCTAGAATGACATTTAAGGCCATATCCTACCAACCAACTAAAAATTCTATGTCATATACATGGTCTTAATGATGAGGCATGATCATGAGTTTTCCTAGTGGAATTTTATTGATTTGGTCACAGCCCTATAGTGTTAGAGAGAATGTTTTATGTTATCCATATTTTCTCCCAGTCGGTGAATTGTTCACACTAGAATGATATTAACCCTATATCCATTAGCAGTGATTATTTTATGGACATCAACACCATTCACCTTATCAGACACATATAATGGCCTGGTGTATCACTGTATAAAGCTGTATTTATCTTGATCTGTGAAGTAGATAATTGTGGTAAATTCTATGTGATCAATCCATATCCAGTCTACTTCACCAATGAAAACCTCCATTTCAATATACCCAAGGCTAGAAAATCCTCAATGATTTCATCTTTGAGGACATTTGATAACATCGGGGAATCCAAGATTGATAATTGGGTTGGTACCAAGGATGGATTTTTATTAGATGTCATACTTTTAGTCTAATGTCTTATGACTCTTAATGTGTTGATTCTATTTTTAGGGTACTCTATATGATAATTAACTAGACATAGATGGATGAGGTATTGGAAAATGAGTTTCGGGTGCTCATATATTGGGTGGGTGATTCCGAACAGGCATGCCTACCCACCAAGGGTGATCTCACATGTGTACCCCCGATTGATATTTCAAAGTGATCAGATCAGGGTGGTTTTTAGCATATCTAGGTGTATTTTACCTACTCTCATTAAACTCACTAAAGGTCTATTCCATGTGTTTTTCTACATAAACATTCTAGGTAGTGACGTCAATATAATTCAGGTTCCTCTCATGACTATTCCTTCCCTGGTAATCGTGGCTCATGTGGCCTCTTCCATTGGATCCCCAATCTAGTATTGGGAACTTGGGTTTATAACTATAATAATTATTGGAGAAGAGATATATTAAATGAATGACATTAATATAACCTTAAATTAACTTCTCATATGATGACGAATAAATTCTGAGATATTTGGAGTAAAAATTGTCTTCAATTTAATTTCTTCTATCTATATTTACTAATACCATTATTCTCATGATAATTTTTTAAGAAATATTTTAACGATTTTTTGTGCCCATGGCATTAAATGTGTTGTAGCCGAAGCAGTTAGGGGAATAGTTGTTTGTTTAAACTGTGCTTATAGAATATGTTGAGTTTGATTGATTTTATTTAATTCCATCCAACCATAAATCATTTACGACCTTATGATAAATATTTCTTTCAACTCATATCCTTTCTTAGGGATAGTATGAGTAACATATGATACTTGTGATAGCCGTTTTCCCAGCTTTCCTTTCAATGATCCCACCATCTTCCATAGGGTGACTTTGAAGATAAATAAATCATGAATTGTGGCCCTTGTCTCCAGTGGAAGGGGGACTAATTGGGAAGGTCATATAGACCTACATGGTTTGGCCTTCTGGGATCTAAAAGAAGGGGTAATTCATTTTCCATAGTGGATATAAAATACATATGAAATTGATTGTCTTGGAAGGATTAATTTTTTTCCATTCCCCATCAAATATATTTTTCCATGGTACCATCATCTCATCATGGTTGGGTGGGTGGATCTATTGATTCCTAGAGGGTTTGACATAATAGGTTATTGGTTTTGGAGTTTAGGATAATAAAAATGCTAAATTATGTGTGAAACATGGAACCTTCACATCTCTTTATCTCTTCCCCAAGACTTTTTGAGTCATTCGGGACTTGATCATAGTTTGATGTACAAAATCTTAATTACATTGTGAAATAGAGGTGAAATGTAGAAAAGAACCTATATATTTCATCATGATGAGTGGTGTTTATATCTTGTCATGGAGGTTCTCTATGATAAGTGAGAGAAGATATTATTGGAGAATAGATAGGTTTAGGGAGTAGGTTGTCCCTTTACATATTTAAATGCAATCTAAGTCCATGTAATTCATTAACTATTTTCAATTCAAAAGGTCATGGATTTTTTTTCTATCATGGCATTGATAAGAACTGAAATAGGAACTATTGATGGAGGTCTTCACATTCTCTTATTTACTAAGCTCAGAATATGGTGTATTATATGATGATCAACATATGTTGTGTTCACATGAATAATCTATGTTTCACTGCTTCTTATTTTATATGATTTCCCATCATGGGATCCCAATGGGATGAAAAGTGTGTCCAATGATCTCTGGAGACTCATGATCCATTGAATATTTGAAATGTAGGACTCATGGAATTTAGAGGAGGAGGGGTGTTAGTAACCCATAGGGTATGGTTTTTGTTCTAGATACACAAGTGTATGTCATTCAATTAGAACATCTAATAGAGCTACAAAAGGCTCATCCTGTCGATAATACCTTGGTGAATTCTTTATTGAGTATAAAAATAAATAGGTGCAGTAGTAGAAAGGATATGATGTGTTGGTTCATCCATTATATGATACTGATATCCATGAAGAGACATATATTTGAGGGATTTCCTCAAAAAAATTAATTTTTTTATAATAGAGGGAAATCTTGATATCCATCCATAATCAGGGTCCAAGTAAATCATTGGTCCAAGAAACAAAATTGGAGAATATCATGGCCTTGATTCGATCCCTATGAAGAACCCTTGTTGTTGAGGTACACATGATGCATGTGTAAACAAATGCTCTTCCTGTGGAGCATATTTTGTTATAATTCAACCTCAGAGAATTTTTTAATTTATCCTTATAAACACTTTCATTTATTCCTTCTATTGAGAGAATCTTTCTTTGGGAATGAGGATCTTGAAATCCTCAAAAGGAGGAGGGGGACTGTTTGTAGCCTTGAATTTTTCATTTTATTTTGTAGAGGTTTTCTGTGTAGTCATTATGGAGTTTTTGGAGGGAGAACCCATCTAATGACCCAATATTGACGTACATGGACATTATATATCTTTTTTGGAAATCATAATAAGATACAAAAATATTCACCCAAATACTATATTAGATTAGAGTCTTTGAAAACTCAAAATACATTCTTCTATATAGGTGAAATATTTTCATCATATCCAATAAATATCTTCCCTTTTAGTTTTCATATGAAAAAAATTTAATCATATCCTGGGGAAATATGAAAATAAAAAGGATGTGCTCAAATTAATAGTATGAGAAAATATGGAAAAAATAAATATGTGAATATAAAAACACAAACATATATTTTGAATTTCAAAATCATGGCTCAATAAATAAATATCTGAAGTACGTAAGACGTAAATAAAAAATGAACACGTACAATGATAAAATAGCATTGACATAATCACTAGAACTATGGAAAACACAAAAACATAGAAAATAATTTCAATATTATCCCAGGATCATTTCCAAGGATATCATCGAGGAAACAGTCCTTTACTGAACCAGGTTTACATACCATTTTCATCATTGTGTTATTAAATTATATTTACTTTCCCTTCCAACCCTGTATTACTAAACAAGAATTACATGTCATTCCAATCTGTTCGATCACTTGATATATAAATATTTACCCAATTAATTATAGGGAGATATATATATTACCCACCACATAATGAAAACCTTATGTGTTCCACAAAAACCTAAATCAATCATCATAACATAACCAAAAAAATAAAATGGGGTTTTAATCCTCATTCCATCTTAACATAATACATTTAAAACAAATGTATTTTATAAATAGTTGTATATCAAAAATATATAATCATATCATAGAAATAATTAGGGTAGAAAAATAACTCTATTTAATTAATTTCATCATATATGGAATATAATTTGATATAACACTTGAAAATAATTCTTAAAAAATCATATCTTTTTCAAATGAAATTATTTTCTAAAAATGCAACGTAATATTAAAAGAAAAAAATTAAATGGAATTAAATTATATATCTATTAATGGAAGCTTCAAGTAAATAAGATGTAAAAATAAATTCATGCTGTATAAGTTAAAACAACATTCTTCTCATACATTTTTAAAAAAATTCTAAACACACCACCTATGGAAAACGAAAGAAAGATTCCCTCAAAAACATTTAGTTAATATAAAAATAGGTAAAAATGACAATCAAAATACATAATAAAATATTAAAAAAACTATAAAATTTCTAGAAATCATGGAAATGGATGATAAATATACCATAGAAAATAATTACGTATAAACAAACTCAAATAATAATGAGTTTGAAAAATTATCCATTACCTTAGATATGATATCCATTGTATTTATCTAAAACACCTGTATAATGTTTTGAATAATTTAATTAACCTATTCTTGAATCATGGACACTTTTATGATATCATATATGATCATATTGTAATCTATTTGGTTATAATATTTTATTATTACCCGTTATTTAGGTATGAACTATTTCATGCCGAATAAGTTTTGGGTCTCTTAATTAGGTCATAATTATATCATTAAAAATTGATATTAACACAATAAATATGAAATATATTTATTCTATATATTTATATAATCCTTATTCAATGGATATCATGTAGAATGAATCGCATTGCACCATAGAGATGTTAGGCCATACATTTCCATGAGCGATGATAAATTTCCTTTATTTATGAAATCATATCCAAGTGGATGATAGATATACAGTTAAAAAATAAATTCCATGTAATAATAATCATATAAACATATTATTTAAATAATTATACCCATTCAAGTCAGGTGGTGGTGAAAAATAGATTACACCACCTCTTCTGACGGTAAGCCATACATACGAATGAATAGTGAATTCACTTTTCATATGATGGATAAATGGTGAAATATTTTTGTTCTACAGTATTAATAACTAATCAGTATAAAATTTTTACTAGTTTAGATATTTTATATTGAAAACATGTCATGATGATGATGTAGAAGAAGAAACAATTTGAAGGAATTAGTAGCGGAGATTACAGATTCTTCGACGAGCCCCCTCTGGATCTTCTCTTAAATGCACTAGAGTTGGTATTTTGAGAAGACCAAAACCTATAGACTCTGACTAAGGATGATGATAAATTAAATGGATATGGTATTTTCTAGTTTTATTGGTCAAATTGATTTTAAATTGATGAGGGAGGATGTGCCCTTTTATAATTGTGTAGAGGGGAACTTATGGAACCTAAAATATATTAATTTATAATAAAATGAAAACCCACTCAAAATCCAGAAAAAATGTCACATTTTAAAATATTGTATATTATAAGGTTGTAATTGAGCCAAAAAATAAATTACATACATGTTTTTCAATACATTTAAACATTATTATTTTTATTTGTAACTTATTTATTCTATTTCATTTTTACTGGGGTAACAAGTCTTTCAATATTTAATGGGAAAATGTCAATTTTTTTAGAGAAATTAAATCATATATAATTAATTTAGATTATTTTATACCATATTATAATTATTATATATTATTAATTTTTTTAATTTTAAATAATTTAATAAAACATTATTTTGATAAACAAATAGTATTGTCAATGTTGACACTATTTAATTCATTTATTTTTTAAAAATCAAGATAAGATGTTATCCTAGAAATAAATATATTATTATATATACATGGGATCAAGTTAATCTATAAAATTAATTAAATATATTAATTATTAAAATTTAAATTTATTTAAATATTTTTAATTACACTAATTTCATATTTTCTTTAATAAAATTGTTACAGAATCAGTTTTTTTTAATTATTTTTAAAACGTATTTATTGAATAAAAATTATAAATAAAATACTATGATGAAGATAAATCTACTATATTTCATATGAATATTTTTAGTTCAATTTATCTTCTGAAAAATTCAACATTCTAAAAGTCATACTTATTAAATTAAAATGGCGACAACTTCAACATCACATTAATCAAATAATATATGTGTCTTAATCACACCTATATGGTACCAAATGCTCAACAACTGAATACATCAATGATTATGGTCGAGATATGCTTGATAAATAAGATTTAAGAAAGTTATTTAGTCTTTTAATATTTAATATTATTTTAATAAAATTAGTTAATTTTTTCATCAATTAAATAATTACTAGATCACCAATTTATTAGACTTTAAGGTAATTATTTATTTCCTAATAATTAAAAATAAATTATAATGATAAAGAAAATAATTATAGATTTAATACAAGAATTTATAATTGAATTTATCTTATGTATAATATTATATAAAAAATAGTTCAGTTATTAGAATATGAGTCAAAGAAATTTAACTTCTCATTGAATCAAATAAATTAAATTTTCTTATATCATCTAAGTGGCATTGAAAGGAGACCATTTAGACCCAAGGATGATTTAGGTCGAAAAATACACATTAAATAATATTAAGACTTGTCTTAAGGTAATTTTATAACAGTATTCTTAAACTTAATTACTCTTTTACCCTTTTACTATATTAATAGAAATTATCGTTGTTACTATTCATAATTCCCAATTATAAAATAAATCTATTTACATAATTTGGTCATATGGTTTCCAAATATGGAATCCATAATTTAAAATTAAAAAACATAAGTTTCAGATGTTAAATTAAAATTATTCCAATCATTGGATTGAGAAAATGGGGTTTTCTTAAATATTAAAACAATACAAATGATTGAAATGTTTTTACATCTGAATTCAATTTAAAATTAATTGTAATGTCATACATTATATTTAATTATAAAATTTATTCTATTTATAATATAAAAACATTCAATAATACAATTTATCTACCTAAATTAATTTAAACATAATAGTTTTTTTCAATTAAAATTTAATATAATTTTACTATTCATCAACATTTAAAACTTATCAGAAAAATACAAAAAATTCAACAAAAATAATTTTTTATATTTCTATTCTAAATAAGAAGAATATTTTGTTAAATATAATATATAAAAGTGTAAGAAACTATATTTAAAATGGGTACACAATGAAATATTGGAAAAACATCATATTTTTAAATAAACTTTCTTTATTTGAAAATTGAATTTGTTCATATATCATGTATAGAAAAAAAATATAAATTTTAAATAATAGATTTAATTCAGAGATATTTATTTTATTATTTTATAGACTCTCCTATTTCAATTTTAAAAGTTTTTTTGGAAGTAAATTATTAATATTCATACCCATCATTATAATTAATAGGATATAAAATTTAGTTTTTCACTTATCCCTCGTTTGGTGTGAGATGAATTCTATAAAAAGAACATGAAATTAAATGTTACAGAAGACATGCATAATGTTTTATATACAACTAGTTAACATAGTGTTTCGTATAGAACATGGTAAACATGGTGTATTGTACAACACAAGACATCAAAGAAATTGAAAATCAATATATCTCATAAAATCATAGGGTGTTACATTCTACCCCCTTAAAAATATTTGGCCCTAGAAATTCATGGGGGTTATAAAATGTTTACAACATTATTGTTTCTTCCACAGAATCCCACATCAAAAAAATGAATACTAAAAATTCATTTTAAAAAAGAAAGTTAGAAACATAACATTTACCCCAAGTAACTCCTCAATGGGTTTCCATATAGAATAACATATATATAAAGTAGAAACATGACTATAGAAGAAAAATATAACCACGATTTCTGATGGTGAGTGATAGAGAACATGTTATGGAAAAATTTACCAACAAGAAATCCATAAATCTACAATGATTTAAGGGACCATATAATTTGTTGGATAATAAGGCACTAAGATAAAAAAATTTGTTTTAAATATCCTTTCCCTAATTTTAATGAACATGAGAAGAAATAATTACTCGATTTTAGTACAATCTCAGTGATGGTTTTTCCTTAATGAATTTCTACTTCATCTCTTATTCATTGAAATGAATTTGAATTTTTCATTCTTGAAGTGTTGGTAGATCATGCGATCCATAAATAGAAAAATAGGGCATTCCATCTCTCTCAAAAAAATGATACCATAGGTTATGAAATATGAATAAGTCCACTTATAGTTAGATAATACATTTGTCTAACAAATATTAACCCGAGTAAAACTTTTACTATCCATAAATGGATAGCATTGCAATCCTATGAAAAACAAAAAATCTAAAAGTTTAGAAAGTGGTGAACTAAATCGGATTCACATTTGTGTCCCAAATCTTATAGATAAGTTATTGCTTATCTCATTCCAAACATTGGAATACATCAATAATTTATTCACTTCAAACAAGGTAATAACATGAATTACCATAAGCCTTAGTGAAAACATTATCGCTGTAAAAAATTAATTGTTTCCCAAAATGATCCAAAATTCTATATAGTCAAACCATGATATTAATTTGTACTTATATTAGTCATCAGTACATTAATACTATTAATAAAATTATTATCTTCTTAACCAGTCATTTTTCCTGTATCAAATGTTTTCTAAAAATTTTATGAATAACTTTTCATATTTACTAGTACCATTTAACATATACATTCAATTAATTAAGGAAAACCATAGTATAACAATCCATAGATGTTTTGATTATTATATAGTACCATAAAATTACTTATAAAACATTATTATTGATAATCATTAAATATTTACACTATCTTCAGAAACCACTAACTGAGCTTTATCATTTTATTCCATAACAATTCTTTCATCTTATATATCATTTATAGTCTCTTCATCATCCGAAACCTAAATACTACCCATATGACCATGCATATTTTATTCATTAGATTATCCCTTAGGGAATATATTTTCATAATTCTAAAAAATTCCATATTTAAAACATTTAAAAATCATTGGTTTCTTAGCAGTACCATTATCCTTGTTCATTGTGTAAGCTGAAACATTTACATTGCAATCAATGCAATTATGTTTCACAACCAAAGCATCTTCTAGTTACTTTGAAACATTATCCTTTATTCCTCTTACCACATGATTCACATGATAAAAAATTTAACATTCCTTCCACTATGATCACCATGATACTATATATATCTCTTTTTAGGTGGGTCAGGAAACTCACTATTTTTGAGATTATAGATCATATCATTAGATTGCCGATTAGGAATAATAACAATTGTTTTCTTTCCAAATACCATTTCATTTTCTATCCCATGACCAATATCATTCCATGTTCCATGATATGGTCTATTAACAAGAATCCTCTTTTTGCTTCCATTTTCTAAAACCCAAAAAGAAAAGTCTGAGAGTCCAAGAAAGAATTAGGAATATAACATAATCCAAAGATATTATTTTCAATCTATAACATCTCTGGTTTAGTTACAGGTTATTCATGATCATTTCCAGGATTCTAGAACTATAACCAATAGTAAGACTTACACTTAGAGGCATCCAAAAAAAGTATCCTTATAAATATCTCTAGGGATATTAGTAATTTTTTCCCATCATAGTTTCCAAAGGTTTACTAAACCTTCACTCCAATACCAACAAAAACGACCCAAGATTCATGCACATAGAAAATTAATTTATTTTTCAGAACAAATAATACATTACACAAATTCATTCCAAATGACCATATTAATTTAGAATCATTGGAATCATAGAACACAATATTTAGCGTGGTGAAAGATCATCAACATCTCCCAAAAATATCTTCCACTTTAGTTTTTATACCAAACAAAATATACTTATATCCTAGAGGAATTAAAAAAATTGTGATATAAAATTCTCAGTATGAGAAAATATGGAAATCATAAATAGAAGAATTTATAAACATGAACATATTTTTTGAATATCAAAATCATAAGTCATAAAATAAATCAAGGTAGTACAAATATCGTAAATCATAAATCAACACGAACCCTAAAAAAATTGCATTGACATATAACATGGAATTTTTTAAAAAATATAATCATTAAAATAATTTCCATTTTGGAAAAGGCTCATTGTCAAGGCCATCATAGTGGAAAAATTCCATTACTAAATCATGTTTACTTTCCATTTCAGCCTTGTATTACTGTACCGGTTTCACCTATCATTCCAACCCTATATTACTGAACTAGGATTACATTCCATTCTAATCATGTCTATATAATGGGATATAAATATTTACGAAATTCATTGGTGGGATATATAGGTCCCACCTGTCATATAATGAAAACCATAAATATGTGTGCCAAAAAAACATAAATCATTCATCATAGAATAACCCAAAGAATAAAATGTGTTTTTTAAACATCACTCCAATGAAACCTAATCCATGTAAAAATAGTGTGTTTTATAAATATAATTCCATCATTAACATAATGAAATATAATAAATAATAATGGTATAAAAGAAACCTATTTAATGAGTGTCGTATTAGATAGAAACTAATTTGGATACAACAATTTAAATTAATTCTTGATGAAAATATCCTTTCTTCATAAAAAAGTTTTCTTTTATCAAAATGAAACACTATAATAAAGAAAAATAATTTCATTAAAAATAAAACAAAAAATGCATAGATGATGCCTCCTATAATTAAGGTGTAAAAATAATTTAATGCTGTATAATTTAAAAAACATTCTTCTAATACTTATGCCCGAAAAATTAGAAAGTACACAGCATAGAAAGCGAAAGAAATATTCCTTCCAAACCATGTACTAAAATTAAATATATGAAAAACGACTCTAAACATAAGTAGTATAATTCTAAATAGGTTATGAATTTTTTTAGAAAACATGGACATGGAGGATAAATATACCCGAGTAAATAATTACGTGTAAACAATCTCGAATGATAATGAGATTGAAAAATTATCTCGTACCATAGGTTGGATATCCTTTGTTTGTATCTGAATCTCCAATATACTGATTTAAATAATTTCATTGACTTATTACAGAATCATAGTCATTTTTAAGATATAACATGTGTTCATATTATCATCTTCTTGGTAATAATAATTCATTATTACCCGTTATTTGGGTTTAAACTGTTTAATGTAGAATATCTTCTGATTGTCCTTCTTAAGTCATAGTTATATCATTAAAAATGATATTAACATAATAAATATCATATTTACTTATTAGGTACATTTATATACTCATCATTTAATGTATATCATGTAGAATGAATCACATCTCATCATGGAGAAGGTAGTCCATATGTACGCATGAGCGTTGATATCATTCCATTAATTATGAAATGGTGTTGAAGTGGATGGTATATATATTGTTCCAGAGTAAATTACATGTTATAGTTATCATATAGAATTATTAGTTTCCTCATTATACCCATAAAAGTCACATGGTGGAGGAAAAATTACACCATGGCTTGGAGATGTTAAGTCGTACGTATGTATGCTTAATGATTTTTTTTCATAGGATAGATAGAAGGTGAAATATGGTTGTTCTATAATCATAAAAAAAATAGCATTATAAAATTTATAGTAGATTAAATAGTTTATAATGGAAAATACTCATAGAGAATATCTAGCAGAAAAAAAAATTAAAAAATTCGATAGAGGTGATTACCTCTTCTTCGACAAGCTCCCTCTAGATCTTCTCCTAAAGGCACTAGAAATGGTATTTTGAGATGACCTGAACCACTAGAATGTGACTAAGAATGTTTCTAAAAAAATTTCAATGGATGGTCGAGCATGAATTATCAAAGATAATTGAAAATTTTTAGGGAGTATATGCCCTTTTATAATTGAGGTGACATGCACATTTTTAAACGTCAAAAATATTAATTTATAATAAAATACATACACACTAAAAATCCTCCATAATGTTATATTTTCAAATATTGGATTAGGTAAGGTTTTTATATCATCAAAATTAAATTATAAAAGTTCTTCTATCCATATAAACCTAATAATTTTAATTTAACACTTAGTTATTCTATTAAATATTAACTAGGGTAACAATTATTTCTACATTAAAATGGTGAAATATTTAATTATTTATTGTAAATTTAATCATAAATAAATTATGTAGATAATTTTATATAATATAGAAATTATTATATATTTTTAAAAAGTTTTTATTAATTTAAATTGTTTTTAATAAAACATTATTTTGATAAATATACAATAGGGTCAATTGTGACACTATTCAATTAATAGATTTTTACAAATACCATGATATGGTGTTATACACGAACCAAATATTTTATTATATCCCCATGTGTTAAAGGTAATATAAAATATCCATTTCATAGATTAATTAAAACAATATATATTTATTTTAATATTTTTAATGACAATACTTTGATATTTTACTTAATAAAATTATTACAACATCAGTTTTGTGTAAATATTTAAAAACATTATTTTTGAATAAAAAATAAAAAATTACTAGGATAAAGATAAATATACTAGATTTTATAAAAATATTTTTAGTGTAATTTATCTTTTGAAAAATCTAGAATTTAAAAAGTTATACTTACTAAATTGTGAAAGTGAAAACTTTAAAATCACTTCAAATGAATTAATATAAATGACATAATATCTTATATAAGGATCCAAATTCTTAATAGATGAATCCATGATGATTATGGTCGATATATAATCAACACATATTATTTTGGAACATGATTTAGTCTTTTATTATAAAAATTTATTTTAATACAATTAATTTGTTGATTTTTCATCAATTAAATCATTTAGGCATAATCAATTTATAAGCTTTTAAGTTAATATTTTATTTCATAAATATTTAAAATAAATTACCATAATAAAGAAAAAAATTATATATTTAAAATTTCTATTTATAAAAAAATATATTTTCTTATAATCTTATATAGAAAATGGTTTAGTTATTAAAATTTGAGTGAGACATATTTGGCGTTTCTTTGAATAAAATAAATTAAATGTCCTAATCTCATCCAAGCGGCTACCAAAGGACCACATTTTGAACCAAGGATTATTTAGGCCTAATAATCCATTAAATGAAATTATTACAAGTGTTGGGGTAGTTTTATAATAATATTGTTACACTTAATTACTTGTTTTACCCTTCTACCGTGTTAATAAATACTTCCATGTTACTATTCATAATGCAAAAAAATAAAATAAAACTATTTAAATAATATGGACCTACAAATTCCAAATATGGAATAAATATTTCAAAATACAAAACATATAATTTGTAGTAATTAAATTAAATTTATTCCCATTGTCAGAAAGAGGTAATGAGATTTCTTTTACAGAGTTAAAACAATGCCAAATATTGAAACGTTTTTAAATATGAATTGAATATAAAATTAATTCTAATAACATAAATTATATTGAAAGAACAAATATTTTCTATTTATACTATAAACCCATTCAATAAATTAATTTATCAATATCTATTATTTTGAAGAAAAAATTTATTTTTAATTAAAATTTTCTATAATTTTATTATTCATCAAAATATTAAAGTTATCAGAAAAATTTCATAATTCATCCAAAGTAAATTGTTATAGTTTTCTTCCAAATAAGAATTATACTCTGTTAAACAGAATATATAAAATTGTTAAATAGAATATTTAAAATGGGTGTGCCATCAAAAGTTGGAAAACCATCATTTTTTTAAATACTTCTTTTATCAAAAATATTTAATTTGTTCTTATATCTTGTATATAAAACATATAAGATGAATTATAAACATTAAATTGAATTCATAAAGCGTGATTTTATTATTTTATAGACTCATTTATTTTCATTTAAATATTATTTTAGAAGGAAGTTATTAATATTCATACCCACCATTAAAATGAGTAGGTTATAATATTTAGTTGTTCATTTATACTAAGTCTTGCATGAAATTAATTATGTTAAAATAACTTGAAATTTGTATAAAACAAGCCAAGAATAGTTGTGTTTATACATCTAGCTAAAACTGTGTTGTGTATAGTGCAAGATAAACTTGTTTGTATCATACAGCATCAGACATCAAAGAAATTAAAAAGAATCTATCTCTTAAAATCTCGGGGTGTTACAAAGTATATTTAAGGTGAGTCTCTGGTTTCGAGTACGCACACAACCTTTTTTTGTCTCAGTGTGGACCTTGTATTGGTGGAAACTGTACTCTTCTTTCTCTTCTATGTTGATATAGTTTTGGTTCCATTTGTAGGATTAATTCCCACTAAATTTTATAATAAATAATGAATTGTTGGCTATGTACCTGATAATTAATGATGGAGAGTTGTTTTCACCCTTTTATATACAACTAAATTCCTTTATTTGATCATCCTCAATCATTTACAGGAATAGCGACTTGGATGTAACCTCCAAATATAATTTTTCTATGCTTTACTTCTAGGGGAAATGGGTCATGAGATGAGATGAACTAGTAGACAACATATATTTTTCCTCCATAAATAAGAAAATAATGATTAAGGTTAAATGGGAGATGAAATATAAATACCCACAGTATTTTGGGATGGGGGTTGTCCCATTATTATTCTCTTGTGACTCTATCCATATTTATCGACCTTATAGAGTCGTGTTGTATTATAAATTTCCCCAACCATCTAGGCTAGGGATGAACAAATACAGTTGATAATTCATATTCTTCCACTGATCTCTTTATCTAATGCATCCTTTCTTGATCAAGAGCCAGGTGAAATGTCGAATCTACTCAAAAGATACTTTCTTCTAAGGACATTAGTGATTCCTAATGAATGCCTTCCATTAAGTGAGAATCCTAATTAATGTTCTTGGTTTCTGGGTTCAGAAGTCATTCTATATTTTGTTCCCATTAGGCCTGATGGTTTTGAGACTTATTCAAGGATTATTCCTATTGATTGTTTCATATTTCATTAGTATGGTTCTCTCTTAATAGCCTCCTTTGAGTAACTACATTAAAAGATGAAATTTCTAATGGGTTCCCTAGAACAAGGTGTGGTGTTAAATTAATATATCTAATTTCCTTCCATCCCTAGATATGAACACAAGTTGGGGTGTTGATAATTAAATGATTTATATAATGAAATTCATTACTGGATGATAATTAGTGATCTTCATATAACATATCTAGATGTTTTCTTTGTAATGATGGAAGGACTTTGAAGTTTATTTGGTTGCAATTCTCTCCCAATACATGACTGCGTCTGCATACCCATTGTATGGATATAACGTATTTCTATTGTAGGAGTTTTTTTGTAGAGATTTAAATGGATTTAGTGTATTCATTCATTTAAAAATACATCTAAATGTCAAATTGAAAAGTGTTTTATTGACAAAAAAATGGTGGTCATATCATCCCTATCCAATTTTCTTATCGCAAGAAAAATATATTTTGTTATTCTAATAGAGACTCCTCTACTTAATCATCCCAAAAGGAGTGCTTCTTGATTATTATTTTTCAGAAAGTGTTGAGCTAGTGGATGTCTCATTGGAATAGAAATATTTCAAAGGTGGCTTGGAGGATGACCATTTCCTTGATACTTTTTTGTTTGAGAAAGGATATTTATTATCATTGATTGATTATCTAGCATTCTTGGTCCTATCTTTTCAAGAGACTAAGAATATGTGGGCTTTTTATAATTGACATAGAAATGGTAGGGCCTTATTGATGAAATGAAATTTCATTGTAGTGAGGAGCTCCATAGTAGGTTACATCATGGGAGGAAAACAATCATATTTAAATATCTGACTACATACATAATTTTAGCAACACATACCTTATGGAGGAACTTTAGGGTGGATGGTAGAAAGGGGAGTACATTCATCTTGTTTGATCTTCTTTCCCCAATGAGGGATACCATGAAACTCTTCAAGAGTTTAGATATCATGATCATACATTTTTTTCCCATGAAGAGATCCTTCGTGGTAGATATTATAGGGAGGACCTCTAGAAAAGATGGTAACAATGTCACGGGGAGGACCTTCATAACTACTATACCTACATTTTTATTTCCATAATAGAATAGAATGACCTTAAACCACGAGTGAGATTTGTTTGATAACCCCTATAATACCAACCACTATTAGGGGAACTTTACAAGACATAACTTCATTTTCCAATTGCTAATGGCATGACATATTTTGATGTTCTATCTTGAGTGAATTTTATTAAAATTCATGTAAGAGAAAACCATTATTTACAGGTTCCTATACAAGTGTCTCTTGTGGTTCTACTAGATCTTGTTAGTAAAGTTCGTGAATTATGGAAGTTATATGTGAGTACAATGGAGAATCCACTAGAGTGGACTAATATCCCCTAGTTCGGAAGATATTTGGGTGCAAATGAGTTACCCCAGTTGAAGAGGTTGGGTCTTTAACCTTAATCCTTGTTATTTCAACTGACATTATTACATCATGGAAGGTATGTAGGGTGTGGTTAGGAATTGATGTCCTAACCTCCATAATTGTAATGATGTTCTTAGAGACATCCTTGGTAGGAATGAGAATATATGCATATTACATTGTTGGGGTAGAAACATGATTTTGCCGCTTATTTTTTACTAATATACCTCAACTAGGTCATAAAATTACCATTTTATATTCATGGAATGATTTATATTAATGAGATTGAATTTTTATCTGGTTATATTTTTCCATTGTATCTTCATGGAGTGCTTCATATAAATGAGTTTGAATTTAATTCTTATCATAGTTTTATGCTATATTTTAATAAGGTTATTGAGATGTGTCTAAAAGAATTTGGGTATTCATTAATATTTTCATTATATTCGACTGGTGGGATTGATATAAATAAGAAATATTTTCAGTCTATGCTTAGGCTGGAACCATATTTGACCGGTGAGATTCATATGAATGAGTAAAAATTTTGTACGGATCATAGGTTTCCATAGTATTTGACAGGTGTGATTCATTGTCTCTAAGAATAATGATATCCTATTATAGATTTATTTAATTTTTTCCTTCTGTGAGCCGCCATGTGGACCCGTGTTTTCTTGACTTTAGCTGGGTCCCATGGGTATTTATCCTCATCATGGTGGTGATGCTGGGCTACACAATTTTGATGACAACTTTTTTTGGCAGGGGCCTTCGGTTGGGACCCCTATACAGTTGAGATTAATTTTCAGGTGATTATGTCAACAACCTTTCTATGTTAATAGAGAATGATATTATCATATTTCGGTGATATGCTTCCAAAATTCTATGAGATGGATATTAGGGGGCTCTGGGTTTGGTCCACTGACCTTCATTTTCCAAATATCTATTGGGGGTTTATAAGATGTAGGTCTTTTCATGCTTCCACTATGGTTGGTTTAGTATAATTTTGCTGGTACGCTTAGACCCATACATTCTAAATCATTCATTTAATGCTCTAAGTTAGAGATAGTGTTGTCTTTTTGGTAAAGAAAACATCTTGTTCTGTGATTGATTTCTATGGTTCTGAGAAAATGTGGGTTTCCATTGGATTTAAGATAGTTCTGTTGAATAGATTCTACATTATATAGCACAAAATATCACACCAGAATAACATATCAATGTAGTTTCTCCCTGAATGAGAACAGGGTAAATTAATCATTTTGTTTATCCCACATGGGTTTGGATATAAAAAGGTTCCAAATGAAGGTTAATACTAACACCTTGGTTAATGAATCACATAGGATTCAACATTTTGTTTTTTATGAGATAATTGTGTTGTTTTAGGAAATTTCCCACATGTTGAGAACAAACTGGTTCAACGACAACTGTATAGTCTATCATTTTTATCTTATGAAGGAAATTACATAGAAAATCATTTGACGTTGGGTTTAACATTTTATTCCAATGAGAGAATCATGATTAACACTCATGTTAATAATAAGTATTGGTGTATTTGAGGGTTGCAAAATAATTTATAATAGATTAACCATTATTATCTCATATCAAATGGTGATAGGTCAGTTTCTAATAGGGTTTGTTCCTGAACATTAGAATTGGTTATGACATCAAGAGGTTTCCCTATTTATCATTGTTAGTTGGTAAAAAATTACAAAAATTTTGTAATGGTTGGGACTTACACCTATGGTGGAGACACATAGGGTTTTTATTCATTAAGAATATGTCCATTTGATGGATGAGTTATGGTTTCCATGGATACACTATATAAGAAGCACATTTTAATGGACGTTTTGTATTACACTGAATAGGTGTCCATTGGGATAGTTATGATTGGACATTATACAGAATATGAAGCCAATTTGGGTGGAGTATAAGGACTAAATTGTATAGGAAACCACTTTTAGGAATGAGATTATCCCAATATCATGATCTCCACTAAGCTATAAACCTATATGAGTCATGCTCAGTGTGAGAAACATGATAAATAATTAGATGTAAAGATAAAAAGATACACTTTGCCTACTAGTGGACAGATGATGGAGCCCATAGGGAAAGAGAAAGTTATTTTAAAATTTCTATATACTATTTAATTTTGGTTATTAAGAGTGTAAAATTTTGTGATTTATCCTACTGCATATCCAGTAGGTGAAGTGGGGAAATGGTACCTACTCCCGCAAGAAATAATAGCGGCGTACTTCAAGAGGGATTCCCTAGATGAGTTCCTAGATAAACAAGAAGGATATGAAAATAACCATTAAAGGGAAAAGAAAGTGTAATACCCCACTCCCCTCTAGTAATGGGGTGATCCACATTATAACCTCCAATCTAGAGACCCTCATTCCCATGGGAATGTAGAATTAAAAATATCTTGAGGGCCCCCCTTGTGAAAGAGGTTACCAATAAGACTCCTCTTACTATGGGGATATAGACTTGTGAGGACATTGATATGTCTAACAATCTAATCATACCTATCAGGTTTTATTGGGAGAATCATTTTCATGATTCATTATAATATTTCTCAGAGGGGCCAAAGTGGGTTTTGATGGTACGAGAGAGGGAAGTGATAGAAGCTGGAGATCAGAACAACCTATGAATCCCCGTTTTTTATAGAATTTTATTATTCATGATGGACTTACCTCCATGTAGCATGTTTCAATATGTGTGAGGGCTCCAGCAATGTAATTTTGGGCTACATGAACCTCAGTTCTACTATTGTGGCATTTTTTATGTGTTGTTGGGTTCTGCGTTCCTTGAATTTTTCTACTCAGGCTCAAGTTCTCATAGTGTTTCATTTTTTTATGTAAGACAGGGAACATTTCCCTTATATTTTTACAATTCATGGTGGAGAAATTAAAAGGGGACATCGTCCTATTCCCTAAGGATTGGTTTCCATAGAAGGGTTACTTATTTGTGGATGAATGAAAAAAATTATTTTAATCATAAATGATATGTGGTGGCATTACCAATAGGGAGTCGATGTCTCTGTATCCTATCTACCAATTATTGTCAGTGTCTTTCCTATCTCTTATCTCTTATTCAGTTCTCCTATGGGGTCTTTTATATAAGAATAGAGGAACATGATACTGGGATGGCTAGTCATTCATGTGGCTTTATTTTTTGGTTTCTAATTAAGGATTCCCATGCCCACATATTATTTCATTTGTGGGGGATGGAAAATAACATCAATTCCCAAAAATGATTAAATGTTAATAAGGGACAATATTTGTGGGGTGGGGTAGAAATCACAATCCATCCCCACAAATCATTTTATTTTATTCATGAGCATTGTTCATACCATCTTATACCATGAATTATTTCATTCATGGGACACAATGTTAAGTAGTGATATGATTAGAGATTTTTATTATGTGATACCAAACCTACTTCATTGATTAACCTCCCTTAAAAATTTTATTCCAACCCTTAATCATATTTTGACCCACTCATAAATCCCTAAAATTATTTTCTTATTCCATTTAGAGTTTTAAGGACCCAACAACCACTAACTAACTCTCCTACAACCTCATAATGACAGAGAGATCAGAATGATACTTCTTGAGTTGAGATATGTCAAAAATATTAGCTATACATTTCAAATGATTCTGTAATAGAAATAGATAAGAAATAAAAATAGTCCATTCAATTATCTAAAATGGTTCATCATACCTCTGAGATTTCTTTTTTTATTACCAAGATATAGTTGATTTAATTTATATGAAAATTTTAAGATGATTGGGTCTTCAAAAAAGCAAAGGACAGTTATAATGATATGCATAAGATTTTCAAACATTAATATATAACTAGGTGTCAAATTACAACTGTAATAATCATTGATATCAATTAAATGAGACTCGTTCTTACTGGAGATGTTATTCCCACATATAAAAAATGTAGATTCGACTAAGATAGGTGACCATATGAAGCATTGGAGGGATCCATTATGATAAAAAATTCGTAACTATTTTTTTTAAGAATGCATGACTTGTCAAAGACATATATCATATCCATCACAAATTTACAAGATACATTCATAGTGCATATCCTCTAGTATCGAAATAGCACGCTTTGTATAAACTTTATTCTATATTTGGTAAGCTCACACAATCTGACCTAAGTCATCATTTCCAATTGGGGACTCTACTATAATTTTGATATATAACTAGAATCCCTTTCAAAGAGAATGCAGTGAAACCCCCATGAAACTTAATGATATACTTCACATATACATTTTAACCATATTTTAAACCTTTTTGGACTCATTTATAAGAATAAAATAAGCATTTTTATTTGAGTAATCAATCACCACCTAGATAGAATTTTTCCCTCATGGTTTATATGGAAATCAAACAATGATGTCCAAGGAAACCTTATCCAATTTCCAAACCAAAACCAAAAGAGGATGCAGTTGACCAAAAGGGTTCATGTTTTCCACATTTATATTTGCATAGGTGTAATAAAGGGAAACACAATCCTAAATTTCTTTCTTCATACTCAACCATGATAAATATTATCTCATGTCATAATACATCATCATAGTGTAATTGTGAATGATCGATGATGAAAATTATAAATCATGAAATACAAAATTACTTGAGGATAATGGGATGAATGATAGATAATCAAATAGAAAAATAACATCATAAAGGAGAGACCACCCATAAATAGTCTCCCCACTATATAATGTTTCTCTGATTCATCTGAACTCATCATAATACTTCAGATCATAAATAATAGAATCAACGGGAGATCATGATAAATAAACCCTAGTCAGAACCATACATGAATTATCCTCTCAAGCATCTAGATGCTATTGAGTAAATTCCCCCATAAGGTTCAACTCCTCTAAATAAAATAAAATATGTGGTAATTTTTTTATCTATGTTAGCAATGAAATTCCCTTTCCCTAAGTTTTAGATGATGTGGAAATAGAACATTTTGAGATTTCCCACTAAATTCTTCTGTTTATGATTTATGTAATATTTTAAAATCATGTGGTGTAGAAACTTATAATTAGAAAACATGATTAAACTCTCCCAAATATTATATTTCCTCTAATATATAATCACATTAGTGACTATGAAAATCTCCAAATCATGAGTGGCGTAATTTTATTCATGTGGATAAAGATGAAGATAGATGTGTACCTATAATTGATCATCCTACATGTAAATCATCTTATAAAAATTCCATAAGAATCATAGTTACACGCATAACCCTTATCGGGCTCTAGAAATATCTATATACAAGTTGATGTGTGTAGCCCTTTCAATTCCACAATAAATGATTGAAATTTAGTGTCCATAGTGAATTTGAACCCTTATATTGTAAAAATAGTCAATGATGATTCTATGATTGATAAATAATTAACCAATCACCAATATTATATTTCAAAAACTAGGATGCACATATCTTGAAGAAGTTCCATTGTTCCTCTGACAGAAATAACCCTTCAACTTATTTGGATCGAATGAATTTCCAGGTTCTAAAATTAGGTTCTCTTTTAAATTCACATATTGTATCCAGTAATTTTATTTTTATAGATTCCCATATATTCATATGATTCTAAAGGATTCCAAAAACAATCTAATAGAGCACATTCTCATGCTAAAATCTCAAATAAAATAGGAGGTCATCCACAAAAACAACCAAAAATGTGTTGTGATACTGATGGAATTTCTTGTTCAAAAAAGGTATAAAAACATTATGAGAATTATTTATACCAAAATTAATTACAAAATTTTCATAATTTCCAAACCTACTCATGAATGTTTTGTTTAAGATAAAATATTCCCAATCCTTGAGATAATGATAACTTCAATAAAGATCAATTTTTTAAAAATGAACTAGCCCCCCTTAACAAATCAAACATGCCATAAAAAAGGGAGGGAATAACTTATTCTTTACGGTTGATTGGCTGAACATATAATAATCTATAAGAAAAAAGTAAATCACCAACTTTAATAGAAACTAAAAAAAGCGATTCCAATCGATAAACATTGCGATGAATAAAACCCTTTTCAAGTAGATTATACAGCTGGATCTTGATATCTATTAGTTCAATGGGTTCCATATGATAAGTCGTTATAGAAATCATTTGTGTACCAAACACCAAAAAAATCATGAACTCTACCTCTATTTATTGAGTAAAACTATAAAATTAAATTGGAAAAAAATTTAATTCCCTAAATTCCAAGGTAATATCAAATAAATAATAAAAATTATTAGACTCAAATTAAATTAAAGGAAAAAAGCTTTTGAGATCTTGTTGGGGAGGTCATGCATGGAAGGGCCTCATGTCCCACTCTCCCAAGAAAAGTTGAGAGGTCCCATTGATAGAAACAAACGAGACATTAGGATGATATCAATCAATCTTAACAAGATGAGTGACAAGATAATATATTATTATGATGATATTGAATATATATAGATTATGAGTAAATAATGTCCACACCAACTCTACATCATCTATCAAAATAAAATAAGGTTGAAAATGAAAAATATCCTTCTTCTACATTACATGAGTTTTCATTGGATCCTTATGAATTGATATGATAAACTAGGG
This sequence comes from Viscum album, assembly GCA_963277665.1. NCBI lineage: Eukaryota > Viridiplantae > Streptophyta > Magnoliopsida > Santalales > Viscaceae > Viscum > Viscum album. The sequence goes on from OY728149.1 coordinate 107,910,788, forward strand.
AAGATTCATAAAATATTAAAATGAGTATATATAAATGAGTGAAAGTAAGATATATCAAATAGTTCACTTGGTATTGAATTTACATTGAAAATGGTATCTCTCATTATAGATGGGAAATTTTCAACCTATACTGGAAAATATTCCCTTGTATTAATGTGATTAAATTATGAGGCCTATGGCTAGATACCTATATTATTTAAAGTATCATACTATGATTAACCGGAATTTGGGGATAAATACCCCTAAACATAATGGACAAATAAATAACTACTAGTAGAACCTCTGTATATGGACTTATAAATTGAATCACTATAAATTTTCTTTGGTGCAAGATATGAATATCTAACATATACTACATTTACTAAATTAAAAAAATTCAAGGAAACAATTATATATTCTATTGGTGTTGTATAGGGGGCCACAACTGGAAGACACCTCCACCACTACTACAATTATCATTCAACTTCATTTTGTTTCCCTACATGCCACAAACACTAGAACAAGGAGGAAGGGAAGAGTAATAGTATCCAATTCTACGCTTAATATGTATTTATTAAATCATATACCTATCAACCTTGTTAGTAAATGTGGAAAACTTCATCATATGTTCCTCTAAATGAATGTTTATCCAAGAACCCTATTGGTATTTTTGATCTCTTATTTAGTCATTTTCACTACCTCTAATGAAACAAAACATCTCCATGAATCAATTTGTATAATGTAACACTGAAAATTATCTATACAATAAATAGAGGAACTCCAGAGACTTCACTATCAAGAAATACTATGAAAATTACTACTGAATGAATAGGTTCTAGATAACCTTCCAATCTAAGAAAACATATTGGTTTAATTTTATGATAGAATCATACCACCTCTTATTGGGACCATCACGTTTTTATATTTCCAATTTCACCTTAATATACTTAGGTATGTTCAAGAATTCTAAAACCAAATAGATTTTTTATATCAAGTCCTCAGTCTGTTGGGATTTATTCAAACCCTTGTATTTTGGGGGAATCATTTGTAGGAATTCTGGAGATCGATTCATGTCTACCAAAGCTCTGGTTTGGGCCTCAATGGTTTTTTTGAGATATTTTTATATAATGGTCCATGACATGAACTTCCCAGATGATAGCTTCCAAAATATTATGATTCGTATGATGATTCCCTTAAGGGGAATCTCTCACTGAACCCTCCTAAGGAACCTATTGATGTTGTCTCAGAGGCCTTTTACTATATACTATAATCAAAATAAATTAATTATACAACCTGGTAATTTTAGTTTATTCATCAATAATATGATTATAAACTAATATTGTTTCCAATACTCAACACAAGATATTGAATTCCCAACTTCCCATAGAGTCATAAGGATTATCCTAATAGGATATGGACAAAAAATCACCTACAATTAACCCTTAATTAAGAAAAATCCTATCTCTATCTACCAACATCCCATGACTGAGCATAAAAGTTCTCTCATACCAAATTACCACGAATTAGCCAAGAAAACCCATCGACATAGTCTCTAAAATGGACCCTAAAAATTCCTAAAGGGATTTCTAGATCCCCATAGGATGGTTATTATAACACGATCATAAAAAATAAATAGACGAAACAATTTTTCCAAAAAAACCAAAAAATATTCTGGAAATATATGCATGTGGAAGGAAAAAATGAAATAAATATAGCATAAGAGAGAGTTCCAATAGAAGCAGTACACCCTAGAGGTTTACATATCAAAATCCAATGTATATATCTAATAAAAACTAAAAATGAAAATAGAAAATGGAAACTAGTACTCCATGAGATATGTGTGGACCATTCCCTACAATCACCCAACTATTTACCTATAACCAAATTATAGAATCGCCATTGACTCAATATAGACCATTTACCATTACTTCATCAGAAGACAAAACAAGGTATGTACACACCCAAGGGACTGAGCATAATGTGTGCTAAATATGCTAAGAAGGATCCCACCTATGTCTTCCATATAAATACATTGTAAAACAATCCCAATGTCATCATAATGAAGGAATTCTAGTCATGATAAATATTTAAATTGTTTATATCAAAATCATGGTAAATATTCTATCATTTTTTATTGTTTTAATGAAATTATAAGTAAACAATTTTCAACTAAAATTTCCTTAATTCTATTACTATTCATCAAATCTATTATATTAAATAAAAATAGTAAAAAGACAAATAAAAATGGTAGAAATTCATAGGATCACAAAAGGCCATGTTAGATGGACCATTAGAACCACAATAAAAAACTAATGTACACATAAATCCCCTTGAACGAATGCATCAAGTATAGGGAATAAAGGTACAACCTAGAATGTGATTCCCATAAAATGTCAATAAAGGTCTATATCCCATATTTCAATAGTCTATGAATATAAGGACACCCCTAACATTCAACCCCCTTAAATACCAAAGTATGGGGCATAATAATACACCCTCAACATAAATACCCAAGGCTCCCATGAGATGAATTTATTAAATAAATTATAAAAGTTCTTGTCACATTTCAACATAAAATTCCAAACAACCCTTTTCATACAAAATAATATTTTAAAATCATTTTCACAATCCATTTTAGAATGAATTGAAAAGATCCTTTCATTTAACAAAATGAGAGAACAAAAAATCTTTTCTCATAAACCAATTTTCACACATAAATAAAAAAACATCATGATCATGAAAACTAAAAAAATAATTAAGAAATAAAGAAGATTTAATTTTCACCCAAAATAGGCTAGATGTGGAATTTACTACTTCAAACACGGGTTTCACACTAACTGTATCATGATCCATACAATCCTTAAACGAAATACAGTTAAATAGAAATTAATGGAGGTACAAACATTGATTATCACATGTTATAATATAGTAACAAAATAAAACAGGGTTGGTAAAGAAGTTAGATCAACACTTACCATGAGATTATCTTGAGTCAAAACATAAAACATAAGATATGACCTCCAAAAGACAAGTTCAAAACTGAAATATAATGGGATTTAAAAGCATAATATTGTGATTATATATCCAATAGACACATCACAACATCACTTAAAAACCCCTTACAATAATAAATATAGTAATTGTATGATCTCATTCACCAGAAGAGGAGAAACATGCTAAGATGTTGATAAAAGAACTAATGGAGAAGACCAAAAGATAATAATCTACCAAAATTAAAATGAAATTTGAGTCATACATGCATCGAATTAAAAACCATTGGGAAGAATTGATTTGTGTCATTAGTCATCGATTCATTGATTGAGTCACTTGGGTTTCATGTATTCTAAAAAAGGGTTTGAATCAAATAATAAAATTCAGTTGTCCCATTAACATTGTCAATTCAATTAAAATCACAAAAAAAATTTCATGTCTTGATCCTGACACATTGTTTATTCCCAAAAACAAGTTCACTTCTTGAATTAAACATTCACTGCGTGAGCTGGATATAAAACAAATACGTAGACCAGGTCGATTACAAAAACAAAAAGATAGTATCTAATTCCATATAAGACAATCTTATTTCCTCTTAAACATTGAAAATAGAGAACACCTTAAATAATATATTTCAATTTTTAAAGTATACTGATAATTTTAAATTTTAAAATAATGAATTAGTAAGGTTTTCAAAAACATCTTTTCATGACATATATTTTATTATATTTAAATGATCAATCAGTAATAGAGTTATGTTTCATGTTACACCCAATATGGAGTTTAATTATGTTATTTTCTGGCTGATCATGTTATCATTATCAAAAAATTTAATTGATTATGTGATTTATAAAATATGGATGTTTTATGAAACCCATTTTATTTCCATGGCTTCCTTATAAAATTTAATGATTTCAATTATGATGTTATCATAAAACCCATTTATTTCAAGGTGTTCATTCTTTATGTAAAAATTTAATGAATTTTATGTGGAACATGTATGTATGGATGAATGATGGAACGGGTCCTATATCACCCTCTACAGCATTGGTCGAGAGTTTGTATCCATAAGATTGGTATTAATGATTACATTTTAATCTCTAATAAAAATTGTAATTGATCGTATGGATTAGGAATATAATTTTATCTATTACAATGTTTATAACATAGTGAGGGGATGTTATTCGTTATGATCTTGTAATCACGTTATTCAAATCCATGCTCTGAGCATTATGATTCCATGTTGATATTTTTCTGGCTTAAGATATTGTTCCATGTATTTGAATCTCAAATTTGTGTAATGGTTTTCACTAATTACTTTATTATATTACTCTTATTATAATATTTTTTATTTATCCTTATGAACTCATTTGAGTTGAAATTGTTATTAACCCCTTATAGATCATTTGATCTCACACTTCTATATTATTTATTCTCTAGGTCATGATGATTATTCTTAGGAATGAGATGTCTATTAGATGGTCTAGTACGATGATTTTAAGGTTAAATTATCACTAGTTTTTTAAAATAATATTATATTATATCTACCCTTAAAATACACTAAACCTATCAATCCTTGGGCGATTATCATTTATGAAATATAGCATTCCAAATCATGAAAATGATGAAAAATAATGGCTTGTTTATACACGTTGATTTAATTTGGTATAAGGGGAAAGGTCTAGTTATTTTTTGTGATAAGTTTAGAAAATTTTACTCAAAATCCAAATGATACGTATAGGGGATTAGTGTATGTATAGAATAAAGTTATCATTTTTTGGTAATTAATATGTTTTTTGGTTTTCATAGAAAATAAATCTTTATCTGAAGATAGTAATTTGGATGCAAGATGAACCATAGTATTAACTTGGGGTAGTAACCCTAAAGAGAGTGTGATGCTATTTACTCAATTATAACCTTGTTCAGGATAAGTTGGACCAAGAATATACATGTCTAAAAACTTATAAATTCATATTTTTTTAGTTGGTCTCAACCTCAAAACAATCAATTTTTATGGAATTATTTTTTTGTTTTAGGTATTGGGTTAGGAAGTTTGAGAAACCCCTGTGAATATTTTAACATAGATTGAAATATAGTTATCTACAATAATTAAAGAAAAAATGGATAATATATAAGAATAAGATGTTTTAAGGTTGAATCCCTTTCATGATAATATTCATATTATGATGATAATTTTTCATAAAACATGGTTACCCATTTTTGGTTTTATTAATGAATGGAATATAAAGTAAACAAGTTAAGAATGGTTGTGATAGAAAATAGGATGGTTTCCCCAAGTACAACTAAATGGAATGGGTGATGAAATAAAAAATCTCGAGGAAGTTATCAATTAAAAAAAAGATATAGATAATAATGTGAACCATTTTTAATTATTTATTGAAACAAGGTATGAGTTACGTTTTTTTGATTCATTCATGTGGAATTTTCCACACTCTATTAGAGGATCAAAAATCATATCATCACTACAAAATGGATCAATATAATGGAACTGGTAATTTTCTATTATCTACTGCTCAAAACATGTAAAGTGATGTCAAAAAATGGTGGACTCTTATTATACATATAACAAGGAAATAATAAGTAGAAAAAATGAAATGGGAAGAATTTGAGGATTTATTTTTTACGATGAATTTTACTCAAACACTCCACATGAACATGGAGAAAAAATTCTGTGAATTGAATTAAGAAGAGGATGTATCCAATAGAACATATGGAGAAAACATTGCGGGGTTCACAAATATTCATCTCGGTTTACATATGATCAGGAAAGTGAAATTAATCATTTCATTAGTGTATTAGAACCCCTCTTTCAATTGAATTTTTCTATAATATAATTTAGAAGATACATATAAATTTTTTGATGCATAAAAAAAGGTGGAGTAGGAATCTGGGGTCTCTCTAAAAGGTGAAAATATAATGTGGAATAATAGAGGAACACTAATGGTAAGTCAAATAGGGGGATGAAATTCTAACCCAATACATACCAAAAGTCTAGGCGGAAGAACCTGGAAAATTACCTTAAATGACTAGTGAAGTGTTTTATGTTTGGTAAAGTAGGCCACCAACCCTAGAACTATTTAAGTAAGGATAAGAGTCTGATTAACAAAATTGAGGAGAAGATGTTCCTCGGTAATTACCTATTTCTCTATATTACTTCATGGTCGTGGATTTTTGATACTACGTGAATCAAGGGATCAAACCTCGAGTCAAAAAATGAAATAGGCCATAGTAGCCTCACAAAGAGAGAGAATAGGGTAGATAATTCATGATCACTACTAATGAGGTAGTTCATGATAACAAGGTGATGCAGTGTACACATAATCATAATTCTAGACATTCAAGTACCTAATTTGATACTATTTTAAAACATTATTTTATATCACATAAGTTTCCTATGAATGTGGAATCCCAAAATATGTGATTAATATTGAACTATATATATAATAACGTGATTGAATAATGATTATTTCAGTGATATATAATTATTCTTTGATTGATATTTTTTGATGGTTACTTCAGGCTGTTCAACTTTTTCTCCCCATAGTTTAATTTGGAATAAGTTTTAATATGGTTTGGTTAATACTTCCTATATTGCATATGAGTTTTTTAGGATATGGATATCTTGTTTCATATTCCAAATCATCATATTCTAATGTATTAATATATGGATGATCGACCCTTGGAATAAAATTCAAATAAATTGGTTTTGATACCTACTAATTATAGATTTCTACCTCAAATCATCAGAGGAAAAATTCTTTATTTATGGATTTCCCATTGTCTAGTAATATATGAATGTATTCATAGATGAATGTTATTGTCTCCCCCCAAAGAATGTGATCGATTTATCAAATGAACATATACTTGGCTCTCCACAAAACATAATAGGTCCATAAAAGATGGCTCCAATTTAATTAAATGATTTAGATAAGTAGCCAAGTAAGAAATTGTTCTAGGGTTTTATCCCCCCAGTGGTTGACCATAGTGATCATCAGTCCTATTTTTTATGGATAATGTTGAATAAGTAATTATTTTCATTAATTATAATGACTTTTAAAAGGTTATGATTAAGAATAATTATTTTTTACCATATATCAATAGCCTTTTCAATTAATTTTGAGGAGCTATGAACTTCTCGAAAATTGTTTTTGTAAGAACACTGATCTTATTTTTAGGTACTTTTTTCCTTTTCTGGAGTTTTTAAGAAAAAATAAACTTTCCGGAAATTTTCAAAGTACACACTGTGTACTCTTGCCCAGCTCGAAGCCGTGTGTTGGTCATGCCCAGGCCACACACACTCTGTTTAGGGGTAAAATGGCGGCCGATTTTGGCAGAGTATGGAAAAGACCCAGTACACGCCGTGTACTCTAAAAGTACATGCCATGTACTTTTTTTTACTAAATGAACTGGACTCATGCCTGATGCACAGAAACACCTCCTTCTAGGTCTCGTTTGTCCGAGAGTGACCCGTACAGCCGAATATTCGATGAGCTCCCACCACTTCGTCCGTTCTCCAATTCGAGCATGGTCGATTGTGTTGGAATCACAGCGGTAAGATCTTCCTTCTTCTTGTGCTTCGTTTTCTGATTCCATTTCATTTCCGAGTTATTGTGGGTTGAGAATTTTGTGCGTTTTCTCAGATCTATGACGTTCTAAGGGGAATCAATCATCGTGATTCACATATATCGATCTCATAAGAACTAGGTAGGTGGTTTTTTCCTTTCTGTTGAAATTTGATGAGTATTTTGTGCAAATTCCACAAATACCCTTTGGTGGGGAATTGTGGGATTCCTATTTTTCCCCTGCTATTTTCATTCTTTTCTGCATTTCTGTAGTAGAAGTTTATTCTTGTAAGTAGAGTAATTTATTTTATACTCAGGATGCTTTCCCATGTTTGTTCTGCCTGTTTGGAATTTTTCCAGTTGCCATTCCTAGCTGATGTATAGTTAAACTATTATTTTGTTTACTGTTGATCGTTAAAATGGTAGCCAAGTAGTTATTGAGGTTTACAAAGATGATAAACACACTCTATGCATGTTTATTTCACTCAGGATTGTGAGAAACTAGAGTAGTAGACCAAAGGGAGAATTGACGTAAGGGCTTCTCCAAAGTGTCTTTAAATACGATGTGAGACCACAGGGGGAGTTGACGATGAGTGCTTCCTCAGAGATTCTATAGATCCTCAATGTGGGCCACAGGGGGAATGAGACATTCAGTGCTTCCCCAGAGAGCCTTTAGTACGATACGAGACTATAGGGGGAATTGACAGTGAGTGCTTCCTCAGAGAGTCTATTAATTTTGTAGCTGAACCAGAGGGGTGAGACTGTGTGTTCCTCCTAGAGGGTTGCTAGTACATACATGTTTAACCACAGGGGTTAGGCTGTTAGAGCTACCCATAGGGTTACCTTTTTTTCCTTATTGTTGGTGGATGTTTACTTGTGTACTTTCTATGCTAGAACTGTGGACTGTGATTGTTGTGTCTTTTCCTATTTACTATTCTTGTACTTTACTTGCCATGAATTCATTGACAGTTAGGCATAGATCTTTGGGTGGTTTCCTACTGGGAATTTTTCTCAAACCATGTTTGGGTCATGCTTTTGGGCCCAAACAGATTATGTTGTTGCATGGATAGATAAGGGCAAGCACCCCTCTACTTTGGATTCTTGATTCAGTGGAGCTGGAGAGCATGGGACCGAACCGAGGCTTGCGATGCTAGGGAGTTTACTTTTTTTTCTCTTGCACTTTTTTTTCATTTTTACTTCATCACGTTTGTTTGTTTACTGCTTTCAATAGACATATGTACCGTGTTGCATAATTATTATTTATCCATTGCTTCCGTTGTTCACTTCAATTTTTGTATGTTGTCGATTGTCTCTGCTATTGTGTCTGGTTGTTTTTCCACTGTATACTTTTCCGAATTAGGGCACAGTTTCCCCACTGACTCACCAAGGCCCTCGCTGCTAGTCAGTAGCCTCTGGCATTTAGGGAAACATGCTTGAGGTCATGTGGCGAACCGGGTACGGGGCACCAGTGGACAGGCTCTGGATTCATGTCGTTAAAAGTGGTATCAGAGGAGTTCTTTTCTCTTTCTTTACTGTTTGGAGACTTTAGTCAGGGATTAGAAAAACTCGGTAGTTAGTGTTAAGATGTGATCGGGAGTAGCTAACATGTGTAAAGGGAAAATCTATACTACCTTGTTAATTGTATTTTGATGGTTTTGAGTTTTTATGGTTGATATGTTTTCACCTAGAGTGATTCACATGACTTGTGCAGTTATTGTTTTGATATTTTGGTTCTATTTCTGTCGCAACCCGATGATATGAGGGTATTCCATCTCATGCATCATATAGGCACTTCTAGAAATTACATTACATGAATTCTTTCCATTCCATCTAGGGTGAATTAGCGATTGCATGCTGTTGTGATAGGATTTGTGTTGATTATCCAAGATGTTGTGATAGATGCTTGATAGAGTCCCTGCAGTTATGTTAGAGAGCTGTTGTTTCCCTTGTATGTGACTATAAAAGATGCCAAGATTTGATTCATGGGGAGTATGGGCCCTCACGAATTGGAATATGGCATCTCTTTGCCTTGTTTTTAGTGTTTCTGGGGTTCTGTACAGTTTCTGAGCTACTGCCCAGAAAAAACCCAGAATACACGGCGTGTAATTTTTGGATACTCACCGTGTCGTTTTTAGGCCATGTTACTTATCGTGTGATCAGAACATGGTGTCGTGAAATTAACTTTAGGAACACTCTGTGTAGGGTAGGTACACACCATGTAGTAATGATCTGTGTACCCGGTCGTGTCACTAACAACACGGGTTGGGGAAGCTCGAGTAGCACACACCGTGTTGTAACAGAACACGCCGTGTAGTCCCTTCTAGGCACCTGGTTATGTCATGAACAACATGGGTCGGTGTGACCTTCTCCCAGACACGCCATGTTTCTCTTGGAGCACGCCGTGTAATCTTTCCAGGCACCCGGTCGTGTCACGAACAACACGGGTCGGTGTGACCTTCTCTCAGATACGCCATGTTGCTCTTAGAGCACGCCGTGTAGTCTTTCAAGGAACCCGGCCGTGTCATGAACAACACGGGACGGTGTCACCTTGCCTATTCATGCCGTGTTTGTTCAGGGAACTCTGTGTATGTTTCATTCGTGTAGACCGCCGTGTGTTTAATGAAACGGGCCACCGAAGCCTTGTCCACTACACACCGTGTCCATAGGGAACACACCGTGTAGTCTCAGTTTAAGAAAACCATGTGGGTTAGCTGTGTAAGGGACTCTTGAAGAGGAACAATTTTCATGTACATGTCGTGTGTGGGTGAAACACTCCATATAGTTTGAGGTGTACACGAATTGTTGGGCAAGAGTACACGCCCATGTCGGTGTCTTAAGAAAACGTGTTGTGTAGTTTTTGTACACACCGTGTAGTCGAGTTTTGTAAACTTGTGTGTTTTCCGTCCCCTGTTTCCATTTTGTACTGTTGTGATCTCCGTCCTTGTTTTCCTGATCTAAGGATAAATTTTGATCTTTCATAGCTATGCCTCTGAGACGTCCTCTGGTCGTACGTTTGTCATTAGGCAGTAATCAGATGCCAGATATGGCTGATCAGAGACTTCCTGTCGATCCTCCAGTCAGGCCAGGCTTGGCACCGACTGTTATACTAGTTGCAGGTATTGATACATAGTTCAGGGAAGGTTTCATGAGGATGATGCAAGTCTTTCAGGGAGTGTCGCCTCCTACCACGACTATGGAAGACCTGGCACAAGTTTTTCAGCAGCAGCATCCTTCCACGTTCTCGAGGGAAGGAGGACCTCAGGCTACAGAGTCATGGCTGGAAGACATGCTGACCATCTTTGACCATCTAGAGACACCTCTAGAGAGGCGGGTCAAGCTCGCCACCTACATGATGTGAGACTCCGCCAAGAGGTGGTGGGATGTGATCTCACAGGAGGGTTAACAGCCGGATATGGCTTGGGAGGAGTTCCAGCGCGTGTTCTATGACTACTTCTACCCGGAGACCCTGAGGGCCGACCGAGCCTGGGAGTTCATGAGCTTAAAGCAGGGTATTCTTTCTGTCATGGAGTATTCCTCTACTTTCACCGAGCTTTAGCGTTTCACACCCCTATGGGATGGGATTGGGGTGTTATTGGCAAGGAAGTTCGAGGATGTTCTCAGGCGGGAGATCCGCTCACAGGTGAATATCTTCAAGTTGACTTCCATCACTTCCATTTTCATCCAGGCACTGATTGCGGAGCGCAATCTAAGAGACTCCAGAGCTGCGAGCCAGGGAAGTTCTACTTCCAGAGCTAGTCTTCCTCCAGATGACAACAAGAACTGCCATAGAGAGTCTATGCATGGTGATCCGAGGAAGCGTGATGCATTGTCAGGCAGCCAGGTGACATGCTACTAGTGTGGCCGGTCAAGGCACATGAGGCCGCAGTGCCAGATGGACCCCGTGGAGTGCCGATATTGTGGCAAGATGGGTCACCTTCAATGTTTCTGCTAGGTTTTCTCACAAGTAGCTGGTGACTGATGTTCTTCGATGACTCCTCGTTCAGGAGTAGCCCCACCAATCTCTCACTAGTCAGGGAACTGGAGTTCTTCCTGCCATTCCGGCCAAGGTGGAGGTTGAGGTCGTTGCGGTCAGCCACCAGTCCCTCAGCACGAGCAGGGAGGTTCAGCTCAGAGTGGTCAGTCAGGGGAAGAGGGCCATGGTGCAGGCCAGTCTTTCGCCATGGAATAGACCTATCAGGAGCAGGATTCGGGCCCCTCTATAGTTCAAGGTACGGTATTAGTAGCCTCAGTTTTATTTGCATCTCTTTTAGATGCTGGTTCTATGCATAATTTTATCTTTATTGCTGCTGTGGAGAGTGTTGGGCTCTGTGTCTTTTCTTCTGCCGACTCGTTGACACTAGACACACCTTTGGGGATGAGGACATGTAGTGTACACCAGTGTAGAGAGTTCCCTCTTGAGGTTGCAGGGTACCGTTGCTTATGGGATCTCTATGTCATAGAGATGACAGGATATGATGTCATCCTCGGGATGGACTGGTTGGTTCTCTTCCAGGTAGTCGTCGACTTTTATCACCGCAGAGTGAGTTTCATTTCACCATAGGGTGAATCTTTTCTTCATAAAGGCGAATGGGATTTTCAGGTGAGTCGAGTAGGACTCGAGCATCATAGGATAGAATGGTGATAGCCCAGATTGCTAAGATTTATCTAGATGATCAGGGGACTCCACAGTTGGACTTTCCTCCAGTGGTGGATCACTTTAGGGATGTCTTTCCAGAGGATTTCTCAGGTTTCCCTCAGGAGCGTGAGGTAGACTTTTCTATTGAGCTCGTGCCAGGAGTGGAACCGATTTCCACTCCTCCTTATAGGATGACTACTACTGAGTCTCAGGATCTCAATAAGCAGTTAGAGGAGTAGCAGGCTAAGGGATTCATTCGACCTAGTACTTCTCCTTGGGGTTCTCCTGTCCTGTTTTCAAAGAAGGAAAACGGTACCCTTCGGCTTTGTGTGGATTATCATAAGCTGAACCAGTTGATGGCCAAGAACCGATATCCTTTTCCAAGATTTATGACCTTTTCGATCATCTTAGAGGAGCCCGAGTGTTCTTGAAGATTGATTTGAGGACTGACTATCATTAATTGCATGTTAGACCATCAGATATACCTCTAACAGCCTTCAATAGTAGGTATGGTCTATAAAAGTATATAGTTATGTCGTTCGGTCTCACAAACGCACCTGCAGTTTTCATGGCACTGATGAACCGAGTGTTCCATCCTTTTTTGGAATCCTTCTTCATGGTCCTCATGGATGATATCCTAGTGTACTATCCCACTCAATATGAACATTCCACACATATTGAGATCGTTTTGAGTACATTTAGAGAACACCAGCTTTATGCTAAACTATCGAAGTGCCACTTCTGGATGGATCAGATTCACTTATTGGGTCACGTCATCTCAGAGGCAGAAGTATTAGTGGACCCAGAGAAACTGAGAGCTGTAGTTTCCTGGGGGTAGCCGAAGAATTTCTTTGAGGTTCGGAGTTTTCTAGGGCTGGCTGGATACTACAGACGCTTCATTCTATAGTTTTCTCGACTGGAAGATCCTTTGACAGGTTTGACCAAGAAGGGGGCAATGTTCTTATGGTCAGATTCTTGTAAGTCAGCCTTTATGGAGTTGAAAGGGAGTTTTCCATTAGCACCAATACTAGTCTTTCCGGATTCAGGAAAGAGCTACACTATTTACTGTGATGCTTCAGGTATCGGTCTGGGAGCTGTGCTTATGCAGGAAGATGGGGTCGTTGCGTATGGGTCTCGGCAGTTGAGGCCACATGAGAGGAACTACCCTTCGCACGATCTGGAGTTTGTAGCTGTTGTTCATACCTTATGCTACTGGAGACACTATCTTATGGGAGAACACTTTGTGGTCTTTAACAACCAGAAGAGTCTCAAGTATATCTTCACTCAGCGTGATCTGAATATGAGACAACACAGGTGGGTCGAGTAACTTTATTCTTTTGATTTTGAGCTTTCCTATACGCCGCGAAAGGGCAACGTAGTGGCAGATGCATTGAGTAGCAGAACCCAGATTCAGGAATTTTAGGAGGCCAACAGTGAGTGGAAGCTTATAGCTCTGTTCTTTGAGAGGCATCTAGAGGTGCACGACAGACAGGTACAGACTCTCTTATCTTCTGTAGCCGTTAACTCTACACTACTTGATCGGGTACGGATGAGGCAACTATCAGACCGAGAAGGCTTAGTCATGCAGGAGAGTGTGTCAGGAGAGGACCCTCTTTCTGGATGGACAGTGGGCAAGGATGAGATCTTGTGTTTCCATGGGCCTGTATGGGTTCCAGCAGACATACGCGAGGAGCTGATGCTGGATTTTCAATCCTCTTTTTGGGAAGTTCATCCTGGTGTCACCAAGATGTATCGGGATCCTCATCTCCAGTACTTGTGGCCAGGTATGAATAAGTATGTTGCTGGTTTTTTCATGATATTTTCTACTTGTCAGCAGGTGAAAGCATAGAAGCAGCGACTAGAAGGCCTTTTACAGCAATTACCCATTTTGGAGTGGAAGTGGAATGATGTTGTGATGGACTTCGTGACCGGGTTTCCGAGATCACCTTGGGGGAAACGACGTTGTTTGGATTTTCATTGACAGGATCACTAAATTTTCCCACTTCTTTCTGATCAAGGATACCTTCAGTATCGATGATCTGGGACGACATTACATCCAAGAGATCAATCGTCTACATGGAGTTCCACACTCCATTCTTTCAGATATGGATGTGTGCTTTACTTCCCGGTTCTGGAAAGGACTTCAGAAGGCTTTGGGTACCCCGGGACTTCTGAGTACGACATACCATCCTCAGACTGATGGCCAATACAAGCACACGATCTAGGTGCTTGAGGATATGCTTCGAGTTTGAATCCTAGACTTTGGTGGTTCTTGGGAGAACAATATTCCTCTGGTGGAATTCACCTACAACAACAGTTTTCTGGAGACTATTCAAATGGCACCATACGAGGGTTTGTACGGTAGGCCATGCCAATCACCCTTGTGCTGGCTGGAGGCAGGAGAGGTAGCTTTGCTGGGAAATCATCTCGTTCAAGAGACCTCAGAGCAGATAGAGCTGATTCATAAGAGGATGGATACAACACAGTCTCGACAGAAGTCTTATACTAATCAGTGGAGACGACCTCTGGAGTTCGTGGCCAGGGATCAGGTTTTCCTGCGTATCGCACCGAGGTTGGGGCACAAGAGGATTCGGAGACAAGGTAAGCTTTCACCGTGGTATGTTGGGCCATTTGATGTCTTGGGGAGAGTGGGGTCGGTCACCTATCGGTTTCAGCTACCTCAAAGGTACTGGGCCATGCACGACATCTTCCACGTATCTCAGCTCTGACGTTACATTTCGGACCCTTCTCATGTCTTTCAGCCTGAGGAGGTTGAACTTGAAGTGGATGCGTCGTTCGAGGAGCATCCTATCTAGATTTATGATCACATTAAAAAGGTTCTCTGCAGGCGGTCTGTTCCTCTGGTACGGGTGCTATGGCAGCACGGGCGAGTATAGGACGAGACCTGGGAAAGGGAGACCAATGTACGCTCGCAGTGGCCGGAGCTGTTTGGGGATCCCTCTTCTATGCAACATTAGGGAAATTCGGGGATGAATTTCTCTAAGGGGGAAGTTTGTAAGAACCCGGATCTTCTTTTCCAGTATGTTTTTTCTTTTCTTGACTTTTTAAGAAAAAATGTACTTTCTGGAAATTTTCAAAGTACACGCCGTGTACTTTCTGATTACATGATGTGTACTCTTCCCCGGCTCAAACCCATGTGCTGGCCATGCTCGGGCCACACACATGGTGTGTAGGGGTGATGTGGAGGCTGATTTTGGTGGAGTATAGAAAAGACCCAGTACACGCCATGTACTCAAAAAGTACACACCATGAACTTTCTTTTTTTTACTAAATGAACTGGGGTCGCGCCTGACACACAGAAACACCTCCTTCTAGGTGTTGTTCGTCCGAGATTGACCGATACGACCGAATCTTTGACTAGCTATCACCCCTTAGCCCGTTCTCCGATTCGAGCACGGTCGATTGCATTGGAATCGAAGTGGTAAGATATTCCTTCTACTTGAGCTTAGTTTTCTGATTCCACTTTGTTTCCGAGTTATCATGGCTTGAGCATTTTGTGCATTTTCTCAGATCTATGACGTTCTAAGGGGAATCCATCGTCATGATTCACATATATAGATCTTTTATAATCGAGGTAGGTGTTTTGTTCCTTTCTGTTGAAAGTCGATGAGTATTTTGCGCAAATTCCACAAATTCCCTTGGGCGTGGAATTGTGAGTTTCCTATTTTTCCCCTGCTGTTTGCCTGCTTTTCATGATTGCTGTATTAGAATTTTATTCTTGTATGTAGATTAATTTTTTTTACTCAAGATTCTTTTCCATGTTTGTTCTGCATGTTTGGTGTTTTTCCAGTTTCCATGCCTAGCTGTAGGATAGTGGAACTACTATTTTTTGTACTGTTGAGACTTAGATTGGTAGCCAAGTAGTTATTGAGGTTTACTTGGACGATACACGCATACTATACATGTTTATTTCACTTAGTACTTTGTGAACCTAGAGTAGTTGACCAAAGGTAGAATTGACATAAGGGATTCTCCAGAGTGTCTTTAAATACGATGTGAGACCGTAGGGGGAATTGAAGATGAGTGATTCCGTAGAGAGTCTATAGTTCCTCGATGTGGTCCACAAGGGGAATGTGACGTTGAGTGCTTCCCCAGAGAGCCTTTAGTACGATACGAGACTATAGGGGGAATTGATGGTGAGTGCTTCCTCAGAGAGTCTATTAATTTTGTAGCTGAACCAGAGGGGTTAGACTATGTGTGCCTCCTAGAGGTTTGCCAGTACATACAGGATGAACCGTAGGGGTTCGGCTGTGAGAGCTACCTAGAGGGTTGCCTTTTTTCCTTATTTTTTTTGGTTATTTACTTGTGTACTTTCTATGCTATAACTGTGGACTATGATTGTTGTGTATTTTCCTATTAACTGTTCTTGTACTTTAATTTCCATGTATTCATTGACTATTAGGAACAGATCATTGGATGGTTTCCTACTGGAACTTTTTCTCACACTCTGTTTGGGTCATGCTTTTGGGCCCAAACAGATTATGTTGTTGCAGCGATCGATAAGGGCAAGCGCCCTTCTACTTCGGGTTCTTGATTCACTGGAGCTGGAGAGCATGGGACTGAGCCGAGGCATGCGATGCTGATGAGTTTACTTTGTTTTCATTTGTACTTTGTTTTCAGTTGTACTTCAGCACATTGGTTTGTTTACTACTTTCCATAGACATATGTACCATGTTGCATCATTATTATGTATCAATTGCTTCCGTTGTTCACTTCAATTGTTGTATGTTGTTGATTGTTTCTTCTATTGTGTCTGGTTGTTTTTCTACTGTATACTTTACTGAATGAGGGCATAGTTTCCCCACCGACTCACCATGGCCCTCGCTGCTAGTCGACAGCCACAAGCGTTTTGGGAAATGCGCTTGAGGTCATGTGGCGAACCAGGTATGGGGCACCAGTGGAGGATCTCCAGATTTAGGTCGTTACAGTTTTTATGATCAATATATAATCAGTTACAAGTCTAAATGGAAGATATTTCAAACATTTATTTTCAAATTGTTTATGTATACTCTGAGTTTATTGTGGTGGTATTCAAATTTGATAATTACCCCCACTATATCGATAGATCTAATGAATAGAGTCTTTATAGACTACCTGAATTAGATTTCATTTGTCCTTATAGAATATATTATTATATATTAAAATATATAGGAAGATCATGAATATCATTTTTAGATTTCTTAGATGAATTCAATAAAAGAAAAGCTGTGTCATAAATTTATTAAATGTAATTTTTTGATAAATAAGGGTTCATTCATTCAATACATAATCACAAGTAAGTGAATATATGAAGATACTTAAAATTATAAAATTATTGATCAATGGACCTATAAAACCAGAATATCTATGATCCACTATTCCATCAGTTAGTATGATAATATTGATGTTTGTGATAAATTTCTCATGAATATCAATTCCAAAAAACAATTTACCATGGATGTGTGTGAAGTTCAATTAGATGAATGAATGTGAGAAATTATATTTGCAGCCGAAGAATATATCTGTCCAAACACATGTAATTACATTAACATAGTATAGATAAGTGTTTAAAGTATATAATACAATGTGAAGAAGTTTTTGGGATGTGTCAACATGAAAAATTAATAGGTAATTATTTATTACTAGAAAAAAATTAAAAAAAAATTATAAAAATTACATAATGAATGCTTTCAAGTAAGAAATGGTAATATTTGTATTAATAATTTGGTGGAATTGTCTTTATGGGGAGAAGTGTGAAATTTAAAATTACCTGATGATTTTGAAATGTATTTTCATGAATATTGATTTAATTATACACAAAATGTAATGACTGTAACTAATCAATGTTGTAAAATTTCAATGAATTAATAACAATAGAATGAAAATAATGAGGTTTATTGTTTGTGAGGAAATATCTTGATACATTATTTATGATATGGCTTAAAAGATACCCAATCTTCATGGACTAGAAATGGAATAATCCTTATATTATATGGTAAGTTAAGAAATCATATATTTCCCATGTGACTGCTCAACCATCCATTCACGTTTAGACCAAATAATCCAATAAATCTGATATACTACTATATAAAAAGTGATTAAATATTTCATAGTTCAAATTTGAAAAATAATAATTTCTAAGATTTTGATCCTTGATATGTAGCCCATCGAAACCAGAACCCATGATGGAACATTTGGAGGATACTCATAACTCATTCTAGAAGCCTGAAGATGTTTGGAGATCTAAAAAAACTTATTTTGAGACAATATGAAGAGAGTAATTGTATAATATGAATCATAAAGTTTGTTATGCTGATAAGTTAAGGTTAAAAAATATTTCTTAGAGTATGTTGCAATAATTACACATACTAGTGTGAATAATTGGAAAAACATTCCATTTATTCCACTATTGGACCCACAGTCTAAAGGCTATACTGATTTTTGGGTTATAGTGGACAACCATATGAAGCTGGAATATTTTATTTCCATCAATGAATATTCCTCCTTTTGATAACTCATCATATAAATATAAGTGATTTTGTAGTTCTGTATGATTTACCACTATACATTAAATATTTTTGGAATTCAAGGGTTGCCTTATGGTTTTTGATAAGTCTAATGAATTATTTGGACATAGAGATATGTTTTAGTACTACTCATCATCCTTAAATAGATGAAATGTTAGATATGGAAATTAAAAGAGTATAGTATGTGTTGATATCTTGTTGTTGGTATAGAAATTTCATTTAATGCCTCAAATAGATTATTTTGATGAGCCGATCACACACCAGACCTCAAAATAAAAATCCGGGATTGATGTTCATGGTGTATCCAAGTTTCAAATGTTGCATGAAAAGTTATTATGTTCCTAATATGATTGGATATTTCTAATATTATACCAAGGCTAATAGGATTTCCAAATAAAACATGGACATGAAATGATGAATTCTATAAGAAAATAATAATGTGTGTAAAATACCATTTTGAACTCCAATTTTGACGTAAATATAATGATATTTCCCAACTGCGCACCAATGGGAATGGAATATAATGTGTAAAAACCCCCTTCCACTTCAATGGTCTATCATGCCGATCCTTAATGATTTTGTCTTCAAATGGAATCTCACACCCTCCCTTGGGGAGGCTCTATAGAAGACGAATCGTCACTATAATCTACATAAAATAGTTCATCCACGATAACATGCTACATTTATCCCCCAATTTATAAAAATTTTCATGAAATACTTCATGTCAGACCAAAATTGACTTGCGCAATAGTTATGTAAACCTTTTTTTAATCCTCTTAATTTAGATTGGGTGTGTGCTTTAATATTCATGCAACCCAAATTATCGGTGATCCTACATCTAAATACCCCACGTCCTACCCCTATATTAGCGCTCCTTACTCAATCAAATTGGGCATGAAATCCTCCAAACATGTGCACAATAACTTGTGAATCCCCTACACGATGTCCCCTATTTCTTCAGTGCACCTTTTATCTTACCTATCACTTCAAATAAAGGGTACTCTAACCCCTATTTTTTACCAATGTGACTCTAATTCAGACCTCAGAATTGACCAATCCTTCCATAATTGTAAAATGGTATTTCCAACACCACATCCCACAAAAATTCACATGAGTAGTAGTCACATAATCCCTAGGGGTGAGGTTGATATCAACCCACATCCATCCCACATAATGTAAAACTTACAAGGTCCACATACTCATTGTATGATGATAAACTACACTACACAATACCCATCACATGAAATAAAACTATAGTATTTCCATGTGAAACCATCACAGGATGGTTTGGGTATGTGTTTCATGGGAATAACCCACACCACAACCACTCAAATGGAATGAGATCCTCTAGGAAACTAAATGTGTATTCCTCACACTATCAATGAAATATAATTAATCTTGTGAAGGTACTCTTAAATTTATAACACCCACACAATCATTCATTGATGATCCTTTTGTGACACAATCATCCTTACTACTTGACATTAAACTGTATGGATTAGTCTTGTAACATGACTATAAACTGCAACATCGAATTCCGTGGACTATGACCCCTATCCTCTAAATAGGGTACATAGGATGCCTCTTTGAGGATAAATCCTGAAAAATGGTAATGTTGGGTGCTCTCTCCTTGGGATGTACTCCCTGATCCATCTCATGGGGTGTTATAATGAACCTTGACAGTCTTCTTCATGGGGAACCCTGACCAATGGTAAACTTATGTTATCCCTCCTAGGGATGTACCTCCCCGATCAACATTAAGGAGAATTATTATCATCCTCTCAGGTCTAACTCATGAAGCATCATGACTAATGGTAAACATAGGTTCTCCCTCTTAGGAACATTCCTCCTTGGTCCACATGAAGGGGTGAAAAATTAACCTCTCAGGTCTACCTCAAAGGGAATCCTGACCAAAGGTAAAATTTTGTTTTCTCCCTCCTTAAGATGTACCTCCCTAATATGACTCAAGGGGAGATCTTATTAACCTATCGGGTCTACCTCAAGGGGAATCCCAACCAATGGCAATCATAGGTGATCCCTCATAGGAAAGTACAATCCTAATCCACATAAAGGGGTGTCATGATTGACCTATTAGGTTTTCACCAAGGGGAATCCCAACCAATTTTAAAATTTAGTGATCCCTCGTAGGAATGTACCTACCTTATCTGCCTTAAGGGGAATTCTGATCAACATCTCAGGTCCACCTCATGGGCCGTCCTGGCCAATGATTATCTTAAGTGTGAAATATTCTCTCAGAGGGATGTAACTCCCTAATCCAACTAAATGGGGATTCACATCAACCTCTTAGGTTTCTCTAAAGGCTTATCCTTTCCAGTGGTAAAATTAGGTGCTCCCTCATAGGGATGTACCTCTTTGATCTGCCTCAAGATACATTATAATCAACCACTCTGGTATTCATAAAAGGTAATACTGACCAATTATAAACATAGGTTCTCCCTCTTTGGGATGTACATCCCTGAACTACCTCAAAGGTAATTTTTATCAACCTCACGGGATAACCTCAATGTGATTCCCAACAAATGAAAAATAGATGTGTGAAAACATTCCTATTATGGATATACTCTTGGATCATCCAAATAGGGTTTTATGATCTATCCATCTATAGTTTTCCTCCATGTAATTTTCACTCATCCACCTAGGTGTGACATCTTCCATTCTCTAGAAGGTACCTCATAGATCGTCCACCATGGTGTGTTCTAATCCATGAATCTTGTCCCTGCAAGATTATAAACACAAATTTTTTTATGTAAGACATCAAACATATGCTTTTTACCAAACACCTACCCTATACATATGTGTGGGATGTCTGAGGAAAAATTCCTTGGAATACATATGCCCCTGGTGTTGTTATATTGTGAATAACACAATATGACTTGTGTTTCACACCATAAGATGCATCACATGACATTCCATCTTGGGAGGAAGAATACATGTGACCAATAATCCCAGTGTCTAGACATGTCCAACAATGCCCAATGTGACCACTATCCTAACCGAAGGTTTCTAACTAATTTGGACGAACTAAGTATGTCAATATAGATGCATGGTAAATAGCAGACATCAACAAAGAGTTAGAACCAGGAATGAGATCCATGATGATGAATTAAATCTACATGGGATACCCATACTAGGTTAAGATATCCATGGAGGAATCCATGATAGGAGAATTAGATATCCAATCATCTTGTTTTGATCAAGGAGTAGACATAAATTTTGAAAATAATGACAGTATCCCACCATTAAAAATTTGGAATGAGGGGAAATAGAAACATGCATCGTGTTGGCCCCGATGAAAGTGTTGGAAACAATAATGGAGAACATTAATTGAAAATATTCTCCACAACATAGGGAATAATAGAATTGAGGAATCTGCAAATTAGCATGTCGCCAGATATAGATATTCATTGTCAGTTCCCACTAAGAAAATTGTTGGACCAGCATGGAAAAAAATAGAGATTGGGTAGTTGGGAGTTGGAAATCCTCATTATACAACATCACACTATGTATATATCTCTATATTCTAAATATTAGATATATTTGGGACATTAAGCATCAATCTTCTTGTACATGTACAAATGATTGAATCCACATGCCTCACATGACTGACATAGTAGGGAACATGTATCCCAAATCCCACATGAACGTTGTAAGGGGAAATAAAGAGGAATTTATCCTAAAAAACTACAAATATGACCCAATGCTTCCAAAAATCCACCTCAAAAAATCCCACACCCTAACTCACCCTTGGAGATCATCCAGCTAAGGGTGATTAATATGCTCATTCTTTAGTACTAATAGCATTGGGTAATTACCACAAGGGATAAGGACTGACATGACCTAGAGGCATCAATTCCTCATTGACCCTAACCACCCCAAGGGATATGAAGGGTGCAACCATTCCCTATTTCAAAAACAAAACCAATTCATATGTCTCTCCTTGGAGTGATGTTATGATTAAATCCCCAACACTAATGTGGTGGAGCATGGTCAATTCACCCCAGAAATGACTAATGGCTTGGTTCCAGAAAGGATGTATCCCAATAGACAGAATAAACATCTGTATTAACTAATACATCATGACAAAGGACATGTGGATTTCTCCACTACTCCACTATACACTATCCAAAACACCCAATGGTGACGTCGGGGAAAGGTTCAAGAGAATGTTCGACATGGGGTATGAACTTATATGGATCAATTGGCCCTTTAAACCACATAAAAGTCCCACTAGATCTTTAACCATGAAACCATATCTAACCAATTGGGATTGTGACCCCACTCACCTCAAAGATAGGCCATGTAGACTCTATCAATCATTGGAATAACTGACATTCATTATGGTCCAGCCTAAAATGATGAAATGCAATGTGAAGGTCATACCCACAACATCATCAACCAACAAATTGTTCATACTCAAAATTGTAGAATCTGGTATGAAGGTATTATCCATATTCCCTCTCCTCAACATGATGTCCCTCCCTACGACCAAATCATTTAGTTTGAAGATCCTCTTCATGATCCAACCAACCAACACATATGTCATCCCCACACCAAATAAGAACCCTAACTTGAAGTACTATCCCCTGGAAGAAGGTTTAACAATAACCTAATAAGGGGAAAATTAAGAAATGAAAATTATTCAGCAAACTCATGGACCTAGAAGACTATACTCACACAAAGAAATTATTGATGGTATTTCCTCCATGATTATAGGAGTCTAGGGATAGATCCTGAATGATGATACTCTCCATCCTAGAATATGTGATCCATAGGATCCCCAGATCCCTACATATATAATGTTGGTGGAGGAAGATCTAGATCCCTTCAAGGGGATCACCATGTGTCCTTATTCATCATCAATAGTTTTCTTATCCACCTATAACCATGATATAAATAGATGTTTTGGTCTGGCATAACTCCTTCTAATGGTGACCACCTTACTGTGCCACAAACATCGGAACCACAGATGAGTGATGCCTCCCTTGAACATGAGGCAGTGGTAAACATTCCATCTTTTAGGGATGTGATGATGCGCTCAATACATCCCTGAGAGGAATCATGGTGTGTAGTGAATATATTCCTTTCGAACCATATTATCTATAGTAAATCATCCCCTAAACCTATACACATCATTGTTGTCACCCATCTCTTGGCCAAAACCAATCATAGTGTAGGATGAATAGGATAATGGATCTAATCAATAGGGCTTATGGGATATTCTATCTGACAGCAATATTCCTATGGTATTATGGAAATCTCAGTCTCCCAATATTGATATATCATATTCCATCATCGAGAGCTAGGTTGAGTCTTTCTTACATGTCATCTGGGAGATTATTAACCACATATGTGATCAGCAGTTGACCTATATAGGAAGCTGTGGGCACCTATAAACAATTGATTACCTATGTTGAATGATTTAGGTGGTAGAACTTCTAGTGGATCATGACCCTATGTTTCCCGACAACCATTATACCCTCAAAACCCATTTCATATACAACATTACAATACTCCAATAGATTCTGAAAGTGGTATCTCCTCATGTATAGATCGGGGGAAGGGGATATTATGTTACTCTCCACTTTTACCATATATTCTGAAATCATGAATTACTTGTTAATAATGTCAGTTCTACTCTGGGTATAGTTATAGTAAAAATGGTCATCCCTAAACCCGCTTCAGGCTCAAGGAAATAAGGGTACTGACACAGATTTTGACAGGGAAGATCTTCCCCAAGGGGAAGTGATGTACTAGACAGACCCTCATAAATGGTTCCCCAACCACTAGAATAGTCAGAAACAAAGCCTTTGGGAACCCTTTGATATATTTTCATCCCATCATATAATCAACATGGTTAAGAATCATGTTTTAACCTCTACTAAATCTTAGTTTACAGTAATGAATAATGCAGAGCATATGATGGATTCCTTTCTCCAGTAGTTGGATGATTAGAAAAAAAATCATTCATGAGATCATACTGATTTAGTGTATATATTACGACATCACCAGATGAGATCCCATTTATCCTAATGTGGGGATGTAAGTACTCGTAGAATATTTTCCTCAAATAATCATGGAAATCCCACACAACCTTCCAAAGTATAGGAAGAATTTTACGGAAGTAGGGTGAGATGTGAGTCTCCAAACCCTCCTCATCAACATTAATGTTATCCACAAGATCCATTTCGTGCCACTCCATGAGTTGTTTAGCCTTATTAATATGTTGGTGATCCAATTACATCATTGGTGTTAAAAAATTCTCATCAAGATAGGGATCCTCCCCAAGAACATTTTATAGGTTCTCTCACTACACTACTCGAGGCCCTAGAGATCAAAAGGTTGAAATAACACCTAAAATAAAGTTATATCAAACATGGGTGGAATACAAGAAAGAACCTCTAGACCATGGGGACCTCATCTTTTTTATGTTCAATGGTAAGGGTGACCCATTGTAGAAATTGGACAACTTCATATTGAGGTGTGAGACTATGTTGGTAACCAGTGATCAATAGTAGGATGCCAAACATTAGTGTTTAATTCAGATATTGGGAGGACCTACGTATATATGGTACATCAAGATACCCATAAGTTCCATTATTCCTTGGGAACAACTTTTTAGATAGCCCCTCTTTAGGTTTTGACCCACCAGGCAGATGAAATTAATTTTCGACCTCTTCAAGTGAAAGAAAATGATTGATGAGTGAGTCAAAAAAAATTCAACTGGTGGAAAGACCACATGTAGTCACTCAACATTCCACTAAATCATGACAATATGGGGAAATTGTTCATGTGTAATGTCAAGAATGATTTGGTCCCTACCCACCTGACTCAAATATTCCCAAGTCGTTGATGAGATTTTTTAATAAGGCCCAACTTCCGGATGAATACATGAATTAGGTGAGATATTCACACCTATTTCATCTTCCTACTCAATCAATAATACAATGAAATGATTAGAATTTTACCATGGTACATGTAGTGGCCCTGGAGACTCTAGAGTTGTTTGAACTATTTCATGAAGAACCCCATCATGTGCAGGATCCATACCAAGATCAGTCACACCCAACACAAAACCATTCGACACCGCCTCTCCATGTGCATCCACCTAGATGAGAGATTATGGCTACATCACACCAAATGTCTTCATATTATCATCGGGGATATGATCCTAGGCCTAATTTTTAATGGATTAATAGGTCCGCGACTATTTCCTCTATCCTCTAGAGAATGGAATTATGAAGCATCCAGAATGCATGAGTCCTTGGGAAATCAGACAGATAGACCTCCCTGGCCATTTGCCTTACCAAAATATTCTTGAATATACCACCATGAAATATTATATTTAAGAGGATTGAATGACTAAAAAACTGGATAGAATTTTGGTCTAGTTGGGAGACACTCTCGAGAAGGAATCATATATCTCCCTAGAGCCTCAGAAGGAAAATGATGGTTTATGTCAATGTATGGTAGATTATAGTAGTGTAACCCAAACATATGATGACTTATTGTCTTGAAGAGTAGTATATTTCACCCATGGAATCATCCATTCCAATATAGATAGAACACAACATATTACAGTCATTGGACCTTCTACTGCTACTACCTCTACATATGCATCATAGCCTTGTATGTCTAAAATGTTCAGGCGCTGACGGTGCATGGGAAATTAGAGTCCCCCACTGGTCCCAAATAAATTTTATGCTCTTGGTGATTTCGTGCCTGATGATATGGGGATTTCAAAAAAGGACCAAGCCCCAGAGGAATACACTAAAGATGAAAAAGTGTATGTATCTATGAATTTTTTCTAGTTGCTAGAACATTTCGAACATTATGACAGCAGGGAATATTGTTAGGTCCACTAGGTTAGATACCCTGAGAGGGGGGGGAGTGAATCAGTTTATGACAGATTAAAACAACTACCGCTATTGATCTTGTCTCATTGTTATGTAAGACTCTCTTCTCTCCCTTTCCTGTAGAACAGTATAAACAAAATCTAAAGCATGCACAAGACACAACGATTTTTAATTGTTTCACCCTCACTGGGATACATCTAAAAAGCATACACTGGTGAAGTTATAATGTACCAAATCCACTAAAAGAACACTTCTATTTACAAAATTCAGGATGGATCACTTCTAATACCAGGCTCACTACCTTTACAATGTTTATGGTCATCTCACTGCATTCCCAAGGGTCACTCCTTGCTTCTCTCTCTCTGGATCATTGTTGGTGGAGAGGATCACCTTCTTCCTCTTCCTTTTCTCACTTCTCTGGAAAGGATCCACTCACAGTTTATAAACCTGTAGGTATCTTCATTATCACAAATGAATACATCATATGTTTTATGTAGATACTCTTTTGAAGTCCAACTTTCACCTGTAGATGAATCTCACTTTGCACCGAAGGTATCGGGAAATCTTCCAGCTTTCACACAACCCTGAAGCACTGCCGTGCTTCAACAATACCTGGTGCAATTCTCCAAGCCATCGCGGAAGTCTTGGTATGCAAGTTAATACTCGTGCGCATGTTCACCTCAACCACTTACACAACAATAGATTCTGCAACTCCAAACTTGCATAACTCGCACCCTTTTACACCCAAGCCAATATTGGCGTGCAATAACAATCCGTCGCACTTATTCAAAACTTGGCATTCAAGTGTCACCAAACCACTTTCACAACACCCCCCTTCTTTAACTCAAAACGTGGGTGACTCCCTTCATTTCTCACCCAAACCACTCTTGATGTGAAACAATCAACTGGCGCGCAAATTCTACTTGCGCGACCACACCACCACTTGCGCGACCACCACACCTGTGCGACGGGAGATATAATATTCTCCAAGTGTTGAACTCACCCCAAATGAGGGGGGGTTCGAACTCTATTTATAGGAATTTAGACACCCTGCGCGATGGAATGCAAGTTTCCTCTCGCCGTGCAAGTCCATCCGCCCTAGTCTCTGCCGCGCAAGTCACTCGCACACCCAAACCCAAAAATTGGGCTCCCCCTTTTTACTTTACCATATTTTGATGATATAATCTTAAAAAATAAATGGCGCATAAGTTTCCAAGCCTCCAAGACACCAGTTCTCATGTCCCTTTTTCAAAAAGACTTTTTCTCCATTTGTCGATTTTGAGGTTCAAATGTTTGGAAAACACTGGAAAATGGAGCCACCTTGTATCTTCTCTTTTTGAATAGCCTCCAGATCGACCATTTCGTTGTTGAAATTATTGAATCAATAATGGATCATTAACAACATCCCTTTAACATGAAATTCCACAAACGAAATCCGATTTGTCAACAAATTTATACATCATGGTTTTATTTGTCAACAAACACAACACGGAGGCCCACTTTGTCAACAAACACAATCACCTCAAAAATGCTTCAATGATACCTTGAGGGATTTTTCCACAACAAATATTAGGAAAAACCCCATGATGTGTCTAGTTGACTATATATATGGAATGACCATGGCAGGTGAACTACAAGAATGCCCGAGCCAATGTGTTGGACCAATATGAGTATGTTACTAAAACTAGGAAGATGGTGTTCTAAATATCACAACATCAACTATCCCCTCATTATAATCCTTCTGACATGCCTCTAATTTTGATAGTGTTGGTTTTCCGAGTAGATTATCTATGACCATACCATGATTTGATGAATCCGTAAAAAGATAATCCTCATGATCACAAAATACAACCAAAAATGGTTCAGATATGATTATATGGTCAGTATAATGAAATTTTCAATATATACCACGACCAAGATGTTCAACCAGTATCACCTATTGTGTCACTGAGAAAATAATGTTTCCCTTTGTAAAGATAAATTTTTTTGGAATGGAAGAATGACATGCTAAAGAACATATCCAAAATACCTTCATAGTTCATGATTCATGAGGCCCTACTCTTTTTGAAACAAATTAATTATGCCCTTTAATAACCCTGATAATCTGTATCCAGTTTGTAGAAAACTAAGATTCTTTAAAGGGTTACAATGAAGAAAATTATTAGTGATATAAATAAAATGCCATCATCTCATTTTACGATGATAATTAAGTAGATTCCATGTAGGGTAACATAACCCCACTATAAATCTTGGGCCATTTCAAGGTAATGTAGGTCTTCCACTACCCGGTTGACAGATTTTTTTGCATCCAACCAATTATAAAGTGAATGCTCTACATGTTAAGGATAATTGATGCAGATCTGACTCCTTTTATCATGAAGATCCAGATTTATTATAGAACCAAGTTTATTCTATGAGGTAGGAATTAGTTTAATACTCTTTTCAAAGACATGATATCAAAGGATGAGTTAATTTTAGTCTCACATGTTACTGCCTACAATGCATGTAATGGCCTAGAATTCACTATTCATCTCATTGCAAAAATCAGGTGTATAAGGTGTTTCGGAAGGTCAAGGTGACTTATCACCGACACTTTTCTAAATTTCCATTTATGTGAATAGTAAAATAAGTGACCTAATGTTAATAGTATCATCCGTAACCTTATGTGAATAGTGAAACGGTGACCTTATGTGAAGAGTGACATTGGTGACCTAATCTAAACAGAGACATCGGTAACCTTCTGTGAACAATGTCATCGGCAACCTTAAGTGAATAGTGCAATGGTGACCTTATGTGAACAATGTAAAGTTTAACTTATATGAACAGTGGCATCGGTGACCATATGTGAACAGTTTCATCGGGGACCTTCTATGAACAGTGGCCATGGTAACCTTATGTGAACAGTGAAATGGTGAACTTATGTGAAGAGTATCATCGGTGAACTTCTGTGAGCAATGTCATCAGTTACCCTATGTGAATAGTGTCATCTATAACCTTATGCGAACAGTCCCACAACGACCTTTTTCCTTTGCTAAATTATTAGTTCATCAACTGTGTTTCCAGAATGGTGAGGTTCCAAAGGTGAGGTTCATGATCAATGATTATAGAACAGTGAGGTTCCAATGGTGACCATTTTCCTTTGCCTAATTCTGAGTTCATGAACAGTGTTTCTAGAACTATGAGGTTCCAACGGTGACCTTTTTCTTTTTCCATATTTTGAGTTCATGAATAGTGTTTCCAGAACAGTTAGTTTCAAATAGTGACCTTTTTCCATTGTCAAATTTTGAGTTCATGAATAGTGTTTCCCGAACGGTGAGGTTCCAACGATAAGGTTCATGAATATTGTTTTCCTTTGCAAAATTTTTTGGTCATGAACACTGTTTCTATCTTCCTAGAGTTTCTCCCCTTTAACGTTTCCTTTGACGTAAAATGCATTTAAAGCCACATTTTAAGGACTCTAAGGATGATTCAAAGGCCGTTACTCCTATATTAATTTATCATAGGGCTCAGGATGTTTTTCCTTGGTCAAACTATGTGGTTTAATGCCATCCACTTTTAATGTAAAACCCATCGTATCTTAAAACAATACTCCATTAAATCTTCTAAAGGGATGATAAATCTTCCTTCCTAGTTCATTCTCATTGTTCTTGGGTGTGAGACGCTCGAACATCCCATTCGTTCCTATAATATTTGTGCAATTAAACTTTTCTCCGAGGATTTGTTCTGCTTTTTTTTTGAAAACAAGCAATATCAACTAGTTCTTGATATATGTTATGATCTATCTTCATTACTTCATTTTCATCTCCTTATTTTTCCTTTCCCATTTTATTGAATTTTCCCCCATGTTCCTAATTGGATTTTCTTCAGTGTGGGGTGATGGGGTGGTGTCTCTACATCCTCGGGTGGGTATAGTTGTCACAAGGGAGGCGATCGTAACCCTTTTGGTGGATCTTTCTCGAATAAATAATGTCAAGACCTGTTTAAGGTTGGAGATTCGTTGCTTCTCTTTTTTTCATGAAACTATATTGTTAGCATGTTCTATCCCAATATATCACAATGGAATTTACCTAATATATATTTAAACCGTATAAATAAATTGATATCAATCGTATGTTATTTCCTATTGTTTTCCAGATAGTGTGATATCAAAGCATTCTTTGTTTAGCTTTTCATTCGTGATGGATATTGGTGAATAACATAGAGTCGGAATTAATTGATAATCGATTGGCTAAAGATAATGAGACATTGGAATGAACTTGATTGATCTTTTAGTAATTTGGTGTTAAGAAAATTCATATATTAAGAATTTTTAATTATTTGTGATATCTTAATGGTCTGGTTCCCCATATTAGGAAAATATTAATAATAAATTTGTTAATCCAAGATGGATTAAAGAACTATTTGTTTGATAGAAGATAATTCCTTATAGGGTTATGAGTTACCCTTTTTTCCTTTTTAAGGGACAATAGCCGAATTTATATGATTTTTTCCCTACTGGACCTGATTTTTTGTGAGCCTGGATGGCTTTTGTGATATGTGGTGGTAGGGAGGCCTATTGGTTGTGGACGAATATGATGCCTAGAGTGGAAAGATGCACCAGTTTATGCATGTGGGTGTCGGAGATGACACTAAGAACGATGGAACGGGTTAGATGTGAATGTTCGAATGCTTGTTGTTTCGTTGATTGGTTTTCCGCTTTACATTCCCAACTACTCAAGGCAGCTGGTCTTGATTACCCTTCTTCCAAGAGGGGTGATGATGTGAGGGGTATGCCAGTTTCTTTATGTTTCGATCTTCATAAGGGAGGATGGGTCTACGCTCTTGCTATAGGTGGAAAAGACTCGACGGGCAGCTATCTACTCACCGTGTTGAGCCCCCTTGTGTTTAGGAGGATAGAATATTATTCTAGAATGACATGGAATATAGGAAAGTAATGTTGTAATATATAATTGAATAAATTATGTTTACTCATGGACTTGGAGATTGCTGGAATGAAATGTAGAGGTTACAATTTTATAAGGACAATAATCTTTGAGTGTTATACTAATGAAAACTAATTCGGGAATTATTGATGGTTAATTAATGATTAAAGAATTAATTAACGTAAAGTGAAACTGATAAAAATATATTGATGTAATGCATTAATGCTCTTAAAATGGTTGTGTGCTTATAGGATACCTAGTTTTAGAAGTGTTAGTAATGAGTCCGAGAGAAGTTAGCTGCAGTTGAGTCTGAGACTAGTTTATTCCCATAGTGTGGTTGTGAGCTATAGTATATTCTATATTTTTTTTGTTTCTATATTCTAATCCACCCTATCAGTAAGGAAAATTGACACTCTAGGGATTCTGAGCCCTGGGTTTTTTTTTTCTAAACATTCTGGTGGGAGGATGGATGACTGAGTACCCCCTTTGGCCCAGCTCTCTTATTTTGGTAGTTACTTGTACTAGTAGGAACAATAGTTAGTTTTTCCCATATATGTGTGTGGAGGACTGTAATGGCTTGTGGTAATTCACACACATATATTATGGATATAGTTTCTATGGACTACTATAGGTGTGACGTGTACAGGATGTGATGGCTTGAGGATCCTTACTCAGTGTATGGGCTATAATGGCTTGAGGTATAATACCTGACGTATGATACACGTTATGTGAGCTGTGGTGCCTCCCAAGAACTACCTAGTTACTTTTCTTATGTGGATAGGGTGTTCTGTTGCACGAGGTTCATATTGTGGTGCTTCGCCTAGGTGTCTGCGGGAAAGCCTTTTTTGAGAGAGAAGCTTAGGACGTGCGACATTTGGGAAAAGTGGAAATCCTGTTTGGAAGTTGTAGCAGGGTACCCTTGATATTCTTTATTATATTATATACCCATGTATTTGTTACTTGGTGAGAGTATCCATGGTGAGGCTGGGAACTTAGTATATCGATTTAGGTGACGAGATAGATTCACTTGTTGTTTACTATGCTTTAGATTGCATTCTTTACTTTTGTACGAGAGCATCTGGGGAGGATCCTATTGAGTATACTATTATACTCACCCTATGTATATATAAATTTTTTTCCAGGTCACTTGTTGTAGGTTTGAGATCAAGTTGGTTTCTAATAGCTTAGGGTTGCAGAAGCTGTTCAAACTTGTGGTTTCTGCTGTTTTTACATTCTTTTGGGTACATTCAGTTTACCCCTTGCAGTTGTAGTAGTTTTGCATGGAATTACTTGTGTGAATAATGTTTACCTTTTATATTCTAGTCTATGTTGGATTGGGTTGGTGTCTATATTATCTCCCTCTTTCGCATGTGTTCACTTAGAGGGTAATTCCTCCCATCTTTGTGTTTATTATACCCTCAGTTCTAGTCACCAACTAAGGGACTACTGGAGGTGAGACTCTGGGGTCGTTCTCTCCTTTATCACATTGCTGGCCATGGAGGGGTATACCTTATGGGGAGGAGGTCATGACAAAGTGGTGTTAGAGGTCTAGTTGAGGGATAGCATGGAGTTTGGAGTTAGTCATAGGCGAGGTTGCATGGGTTGGTAGGGCAATAATGTCATTCATATTTATCAAGTGATGTAAAGACTAGAGACTTGCTAAGATGTAGGTGTTTAGTGCCCCCAATGATGTGATGCATGGACCTTTATGTTAACAAAGGCTACTAAATGAGGTGATACTATTTGTACGGTAGAGTCCTAGTAAAGGATCATGCATCATTCTTCATTGTGCCTATGTTTTAGTGGGTTGACCTCAGGGATAAGAGAACCTAAAATGAATAAAAGAAAATAACTAATTAATTAATGTTGAGTCTTCTATATACCAGGTTTAGGGTCTCTAATGGTTTGTTATTTTATAGGTTTGGTTCCAGGTCGACGTCTTCGTCAGGAACACATAAAATATGTCTAGAAGGTTGTGAGAGTAGTTCTCCATAGGGTAGAGGTTGATGATGATGAAACATGGAGGAGGACACTCTGAGAGTTTCAATTCTAGTGCCTACATAAATACGAGGGCTCTATTTCAGATGAAGTAATGGAAGACCTGTAGGGGGATGTTGAGATAGGATTCAGTTCGATTCGTTCTCAAAAGGAGCATTGTGTGTCCATGGATATGATGATGCTGCATGGAGCAGCGAGGCAGTGGTGGTTCTTATTCCTCGGGGATCGTGAGAAGTTATCGATCACATGGGAGGAGTTCCCTGACATGTTTAGAGTCAATTTTCTTTTTTGACCCCAAAGTAATCCAGTCGCTATGAGCTTCTTACACTTCGATAGGGGAGATCCAGTGTGCGAGAGTTTGGAATCTGTTTCAGGAACCTGTTACGATATGCTTCAGATAGGTTACCAGATGAGGAGGCCAAGGCGAGGCATTTCAAGGAGGCTTTGCTTCGAGAGATCTAGTTCTAGGTCACCTCATTTATTATAAAGACATATCATGAGGTGTTGGAGAGGTAAAGGGTCATCAAGAAGAAATTGGCCAGAACCAGATCATCATGAGAGGGGAGTCGTCATCATTCCTCACAAAGTAGAGTTGTGGTCCGGGGATTCCGGTTTTTAGGGCGGAAGAGTTCCTGTTCGGACAGGGGTAGATCCCAGCCCTCAGCATCTCGTTTCTATGGGGGTAGAAACTCTCAAGCCTATGCCAAGGGATAATGTGATTTTTTTTCTTGTGTTGGTCGAGTTCATCAGCAGTGAGAGTGCCCAACTTTCTGAGTAGTCATCGTACACCAGGTGTTCCGCTCTAGGTTTCTCATTAGAGGAAGTTCTTACAGAGGCAGTAACAGCACGTTGCACGAGCATTAACTCAA
Organism: Viscum album; assembly: GCA_963277665.1. Taxonomy (NCBI): domain Eukaryota; kingdom Viridiplantae; phylum Streptophyta; class Magnoliopsida; order Santalales; family Viscaceae; genus Viscum; species Viscum album. The sequence continues at coordinate 107,945,167 of OY728149.1, forward strand.
TAGAGGGTAGATGGGGAAGGAAAAGGATAGACCATGTAGCTCCTTTTCCTTATAGATCAGAGTGCAGCCATTGTGGTGTTTGTCATCAGGGTTAGAGAGGTTATGGAGGAGGTCGTGGTCAGCTTCATGCTTTGGCGTTTCTAGCCCCAGGAAAGCCTGGCATAATTAGAGGTAACATTTTCTTGTTTTCTAACTTGGTGTGTGACTTTTTTGATTTAGTAGTGACACACCCCTTCACATCACCTACTCTTTCCATGCTTTGGGACTTGAGGTAGAGAGGCTTCCAATTCCCTTGTCATTGACTATGTTAGTTGGAGGTTGAGTGAACTTGTTTGAAGTTTGTAAATACTATGAGCTACTGTTTGGGCAGCACCGCTCTTGGGGAAATTTCCAATGTTTATGAATAAAACCATATGATTTCATGCTTATGATGGATTGGTTGTATTTGGTGTAGGATATCATGGATTTCTTCAGGAAGAATGTCATTTTTTTCAATGCGGATGGAGTGTCAGTGGTTTTTGTTGGAAAGTGAGATCCTCAGATGGGTCATGTTCATGTTTCATCCTTATAATCCATGATGTCTGAATGAATGTGGAGTTCTTCAGTGGTTCAGCACCTGGCGTTTCCTATGGTCATAGAAGGGTACCCTAATGTATTTTCGGAAGAGGTTGTAGCATTACCCCCTCGACAACAGATCGAGTTTGGGATCAAGCTACAACCAGGAGTGTCTCTAATATATATATCTCCATATAGGATATCCCCTTATGAGTTAATAAAGATATATATAAATCTTGATGGTCTATTAAAATGTGTATTTCTTCGACCGAGTGTGTCACTGTGGGGTGATCTAGTTTGTTTTTTGTAGAAGGTTGATGGCAGTTTGTGATAGTGTGTCAATTATCATCACTTTAACAAAGTGAAAATAAAGAATCTCTATCCCCTTCCATGGATTAATGATTTATTCGACCAAATGAAGGGTGAATGTTGGTTCTCAATGATTGACTTACAGTCAGGATATCATCAAATGCATGTGAATGATAAGGATTTCCCAAATACTGCTTTCTGTTGTCGTCATGGGAATTATGAGTTCGTTGTACTGTCATTTGGCATGAAAAATTCTCTAGCTGTGTTCATGGGATTGATAAATTCTGTGTTCTGTGAGTTCCTGGGAAATTCATTATAGTTTTAATCGATGACATCCTTGTTTACTCTACCTCTGAAGAAGAGCATATAGAGACTCTATACATCGTTTTTGGAGTTCTTCGTCAACATTTCCTGTTTGGGATGTATTCGAAGTGTGTGTTTTGGGATCGAGAAGTCCATTTCTTGGGGCAGGTGGTCTCCCAGCATGGAGTAGCTATGGATCCATCTAATATAGAAGCATTTGTTCTTTGGGAAGCCCCCAAGACTATGTTATAGGTGCAAAGTTTAATTGGTCTCGCATGCTAATACAAGAGGTTTGTATTCAATTTCTCTTGCATTGTGTCTCCACTGCCAACATTGACTAGGAAGGATCAGGTGTTCATATGGACTGATCAGTGTCAGGTAGATTTCACGAATCTAAAAGGGAAGTTAGTAAGTGCTCCAGTTATTTGTCTTCCAGTAGAGGGAGTTTAGTTTCTATTTTCTACGATGATTCACATCTAGGGTTAGGTTGTGTACTGATGTAGAAAAGATCAATTGTTTTTTATGGGTCTTGGCAGTTACATCCCCTTGAACACAATTATTCCACCCAAGATCATGAGTTAACATTCATAGTGTTTTATCTGAAGTTATTGGGACATTACCTCATTGGTGAGATCTTCGTGGTTTTCATCAATCATAAGAGCCTAGTGTATGTTTTCTTTCAATGTGAAATGAATTTACGACAACTTTGATAAATGGAGTTCTTATTGGAACACGACATTGAAATATCGTATACACCTGGAAAGGGGAATATTGTAGCCAGTGCACTAAGTCAAAAGTCACTTAGTGATGTAGTGTGTGAATCTGGTGACTCCAAGAGAGTAATGGAAGAACTGTCAGCATTATATTTTGATATGGGAGAAGTTCGGGGTAGAGGTTTTCATTTTCAGATGACGGTGCAGTCATCTTTTGTGATGATGGTGGAAGATTCCCAGTTTGGTGGTATATAGATTGACGTCTACGGAGACTATGTTTTTTGGGGTGAGGCCCCTGATGGTTGGACTGAGCATGAAAAACATTGAGTGTTGTATCATGGAAGGATAATTTTTCGTTTGATGATTCATGAGATGGTTCACATAGAGTCCCATAGTTATCCATTAGCAGAGCATCCTGGCATGGAAAAGATGTATCGAGCCTTGAGGAGTGAGTCATGGTGGCCTAGACTAAAGTGTGCGATTGTGGAGTTTGTGTCTCAATGTTTGGTCTACCAGAAGTTGAAGGTCGAACAACGTGTTCTTGGTGGTTTGCTCCATCTGTTAGATGTTATTTAATGGAAGTGGGAAGACATCTCAATAAACTATGTTTCTGGTTAATCTTGATCTCAGGGAGGAAATGATGGTATTTGGGTGGTTGTGGATCGTTTAACAAAATTGGCCCACTTCATAGAAATCAAGGAGTCATGTTCTGTATAATTTTCGTCAAGGCTGTGTCTGGAAGAGTTGGTGAGAATTCATGGAGTCCCAAGGATGATAATTTTTTATCAAGATCCTCATTTTACATATAGGGTGTGAAGAGATCTCCAACATGCTTTTGGTTCTCAACTATGCCCTAGCACTTCTTGTCATCCTCAAAGATATGGTCAGACAGAGCAAACCATTCAGACTCCTGAAGAAATGTTACGCTCTTTTGTCCTGGATTTTGGAGGATTGTGAATTTGGCACTTACAGTTGGTGGAGTTTTCTTAAAACAATAGTATTCACTCCACCATCGATATGGCACCATTTGAAACATTTTATGGATGATCTTGTTGCTCTCCATTGTGCTAGACTGGGGTGGGAGTGTCAGCAATTATTGGACCGGAACTAGTACAGAATACAATAGAGATAGTTTATGTGATTTATGGGAGAATAAAGACAGGCAAGAATTTTAAAAATCATATGATGATCAACGGAGGGGACCCTTAGTGTTTTATGTTGGGGATCACGTGTTTTTTATGGAGACTTCTCGTCGTGGGCAGTGATGTTTTGTTCGTGGGAGTAATCATTCGCCATGTTTTGTTGGGACTTTTGAGGTGTTAGCTTATGTTGGAGTTGTGACGTATCGAGTAGCTCTACCCCCGAAAATGAGTCAGATACATGATGTTTTCCATGTAACATAGCTCCTTCATTATCTTCATGATGACTCTCATGTCATCGATTGGTGAGATATCAATGTTGATGGTCATGCGACCATTGAGGAAGGACCTATGGAGATCCAAGACTGCAAAGAGAAGGTGTGGTGTGGGTGTTCTATACCCATGGTTCGTGTCTTGTGGTGACAGAGTGGCATAGAGGAGAGTACCTAGAAACGTGAGTCATAGATACATACTCAGTACCCAGAGTTGATTAATGCTTAACTCTTTTCATGCATCGATGTTACCTGTGTGGTTATTGAACATTCATATTTATAAGATGGATTTCTTTTATTTCTTCATGTGGATTTCTCTCTTTTCAGAGGTATCTCGATGGGTGGTTGTTCGGACACTGTTTAGATTTCCCTTTAGGTGGGTTTTGAATTCTCAAGGATGAGAATGATTTGATAGGTATCTCATGTAATGGATCAGACCACTTTGGTCCATTACATTTAAAAAATGAAGTGTATGAGGTGTTTTGGGATGTCAAGGTGACTTATCTCCAACACTTTTCCAAATTTATATTTATGTGAACAGTAACATCGATGACCTTATGTGAAAAGTGTCATAGGTGACCTTCTGTGAACAGTGTCATTTGTGACCTTATGTGAACAGTGCAATGGTGACCTTATGTGAATAGTGACATCAGGGACCTTATGTGAACAGTCTCATCTGTGACCTTCCATGAATAGTGTTTTCAGTAACATAATGTGAATGATGCCACGGTGACCTTATGTAAATAGTGCAATGGTGACCTTATGTGAACAGTGAAATCAGTGACTTTATGTGAACCGTGACATCAGTGACCTTATGTGAACAATTTCATCGGTGACCTTCTGTGAAATGTGTCATCGGTATCCTTATGTGAACAGTGAAACAATGTCCAAATGTGAACAGTGGCATCAGTGGCCTTTTGTGAATAGTGTCGTTGGTAACCTTATGTGAACAGCCCAACGGTGACCTTTTTCCTTTGCTAAATTTTGAGTTCATGAACAGTGTTTCTAGAACGGTGAGTTTCTAACAATGAGGTTCAAGAACAATGCTTTTAGAATGGTGAGGTTCCAATAGTGATCTTTTTTCTTTTCCAAATTATGAGTTCATGAATCGTGTTTCCAGAACGGTGAGGTTCTAATGGGGAACTTTTTCCTTTGGCAAATTTTGAGTTCATGAACAGTGTTTACAGAATGGTGAGGTTCCAACGGTGACCTTTTTCCTTTGAAAAATTTTGTGTTCATGAACAGTGTTTCCAGAATGGTGTGGTTCCAACGGTGAGGTTCATGAATAGTGTTTCTAGAATTTTAGGGTTCCAACAGTGAGTTTCATGAATAGTATTTTTCCTTTTCCAAATTTCATGTTCGTTAGCATTGTTTCCAGCTTCCTATAGTTTTCCCCTTTAAAGATTCCTTCAATGTAAAATGCATTTAAAGCCTTGTTTTAAGGACTCTAAGGCAGATTCAAAGGCTGTAACACCTATATTAATTTCTCCTATGGCTTGAGATATTTTTACATGTCAAATCACGTTGTTTAATGTGATCTACATTTAATGATAAACCCAACATGTCGTAAACCACTTATCTTTTAAAAATGTTTAAGGGATGCGATATCACCGTCCCTAGTTCTTCCTCCTTATTCTAGGGTGTGAGATTCTCGAAGATCCCATTCCTTCCCATAGGAGTTATGCAATCAAACATTCTTATAAGGATTTTTTCGCATTGTTTTGATGCAACAAAGCAATATTGATCAGTCATTGATATAAGTTATGATCTATCTTCATTATTTTGGGTTCATCTCTTTATTTCTTCTTTCCGTTTTATTGAATTTGACCCCAATGTTTCTAATGGGATTTTCTTTGGTGTTGCCCGATGTGGTGGTGTCTTTGCATCCTCGAGTGGATACTGTTGTCACATAGGAGGAGATTATAACCTGATGTGTGGATCGTTCACATATTATAAACGTCAAGAATAGTTTGAGGTAGGGGATTCTTTGCTTCTCTCTCATTTTTCATGCAATTGTATTGGTATCATGTTTTATCCCACTGTATCACAATGGAATTTACATAATAAATATTTGAACCATAAAAATAAATTGACATCGATCGTTTGTTATTGCCTCTTGTTTTCCTAGATATCATGATATCAAAGCTTCCATTGCTTAGATTTTCTTTCTGGATGGAATTTAGAAAGGTACGTAATGTCGTAATTAATTGATAAGCACATGGCTAAAGATAAAAAGGCATGAGTATAAATTTGATTGATGTTGTTGTAATTTGAAGTCAGTCAAATTGGTGCAGTAAGCAAGTTTAATTATTTTTAATATCTTAATGGTTTGGTTTCCCATATTATTAACCAACTAATAATAAATTAGATTATCCGAGATGGATTAAAAAACTGGTTGATTGATAAAATATAATTCCTTTTAGGGTTTTCAGTTACCCTTTTTTCTTCATTAATGGATAATATCCCAATTGATATGATGATATTTTTCCTACTGCTTGTGTTGTGATGTGACCCTAGATGGCTATTGAGATATGTGGGTGTAGGGAGGCATATTGGTTGTGGTAGCAGATGACACTTAGAGTGGCGTGATGCATTGGTTTATGCATGTGGGTTTCAGAGAGGACATCAGGGACAATGGAAGAGGTTGGATATGAATGTTTGGATGATTTCCCTTTCTTTGATTGGTTGTCTACTTTACATTCCCAATAGCTTGAGGAAAATGGTATTTCTTACCCTTCTTCCAAAATGGGCGAAGATGTGTGGGGTATTCCACATGATTTCCGTGTCTAGCTTCTCAAGAGAGTTTGGGTCTACTCTCTTTCTATAGGCATCAAAGACTCGACGGGTAGTTATTTACTCTCTGTGTTGAGCCCCAATGGGTTTAGTATCAAAGATTGTTTTTCTATAATTCCTTTCAATATGGGAAAGTAATGCTGTAAATAATTAATTTAATATATTATGTTAACCCCTGGGGTTGGAGCTTACTGGAACGAAATGTTGAGGATACAATTTTAAAGGGATAATAATCTTTGGGTGTGATCCTAATAAAAACTAATGTGGAAATTATTGATGGATAATTAATGTTTAAAGAATTTATTACTGTAAATTGAAACTGATATAAATATAATGATGTAATGTATTAATGCTCTTATAATGGTTGTGTGCTTATAGGGTACCTAGTCATAGATTTGGTAACCAGGAGTCTGAGAGATATTAGCTACAGTTGAGTCTGATGCTAGTTTATGTCCATAGTGGGGTTGTGAGCTATAGTATATTCTGTATTTTTTGTGTTTATATACCCTACTCCACCCTGTCAAGAAGGTCAACTGACACCCTGGGGATTCTGAGCCCTAGGGGTGTTTTCTACAACATTGCTTTGGGAGGATGGATGGCTGACTACCCCCTTTGGCCCCTCTCTCTTCTCATGGTAGTTACTTGTGCTGGTAAGCACAAAAATTTTCCTCCCAAATATGTGTGTAGAGGGCCGTAATGGACTGTGGTTATTCACACACACATATATTCTAGATATAGTTTTCTATCGAAGACTATAGGTGTGTCGTGTATAGGTTGTGATGGATTGAAGATCCTTATTAGTGTATGAGCTGTAATGGCTAGATTTATAATACCCGACGTATGATACATGTTATGGGAGCTGTGGCGGATCCCATAAACTACCTGGTTACTTTTCTTATGTGGACACAGTATTTTTTGTGCATTAGGTGCATCTTTTGGTGCTTTGCCTAGATGTTTGTGGGAAATCCTTTTTAGAGAGAGATGCTTGGATGTGTGACGTTGGGGCAAAGCAACAATCCATTGGGGAATTAGTAGCGTGGTACCCTTAATATTAATTATTATATTATATACTCATGTATGCATCACATGTTTAGATTAGCCGTGGTGAGGCAGGGAACTTAGTATACCTCTTTAAGTGATGAGATAGTTTCAATCGTTGTTCATTATGATTTATCATGCTTTCTTTACATTTCCACGAGAGGATCTGAGGAGGATACTACTGATTATACTGTTATAATCACCCTTTGTATATATAAACTAATTTTCAGGTCACTTGGATATAGTTTAAGATCAAACTGGTTTCTACTAGCTTGGGGTTTCAGGAGCTGTTCGGGCTTCTGGTTGCTGTTATTTTTATTATATTTTCGGTACCTATAGTCTCCCCTTCCATTTGTAGTAGTATTTCATGACAATACATATGTGAACATTGGATTTCATTTATATTTTAGTCTGATTTGGAGTTGGTTGGTGTCTATCTTATCTCTCTCTTTCACATTAGTTCTCTTAGAGGGTAATGCCTCTCATCTATGTGTTTACTATACCCTCGGTGTTAGTCTCCAACTCGGATCCTACTCGAGGCAGGACTCAGGGGGAATTATCTCCATTCTCACATTTTTGTCCTTGAAGAGGTACACCTTGTGGGGAGGGGGTTATGAAAATGTGTTTCTATGTAGGTATGAGATTCATCTAAATATGGCAGTCCCCTGCTAGTATCACCAATTCATCAAGTACTCCCTCAAAGACCTTGTAGGAGTACACCAAAGTGATGTTTCCCCCTTTGAATCTGGTAAATCCCTCTATATGAACAAATATTATTAAAAGAAGGAGGGAAATAAATTTTATAAAAATGAGGTCAAGGGCACAAAAATTACATCCAGTTCAGGGGAAGACAATGAAGATGAATATGTTCTACATATTCATTAAATAGATACTAAAATTCACTATCTAAGATTTTTTTCCTTCATTGAGTAGAAATTTTATTACATTCATAAAATAAAGAACATTCAAGACTTAACTCATACTCGTAGAAATGACAGTAATGGGTGATAACAGAATTCCCATATTTTATTAGGTATCGAGTAGTTCGGCCTATTTCCACCATTTAATAGAACTCGCACATATTCAGTGGAGCAGGGATTAATCACTAGTAGCCAAATCTACACCATTTCTTGGACATCAATCATGGCCCTCATGGCTAGCATCCAGATTGAATTTTTTCATTAGACTCTGTCAGCATGGCCTCAACAGGGAAATAACCCCTCAATGGAGATTCTTTATCCACCAAAGTAGGTACTAGCATTCCAATTGAGTCATCTATCCATGATTAACCTCCTAATTATTATCCTTTATCATAAGATAATGAGGGTTGGTAAGAATCCCCCCTCATTTGAATAGGGTGTGTCCACTATAATAAATGATTTGATTTAAATGATCATTGATACCGAGGAAGATCCAAGGTTAATGCTGATCTATACAACCATGCCTTTAGAGGAGCACTAACAGTATGTATATGATCTTAATTAAGCATTACGATGTCTTATCCTAGGGTTACGATGATATTGTAGGGGTAAAAATGCATTTAACTATCCAACACATTGGTATCACAAAAAATAATTGTATTTCTATGTATCCTACCCAAAAAATCAACCCTATATCTGTGCTATTGTTGAGGAATTGATTGAAAAGATTTTCAAATACCACTTCATCAAGGATTTCTGGTACCCCATGTGAGAAGCTAACATGTAATTCCCTGACCATAGTTACCCAGAGTCAGTGCATTATTACATAACATTGGCATGAACACAAGAGATCAAGTCCTGAAATATCGATTAGTTTAGAATCCTTGGAAATACTAGATACATACATATGTTTTACATTACATTATGAAATGAAAAAAAACATTGTCCCCCTTTGAACACACTAATATCCCTTAGCCTATCCCTATAGGATATCTATAATATACTTCTTCACATCTTGGAAAAAATAAAACATAGAAAGGGATGAGCTCATATTCTCATTAATGATAACAATATAGAAGAACCTTTCATAAATTACCATAAACAGTTAATGTAATGTATAAGACTAAAACACCTTCCTTTTAAACAAAAACATCAGCATAATATGAAAATATAAATAAAAAAATGTAATTTACTTATTCACATAGATATACTACTAGTCGAATAGTCACCTATAAAATCAATAGCTAATTTCATAATGATTGAATTCATAATGTCAGACATGTCAAAGCCTCATGCCATTACTACAAAAAAAATATTTCATCAAGGCCTTATGCCAAGACACTAGTTTATCTCATCAGACCTACCGATGTATCCAGGAGATATTGCAGGCTCCACCCGTCACTTACTATGTTCAATACATTCCTCATATGGAAATGTTGGAACGTAATCTAAACATTCATATTAAAACTAGCATACAAAATGTCAATATTTTAACCAAAAACCATGAATGGTATAAGAATATCACATCCACAGTCATACATAACTCATTAAATACAATATGGAATATTTTATTATAATAAGTAGACCACAATCATTAATAATGATTATATTGACATAGATGAAAATAATCAGTAAAAATATTTGAGAGAAACATCACTTTTTTCCTAAAAACATTTAAAAGTCTCAATATTTATCAAGAAGTCGTTTACGAGGTATTTTTCAATCAAACTGCCCCATAATAATTTGAAATGTTTAAAAAAATTAATTTTAAAACATTGATGTACATATAAATAAATCCTTAAAAATATTTTTAAAACATGTACATTAGGGAGAAAGTTTTATAAGAATAAATCTTTAAAACATTTAAAATGATTTTATAGTAAGAGTTACAAACCAAAAGAGAGACACTTGAATAACATTAATTGAGGTAATCAATACCTTATAATATCATGATAATAAAGTTATTCATGATATACTATGTCAAAATACAATATATACACTATATAAAAGTGAATTGCTGCATAATAACAAATAAGTCTCAATGGAATATAAATTGAGATGAAATACAAAATAAAGACTATATACTTAGGTTAAAAATAAATCAATGACATAATTATGTGTGAAAAATATAAATAAACTCAATATGATTGGATATTAAAAGTAAAACAATCAGAGTACATTCACACATATTCATGTAAATACAACACCACTGACTTGGATGTTTAACTCAACGAATGGAAATTTAGTTAAGATTACTCTTATCAAGTTCTTATCAATGACTTGAGAATTTATCAATCAAAAATTATCTGTATCAAAATTATATCCACAAAAATGTTATAGGAAAATAATATATAAATAAAAAATTGTTATTTCACACCTAATATGAGAGTAAAATACTCAATGAAGTTTGTGTAAAACCCAATGACTGTGAATTGAAATTATAATTTCCTTTGCTGAATTGGTAACATAGGAAACATACACCCCACGAAAGAAGAGGATCATAAAATGAATTTTTAAATACACATAAATTAAATAATATTACACAAATATTACAATCATGGGTATTATATACCTCGTATAAAAGGATATAGTATCAAATATAACAAGAATCTCATTGGAATAAAAAGTGATATGAAAACCACTTATGACATTTTAATCAATCGAATAGTATGAAAAAAAATTAATAACCACCAAATAAGACAAAGAGCCTATACCAAAGTGGTACAGGCTCATGATTGGCATCCAAAAGTCCCTGGATCAAATCTGGGAAGGGACAAAATTCTTGTACTATAGCAATATTGTAGCAGTACTATAGCCGATGCGACACACTAGCGGCGACAACACTATTGCGGTGGAGGCACTGTAGGAGGTATTATAGCTGTGAAAGAACTGTAGTGGAGTGGGTACTATAGTAGTACTATTCACTAAGGGGTCGTTTAGGCCAAAATAGGATTTCAAGCCTTGTATTTAGGCCACTGGGCCTTGGGTCTTCAGGCTACTTAATGGGTCTCCCTCTACCAACACTAAAGAAGTCTTCGCTTTAAATTATAAATTAAGACTTTGGACCCAAACATTAAAAAATAAACAAATAAATGAATCATAAAATACCATGAATATAATGATAATCATGATAATATATATCAAATGGAAATACACAATACACTACATGCAATAAATAAGTGTTGAACAATGGAAACCTCACAAAATTAAAAGGGAGATAAGAAACCCCTTCCCTCATGTCTGAATTGACTCGTATGTTCTATGTTCTTCCTAAATAATAAATCTAAGTTAATTTCATGTTATTTAAGGAAATTATTTATTATTCATTTTATACCCCTTATTAACTTTCTATAGCAATTAGTTAATTATTCGAGTTCATATCCGACATTTTGTTGATGTTCAGAACTTTAGTAAAAAATGAACTAGTTATAATTACAAATTGACCATGTTCTCAGAAGTCCATTATCTCTAGAATGATATTCATGATTTAATTATCATATATATAATATATATCTAGAGTATATTTATTTACAATATTCAATATCATTTAGAGTTAAGAAATGAAATGCATTGTTCATCAAGATGGTAAGCCGTATGTACTAATAAATTTTTCTCTCATTAATATTTTATATTTAAAGGAATTAGAACTTAATAGAACATAGGTATATTATAATTCTAGTATGTTATGTAATTTAACTAACTCCACCCTTTATATGTTCCATGTATGGCCTAAACAAGTCGTATCACTTTGAGGGGAAGTTGTACGCACTTTCTCAAATGAAATTATTGTATTTACCCATAATGGAAACCATAAAGGTATGATATAAATAAAAAATAAATAAGTATAGAGACAATATAAATATAATAAATATCACATGTATATAAATTTCCATCTTAATTTCCACCATAAGAGGTTGTAGGAGAATATTAAACAGTCATCGTTTTGTGAGGCAGTAGTTCGTCGTCCACCAAAATAGAATGGTCATTACCAATTGGACGGTGGTGTGTGTTAGTGTAGTTTGAATCCTTCTCATATCAACAACATAGTATAAAGAGGATACTTATGTTCTTATAAAATAAAAAATAAAAGAGTGTATGGGGATAGATAAGTAAAAAAAAGAAATTAAAATAAGTGAATACATTACATTTTAATCAGGTAACTCCCTTTGGATGGAACCAAAAAGATTTATTGAAGTGCCTACTACCTATGACAAGGAATATATGTATAATAGAGAGATCTTGAGAGCTTATTTATGTAGAGTTTGGATGATCCAAGGGGTTTTAGAGGTGTGAGTAATGGGTTAAAGGGGAGGGATTTTTATAAGGGGGAGGAGGGGATCTTTAGGAATGATTGAAATTATTATTTTATTATATAATTATTATCTGTTTGTAAAGGTAGAAGACATATTAAATTAGAAGAAAGTATTACTAGTGTTCAAAATAAATTCATCCAATAAAATGGGATAGGGTTTGGATATTTTTATAATATTTATTATCATATTTATTTAAGTAATTCATTACCGAGGTAAACACTGCCTCACTATTGTGGCATAAATAATTTTATTTATATGACGTCTAAAAATTATAAAAACATACCATGATATAGTAAATATTTGTAAATTTAAAATGAATTCATATAGGGCAAGATATAATTTATATAACCCCATTGAATAATTTATTAACTAAAAGATATAAGTTTATGTCATTTGTGTCATTACTTTAAGTTAATTTATATAAAATGTCATCATCACTCTTAAGTGGCCCCATGGGGTCCCAAAATCGACCCTAGGATGTCCAATTTCGTAACTGTTTCAACCAATGGGGTTAGGATACATGTGATGTTATTTTAATATTATTATTACACTATTTTTACCTTGAATTTCTCTATTTACCTTTTACTCCGGTAAGTAGAAGTCACAAGTTACTATTCAGAAAAAACTATTTTCAACTTATTAAACCACGTTTTACATACTAATATTAACCATGTATGTCAAATTTCCAAAATTCAATTCATAGAAGCATTAAAATTTCATTTAAAATAAAAAGTCGGTTTTTTAACTACTACTTAGTGTTTTCAATATTCATCAAAAATTGTGTTTTTTTCAAAAAAATACCAAAAACTCAGCCAAATTTATATTTGATATTATGAATTAAAATATGATTTATATTTTACCAAATTCAAAACATGAAATTTACATCAATAAATTTAAAAATAATTCATGTTGTCAAAACAAAAAAGCTTGTTTTTTATGAAATAATAGCTATCAATAGATTGACACTTGTGTATGTCGAATATCAAAGTGAAATTACATACAATGAAAAATATTTGATTAAATGGAAAAATATAATCTAATTACACTTTAAAACCAATTAAAAAGATAATCCATTCAAATAAATAAAATAGATTCAAAGGCTGTTTTGAATTAAAATACAGTATTTTTCACTATTCATTAAAATAATGAATTTTTTCAGAGAAATACCAGAACATAATCCAAAGTAAATTTTGATGTCCTGGTTCTAATAAAGAATTTTATTTTGGAAAAATATTAAATATAATAGTGTCAAATATTGAATTTAGAAAGTGATTTCCATTAAAAGGTTGAAAAACTGCATTTTATGATAAATACCTCTTTTATCTAAAAAATTAAATTTGTTCTTATATTATGTCTAATAAACACAAAAGAGGAATGATAAAATTATATTGGATATATATATATATAATTCAAAATGTGTTTATTACTATTCATAACTACTTTCTAAACCGCTAGTTTGATAGGACATGGTGAGCTTGAACTCGGTATTGCGTACATCGCACACTATTGTATTATTCAGAGAGAAGCGTATAGTGGAAGCATGTGGTGTTACATTCTTCCCTCCATCCAAATATTGCATCCTCGCATTTTGAAATTGTTCTTTAAAAAAATGTTAAATAAAAAGAAAATATCTTTTTGGAAAACCCTCATCAGAAAGATGGTTAAAAAAATTTAGTCTAATAAGAGGGAAAGGGAAATGAAAAAATCACAACCAAATTAGGATTTATAATAGGATAACATTGGTGGAAATTATAATTGGAAAAAAATGTAATTATTTATTGTGTGTTATTGGGGTCATCAATCACAAACATGTGAATGGAAAATTTAGGGCCATAAATCCATAAATCTATGATGAATAACATAAGGTATTAGTATAATATATTTCTGGGTTTAAGATTCTTTCCCTATGGTTAAATAATTAATTTCATCATAGAATAAGAAAGAAATACTTGATAATTATAGTTCCATCCTTTAAATAATTGCTTCCATAAACTCAATATTCACTACAAATTATGAGTATTCAAGATGACATGGTCACACTTGAAGTGCAAGAATCAAATTTTAGAGAATCACATAATTCACAAAGGATGAACTATATATTTCCTTTGTCATTAAAGATTAAACAGAACCCAAATGGTTAGTACAAGATCTGATAATCCCCAAAAAGGATAATCCTTTAGAGAAATAAATAATAATCTTAATTTCTAAAATTAAACCAACAATACCCAAAGTTCAATAAATACCCATTGATGGAAAATAGCCCTATACCCACGGTTTTGGGAAAAACTGTGGGTATAGTTTTTTTAAGAGCTATTTTCACTGTTTTGGAATAATGTGGGTAAAACATATTTATTCCCACAGTTTTGTTCAAAATTGTGGGTATAAGAATTTTATTCAAGGACAATACCCAGGGTTTTGGAAAAACTGTGGGTATAGGATATTTTTTTGGAAGATGTATACCAATGGTTTTATAAAACTGTGGGTATAGCTTTCCAGCATTATGGCGGGAAAAATATTCCATGGGAAACTGAAAAGATTTGGTGGGAAAACCTTTATCCATGGTCTTTCCTCCTATACCAACGGTTCTTTTTAATATATTTAGGTAGATAAAAATTTATAAACATAAAATCTTCATAGCTGAGTTGGTGAGGCACTGTGTAATGTTCGTTGTGGTTATATGTTCGAAACCCGCTGGCTGCTTTTTTTCTCATATAGGGAGAAATATTAATATATTAAAAGAAATGAAGATATATTAAAATAAAATTGATCTGGATTAGTTAGCTCCTCACAGGATACACAGAAGTATAGAATTTGGTTCGAAACACGCACAATGTATTTTTTCCAATATCAAAATTAATTAATATATTTAGCTAAATATTGGTATATATTCCTGTATTTTACGTAGCTTGATTGGTGACGCATGCCAAGTTAGAAATGAAGGTAGCGGATTCAAAACCTAATGCTCTTTTTTTGTAAAGAAATGTATACCCATGATTTTTAAACCGTGGGAATAAGGTATTGATAGTGTGTAAATAGGGTAGGGTGCTTTGACACGGTGTAAAAAATTATATGCCCATGGTTTGGAAAGCCGTTGGAATAGATTGGGGACCTTTCCCGACACCTCAGTTTCCTACAGTTCCCAAAACAATGGGTCTAGCCTATACCCACGGTTTTGGAGGCTATACCCACTATTTTGAACTGTGGGTATAGGTCATATTTCCAGTAGTGACCATTCAATAAACAATTTTCTTTAAAATCAATCAATATAATCCAAACTAAAATTGAAACCCAAAACTCTAAAAAATGTTATTATGTTGTTTTCCATGTTAAATTGTATCTCCATATAACATCGACTACTCTTAAAGTCACATACTTAAAATTAATTAACCAAATCACATATTCTATATGATAGGTTAATAATTTATATAAAGAAACCAAATTACTATAAATCCACTATAAAAACATTTATAAAAATCCACCATTACTCATCAAATGAAATCTCGTATTATTCTTTTTTTCTGTAGGCATAAAGTGTTCCCAATAGATCAAACGTCTTACAAAATAACATTTATCACTAAATCATTAAATCAATTTCCTACACTAAGGATATCAATTTGATAAAACATAAGATCTCAAATCAACTTTTTATTGACCAATAAAATCATTTAAATAAAAAATAATTTTTCACACTAATCAGGGACTTCACGTAGTCTAGTGGTAGGCAATAAATCATAGTCGCACTTTGGTTGTGGGTTCGATTCCCGCAGCTTTTTCTGATGCAACGGGTTATCACACAGTCTATGTTTTGTCATTTATCAAAAACTATATATTATAAAATTCCCAAAATGAGATAAATTCCTCAAAATAATCATAACATAATTTATCCACAAATGTTATCAAATACCTCACATTTTTATCCAAAAAAGTAAAAACCTGTAATTGTCTAAAATTCAAGAATCATATAAACCGAAATGGTTATTTAAAACTATATCTAAAAATAAAAAATAATTCTTCCTCAAATAGTATTTTAACATAACAAACTATAGGGTTAGACATACAAGAGAAAATTCTTCCAATGCAATCACATCAAGAAAGAGCACTAATACTTTTAAAAATTTATCTGTCCAATTATTTCAACATAGGTTCTTCCTTGACCAAGAGGACATCATATAGAATAGTTCATTGACTTGGGTAATTCCCAGGACCCCTAAATTTATGGAAAATTATTGTATTTGGATCATTGGGATCATTTTTATTTTCTTGCTTAGTATTCTTCAATTTTCCTTGACAATTATTTACTTTATATCCTTCTTTCCCACACATAAATCATTTCGTTATTTCATTAAGACAATTTCATGGGTGTGTCTTTCCACATTTATTGCATGATGTAGAATGGGATTTCATTTCTACATGGTATCCACTACTGGAGCTCTTATCATTCACCACCTTTCTCAACATTATTGAGTCTGAGAGTTGGTTAATATATATGCTATTGATCATATTATTTAAAAATTGATTCGGCATGATCATGATAACTTTTACACCTATAAAAATTCCATTTTGTTGCTCATTTCCACCACAGTGCCCAAATTTTACATCATTTTAAATTTTATTATGACTTCCTTGAAATTCATCTATTGACTAAAACCAAAAAGAATTATGTGAGTAACAATTATCATAAAATTATTTATAGAATATCATGACACCTTATTTTTAATATAAACACCTTAGAATTAACCAAGGTTATTTATTATAATATTATATTAAAATAATTCAAATCAATTTGTAAATAAAACATGAATTATCCTAAGTATGTCCCCTGGGAGTTTCAATACCAAGAGTGCATCAAGGCTCGTTGTCGTGTACTAGGATACCCCAGCTCTAGCCTGAAACCCCTTGTTGGAGTTTTCACTCCTAGGTACATCTATGCTAAATCCACATCAACCTATTTGTATCCCAACAAGTATATATTTTCTTGGAAAACCCACATAATATTTACACTACCAATTTTTTTGGATGTTCATCTATACTAATCCTCAAAGTCTATCTCAGTGTAACGTTCTCCAATCAGAGTTTGTCTAAATCTTGTTTCCATGGTCTGTAATAAAAATTCTCTCATACAAACTGTAACCCCACGACCCTAGTTACCTAGAGTCGGTGCATTATCACATAACTTTGGAATGACCACAAAAGATCAGTTCTCGAAAGACCGATTAGTTTAGTATCCTTTGAAATACTAGATACATAAATAAGTTTTACATTACATTATGAAATGAAAACAACAACATTGTGCCCCCTTTGAACATAGTCATATCTTTTAGCTTATCCTTGCAGGATAATCATTATATAATTCTTCATATCCAGGAAAAAATAAAACATAGAAAGGGGTGAGATCATATGGGTAGTAATTATATCAATATATTCGAAACATTCATAAATAACCATAAACATTTAAGGCAATTTATAAGACTAAAACACAAGCCTTTTAAAATTAATCATCAGCATAATATGGAAAATATAAATCCAATAATTCCATTTATTTATTCACATGGATATTTTACTAGTCTAATAATCACATGTAAAATGTAGAGGCCCAAATCTTGAGGTAAATGGACAATAAATTACTTTTGAGGAATACTTAATACATAATAAAAACAGACACCAATGGACCGTAATAGTTTAGTGCCTTTGGAAACATGGAACATAATATTTTAATATTAGTGAAAGATCCTCAACATCTCCCATAAATATATTTTATTTTTTTCTTACCTAAAACCTTTCCGTTTCTCCTAGAGAAAATAAAACATAAAAAGTGTGAGCTCAAATGCTCAGTAATGGCAAGCAAAGTGAACATAAAACAATCCATAAACATTTGAAAGAAAAAACTTGAACATGAAATTTAAAAATCAAAATCTTGAGCAAAGACATAAATCGTGGAAGTACATAAGGAATATATCATAATGGACATCAATCATGATAAAATATAATGGGAATAAAACATGTAATTTTGGAAACCATTCAGCACATGTTATGATTTCCATAGTAGCCAAGTCATTTCTGCCAAGACCATCTTAGTGGACAAAGTCCCTTTCTGAATCGAGTGAACTCCTCGTTTCACTCCTGTTACACTGAACCAGATTAACTTACCGTTCTAGCCATGTATATCTCATGAGATATAAATCTTTACCCTATGAATTGGAGGGATATATAGGTCTCACCCATCTCATAATGAAATCATTCTTACTTGTGCCACAAAATAAACATACATCATTCATAATAACCCAACGAATAAAATGGGTTTCATAAACATCATCCCATTATCACATAATCCATATAAAAGAAATGGATATAATTTCATAATAAGTAGAATCAAACCATGTAAATCATAGAGGCATTATTCTTGAAACATACACATATGAAATAATGTCATCTTAGATGGAATATGATTTTGATAAAACACTTGAAATGAATTCTTGGGGAAAATATCCTTTCTTCTTCAAAATCAATTTCTTTTCACAAAAATTCATGAAATTTGAATAGAAAAATATTTTCTTTATAATAGTCATGAAATATTTTGAAGGAATATTAATGAAAATAATGCTTTATAAAACCATAAAAATCCTTTCATGCCGTATAAGTTTAAAAAAACATTCTCCTCATACTTTTGTCGGAAAAGTCAAAAAGTACCTCGTAACATAAACAAAAGAAATATTCCTTATATACCATGTAGTAAAAGTCAAAATGGGTAAAAAGGACACTAAACATACATAAAAACAATTTTAGAAAACATGGACATGGATGATAACAATAACACCAGTAAATACTTACGTATAAGCAATATCGGATATAAATGAGATTTGCAAAATTATCCCTTACCTTAGGTTCGATATGCTTCGTACATATCTTAACCTCTAGTATAATGATTTAAATAATGTAATTTACTTATTACATAATCTTATTCATTGTTATGATATCATATATGGTTCACTTATTACTTTATATTACCCGTTCTTTTGTAAATTCCATGTTAAAGCAGCATTTAGGGTAAAATCATTACATTTATCGTACATGTTTCAACTTGTTGTTCTTGATATTATTACTTATATACTGATTTAAATAATTCCATAATGTAAAACATGATTTATATATAATATATATTCATCATATAAATATATATATGATAGATCGATAAATGGAATGAAATACACCGTTCATGGAGATGGTAGGTCGTACGTACGCATGAACGTTGTTTTCGTTTCCTTATTGAATTGAATGGAATCCATTAAATGACATACATATATATATACATAAATTCTGTATCATTATTATGTCATATATTTCATTATTATTCATCATATATACTTTATAATCATTCATGAATGGTTAACATGGAGAATGAATCTCATCGCGTCGTGGAGACGGTAGTCCGTACGTACGCACGAGCGATGATATCATTCCCATGATCGTGGAAATGTATTGAAGTGTATGTATAATATTTCAGAATCAATATAAATTTAAAATAATAATATATAGTTATTTATTTACACGATTATACCCATCCAAGTAAGGTGGTGGTCGAAAAGAGATTACACCACGGCGTGGAGACGGTACTCCGTACGTACGCACTCACGGTGATTTCATTTTATGTAGGATGGATAGAAGGTAAAATAAGGTTGTTTAATATTTACAATGACATATAATTATATAAGTAAAACTTATTTTATTTCTTTTAAGAAGACAACAAATGATGAACATGTAGAAGAAGGAAGAAACTTGAGAGAATCGGAAGAAGAGATTACCTCTTCTTCGACGCACCTCCTTTAAGCCTTCTCTTAAGGAAGTAGAGCTGGTCTTTTGAGAAGACCAGAACCTCCATAATGTTTCTAGGGAAGTGTAGAAGATAAATATTCAGGGTTTGGACGAGATTCAAGGCTAAAAAGGGTGTGAAGAGAAGAGGGAAGGGGTGCCCTTTTTATAAGGTAGGAGAGGGGAACCTTTGGAAATCTTAAAAATATTAATTTATAATAAATCTAACCCCACATAAAAAAAACCGAAAATGGCTCATATTCGAAGATTATATAATATAGGGTTCTAATCCCATCTAAAAATAAAATTTATACATGTAGGGAATTTATTTTAAACATTATCAACTTGATTTATCCTTATTTAATCTATTAAAGTTTATTTGTGGTAATAAGATTCTAAATTTTAAATTGTTATAAATAATTACTTATGTGCTGTTAATTTTCCATAATTAGATAATTTATAAAATTATAGACTATATAAATTTCAATTTATAATTTTTAAATATTTTATTTGATTTTTAAACAATTTAATAATATGTTAATTTTATAAAATAACAATAGTGTCAATTTTAAAACTATTCATTTATTTGAATTTAAATAAAATCCACACAAAGGATATATTTGAACTAAAATATTTAATGGGTTACTAACATGTCATAGTAATATAGAAAATTAGTGGAGAACATTAAATAGTTCATATATTATTTATTTTACTACTTGTAAACACATTTATTTGATATTTCTCTTAATAAAATAATTACTACAACATTTTTGTATAATTATTAAATATACATATTTGTGGTATAAAAATTTAAAATAAAATACTATGATAAATATAAATATTATATAGTTTATAATAATACATTTATTCGGATTTATCCTCTAATAGAACCAAATTTTATAATGTTATATTTTTTAACTTATGAAGGTGACTACTTTGACATCATATAAATTAAAATAATATAATTGTCATAATCACTTTTATAAGACTCCAAATGGTCATATATTATGTAATTGGATGATTATGGTGTATATATACACTACCAATATGTTTTTTTCGGGTGTGTGAGCCCTTTAATATATATTACTATTTCAATAAAACCAATATTATTGATTTTTTTACTAAATAAATAATTTCTGCATCATTAATGTATAAGCTAATCAGGTAATTTAATAACTATTAAAAATTAAAAATAAATTACCATGATAAAGAAAAACATTTTAGCTTTCAAATGAGTATTTATAACCGAATTGATATTCTATATAACCTTTTATTTGAAATACTTTAATTATTAAAGTTTGAGTGAGACATATTTCACTTTCTTTTAAATAAAATAAACTAAAGGTCTTAATCAACTCCAAGTGGGTTATAATGAATTCCATTTCGACCCAAATATGACTTAGGACAAAATATAATCATCCAATTGTATTAAGACAAGTGTTAGGGTAATTTTATAATATTATATTTACCCTTAATTACTCGATTTTCCATTTACTATGGTAAATAAAATTTACCGTAGTTACTATTCTTAATGCCCAAAAATAAAAAGTTGTCTATTAATATAATTTGGACCCACTAATTCCCAATATGGAATCCATTTTTCCATATTCAATACACATAAGTTTCAAAAATTAAATTAATATTAATCCCGTTGTTGAAAGAAAATAGGTATTTGTGTAAAACATTACAAAAGATTGAATTGATTTAACCTACGAATTCAATGTAAAATCAATGATAATGACATAAATTATATTAAATAGTAAAAATATATTCTATTTATACTTTAAAACCATTAAATATTATAATTTAACAACATAAATTATTACGATGAGAAAAGTTGTTTTTAATTAAAATATAGCGTGTTTTTACTATTCATTAAAATATGAAAGATATCAGAATAATATGAAAAAATTATCCAAAGTAAATTTTTATATACTGATTCCAAATAAGAATTTTATTTATTCAATTTGAACTTACAAACATGTCAAAACTATATTTAAAGTGGTTGCTTCATCAAAAGGCGGCAAAACTGCATTTTTTTAAAAATACTTATTTTACCCGAAAAATCTATTTTGTTCATATAACATGTTCTAGAAAATGTCTAATATGTATAATAATGTTATAAAATTAAAAATTAAGTTAATACTATTCATAACGGATAGTTCATAAAAATATTATAATAATATATCGT
This sequence comes from Viscum album, assembly GCA_963277665.1. Classification (NCBI taxonomy): domain Eukaryota; kingdom Viridiplantae; phylum Streptophyta; class Magnoliopsida; order Santalales; family Viscaceae; genus Viscum; species Viscum album. Next base: position 107,967,519 of record OY728149.1, read on the forward strand.
TGTTTAGTAAAACCCGACATTGCGTACAACACACGCTATCGAGGAAGGTCGCGATTGCGTGTAATGCAAGCCAAGTCTGGGTTGCGTGTAGTGCATGACTCTTTTGTTGTTGCGTATAAAAAAATCCAACCATATTTCATTAATAAATTGAACATATATATATATACTCAATATTTCATAGAATAACTACTATCAAACAAACTTGAAATTGTGTGTGACACGATCCAAGAGTAGTGTTTCATATACTGCAAGCTAATACGGTGTTGCGTATAACACAAGATAATCTTGGGGTATCATACAACACAATACATCAAATAAATTAAAAATAAAACTTCTAATAAAATCTTGGGGTGTTACATAAAATCAATATCTAATTTCATAATGATAAAATGCATAACTTCAGACATCATAACCACATAGTCAAAGCCTCATGCGAAGACTACAAATAAGATTTTCTCAAGGCCTTATGTCAAGACACTAGTTAGTCTCATTAGACCAACTGATGCATAAAGGACCTATAACGGGCTCCACCCATCACATACTATGTCTAATTCATAACTCATATGAAATGGATGGAACATAATCTAAACATCATTTTTAAAACTAGCATGTTAAATGTCAATATTTTAACCACAAACCATGAATGGTATAAAATTAGCAATTCCACACTCATAGATAACTCATTCAATAAAATATGGAAGATTGTATTATAATAAATGAACCTCAATAAATAATAATGAGGATATTGACATTGATGAAAATAATTAGTAAAACTATTTGAGATAAATATATTTTTTTCATGAAAACATTTAAAAGTATCACTATTTATCAAGAATTCATTTAAGAAAATATATTTTCTAATCAATGTATCCCATAAGAATTTGAATATTTTCAAAGGAATTTTAATTTTAAAATATTCATGTCCATATAAATAAATTCTTAAAAACATTTTTAAAACATGGACATTAATAAAAAAGATTTGTAAGAATACGTCTTTAAAACATTTAAAATTATATATTAGTTACAGTTCCTAACCAAAATTGAGACGCTTGAATAAAAATAATTGAGGTAATAAAAACCTTATTATATCATTTGAATAAATGGATTCATGATATACTATGTCAAAATATAGTTTATACACCATATAAAAGGGAATTGGTGCATAACAACAAAGAAATCTCAATGGAATGTAAACTGAGATGAAATCCCTTATAAAGATTGTATCCTTCGCTTAAAAATAAATAAATGAAGTAATCATGTCTGAAAAATATAAATATAGTCAAATGATTTGATATTTACTGTAAATAAATCAGAGTACATTCACACATGTTCTTGTAAAAACAACTCCAATGACTTGAATGATTAACTCAATGAATGGAATTTGAGTTAAGATTACTCTTACAAGTTCATATCTATGACTTGAGAATTTATCAATGGAGTGATTATGTGTAACAAATGTATATCCACACAAAGGGTAGATTAAATTAAAACATAAATAAATAAATAGTGATTTCACACATAATTCTAGATTAAAATAATCAATGAAGTTTGCGTAAAACCCAACGAGTGGGAATTGAAATTAGAAATTCCCTTACTGATTTGTTAACATACGTAACATACACCCCATGAGATAAGGATAATATAATGAAGTAGTAAATACCCATAAATTAATTAATATTACAAAAATAATACAATCATGTGTAGTACATACACCAGATAAAAAGAAATAGTAGAAAATATAGAATGAATCTCATAGGAATCAAAAGTGAGATAAAAACCCCTTACCACATTGTAATCAATCGAGTCGTATAAAAATAGTTAATAACCACCAAATTAATCACAAAAATACCGTGAATATAAATTTAAAACTTATAATATATATCAAATGGAAGTACATCATACACCACATTCAATAAATAAGTGGGGAACAATGGAAATCTCACAGAATTAAAAGTGAAATAAGAAACCCCTTACCTCATGTCACACTTGACTCATATGTTCCATGTTGTTGCTGAATAATAAACTAAAGTTAATTTCTAATTATTAATTTTTTTTATTATTTATTTTATATCACTTATTATATTTCTATAATAATTAGTTAATTATTTGAGTTCATATCAGACATTTTTTCGATGTTCAGAATTTTAGTAAAAAATAAACCTGTTACAATTACAACATATCCATGTGGTCAAAATTCAATTATCTTCAGATTGATATTCATGATTTATATATCATATATATCAAATATATCCAATTTATATATCTTTACAATATTCCATTTCATTTTGAGTTAATAAATTAAATGCACCATCCATAGAGACGATAGGTCGTACTTATGAATGAACAATACTTTCATTTCTATTTTATATTTAAATGAATGAAAAATTACTATTACATAGGTATAATATAATTCCATTATAATATCTATGTTATGTAATTTAATTAAATCCTTCCTTTATATGTTCCACATATGGAATGATTGAGTCATATCACATTGAGGGGGTGGTAGTCTGCACTTCCTCAGATGAAATTATTGTATTTACCCAATATGGAAACCATAAAGATATGATGTAAATGAAAAATAAATAAGTTTAGAGACAATATAAATTTAATATATATCACATTTAAATACTGTTCCATCTTAATGGACACCATAATCGGGGGTAGGAGATTATTGAACATTTATCATTTCGTGAGGTAGCAGTTCACCGTCCACAGAAACAATATGTTCTTTACCCATTAGATGAAGGTGTGTGTAATTGTAGTTAGAATTCTTCTCATATAAACAACCTAGTATATTGAATATATTGTTTCTTTATTAAATATTGGAATAAAGTAGTTTAGGTGTTTGTAGAAGTAAAATAATAAAAATATCTTTAGAGAAGACATTACCTTTAAATCGGGTAACTCTCTTTGGTTTGAACCAAAAGTATTTATTGAAGTGCCTTATGCATAAACAAATGATTCTAGGTGGAAGAGTGAGATCTTTAAAGCTTCTTTGGGTAGATTTTGGATCTGACAAGCGGTCCGAGAGGTGTTATTAATGGGTTAGTGGTGTGGGGTTTTTATAATGGTGGGGAGGGATCTTTAGGAATGCTTGAAAATGTTATATAATTATATTATGATTTTCTGTTTCTAAAGGTCCAAACCTTATTAAATTCAAATATAAGATGACTCTTATTTGAAATAAAATTATCCAATAAGAATTGGATAAGTTTTGGATATTTTTTTAATATTTATTATCTTATTTATTTTAATCATTCATTAATGAGATAACCATTCATCATTACTGTGTCATAAATAATTTTATTTATATGACGTCTAAAAATTATAACGAAAATACAATGATATAGTAAATATTTTCATCTTTCACATTCATATTTATAGTGAAAAACATAAATTATATAACCCCATGTGAGAATTGATTTACTAAAAGATATATGTTTATGTTATTTTTTTCATTTCTTTAAATTAATTAATATAAAAGGTCATTATTACTTTTATGTGGCTCTATGGTGTCCCAAAATTGACAAAAGGATGCCCATAATCATAAATATAACAACCAGTAGGATTAGGACACATCTTAGTGTAATTTATTATTATTATAATATTATTTTTAACCTTGAATTACCCAATTTACCTTTAACCATAGTAAATAAAAGTCAAAAGTTACTATTCACCAAAAACTATTTTCATATTATTGAATTAAATTTTACTTACTAATAATAACCATGTATGTCAGATTTTTGAAATTCAATTCACAAAATTGCTAAAATTTCATATAAATGAGAAAGTCTGTTTTTCAACTACTACTTTGTGTTTTCACTATTCATCAAAAGGTGATGTTTTTTAGAAAAATACCAAAAATTAAGCCTAAGATATAGTTGATATTAATAATTAAAAAATATTGTCTATTTTACCAAATTTAAAACATATAATTTGCATCAATTTATTTAAAATTAATTCCCGTCGTCAAAACAAGAAAGCATGTTTTTTAAGAAATAATAACTATCAAAAGATTGACACTTGTTTATGTCCAATTTTAAAGTAACATTACTTACAACGACTGAAATTAGATTAAATAGTACAAATATAATCTAATTAAACTTTAAAACCAACTAAAAAAATAATATATCCATATGAATAAATTATATTAAAATGTAGTTTTGAATTAAAAAATAGTATTTTTTATTATTCATTAAAAATGAATTTTATCATAAAAATACCAAAACTTTACCCAAAGTAAATTTTTATGTTCTGGTTTTAAATGAGAATTTTATTTTTTCAAATAGGACATATAAAAGTGTCAAATATTTGTTTTAGAATGATTTATCTATTAAAAGGTGGGAAAACAACATTTTTGAAAAAATGCTTCTTTTATCTGAAAAATCGAATTTTCCCTTCTATTATGTCTAAGAAACACACTAGATAAAGGTTAAAATTATATGGAATATATATATATATATTTTAGAATGTGGTTATTACAATTATTAACCTCTTTCAAAATGGCTAGTTTGATAGGTCGTGGTGTGCTTGAACTCGATGTTGTGTACATCGCACGCTATTTTATTATTCAAAGAGAAGCATACAAATGAAGATTGGGGAGTTACATAACATAATTTCAGTAATAAAGAAGAAGAAGAAGAAGACGATCAATTTTTTTTATCAACTTTCAAGATATCAATCTCCATTTTTCAAAGGAAGATTTTTCCCTTCTGGTGACAGTGCTACCATTCGATCCTATAGTATGGATCCAGGCAATCTCCGTTATGGATGGATACTCTATGTAAAATAAAATCATAATGGCCCCTTAGGATGAGGAATGTTCTACCATTATAGAAATTCAATGGACCTTCTACTACCATATGATTCCTTTCATATTGAGGAATGAAGGATCCCTTTATCAGTGGTCCATGCATCACATCTTCAAATTGATTTTTATGACATTGGACGAATGTTACGTAGATGACTTGGTGGTCAAATACCACCAATTAAAGAACCATATGACAGATCTTGAGAAAATATTCAGCTTCCTTATCTCCTGATATTAAAGATGAACCCATTGAAATGATTATTCAGGGATACCTCTGTAAAGATTCCCAGATTCGTTTTTAGATATAGAGGCATTAAGATCGACCTATAGAAGATTAATTCCATCTTCCAGATTCTTACCCAGAGCAACCTTCAAGAGATCTATGGCCTCCATGCGAACTTATCCTGCATAAGATGATTCATCAAGAATCTAGCATGAAAGTGTAATACCTTTTGAGGATCCTGAAATAAGGAACCACCGACCAATTAGATGAATAATTTCAGGCTTCCATTGACGTGATGAAGTAGTATATACAACAAAATTTTGTTGAGATACAACCCATCTCAGAGAAATATTTTATACTCTATGTGACCACCATAGAATAGTCCCTTACATCCCATTTCACCCAAGAAAATATTAAATGTTAATAGAATATTTTATAACATATCAGTCACATGCTCCATGATATGGAGACTAGATACTTCCATATAAGGAGAAGATGCCTCATAATTGTTTTCATTGAATGGAATTTGTGAAATTAGAAATAGGATCATGGGATATTTCCAGTGCCCCATGTAGATACACTAATATATATACCAAATCACCCCGAATGACAGGAAAAATATCGTGATGTCTAGTGATTCTTTAGTAGTTTGACATAATATTTGTCTTGCATGAATCGATCATGGTTCATGCATTGGTACACATCGTAGCCACCGATCCAACCCTTAAGGAAATACCGTTATAAATTGAATTCCCAAATTAGGCCATCCTCTTAGTGGGCAAGGAAATTCCCAATTGTGAGGTGCAACATCAATAATGCCTCTAGTATCCCGACATATAGAAAAATAAATAATAACAAACATAATACAGTAGGATTGGGGATCATTTTCACCACCTTAGAATAAGATATCCTTCCATACATGTTCCTATTTTCATAATTCTAAACAAAAAATGATATATAATTTTAGGCCCTCATCACTGATCTTATGCTAGCCCTCAATATTTATATCCCCTACATGCATGTAAAGGGAGAATCTGATTTAATTATCAAATATATTAATGGTTATTGCATTTTCAGAAAGCCAGATATCATACCCTATTGGAGAACACTCACAAGTTAATAGACTAGTTTCCTTCTAATATAGTAGTAACTCATGTCCCTTGGTCACAAAATGTTCAAGATGATTCCTTGGATAATCTAACAACATATATTTTAGAACATAACAAGGAAACCCTATTAATTCTTGTGGTGAATCCGAGATCCATATCATCAATCATTTCGTATGATGATTATAAGAATATATTAAACCAACTAACTAATGGTACAACCACATTAAGACCCCTAGGTTCCCCCCATAGTAGGGGACACTCCTGATTATAAAAATCTTTTCATTGAGTACCTACATCATGGAATTATTCATCCATATAAATAAGATCATGATATCAAGAAGAGCATGAGAAAATCCATTAGAATGTAGCACAATCTACTCATCATAGCAATTCAAAACATGATAATAATTTATAAAGACATCAGTTTTATGGAATCGTTATCTTTTTAATAAAAGATATGATATTACCTAGGTCATTTCAGAAGTTCATTATAGGTCTCATGGTCCTATAAAGTGGTATTTATTCTTTCCCACCATATCCATAGGTTGGGATACAACTAGCCCACTAGGATCTACGACTGACTTGAGTACACTAAAAGGTTGCATGCACATCATACCCATTCCAAAATATTGCATCTACCACCAGACAATCTCTACCCCACAAGTTATTCTTTTCCATTTTCTATATGAAGACTCAATGTTGTATACACATATTCATGAGTGACATCTCTCTAGTGAAGTTTTTTTCTGATTGTGGCATATTTTCCCTCCGAGGGGGAAAACGAGATTTATCCAAAGGAAGTTAGAGCATAATCTGTGATCGAATTTTTGATCTCTAAAATAATTCATCAATTCAGGGTCCCTAAAAAAGTTATGAACTAATCCAGTACCAACATTCGACATGTTGAGTGGAAGAAATTGTATTCCATGTATGAAAACAAGGAAAAAAATACTTTCAGCTATCACACACAGGAAAATGTATAGATTGAGGTGGTAAACAAGACCCTCTTGAACATTTTGAAGATGATATTTGACCAAAATAAGAATTTTTTCCCCAAAATACCTCTAACACCCTATTATACTATGATATGATGACTCATAAATACATCAAGGAAAATCCATATTATATTGTAAATACAAATTGGTAGTCCTACACATTGAGGTTCAGTCATCGTCACCCCAATCCTCAATCTATGACTAGAACACACCAAATAGAGTAGAATAATTCCATATAGCTGATCAAGAATCCCTCTTAGATAACATTCTTGAGGACATGCACAATTTATAGATGCGCTAGAATAGAATGTTGAGATTTTTCAATAATAAGGTTCACATTTGCTTCATCCTCCAAGGGGACACGATGATGACTCTCATAATTTCAAGGATACATGGAATGAATCTACCAAAGTGGGAACCCTATTAGTAACACCCTTACATCATTAATTAGGTCTATTCCAATAGGGAATACCCTTTGGTCACTATGTATGGAGAGTGTATCCCTACTCCTACCAATGCCAAATGTCTCAAATAGTAGTTCTTATAAGGACCTAATCTAATCCTGATCATTTGATGTGAATATATGTGATTGTTCCCAACTCTACAACCTTAGATAATGAACCCATGGCCTAGACACGTTAACCATACACCAGGAGATAAAATTAGAAGAATCATACATGTCATGACCCGACCCTACCCGGGCTCAAGCCGCAACTACCCCAAGCCCGCCTCCAAAGGCCAGGGGATGGAGACCAGCACCGAAGGCACAAAAACTCGGGGAGGCCTTTGCCTAAGTACCTGTACACACACACACACAGCACACTCAATGAAAAAGTGTAGAGTAAAAAGAAAATTAAAGGAAAACTGCTATAAATAACCACAAGAGTGCATTGACCTCTAAACAGTACAAGTAACAAGCTGAAAGTAAACTGGAATGAAAAGGGTCCAAAACATGCGCCCAACTAAAAAGTGCCACAACCCGGCAACAGGTAAACAAAAAGAAACAACTGACGGGTCTCCCACCTGGAACCCAGCCATGACCACTACACGTGGTCCAAGCTCCCAAGCTCCTACACTCCACTGAAGTCACGCTCCACCTGTCCGTCGTCTGTAAGGGCACACCAAGTGCAGGCAAAGCCCAAGCAAGGGTGACTATAAAAATACTCAGTAGGATACCCCGAAGGCTCGAGGGAGCAACGAAGGAGGTACCGAAGGGTGAGCAGCAGAGTGAACAGTAAAAGTAGAGGAGTACAAATGAAAGTGCAGTAAGGAGTATAGTGAAGAGTCCAGCTCAGCCCAACAAGAGGCAAGAAGGTAGACTTGTCCAGACACAAGGAGCTGGAAACAGTGAAAAATGAGAATCCCGTCGAGTCTTCGCTAACTATAGCAGGAGAGTAGACTCGTCCAACCACAAGAATCTGGACACGGAAAGCGCGTGGCATACCCCGTGCGTCTTCGCCTCACCAGGAATGAGAGTAACCAAACCCAAGTAGTGGGTACCAGAACAATGTATATACAAAAATACATATGCTCAATCAAGAAGCCCAAACGAGATCATAAGGGGATCTCCATCCCGTAGCTCAGCCAAAGAAAAGTGTAGACAACAATCCCAGAAGTAAACTCCATCGATGCCCTGCATCCCACACGTCTGCCCCAAATTACAAGCCAAGGGCTCAATCACCACACCTCGACACTATCTTCTTTGGGTGGAACTGACTCACCCGCACAGTTTTAGGTCACGTCACAAGGACGCGTCTCCGTGGGGGAAAGCACTCCTCGTACTTGAGAGTTTTGGGGGAACGTCAACCACAACTTGTCATTGCCCCTCAGTCGAGAGGTCCACTCAAAGTCGACAGGCGACCCCCTGCCCAGCCCCACTTGAGGATCCCTGGAATTCAACGGGTTCCCACTATAGGGAGACCCGGAAAGTCGACGGGTGCCACACTGCCCAGTCCCGTAACAGGGTAATCCACTGGAGGGAAACCCGGCTAAAGTCGGCGACAAGACCACTTCCCAGCCCAGCTGGAGGTAACCCGACATTAGGGACCACTACCCAGCCCAGATTGAGGTAAGCCCGGCATCGGGGACCACTGCCCAGCCCAACTGGAGGTAAGCCCGGCATCAAGGACCACTGCCCAACCCAGCTGGAGGTAAGCCCGGAACTACTCTGGTTATCCCTGTTGGATGGTACTGCTCGGTGAACACCACTGTACTGGCCATCCCTACTGGATGGTAACCCACTGACGAGCCCTGCTTGATACAACCTTAGCCCTGCTGGAAACTACCTCAGCCCTGCTGGAACAACCTCAGCACTGCTGGAACAACCTCAGCACTGCTGGAACAACCTTAGCCCTGCTGGAAATAACCTCAGCCCTATTGGAACATCCTCAGCCCTGCTGGAACAACCTCAACCCTACTGGAAACAACCTCTGCCCTGCTGGAACAACCTCAGCCCTGCTGGAAAAACCTCCTGGGTAGAGGATCAGTGTCCATGTAGTGTTGGTCACACCGAAACCACAAGCTCTACCAGGGAACATGGAGCAACAGGAGAAACTCCCCAGGCCTCACAAGGCGATCCCACTCCAATCCGCTGAGTCACTGTCGAAGCAGACCGAGACATCTAATCCCGGAAAGTGGGGAAAACATCCAGGCTGCACGAACACCCATAGTCGCAAACGGTTCCACAGACCGGTGAAAGGGCACGATACTGAAACCCATCACAGCTGAAGAAGCAGAGGAACAAAACCATCTCTGCCGGCCAAACCATCGAGTACAAGACTAGGGGGAGACCACTCAACCCTGCCGATTACACAAAAGAGCACCAGGCCAGGGGAAACTCCACCCTGCTGGTCAAACAAATGAGCACAGAGGGACCCTCTACGTCACGAGAGGTCAAAGTACGTAAAGAAGATCACGGAACGCACGTAGGACCCACATGACATGTGGCCCCAAGTCAACCCCAACCAAGCGCACAAACATTCTCAAGTACCAACATCCACATGTACCTCTCAGCATTCTCGTATACTCCCAGAGTATACCACGTTCCAGCCCAAAGGTTAACGTGCACACGACACCCAAGGTCAACGCGAAGGCGTGACGTAATAACTCCACCTCAAAGGCTCAGGCACAACCAACCACATCTCGTGAACCATTTACATCACTCTCCCAAGAGTGCACTATCACACGCCAAGGGTCCGCTACAAACAAGACAGGGCGAACCACCACTAGAGCACCTTCCATGCTTCCACATTTAATAAGATCGCACAAGAGGCTCTGTATAGCCAAACGTATCGCACCGTTGTAATCCTCGTGGTTAAACATGCGAGTTAGACTACTTACTCGCCTCAAACGGATATCCGACGGAAAAGTCACCAACACCGCCTCACGCCCAAACATCGTCCTATGATCCCAAGCCTCAGCCCCGAAAATAGTCGGGCGCATCACACCATTGTGATCCCCTCAGGACAACACGTCAAAAAGACTGCTCACTTGAGCGCAATGGATATCCGGAGAAAAAAATGCATTCCGGCGCACCGCACACGAGCGGTGCTTCATGGGGCCCGCATCCCGGTCCCAAAACTCCACGAACGGACCACACCGTTGCGAGCCTCTCGAAAACGTACACAAGATGGACTATTCACTTGTCCAAAACGGTTGTCCGTTGAGAAAGATGGAAAATCACTGTCGATGCCCAAATGGCCCTCGTGGGCCCCGCACCATCATGCAGAATTATAGCAGGCAGACTACGCCAATGCGATGCCTTTAGAAAAACACCCAACATCGGCTGCTCGCACACCCCGAATGGACGTCCGAGGAAAAAGTTGCTAAAAGCTACACGCAGCTCAAAAGACGGGTCATGGGGTCCACGCCTCTACTTCGGATTCAATGCCCGAAACCACCCTGGAAAACTTCGCCCCGGCGCCAGGGTCCCAACGCCACTGATGGCCCTCAAAACGGACGTCAGACGCGTCCACGCCATCCAAAACAAGATCCCCTGAAGAAACGACAAACCCCCCGACGTACATGTCGCGCCCCCGAGGCCCCTCGTTTCGGGAATTAAAAATTCCCCAAACCATCTCAAAACGTTTTTCTCAATTTAAGGGACGCGTCGCCAAAGACGGTGCCCAAATCGGATGCCCGGTCTATGATTTATAAATCATTTCAATAATAATAATAATAATAATAATAATATTTTAAACCCTTTTTTTATATAGTTCTCATTATTTGTTTTAAAAACCACCGACCGGTGATGGCCGGTTGGCTGACTCCCACGCGGAGACCCGCAGCAGCGGGTCTCTGTCTCCCACGGGGTCGCGTCGCGCGACCCCTGCTTTGCCCGCACGCCGGCCGGCCAGCCGGCAGGCCTCTCCCTCCTGCTCGGCCGCCACCGCCTACAGCCCCAACGGACCACTACCGCACGCCACTTCCGCCGGCCTCTGCTCCACCAGGACGCCGCGACTGCCTGCCGCCAGCTCCGAGCCACCTCCGACACCGAGTTCTGCCACCGTGAACCGGTCAGAAACCCCCTTCAACACCCAATTTTCGACAAACAACCGCGGTTCGCTCGGAACTCAGATTTCGAATCCGTAAACAGTGACGGAAAGCTCGTAAATTATACTACGCACCTAGAGTATTTTCTTGAAGATCAACTGGAAATTAGATGGTGTGAATCGAGCACAAAGTAGGGATTTTGAAATTATAAACAAAACAATGAACTCCCCTAAAAACCCGCAATTTTCGGCGGACGTTTGCGGTTAGCTCAGGACTCGGATTTCGAATCCTAAAATTGAAACGGGAAGTACAAAATACAAACTAGGAAGATATGGGGTTTTAAGGGATTTTTTCAGGGTTCCAATTCCATAAAATGTAAATGAACGAGTGAGGGAATTGAAACAAAGAGGATAAGACCCTACCTCACGGGGCTTCGCCCGAAGCTTCAAGACGATCCGCCGGTAGCTGCAATGCACCACCTTGAGGTGTAGAGGATGGAGGAGGCCTTGGTTAAGACTCATTCCTCCAGGAGAAAGAAACAAGGGAGGAGGGGAGGGGTTTACGTAAATATAGAAAACAAAATAATTAAAATTTTAATTATTTCGACCCTCAAATTAACCCACGTCTAAATCTCCCGACGGGGTCGGGGTTACGCCTCCCCTAGGCCAAACACCACCTCCCGATCACAATGAAGGTCTCTGAATTTTAATCTGAGTTCCCATTCAAAAGTTATAAGACTGAACGCCCAAAGCCTCCAAATTATGAAAACGCCCCTGGGGCCATTTTTCACAGACAGCCCACACCCACAAAACTTATACCCCTCCTCGGGTAAACGACACGCTCCAAACTCAACGGTGCCCTCGGTATTCCAATCCGAGCCACCGTTTAGGAGATACCTGTGTTTCAACATTAAAAGAATAAATAAATTAATTAATTTATCCGTTTAACGTTCCTAAAGCAAGCGAGGGGTCCAAACATCATGTGTCGACAAGTTTTATGTCATTCTTAGGGTAAACACCCCATTCCGGACCCTTTCGTACACTCGGATCTCTGATACGGATCACCTTTTAGGAGTTATCCAATTTATTTGGCATTTCCAGTGTGAAATCACTTAAAATTTAATTCCGGCCACTCCGGGGCTCGAAATCGCACGCTGTCTGAAGGCACTGCTCTAGAATATCATCAAGAATATTCCAAAGTCTTCTGCAGCAAAACTCGGGTTCTTACATCATTCCCTCCTTCAATATTTTCATCCCCTAAAAGCAAAACTAGGGAGCAACATAGGGTACTAATCCCACACCTGGCTTTCTCATACCCAGAAGAACCCACGCACAGCTCTGCGTCACCGCACACGGACCAAAGGATTGATCTGTTCACGCGAGGTCAGCCATTGCCGACGTTGTGCACCCAATCCATACATTGGGGTTAGGGCAAGGCGGTAGGGCACCTCACCATCCCTTCGCACGGTCTCAAACGGCCTGAAGGCTCTCAGGGGTAGCTCACCTCCCCGGTCGAACCTCTACATCACACGCCTCGACTGGAATCACCGCCCGAACCTAGAACAAGTCCCGGTGATTCCCTCCTTCAGAATATCCATATGGTGGAATACCCAAGGATATCTGGTCATGCAAGATTCCATAGTCGATGTCTCACAGCCCAGGCCCTCTTACACGCTCGGAAGCGAAGGAGTCAACACCATCGACTAAAAGAAATGGTCTCACGCATTTTACCATACCAACACATGGTTACACCCAACGCCCCGCGTCACCCTGGTAACACATCAAACAAAGAGCGGGGAGGAAAGTAGTTCACACACAATGTCTAACAATTCTACTGCAAAAAGTAGAAGATCTATAGAGTGAACCTCTTACCACCTCATGCTTTGCAGGATAGTAGACATCCAAAGCTCGCGGCTGTCCTCAGACCCAACCGTCAGCTCCCAGAGCCTGACGTGGACCACTTAGTGGTGATGGGGAGACCTCGAAATGCCATCTCCCACTACCAACTACTTCTGCTCCTCTGCTAGAACCACCTCTCTGGGTACTACTCTGATCACGGCGTTGCCTCTGTCGTGGTGGTGCGCCTAATGCCTTCCCGAAGCTCTCTGCAACTCTGGTCGGTCAGTCTCGTGTCAAGTGACCTCGCCCGTCACAAGCATAGCACTGACTCTCTCTAGGCTGCACTGCTGCCATCCGGCACCACTGTGGTGTACGACCATGCCCCTGAGTCCGGTTGTCAGAAAGCCACCTACATCGAGGTCCTGCTTGCCGATGCCCACTAGCTGCGGCAGACGTCTCGGCTCCGACGTGTCTGCTGCCACCACCAACTCCAGAACGTGACATGAAGCTCTCTGTCACTAGCGCCTGCTCTAGCACCCCGGAATATGTGGAAATTCCCAAGGGTACTATGAAAGCATGAATCTCTCGGCGGAGACCCTTCTCAAACTTCCGCGCTTGGAGGTTATCGTCATCGACCAGGTCTAGGTAAAAGTGTGTACGGTCTGCAAAACTAGTCACGTACTCGGCCACCGTCATCCCTCCCTAATGAAACTGCAGGATCTCCTGAATCCGAATGGAGCGTAAGCAGGAGGGGAAAAACTCCTCACGAAACAACAACTAAAAGTCAGCCCATGAAAGCGACGAATCGTCAAGAAGCTGAGTCACCAGACTCCACCAACGCCAAGCTGCTCCACGAAAAAGTGTGGCTACCAAAGCCACTCTCTGATCTTTCGGAATCTGCACAATCCTAAAAAGGAGAACCACTACCTCGAGCCAAACCTCTACTGCCTGAGGGTATGGCTTACCACTGAACCTCAGCAGTCTCTGCTGCTGGAACTCATGGAGCGCGTGCAACCTGCGCTCAAACTCAGCCTGCTCTGCTGAAGCTTTCTGCTGCTCAACAGGTGGGGGTGCTGCTACAGGCCCACCCGGAGAAAGGGGCTCGCATGATGGGTCCTGGACAGTGGCATCGTAGCTTACAGGGTCGTCTCCATGAACCAAAGCTAGTATCCTGGCTGGCTCTCTTTGCGGAGACATCCTAAATATTATCAAGGAGTTTCGCGGTCAGATGAGAATATATGTATATACCAAAAACAACAATGATGGGGAGTTGACTCAATAAGGACATTCAAGACTCAATCCAATGTGATGCACACACAAATTTTCCCTACAACAAGTGTCTCAGTATGCTGAGTCGACAAGCGGATTATCAAGGTCTTGGTGAATGCATACGTCGGCTGTCGCACCATCACTGGACTCCCTGGCCTGAGAGCCGCTCTCGAGACACGTCAACACTGTTTCCCTAAATTCCAACTGGTTCCTTTTATTTTAGGGACGTCCAAACAGTGTCCCAAGAAACGAACCACCTCTGATACCACTTTGTCATGACCCGACCCTACCCAGGCTCGAGCCGCAACTACCCCACGCCCGCCTCCATAGGCCAGGGGCTGGAGACCAGCGCTGAAGGCACAACAACTCGGGGAGGCCTTTGCCTAAGTACCTGTACACACACACACACACAGCACACTCAATGAAAAAGTGAAGAGTAAAAAGAAAAGTAAAGGGATACTACTATAAATAACCACAAGAGTGCATCTACCTCTAAACAGTACAAGTAACAAGTTGAAAGTAAACTGGAAAGAAAAGGGGCCAAAACACGTGCCCGACCAAAAAGTGCCACAACCCGGCAAGAGGTAAACAAAAAGAAACAGCTGACGGGTCTCCCACCTGGAACCCATCCATGACCATCGCACGCGTTCCAAGCTCCCAAGCTCTTACGCTCCACTATAGTCACGCTCCAACTGTCCATTGTCTACAAGGGCACACCAACTGCGGGAAAAGCCCAAGCAGGGGTGAGTATAAAAATACTCAGTAGGATACACAAAAGGCTCGAGGGAGCAACAAAGGAGGTACCTAAAGGTGACCAGTAGAGCAAACAGGAAAAGTAGTGGAGTACAACTGAAAGTGCAGTAAGGAGTATAGTAAAGAGTCCAGCTCAACCCAACAAGAGGCAGGAAGGTAGACTCGTCCAGACACAAGGAGCTGGAAACGGTGAGAAGATGAACTTCCCATCGAGTCTTCGCTACCTATAGCAGGAGAGTAGACTCGTCCAACCACAAGAAGCTAGACACAGAAAGCACGTGGCATACCCTGTGCATCTTCGCCTAACCTGGAAGGAGAGTAACCAAACCCAAGTAGTGGGTACCAGAACAAGGTATATACAAAAATACAAGAAGCTAGACACAGAAAGCACGTGGCATACCCTGTGCATCTTCGTCCCATTCCATGGACTCAATTTCATCTCTTGGCCTCGTATTCTTGATAAGATTCCACCATTGATCAGCTTCACCTTCCAAACGATATACTGCTAAGATGACTTTATCATGATCAGAACATTGAAGAACTGAAAATATCTTTTCAGTAGTACTGATCCATTGTTCAGCCACAAGTGGATCAGAAGACCCACTGAAAGAAGGTGGACGTTGCCTCATGAAGGACTCAATAGAATATTGTTCCCTTCTCTGCTCATTTGGAAGTCCAGAATGATTCATAGCTTGTGTAAGTATAGCAATAAGATTTTGCACTCCATCTCCCATAACATTTGTTTGTTCAGGAGGGCAATCATTGCATTGTCCATTGCATTGATCAACACGGTTCCTTCGGGTTCCAGCCATCGTCTAAAACCCAAAAAGAATAGTGTGAGAGGCAAAAATCATGCTAGGGAAAACAACATAATAAAGGGGAAGTACCTTCAATATCCAACATCTTAGGTTTAATTATATGATCATTAGCGTAATTCTATTACTATAACCTATATGTATACTTATCCCTAGGGACATCCCTAGACATACCTTAGAAATATCTCTAGGGATCTCACTAACGTTTTCGCATCCTAGTTTCCAAAGGTTGACTAAACCTCCCTTTGATACCAACTGTAGAGACCCGAAGCTTATCGTACATGGACATTACATTACTTTTGCGGAATACTTAGTACATAACAAAAACACACACACAAGGATCGTAATAGTTTAGTGTCTTTGGAAACTCGGAACGTAATCTTCTAATCGTGGTGAAAGATCTTCAATATCTCCCATAAAGATCTTCCCTTTTTTTTACCTATAAACCTTTCTTTATATCCTGGGGAAAAGAAAACATAAAAGGGTGAGCTCAAATGCTCAGTAAGGGTAAACAAAAGAAATATCAATCACATCATATACAAAAGAACATAGCTTTTTTGGAAATCTTAACCTGCAAAAGAGCTCATAATATCATAACATGGGATAAATCATAGAAGTGAAAATGAGATCCCCATAATCATAACATAAAACATGAAACTTTGTGGCATGCACACATAATCATGGAAAATCATTTCTTGTTAGTCATGACTCATTGCCAAGACTATCTTAGTGGACAAAGTCCCTTTCTGAACCGAGTTCACTCCTCGTTTCAGTCCTGTATCACTGAACCGAAATAACCTTCCGTTCCAGCCATGTCTATCTCATGAGATATAAAATCATTACCCAATGCATTGGAGGGAGATATAGGTCCCACCCATCTTATAATGAATCCTTTCTTATGTGTGCCACATAATCATAAAACATACATCATCGCATAACACATATAACAAAAATGGGATTCTTGAAACATCATGACATCATAAATCAATTCATATATGATAAAGGAATTCATAAACATAATTCCATCACAACATAGTCAAACCAATGTAAATATAGGGATAGAAACAGAACCCTTTATTATCTTAGATGGAAAATAATTTTGATAAAACACTTGAATTGAATTCTTGAGGAAAATATCCTTTCTTCTTCAAAATCAATTTCTTTTCACAAAACATCATTCAATTTTAAAAGAAAGAGATTTTATTGAAAATAGTCATGAAATCTTTTAGAGGAAGCTTCATTAAAATAAGGCTTTATAAAACAGTAGAAATCCATTCGTGCCGTATAAGTTAAAAAAAACATTCTTCGTACTTTTGTCGGAAAAGTCAAAAAGTACCTCGTACGAAAAACGACAAAAGATTCCTTTCATACGTATTACTAAAAACTCACCGAAGGGTAAAAATGGATTTAAACAATTTTAGGTGGATGGAAATAATATTACATATTGATAAAACATGGATGTGGATGATAAAATACACCCCAGTAAATACTTACGAATAAACAATCTCGGATAAAAATGAGATTGTGATATTTCCCTTACCTTAGGTCCGACTTGCTTTGTAAGTGTCCGAACCTCCTGTATAATGATTTAAATCATGTTATTGACTTATTAAAGAATCATATTCATTGTTATGATATCATATATGGTTCACTTATGACATTATATTACCCGTTCTTTTGTAAATTCCATGTTAAAGAAGCGTTTTGGGTAAAATCGTTTCATTTATCGTAGGTGTTTTGACTTGTTGTTCTTGACATAATTATTACTTATATCATGATTTACTTACTTCCAGAATATAAAATATGATTTATATATCATATATATTCAGTATATATATATATATAATAGGTAGATAAATAAAATGAAAAACACCGTTCATGGAGACGGTAGTCCGTACGTACGCATGAACGCTGTTTTCCTTTCCTTATTGTCTTGAAATGGAAGTAAGTAGATGACATACATATGTATATGTATACATAAATCCAGTAGCTTTATAATGTCATATATTTCATTATTATTTCTTATATATACATTATAATCATTCTTAAATGGTTAACATGGAGAATGAATCTCATCGCGTCGTGGAGACGGTATTCCGTACGTACGCACGAGCGATGATATCATTTCTATAAATATTGAATTGAATTGGAGTGGATTATACAATATATCAGAATCAATATGATGTTGTAATAACTATGTATAGTTATTCTTTACACCATTATACCCATCCATGTAAGGTGGTGGTGGAAAATAGATTACACCACGGCGTGGAGACGGTATTCCGTACGTACGCACGCGTGGTGATTTCTTTTTCCGTAGGATGGATAGATGGTGAAATAGGGTTGTTTCATACTTATAATAACATATCAGTATATGAGTGATACTGATGTTATTACTTCATAATGAAACAACCTAAGAAGAAGAAGTGGAAGAAGAAATAAAGATGAAAGAATTGGTAATGGTAATTACCTCTTCTTTGAAGTGCCTCTTTGAGACCTCCTCTTAGGGCACTAAAATTGGACTTTGAGGAAGACCAGAACCTCTAGGATGTTTCTAGGGAAGTGGAGAGGAGAAATTGGCAGGGGTTGGCCGAGCTTGAGTGCTCAAATTGGTGTGAGGAGGAGGGGGAGGAGGTGTCCTTTTATAGGGGAGGAGAGGGGCACCTTAGGAATATCTCAAACTATTATTTTATATTAAAGTCAAAATCGGTTTATAATGGTTCCAAAGGGTCTTATTTCTAAGCTAAAGTGGGGATGGGTCGAAATCCTATCAACCAATAAGATTTAGACAAGTTTAGGTTCTTATTTTAACCTTATCAATTAGATTTAACTCTAAGTTAAATAATTTAACTTTTACCGTGTCTTTTTGTTTTCTTTCACTATATGGTTAATACACTTACTATAACATGCCAAACGAACCCCAAATTGTATATTATTAATACATATATCCTTATCTAAGTCATTTGGCCGAACCTTAGATTTTTAGGAATAAGATAACAATTAATAATATAATATTTGATTTAAAAACTCTTTTGTGTCAATTTTGACACTATTTGATATATGATTTTTTTGAAAGTCATAACAGAATTATATGTTCGAACCAAGTTGATTAAATCAACAATAATATATCATAGTAACCTAGAAAATTAGTGGAATTCATAAAAAGTCTTAAATTACATTTATTTTGGTATTTATATTATCAATTATGTCAATATTTCATAAATAAGATAATTACTGCATCATCTTTGTGTCATAAATAAATTATATTATATGATGTCTAAAAATTACAAATAAAATACCATCATGTAGGAAATCTTTTTAGCTTTCTAATGAATATTTATAGTCGAATTTATCTTATGTATAACCCCATATTAAAAATGATTTACTTATTAAACTTTGATTTTAACTATTTTAACCCTTCTTTAAATAAATTAATAATAAATGTCCTAATCTAATCCAAGTGGGCCTAAATGGTCATATTTTATTCCTAAGTTTGTTTTTGGTCGAATTACACTTGTCCAATAGAATTAGGACATGTGTTAGGGTAATATTAATATCATATTTACCCTTAGTTACCCTATTTACTATTTACCGTGGTAAAAAAAAGTAAAAAGTTACTATTCACCAAAAAATTATTTTCATCTCATTGAATCACATTTTAGTCCTTGATATTAACCGTGTCTCTCGGATTTTCGAAATTCCATTCACAGAAGCGGTAAAATTAAGTTTTATGCAAAATTCAGTTTTTAACCTACCACTTAGTAGTTTCACTATTCATCAAAAATTGATGTTTTTCAGAACAATGCCAAAATTTCATCCCAAGCTATATTTCATATTCCGAATTCAAAAATGAAGTCTATTTTACCAAATTCATAACATATTAATTAATTTTATAATTAAATCCCGATGTTAAAACAAATAGCGTGTTTTTAAGAAACAATATCTATCAAAAGATTGACACTTGTTTATGTCTAGTTTAAATGTGAAACTACATCCAATGACCAACATTGTATTAAATTGTAAAAATATATTCTAAATATACTTTAAAACCACTCAAATTAATGATTTATCACTATTAATTATTTCGATTAAAAAAGTTGTTTTTAATTATAATTTAGTAATTTTCACTATTCATCAGAATATGAAAGTTATCCGAAAAGTACCAAAAATTCACCTTAGGCTAAATTCGATACTCCGAATCCAAAAATAAAGTTCATTTTGAAAAATAAGATTTACTGGATTTCAAAAAGTGGTTATTACTATTCATAACGGCTAGTTTTAATAATATTTTTATAGCATATCGTTGTTTAGTGAAACTCGGTATTGCGTACTACACACGCTATCGAGGAAGGTCGCGATTGCGTGTAATGCAAGTCAAGTCAAGGATGTGTGTTGTGCATGCTCCTTTTGGTGTAGCGTACAACAGAAGACATTAATAAAATTAAAAAGAATATTTTTTTATAAAATCTTGGGCTGTTACATTCTACCCCCCTTAAAATGAATTTCGCCCTCGAAATTCGTCGGGGTTATAAATGGTTTACTATTTGAAAGTTTCTTTAATAGAAACCCACATCGTAAAAGGGAATACCAAAACTTGGCTTTAAAAACTAAAGTATGAAATGTAACGACTACCCAAATAAACTAATCACTGGGTTTCCACATAGGTGAAAATATGGATATGGAAGAGAAATCTAACCATCATGTTCTGATGGAGAGTGGTAGAGAACATGGCTATGGAAAATCTAGTAATCACAAATCCATAAATTTGTGACGATCTAAGGTACCATCTGATTCATCAGGTATAAGATCACTAGGACAACATTTTTGGTTTTCAAGATCATTTCCCTAAAGTTGAAAATTTGAATTAGAATAAATACTTACTTTATTTTGATACAATATCACTGTTGTTCGTGCCTTGAACAATTTCCACTTCATCTCTTAAATAAATGAAGTTGAATTTGTTATTCGTGAAGTGTTAGCAGATCATGTGATAGAATGACGGGTCATTCCATCTGTCTCAAACAAAAGGTAAGCAAAAGTTATTAAATATACATAAGTCATTCTATAGTGAGATTAATCATATATAGTTCTTAAAATGGACTTATACTTCATATATCATACTGCTTAATATAATAAAACTAGTTTCTACTAAACAGGGACTTCCTGTAGGCCAGTGGTAGGCGATAAAGGCCAGTCGCACTTTGGTTGTGGGTTCGATTCCTACAGCCTTGTCCGAAGCGATGGGCTGTCGCCCGTCCTGCAGGTTGTCCTTTTTCTAAAACTACGTTACTATAACATCCCATCAATAATATCGAAAATCTTCTATCCTTAAACAATACTAACTTATGTCCAACATAATCCAGTCTAATCTTTAGGCTTATACATAATACTGCAGTCCACTCTCATAATATAGTGACATCGATTACCAGAGATTTAATACTGTCGTTGATCCCCACATATCATAAGATATGTCTTGTTGGTCACATTCCAAACATTCAAAGTCCTTAATCGTGTATTCTCTTGAATACCTTAGTGAAAACATTAGTGCAGTTAAAAGTTAACACTTTCCACATACCAAAATCCTCAAAATTCTATATACTCAAACCATGATATCACTTAGTCCTTATATCAATCATGAGCTCATGAATACTATTAAACATTTCATTTTCTCGTCTTCATTATGCGCATATCATCTTATTTCCAAAAAAATATCTCAATCACTTTGAATACCACATCAATAAATATTGCAATACTCAATGATAGAACATTATCCCATTACATAAACACTTAATCATTCCACCACATCGTTGTCATATTCAACATTGCCAATAGTGATCGCATGTGATTTCCCTTTGTCCTTTGCCTTCAGTGGTTGCTCATGTTGATCATCACTAACCCTTGGATTAGGGCAATTATTAGCATAATGCCCCATTTCCTTGCACTTGAAGCATTGAAGTGTTGGCGGTGCGTTCTCTGCAGTGTTTGCTTTATTCACATCATTAGAAACCCTTTTTCCATTACTTCGACACTCAGCTGCTCGATGACCTTCTTTTCCACACTTAAAACATTTTCTAGTCCCTTTAAGACAATCTCCACCATGCTTCTTTCCACACTTTGTGCATAAGGAAACATTCATCTTCTTTTCACCATTATTCTGAGATTTCTCCTTGAACTCCATCTTTCGTTTCTTGTCAAAACCATGAGATGGATATGTAACACCAACTTCCATTTCTACCTTGATAGCACAACGCACAATTTCTTCATAGCTACTGAAGTCTCTTATAGCTAATGCCCTTCGAAGACTTGGTTTTAAGCCACTGAAAAATCGATCAACTTTACTTTCAGGTTGGATGATAATTCCAGAAGCATACCTTTCAAGTCTTGTAATATTTGCTTCATAGGTACCAACAGATTCATCGTCCCTTTGCTTCAGTTCAAGAAACTCTTTCTCCATCTTTGTTCGAAGAATACGAGGGAAGTACTTACTGAAAAACAAGTTCTTGAACTCGTCCCATTCCATGGACTCAATTTCATCTCTTGGCCTCGTATTCTTGATAAGATTCCACCATTGATCAGCTTCACCTTCCAAACGATATACTGCTAAGATGACTTTATCATGATCAGAACATTGAAGAACTGAAAATATCTTTTCAGTAGTACTGATCCATTGTTCAGCCACAAGTGGATCAGAAGACCCACTGAAAGAAGGTGGACGTTGCCTCATGAAGGACTCAATAGAATATTTTTCCCTTCTCTGCTCATTTGGAAGTCCAGAATGATTCATAGCTTGTGTAAGTATAGCAATAAGATTTTGCACTCCATCTCCCATAACATTTGTTTGTTCAGGAGGGCAATCATTGCATTGTCCATTGCATTGATCAACACGGTTCCTTCGGGTTCCAGCCATCGTCTAAAACCCAAAAAGAATAGTGTGAGAGGCAAAAATCATGCTAGGGAAAACAACATAATAAAGGGGAAGTACCTTCAATATCCAACATCTTAGGTTTAATTATATGATCATTAGCGTAATTCTATTACTATAACCTATATGTATACTTATCCCTAGGGACATCCCTAGACATACCTTAGAAATATCTCTAGGGATCTCACTAACGTTTTCGCATCCTAGTTTCCAAAGGTTGACTAAACCTCCCTTTGATACCAACTGTAGAGACCCGAAGCTTATCGTACATGGACATTACATTACTTTTGCGGAATACTTAGTACATAACAAAAACACACACACAAGGATCGTAATAGTTTAGTGTCTTTGGAAACTCGGAACGTAATCTTCTAATCGTGGTGAAAGATCTTCAATATCTCCCATAAAGATCTTCCCTTTTTTTTTACCTATAAACCTTTCTTTATATCCTGGGGAAAAGAAAACATAAAAGGGTGAGCTCAAATGCTCAGTAAGGGTAAACAAAAGAAATATCAATCACATCATATACAAAAGAACATAGCTTTTTTGGAAATCTTAACCTGCAAAAGAGCTCATAATATCATAACATGGGATAAATCATAGAAGTGAAAATGAGATCCCCATAATCATAACATAAAACTTGAAACTTTGTGGCATGCACACATAATCATGGAAAATCATTTCTTGTTAGTCATGACTCATTGCCAAGACTATCTTAGTGGACAAAGTCCCTTTCTGAACCGAGTTCACTCCTCGTTTCAGTCCTGTATCACTGAACCGAAATAACCTTCCGTTCCAGCCATGTCTATCTCATGAGATATAAAATCATTACCCAATGCATTGGAGGGAGATATAGGTCCCACCCATCTTATAATGAATCCTTTCTTATGTGTGCCACATAATCATAAAACATACATCATCGCATAACACATATAACAAAAATGGGATTCTTGAAACATCATGACATCATAAATCAATTCATATATGATAAAGGAATTCATAAACATAATTCCATCACAACATAGTCAAACCAATGTAAAAATAGGGATAGAAACAGAACCCTTTATTATCTTAGATGGAAAATAATTTTGATAAAACACTTGAATTGAATTCTTGAGGAAAATATCCTTTCTTCTTCAAAATCAATTTCTTTTCACAAAACATCATTCAATTTTAAAAGAAAGAGATTTTATTGAAAATAGTCATGAAATCTTTTAGAGGAAGCTTCATTAAAATAAGGCTTTATAAAACAGTAGAAATCCGTTCGTGCCGTATAAGTTAAAAAAAACATTCTTCGTACTTTTGTCGGAAAAGTCAAAAAGTACCTCGTACGAAAAACGACAAAATATTCCTTTCATACGTATTACTAAAAACTCACCGAAGGGTAAAAATGGATTTAAACAATTTTAGGTGGATGGAAATAATATTACATATTGATAAAACATGGATGTGGATGATAAAATACACCCCAGTAAATACTTACGAATAAACAATCTCGGATAAAAATGAGATTGTGATATTTCCCTTACCTTAGGTCCGACTTGCTTTGTAAGTGTCCGAACCTCCTGTATAATGATTTAAATCATGTTATTGACTTATTAAAGAATCATATTCATTGTTATGATATCATATATGGTTCACTTATGACATTATATTACCCGTTCTTTTGTAAATTCCATGTTAAAGAAGCGTTTTGGGTAAAATCGTTTCATTTATCGTAGGTGTTTTGACTTGTTGTTCTTGACATAATTATTACTTATATCATGATTTACTTACTTCCAGAATATAAAATATGATTTATATATCATATATATTCAGTATATATATATATATAATAGGTAGATAAATAAAATGAAAAACACCGTTCATGGAGACGGTAGTCCGTACGTACGCATGAACGCTGTTTTCCTTTCCTTATTGTCTTGAAATGGAAGTAAGTAGATGACATACATATGTATATATATACATAAATCCAGTATCTTTATAATTTCATATATTTCATTATTATTTCTTATATATACATTATAATCATTCTTAAATGGTTAACATGGAGAATGAATCTCATCGCGTCGTGGAGACGGTATTCCGTACGTACGCACGAGCGATGATATCATTTCTATAAATATTGAATTGAATTGGAGTGGATTATACAATATATCAGAATCAATATGATGTTGTAATAACTATGTATAGTTATTCTTTACACCATTATACCCATCCATGTAAGGTGGTGGTGGAAAATAGATTACACCACGGCGTGGAGACGGTATTCCGTACGTACGCACGCGTGGTGATTTCTTTTTCCGTAGGATGGATAGATGGTGAAATAGGGTTGTTTCATACTTATAATAACATATCAGTATATGAGTGATACTGATGTTATTACTTAATAATGAAACAACCTAAGAAGAAGAAGTGGAAGAAGAAATAAAGATGAAAGAATTGGTAACGGTAATTACCTCTTCTTTGAAGTGCCTCTTTGAGACCTCCTCTTAGGGCACTAAAATTGGACTTTGAGGAAGACCAGAACCTCTAGGATGTTGCTAGGGAAGTGGAGAGGAGAAATTGGCAGGGGTTGGCCGAGCTTGAGTGCTCAAATTGGTGTGAGGAGGAGGGGGAGGAGGTGTCCTTTTATAGGGGAGGAGAGGGGCACCTTAGGAATATCTCAAACTATTATTTTATATTAAAGTCAAAATCGGTTTATAATGGTTCCAAAGGGTCTTATTTCGAAGCTAAAGTGGGGATGGGTCGAAATCCTATCAACCAATAAGATTTAGACAAGTTTAGGTTCTTATTTTAACCTTATCAATTAGATTTAACTCTAAGTTAAATAATTTAACTTTTACCGTGTCTTTTTGTTTTCTTTCACTATATGGTTAATACACTTACTATAACATGCCAAACGAACCCCAACTTGTATATTATTAATACATATATCCTTATCTAAGTCATTTGGCCGAACCTTAGATTTTTAGGAATAAGATAACAATTAATAATATAATATTTGATTTAAAAACTCTTTTGTGTCAATTTTGACACTATTTGATATATGATTTTTTTGAAAGTCATAACAGAATTATATGTTCGAACCAAGTTGATTAAATCAACAATAATATATCATAGTAACCTATAAAATTAGTGGAATTCATAAAAAGTCTTAAATTACATTTATTTTGGTATTTATATTATCAATTATGTCAATATTTCATAAATAAGATAATTACTGCATCATCTTTGTGTCATAAATAAATTATATTATTTGATGTCTAAAAATTACAAATAAAATACCATCATGTAGGAAATCTTTTTAGCTTTCTAATGAATATTTATAGTCGAATTTATCTTATGTATAACCCCATATTAAAAATGATTTACTTATTAAACTTTGATTTTAACTATTTTAACCCTTCTTTAAATAAATTAATAATAAATGTCCTAATCTAATCCAAGTGGGCCTAAATGGTCATATTTTATTCCTAAGTTTGTTTTTGGTCGAATTACACTTGTCCAATAGAATTAGGACATGTGTTAGGGTAATATTAATATCATATTTACCCTTAGTTACCCTATTTACTATTTACCGTGGTAAAAAAAAGTAAAAAGTTACTATTCACCAAAAAATTATTTTCATCTCATTGAATCACATTTTAGTCCTTGATATTAACCGTGTCTCTCGGATTTTCGAAATTCCATTCACAGAAGCGGTAAAATTAAGTTTTATGCAAAATTCAGTTTTTAACCTACCACTTAGTAGTTTCACTATTCATCAAAAATTGATGTTTTTCAGAACAATGCCAAAATTTCATCCCAAGCTATATTTCATATTCCGAATTCAAAAATGAAGTCTACTTTACCAAATTCATAACATATTAATTAATTTTATAATTAAATCCCGATGTTAAAACAAATAGCGTGTTTTTAAGAAACAATATCTATCAAAAGATTGACACTTGTTTATGTCTAGTTTAAATGTGAAACTACATCCAATGACCAACATTGTATTAAATTGTAAAAATATATTCTAAATATACTTTAAAACCACTCAAATTAATGATTTATCACTATTAATTATTTCGATTAAAAAAAGTTGTTTTTAATTATAATTTAGTAATTTTCACTATTCATCAGAATATGAAAGTTATCCGAAAAGTACCAAAAATTCACCTTAGGCTAAATTCGATACTCCGAATCCAAAAATAAAGTTCATTTTGAAAAATAAGATTTACTGGATTTCAAAAAGTGGTTATTACTATTCATAACGGCTAGTTTTAATAATATTTTTATAGCATATCGTTGTTTAGTGAAACTCGGTATTGCGTACTACACACGCTATCGAGGAAGGTCGCGATTGCGTGTAATGCAAGTCAAGTCAAGGATGTGTGTTGTGCATGCTCCTTTTGGTGTAGCGTACAACACAAGACATTAATAAAATTAAAAAGAATATTTTTTTATAAAATCTTGGGCTGTTACACGCTCGGCCGACACCGCCTGCAACACCAACAGACCACTGCCGCACGCTGCTTCCACCTACCTCCGCTCCACCAGGACGTTGCGGCTGCCGGCTGCTAGCTCCGAGCCACCTCCGACACCGAGTTCTGCCACCGTGAACCGGCCAGAACCCCCTTCAACACCCAATATTCGACAAACGACCGCGCTTCGCTCGGAACTCGGATTTCGAATCCGTAAATAGTGACGGAAATCTCGTAAATTCTACTACGGACCTAGGGGATTTTCTTGAAGATCAACCAGCAATTAGACGGTGTGAATCGAGCTCAATGTAGGGGTTTTGAAATTATAAACAAAATGATGAACTCCCCCAAAACCCCGCAATTTTCGGCGGACGTTTGCGGTTAGCTCGGGACTCGGATTTCGAATCTGAAAATTGCAACGGGAAGTAAAAAATATGAACTAGGACGATATGGGAATTTTATGGGATTTTTCCAGGGTTCCAATGCCATAAAAAGTAAACTAACGGGTGCGGGAATTGAAACAAAGAAGACAAGACCCTACCTCGCAGGGCTTCGCCCGAAGCTTCACGACGATCTGCCGGCAGCCGCAACGCACCACATTGAGGAGGAGAAGATGGAGGAGGCCTTAGTTGAGACTCCTTCCACCAGGAGGAAGAAACAAGGGAGGAGGGGATGGGTTTACTTAAATAAAAAATCAAAATAATTAAAATTTTAATTATTTCGACCCTCAAATTAACCCACGTCCGAAACTCCCGACCGGGTCGGGTTTACGCCTCCCCTAGGCCAAAAACCACCTCCCGAGCACAATAGAGGTCTCAGAATTTTAATCTGAGGCCCCGTTCAAAAGTTATAAGACTGAACGCCCAAATCCTCCAAAATTACGAAAACGCCCCTGGGGCCATTTTTCACAGACGGCCCGCTCCTGCAAAACTTATACCCCTCCTAGGGTAAACGACACGATCTAAACTCAACGGTGCCCTTGGTTTTCCAATCCGAGCCACCGTTTATGAGATACCTGTGTTTCAATATTCTAAAAATAAATTAATTAATTAATTTATCCGTTTAGCGTTCCAAAAGTGAGCGAGGGGTCCAAACATCCCGTGCTGACAAGTTTTATGTCGTTCTTAGGGTAAACACCCCATTCCGGACCCTTCAGTACAATCGGATCTCCAATACGGATCACCGTTTAGGAGTTATCCCATTTATTTGGCATTTCTAGTGTGAACGCACTGAAAATTTAATTCCGGCCACTCCGGGGCTCGGAATCGCACACCGTCTGAAGGCACTGCTCTGGAATATCATCAAGAATATTCCAAAGTCTTCCACAGCATAACCCGGGTTCTTATAATAAATTTTAAATATATACAAGTCTCCACAAGAATATGTGGTGGGAATCGGGCCTCTTTCCTCCTTCTTCACATTTCCCTTTTCAAGTAGTTGCACCATGTATATCCACTTGGGATACTCAAAATCCTCAGTCCATGATTTTAAACTGTAGTCATACCCTATACATGTTTGTGTATCCTCTTATGATAAACGAGGGATGAATAAACATCCTCAACAGATAATGTTAAACAATGATTTTACCCCATATAGAACCCAGATGCCTCTTAAATAAAGGATTGTCTCTACCAAAATTTTAATTTTGATGCCTCATGCGATGAGTATGGGATGGTTGACCAACTATACCCCATGATTGGAATGTGGTATTTCCACAACAATCATTGGATGCCTGAATTCCCTCTCTAGTGAGGATTTCCCCCACCGATGTTGGTCTCTTACTATGTCATGTTCTAGAACTATGTGTGTCTTGATTACCATTCCTATGGGACATGTAGGGATGTATACACTTCTTATCTATGGTCCCATCCATATAATTATCAACCCTTTCATCCATTGGCCTCAATTACAGTCTATGTATGAGGACCCTAGACTATGCACTCTATGTTTCTTGTTACTTGCGTGGTACTGGAGCCTCATTGGCTGCAGGAACATCATGTTGTACCTGTTTCATGAAACACATGTACCCTTGGAACAAACACTTCCCGCATAGTCCAAGAAACATGACATTAAACTATTTTCAATTTCCTATGCAATAAAACCTTAAACTATTTTCAACACACGGGTTCTTTACCATGGGTTTGAATCCAACTTTTTGATACACCTTATTAGAGTGATTGAATGTACAATGGCATGGAACCCAAGGTGTTGAATCCCACATGGACTTTACCTCATTATATTTCCACACATAGACACTTTCTAGGTTCATATTTCAATCATATTTAAGATCTAAAAAGGCCCCAAATGGTGTTGGTTCCTATCCAAAATTAATTACCTCCCATCATGTGAAATTTCCTTGATGGATATATGAAAAGAGACAATAGATTCTATTATTTAAAATTTGTCAATAATTGATCCTTCTTTTTTCTCAACCCATTTTTTCAGTGGTGTGGTTATGGTTCTTATGTTTCAAACATGGACAATAGTCAATCCCTACCCATTGGTGAGCCTTTATCTAGGAATGAATATTCTTTATTTACCTCCATTCCACCTCTCATTATTTTTGTGTAACTCCAACATCCTTGGTGTTTCCCTTTCATGCATATTTGTGCATTGAGTAAGAAGTTCCGTGTCATTGGGACATTCCCAAACTGGATTTTCATTTCCCTTATCATGTGCTACCATGTGTTTGGGAAATTTCCTCATCACACATTGCTTCCCACATAGATCATGAATCACATGGTCTTATGAGTTTTTGTATTGTTTTTACCCATTTGTTTAAGTAATAGAAGATCATGAGTCAAATCATTATTACTTTAAAACATGTGCATGTCCTATTAGGGATGTCTTGTGCAGTTCAGGCCTCATTGGTTCTCATTAGGGAAAGGTTTTTCATTCTTTCGTATTATATATCTCCATTTTAGAATAAAAAAGGTTCCAATCTATATGAAATTAAACTAATAAATTATAGTCCAATAATTACGACATTAAATAGTGTCCAAGTCTACCATTGGAATGTGTTGTGCAACATGAGTCTCCTTGGAATCATTGAAATTAGGTTATTCATATCATGCCACCCATAACATTTATGGATTTAATATTCAATATATGGTATATACTCTCTGACTTTAATCTAAGAGTATAATTCCATGAATTATGAAATTAAACTATATATGGGTTCTCATAGGAACGGTTTGTGTGAAGTTATGGCCCCTTTGGATCCTCCATTAACATCGGGTTGTTGTTTTCGCATAGTGCATAACCCTTTTGAGATGTTAACCCTACTCCTCCATGGTCCAACCTCCGTGAATTTAATCTAGGACCCCATATTCCAAGAATGAGGAATTTAAAATGTAGGAATGTTTTCACAGGAAGGTGTTGTGTGGTGCTGGGACTCCCTGCCCTTAATCACGATGGGTTTTTCACTCCTCCATGCTGCACATATCAACTCGAGACACAATTTGGTACAAAATATGCCCTTAAACTATGATCACATGATTTTAGATTTAGGAAATTAAAATAAAATCCACCTAATAGTTCATAAAACTTTCCCATAAACTACACGTCAAACTCCCAAACATTATGACATTAAACTATTTGTGGTGCCTACAAACTGATTTAAATGAATTTGAAATATAAACCTTAACACTCTCTTTTCATGACATTAAACTAAATAATTACATTGTATCAAACTGGTATTCCCCATATAATAAATATGATATTAAAAAATAGTAACATTCTAAATAAAAATGTTAAACTGTATTCTTACCCCTGACGAGTCTCAGATGCCTCATAAAATAAATATGGGATTGTTATCAAATTTTTCCTCATGCTCTACTCATGGGATGACCCATTATAATGGTGGGAGGATTAAATTCAAATATCATGACATTGAACTATTTGGTCCATTTTTTTGGTCCGTGAATTATGACCTTAAACTATGTTCTGTTTTCATCTTGGTATTTGTGTGGTATGAAAGTAACCTTTGTCTATATTCTTATCTGATTTATCCCCTTTCTTTAAAAACATACACCCTTGGGACTAACATTACACTACATTCCAAGTTACATGATTCAAAATAATTTTATATTGTACGGACCATGTGAACATAAACAATGTGAAACAAGCTTTAGGATTATTTCATCTGGTGTAGGGCCTCCTTGGGTTATTCACATTGGGTTTTAACTCTACTACCATGAAAACATATTTGACCCCCCTGTTGTTTCATAGTCCAAACCTTATATCCTAAAATTGTGTGTAGAACCTATCAAAACTATACATTACTTGATTCCCCCTCTTAATTTTATATGTAGATACAACAAGACCTTCTATCTCTTTGTCCATCTATAGACTCACCATGAAACCATTCGTTACTTATAGTGAAATCAACCTCTATATGGAATTAATTCCCTCAACACACGACATTAAACAATAGTTTTATCCCAAAAAAGATTGGGATATCGAGGAATAGATATGACTCCACCCCCTATCTAACTTGGATGGCCCATATGAAAAAATGATTAATGATTGATATTTTGATAATCACTTGATGTTAGATAGTATCCTTACTTCATCTAGATTTGGGATGCCTCATTTATGAGTATGTAGAGATTCAATAAACTCAGCTGATATGGAGTATTCTATTTCTATAATCAATATTATATTATACAATATTGAAATTATATGTGTCAAGACACTAATCTATGTGAGATCTTCCAAATAAAATACAGTGTGGCATTGCGCCTCCCTAGCCCTCATTCATGTCGTGTTTATCATCTCAGCAAACCACTTATATCACTTTAGACCGCCGATTGGTCCAGCCCATATGAACTTAAACATAGAGTATGTTCCATACATCATGACCCTAAGATATGTGAAGCAATCCCCAAATTTTGTTTCTCTATACAGCGTCCCTTTTCATGAAACCCTCCTTCGATATATATTCATTTGTGTGGTCTGATATCATTCACATTGGCTAACTACATCCTTTTTTCAGGTCACTAAACTATGATTGTACCCTATTAAATGAAAAATATATGTTCTATTGACCAGAAATGATGAAGAAATAGTGGGGAGATCGGTGTATAAGCCCAACATACCATATCCTAGTCACATGACATTAAAATATGTGATACATCATGATCACATTATGTTAAACTATAAAATTCCTCATGCCTAATATATGAAATTAATTTATGTTTTTATCATTTCAACGCATGATAAAAAAATGAAAGGCAACTTAGACCCTCACCCGGGAAGCCCTTTTATCTGATTCCATTCACCTACAATATTGTTCATATTCTATGGCTACTGGTCAACATTTGTAATGACGCTCCCTTGGAAGAAGAGTTTGAGTTTTTTTCATACTGATACACCCACACCAATGAGTTCTAATACATGGTTGTGAAATTATAAGAATATTAAATTCTATTCTAACATTAAATATCCTCAATTCCATGCTTTACATGCCTCTTATTTGGATCCCCATTAATATTCATGTCCAAAGGGAACCCCTTAATGGAATGGTGTCTATCTAAGGATAACTTACCATCCAAGACCAATTTCCCAGAGGACATTGGAGGACACTATGAGGCATGATTTTTGTTTTGAACATATTTAGTATATAACCCTCCTTTGTTTCTTCCCATTCTTATCCAAGTGATGTATATTGTGTTTCAAACATGGTCAAAAGTTATCACATATCATTATGACACTCTCCTTGTGTTCCGAATCATGGTAATCATGATTCATAATATTCATTCCCATTTGATCACATATATTTCAACACCCCTGAGGTTATCCCTATTTTGAACTAGAACACATTGGAAAATAATGTCGTTTCTTTCAAGATCCCCATTATCTATCTGCAATCTGTCTCAGCATGAACACTGTCAATGTGTAGTCAATAGTAGAAGACCACTGAGTTCACAATTATTGACCAAAAATATTCTATGAATGGGAAATAAAATGGTTTTCCCTTATTAATCACACCGATAATTAATCACATAAGCTTAATTATTGATTTTTGCTTTTCTCTGAAATATGATATTTGTGTAAAAATAAAGATAAATAAATATTTCAATTCTTGTAGAAATGTTTAAATCAAAAAACTATATCATTTGGACTATTTTTTCCATATATTGGATCCACTCTTGTACCTTGGAAAATTTTACCCTATGACTCTACTCCCGAAATTGACCGTTGCAGCTCCTCCAACCTCTAGTGTGTGGCCTCTAGGGCCTTTTACCACTTTTTGAGCTATGTGCCACTATCATTAGTCCCAAGATCGAACTTATAAAATATAATATGTTATTGATCCTAATTATCTTTAATATCAATAATATATGAATTTTTTTTATTCATTTATTTATCAGCCTCCCCTAGTTATGAAGTCAGCTGACTGATCACCTATTATTAATTGTTTATAAAGGTGGAACACTCGTTTATTTCTCCATAGATTTACTAGTTTACTTCAAGGATCTTCTAGATAATGTCTAAATTCTATTGGGGCTAGGAAATATATAAATGTGGGATTCCTTTGCATATATGGTTAAATGGAAGTACCAGAATAGCGTGTGGAGACCATGAGTGTCTTCCCTTATGGTGCACTGACTATACACACAATGGAGGAAAGACCCAATATAGGTCACCCGATGCAGTACTGGATCCCATGCGATGAAATGTTGTATGATATTCTATTCCCTATACTTGACTACGTGATTCTACTTAGTGACATCATATCCAGAGTCTTTCATCTCACCCGGTGGTGCATGATTGTACATAGTGAGAGACACAATAATGATGGTATCAGGGTCCTCAATAAAAATGTCTCATATTAGACGGATTCCATATCATGAGGGTTTTCATCCTTATTTGAACCTTCCTTAGAAGCTTCACTTAAACCGACCATGATCTCCACCCCATGAGTGGCATCGCCCATAACCGTAGCAGAGTATTCTCATGTGGGTAAGGATGGACAAGATTGAGTGATTTTATCTTTAAGGGTTTTTACAACCATTAGAGAAGGACCACTGACTTTCTTATCACTAGCCTCCTAATGATAACACAACATTTCAAGCACTGATTTGAACAATAAATGTTCAGTCAATTTTATCAACAAAGGACTGATTGATCTTTCATGATAAAAACATTACAGAGGATGAGCATTGAAAAATTGATTCTATGAGTTTTGGTAAGGAGTTATTCTACAAGAGACACTGAAATTCTATTTTGTGACTTGAAAGTGGGTAATTGACCTCCTAATGGTAGTGTAGGAGGTTCTTCTTGAGATCCTATATGAGGAAAAAACACACAAGTTGACACCAAATCTCTGTGAAAGATCTGAAAGGGTCAAGGGAATTTAGATGCATTCTTACCTTGGGGAAGATCAGATTCAACGATGATCCACCCTTGTTGTGATTATTCACTAGTGGAAGTCACCATTTGGATTCAAGGGTTTGGTCCCCCATGGATGATATGGAGATCATGGGGATTTGAGGCCATCATCATAACCTTCATAACTGGCTCACCAACTACATTGGAATGTTGAACATTCCCCAAAACCATTCTCTATAGAACCTGGTGGTGCGCCTATACCCCCACTAGTAGTGGTCCCTTGTCCATTTTCAAAATTTTAATGTAAAAAAATCAATTAGAGGTTTAGGATAATAACGGGTATTAATTTTTTTTTTGGGGGGGGGTAAATAGGATGAGGCATACCTTAATGAGTGTTTCCATGTCATCCTCGAAGGCTTTAACATCGATGACCTCTATGGTACTACCCAGATTCGATGAGGATTGCTATGATTCGCTTACACTATATCCCTACATATCCTTATCCACTAATTCCTCCTAATATGAGTCATTAATATATGGGCTATCCTCCATCCATGGATCTCTATCTAACATCACCACAATAGGTAGGAAGGAGGTTCATTCTCTCCAAAATGTCATGAAAATATGTAAATATCCAGTAGGAACATGTGCCTTTCATTGATGATATAATTCTCCATAATATGGATGGGCCCATCCCAAGGTAGAACATTTCCATCGTAGATCAACTTTCAACATAGGTCCTCCATTAAAATTGATGATTGTATCATCCTCCATGTTTTCTCGAGAGATAGCAAGGAATCATCACCTGCTGGTTGTATAAATTATTTTAGCTTCTCCCAATGAGTCTACCTAGATTTTATCTTAGCGACCTAATATCCCACTTATTACACACAAAATCTTTACTGGGAACAATATCCTCCTTTTGTGGGGGTGCAATAGTTCCTTCCACCACCCCTTTTGTACCTCATACTTTTGTTATCACTATTTCTTGGCTCAATCCATGAGGGGCCTCCCACTAAGAACCCTGTTAATCTGACACCATGCTCATTGGAACGATCACTCAACTGTCACTAGTACAAAAAAAAAATTTTACGTCACCATTTTTCATGTCAGTTTTTTAGAACCGACGTGAAAATATATAAAAATCGATTTTTCAGGTCGGTTATTATATAACCGACGTAAAAATACATTTTCTCGGATTTTTCACGTCGGTTATATAAGAACCGACGTTAAAAATCCATTTTATTCGATTTTTCACGTCTGTTATTATATAACCGACGTGAAAAATCATTGTACAGGAAAGTATATTAAAAGTTTCACTTATTTTTCACATCGGTTATTAAATAACCGACGTGAAAAATCAATTTTCGGGACTTTTTCACATCGGTTATTGAATAACCGACGTCAAAAGTTATTTTCACGTCGGTTATTTCATAACCGACGTGAAAAATGTTTACAAAAATGTATTTCATCTCTCAAGCTTTAATTTGACAGGTCACGGAGCTCAAACGGAGTTACGGATTAAATGTTATGGCCTTCAAAAGTTGATCATCTCTAAACGATGTCTAAAGAATGTCCAACTTCTGAAGGCCATAACATTTAATCTGTAACTCCGTTTGAGCTCTGTGACCTATCAAATTAAAGCTTAAATTATGAACTAAATTTTTGTAAACTTTTCTCACGTCGGTTAGTAAATAACCGACGTGAAAAATAACTTTTAACGTCGGTTATTGAATAACCGACGTGAAAAAGTCCCGAAAATTGTTTTTTTCACGTCGGTTATTTAATAACCGACGTGAAAGAGTGACGAAGATTGATTTTTCACGTCGGTTTTATAATAACCGATGTGAAAAATCATTTTCCAGGAAAATATATTAAAATTTTCACTTATTTTTCAGGTCGGTTATTAAATAAACGACGTGAAAAATCAATTTTCGGGACTTTTTCACATCGGTTATGTCATAACCGATGTCAAAAATGTTTAAAAAATGTAGTTCATTTCTCAAGCTTTAATTTGACAGGTCACGGAGCTCAAACGGAGTTGTGGATTAAAAGTTATGGCCTTCAGAAGTTGATCATCTCTAAAGGATGTCTTAAAATTGTCCAACTTCTGAAGGCCATAACTTTTAATCCGTAACTCCGTTTGAGCTCCGTGACCTGTCAAATTAAAACTTGGATTATGAACTAAATTTTTGTAAACTTTTTTGACGTCGATTATTAAATAGCCGACGTGAAAAAGTCCCGAAAAATGATTTTTCACGTCGGTTATTAAATAACTGTCGTGAAAGAGTGACAAAGATTGATTTTTCACGCCGGTTTTATAACAACCGACGTGAAAAATAAGTGAAAAATTTAATATCTTTTCACGTCGGTTATCATAAAACTGACGTGAATGAAAATTTTAATATCCTGCGAACGCGAAATTTCAATTTTTTTATATTGCGGCATTGAAATTTTGAATTGCCGCCTAAAATTTTTAATATCGCGTTTTCTAATAGAATCTCAATTATATGTTTCCATTATACACCCATATTAATTTTACGATCATTTATTTCAACCATTATCGTTCCCCCAAATCGACTCTTTTTCTCTCAAATGCGAATCAATTATTTCTTCTTTCCGCGATCTCGTCAAGGTATATTTAATCATACATCAATGGTTTATGGTTTTTATGATTTGTTTTCTTAATTGACATACCATTTTACGATCATTTCATTCAACCATCATCGTTCCACTGAATCAACTTGTTTTATCTTCAATGTGAATCAACAATTTCTTGTTTCCGCGACCTCATCAAGGTATTTGTAATTATTTTCCCATGATTTAAATTTTCTATGAGTAGTTTTCTTAATTGATATACCATTTAACGATTGTTAATTTATTATAATGATGGATGATTCTTTTTATCATGATAAAACTACAAATCCTCCTACGGATTCAAAAATTCTTTCTAATATGAAGCTACGGTTGGCTCACTCAATCTTTCCTCGAAAAAAATATCAAACTTCTGATGGTCAGAACTTTTGATCCATAAATTCGTTTGAGCTCTATGACCTGTCAAATGAAAGCTTAGAAAATTTTCTACAAGATAGTAAACATTTTTTACGTCGGTTATTTAATAACCGACGTTAAAAATAACATTTAACGTCTGTTATTAAATAACTGACGTAAAAAATGACTTATAACGTCGGTTTTTTCAAAAACCGACGTAAAAAATGGCTTCTTATCGCCATTTCCAGAATGTGTTTCACGTAGGTTTTTTAAAAACCGACGTTAAAAACTATATTACCCCATTTTTTACGTCGGTTATTAAGTAACCGACGTAAAAAAAATATTTTTAACTTCGCTCGCAATAACGTCGCCTAAAAACCGACGTTAAAAATAAAAAAAACCGACGTAAAAAAAGTTTTTTGTACTAGTGTGTGACTCCAAAAGATTTCATCTGGATATGATTTCACCCATTTGGTAGCATAATACACTAATAAGAAACAATAATCATTATTTAGTTAAATCAATGGGGTCTCTACTAATCTCGTACGCATCAGTATCCACCAGATATGAAAAATGATATAAGGGTATCTATTATCACAAGCCCCCCATGTAGACTCAGTTTATCACCCGCTAGAGGCACCTAAAAGTTTTGGAAAACAGAGACAATGTATATAGTTCACAATAGTGATGGTTGTTGATCCTAGATACTAGCACAATACACATGAATCTCTGTATGTACAATTTCTATTTCCATGTCTCATACATGTCATCCAACATCAAGACAACAAGTGATGAGAATGGAGGAATTTGATTTTCACATTATTGCTAATTCTAATCGTCAGCTCAGCCCCTTCAAGTGCCACTATCTTGACCATGAAAATATTAAGCATAAACAACCACATATAGAAATTTGGAGTGATGATGACATTATATAAATCATAACTCTAAATGTACACCATGATCCAACCGTGAAAGACCTTGAATGAGATGATGATCCTCCTTTTTATTCTTACCCATTCCACATGGCCCATCAAGTTGTAAAAGATGTCAATCATGGGAACCCCCAACATGAATCTATTGTTGGCCACTAAGGTTTCTTCCATCACCAGCATCCCAGACACTTTTACCTATAAGTGTCTCAGACATGAAGTAGTCATCCTAATAGAAATGTAGAGATAAATGTTTTATATGGGTCTAGTGGTTCCCAATCTTCCACCATACAATACCCCAACTGTTCAGACTTCACATCCTCTAGGATCAACCCATATGATCCTGGCCTCCTCCTCTATGAATCTATTAGACATTATTTTATCCATAATATAATTCTCATGGCCAGGTTATTCAGTATAAACATATCCAACCAAATAATGAATGGGATGTACTTGTGAAAAAATGGGTACATGCTCTAGCTTTTGTGATGATTCCTCCAGCTTGTGTGACAACAGGCGGGGAATCTTCCGTATGTCATCCTATGAATTTTTGGATGGAAGGAACTCGTCATACTGAAACCCTTATAATGGTATACCCCTAATGTGTTGGACATACCATGAGATGATTCTCACGACACCATGATGAATATAGAAGGTTTTTGTATCTTTGAACTATTGGTTGAGGATCTCAGACACTAGCTCTTGTTTATAGTAGAAGTAGAATTATGACCTCCACATTACCTCATACAGTTCGACCAGGAATATCTACATCCCATACTATAATTATATATAGTGTAATCAGTATAACCAATCCCATTAACTAGTAAAATGTTTTCCATAATGCATCTCCCCGTCATTATGCCCGACTTTTCAATTGTCCCACATGCTACTCTAAAAAATATTGGATTAATGGTCATGAAATTCTTCAAATTATGGTTCCTCTGCCGTGACCGTCCTAGTCCAACCATTTAGTACATAGATGGCCATGGAAATTGGGTCCCTAGAGGGGTGTCATTAAACATAGATATTTCAATTCTTAATCTTTTCATTCCAAATGAACCACAATAAATATGTGTTTTCTTTCGCACCTAGAATATTCACATCATTTTCTAGAAAACTGCTACATAATAGAAGATGATATCTCAAAAAATAATTCTACTATACCTCCTTCATTATTCCCATGATCAACAGATTATTTGGAACAACCCTCCAAGATCATTGAATTTGAGGATTTCCTACCATTTGTTTCTTTGAGAGGTGGAAACGGCTTCGATTTCTGCTTGGTTCTATTTATGGTTCATTTGAAATGAATCTGGAATATTTATGGGAGGTGGGTGAAAGAACAAGGGTTCTAAATGAAAAACATGATAAGGAATTCATGTTTAGTAGAGTGTCTCCAAAATGATTAATTTTTACTAATTCAAAAGAAGAAATGGAGGTGACGAGAAAGACAGGGCCAAAACACATGTTTTCATTCAAAAGGAAGACTTATGAGCAGAATAGAAACAACCTATCATTCACTAAACACTAGTACCATATAGAGGGTCCCCTCCACCAATTTATAAACATGGACCTCTTTCTTATGACCACTCTTAATCCTCTTCAACGAACAACCTCCAAATTTGCACACACCAATGGTAATATAGCAATCTCTTTGGCATTTCCCTTGGAAACCAACATTTTGGTTCCCTATCAGTTCAGATGATGTGGGGAAATGTTTTGTGCTAAAATATCATTTGAATCCTCAAATGGAAAATTTTGGATTAAGCGAGTATACACCACATCCAAAATGACCCTTACAATACTAATGTGTGTGGTGTCTAGTTTCAATCATTGGGCGCTAGAGTGTCACCTTTTTAACAAAGATCTTTAGCTACTATGTAATTAGGATTTTTTATATTCTCCTTTAATGAAAATATTATTTCCAATAAAACATGGGAAATAAAGGAATAATTAATGAAATAAAATAATAATGCACATAAAAATACACTTTACATGCCAATGCCGATGCTAATACAATGGTTTTACGTGACCGTTCTCCCATGGAAAAGGAAGAAGATGTGTGAAAATCCCCTTCTACTCACAAGGAATTATTTGTCAATCAATAAGGATTTTAGCTATAAATAGAAGCTCACACAGTCCCTTGGAGAGGCTCTCATGAAGATTTATAATCACTCTATTGCACATAAAACCATTCCTCTATGACATATAACAACATAAATCAACCAAGTTATCGAACATTACACACCAAAACTCATGCGGGACCAAAAAAGACATGACCCATAGTCAAGTAACCATAATGAAACTCTTCTTAACATAGTTTGAGTTCATTTAATTTAACATGATTTTGTGCTACCATGATTCATAGATAACTCAAATATTTTACACATCAATACCTAAAGACTACATGTCCTGCATTTGGTCTAGGGTTCCATTCTCACACAACTCTTGAATAGAACTCTCCAGACTATAATTAAACAACATCATTGTTCCCCACATGATGCCCCCTAAGAATTTAGTGAACCTATTATGTTACCTACTACTTCTGAGCATGAGTAATCTGACACCCATTACTTATGGTCATGGGGAATGTATTTTTGACCTCATGATTGAAAAATCCTCCCATTATTGTATCATGTGTTGGGCGGAGAAAAGGAAAGTGATGGCAAGAGGGGGGGGGGGTGAATTTCCTTTTAAAAATTAATTAACAATTTAAAATCAAAGTGAAAGAGCAGCGGAAATAAAAGAGGTAACACACCAAACTTGATAACGGAGTTCGGCTTAACCCAAAGCCTACGTCTCCGCTCCCAACTCAACCGTTGATAGATTTACTACCGCTTGCTTTTTAATGGTTTTAGCAAGAAACCCACTAGACTTTAAGGTTAGTCTAGAACCTATTACAACTTGCTTTTAATGGTTATGCAAGAACCCACTTGCTTTCAATGGTTGAGCAAGAACCCACTAGCCTTCTTACAGGTGAAGGCTAGCTCACCTTTGATTCAAGCCTTTTAAAGAGAATGTGTGACTAACCTCTTCACACCTTGAAGGTGGTGTGAGAACCCAAAAGAGAGGATGAGAGAAAGAGATGGGGGTTTGTAGGCACAGACCCAAATTAAAGCTCAAAATGATAAAACAATGAAAAACCGTAATGGGAGAAGCCTTGGGCGCCAAAGGATTGATGAAGTTGATGAAGAGCTCTCCCAAGCTTCTTTGATGGTGCTCCTTGGATGTGGAAGTGAGTTGGAGCAATTGGGGTTCCTTGAGGGAATGCCCCGGAGGTTCGCCAAATGATCAAAAATGTGTCCGTGGGCTTCCTTGAGTTTCCGGGGCTTCCTAGGCCTTTATTTATAGAGGGGGAACCCTCAAATGGCCTTTGGGGGTCTTCGGAGCCGTTGGAGAGGCCTTCGGAGCCGTTGGGGGTCAAGTGGACAAGCCTGGTCAAAGCCCAACGGCTAGTTTGACTGGCTCCACCGGCTGACCGGTGCTAGGACACCGGTTGGCCGGTGCTTTGAAAAAGGAGAGGCCTTCGGGCTCAGGCACCACCGGCTGGCCGGTGAGGAGGCCACCGGTTGGCCGGTGCTGAGGCAGTAGCTGACACTATTCTGTCTGGGTGCCACCAGCTGGCCGCTGGTGGGACACCGGTTGGCCGGTGGTCTGGACAGAAGGATGCCTTCTGTCCAGGCTCCATCGGCGGGATGGTGGGTATCCACCGGTTGGCCGGTGGACTGAAATTCAGTCCACTTTTGGCTTCTTGCTTTCTTGGACCCAATTCCTTGGCCACCTGAAATCATGCCTATCATCCAAAAACACTTAAAACAATATTAGTAAAATAAGAGAGTGATTGTGATCATGAAAATTAAACCACGAGGGGTTCGATAGGTACAACAATCTCCCCCTATTTTGATGATCACAATCACCAAAACAAACAATGTAAAAATGAAATGAAAGGCATGCTTTAAAGGATAAATGGAAAATAAAAGCAAAGCATGAGAGAAAGATTTCTCCCCCAATCAACCAAGAATTTCTCCCCCTTTGTGATTATCAAAATAGCACGGGGCATAAAACTTGATTGAGGGAAAGGTTGAAAAACAAGATAGAGTTTTTAAACCAATTGAAATTTTTGAAATTTGAATTGAAAGTTTTGAATGAAAATTTTGAAATTGAATTGAAAGTTTTGAAATTGAATGTTTTGAAAGAAAAATTTGAATGAAAAATGCAAAAAGGCTTAAACGATCCTAACTCCCCCTAAATAAAAACAACAAATCACCGGGAAGAGGATTTTGGGACCGAGACAAATTTTGGTCCGGTGAGACTCGCTAAAAGGGATTTTTCAATCCATACTTGTCTTGTGGCGGGTCTTCTCCTATAAAATTCATCGTTAAAGAAAATGGTTTTGGGCCTTCCATACCGGGCATTTTTGCAATTGCACTCATAAATGAAGTGCCCGGGTTTTTTTACAATAATTGCAAAATTTATATTGGGAGCTCCCCCTTTCAAAAATAGTAAGTGCATGGGAAGAGGAAGCTTGCTTGGAATAGCCAATCCCTTGGGTGGTTCTAGATACGCATTGAGAACCTAGAAATTTGGTTAAATTTTGTTCCCCTTGGGTGAACTTGGCAAGAGATTCCCTTAAATCCTTGATTCATAATTCCATAGACTCAACATCGGGAAGGTTTTGGACTTTGAGGGACAACTCCTCCTTTTCTTTGAGAAGTTGTTCCTTTTCGGAAGAACGTTTTTTGAAATTCTTTTTTAAAGCAACAAATTTGGAAGAAAGTTCATGAAAACCTTCCTCCAATTGATCTCTAGCATGTTGGAGATCCTCATAAGATAAATGATTAAATGAATTTGAAGAACTAGAGGATGAGGAGTCGGAAGAGGTTACCTCATGAAATGCCATTAGGAATTTTTTACCGTTGTCACTTGAGAAGGAGGAGGAGGAGGATGTGGATCTATCACTCCTAGTGGCTTTGAATTCCTTTTTCTTCTCCTTTTGCTTGGCCTTTTTCTTTTGGAGTGGGCAATCGGGCTTGTAAAGGCCTTTCTTGCCACACCCGTAACATGTTACCTCGGGCTCAGATTTTTTGTTGGTTTAAGCCTTGCGGGATTTCTTCTTCTTGTGATTCTTCATGAACTTGTGCATTTTGCGGGCAAGGTTCTCCATTTCGGAATCACCGCTTTAAGAGGAAGATGATGATGAGGAGGAGCTTTCTTCTTTTTGAACTTTGAAGGCGATGTTCTTTGGAACTTTGATCGGTTTTCCTTCCTTTTCAGCTTGCCTCCTCATGGTGATCTCATATGTCATGAGGGATCTGATGAGCTCTTCGACCGGCATGTTCTTGATGTCTTTGGCCTCTTGAATTGCCGTGACATTCGGTGCCCATGTGCCTGGTAGGATCCAAAGGATCTTCTTGACCATTGTTTCTGCAGACACATCATCACCAAGGGACTTTCTCCCATTGCAAACATCAGTAAAACGAGTAAACATTTCAGAAATAGATTAATGTGGGTGCATGGTGAAAGACTCAAAATCTTGATGGAACATATCCAATCGAGTATCCTTAACTTTGTTGGTCCCCTCATGGGTAACCTCCAATAGTTTCCAGATTTCATGTGATGAGGTGCATGTGGAAACTCGATTGAATTCATTACGATCAAGGCCGCAATGAAGAGCGTTCATGGATTTGCCATCAAGCTCGAAATTTTTAATATCGGCTTGAGTCCGTTTGGATTCATCGGGAGAAGATAAAGAATAACCATGCATGACAATTTTATATATAGGATAACCAATGCTTCTAAGAAAAGTGGTCATGCGGGTTTTCCAATAAGTATAGTCGGTTCCATCAAAGAATGGAGCACGACCCAAAGAATAACCTTCGGGGGCGAAAGAAGTGGAAGCCATCACAAAGGATCTTGATTT
This sequence comes from Viscum album, assembly GCA_963277665.1. NCBI lineage: Eukaryota > Viridiplantae > Streptophyta > Magnoliopsida > Santalales > Viscaceae > Viscum > Viscum album. The sequence goes on from OY728149.1 coordinate 108,012,391, forward strand.
TGAAACTGTTTAAGGTATTACTCAAATTTTTCCTTTGATACCAATTGTTGGGCGGAGAAAAGGAAAGTGATGGCAAGAGGGGGGGGGGTGAATTGCCTTTTAAAAATTAATTAACAATTTAAAATAAAAGTGAAAGAGCAGCGGAAATAAAAGAGGCAACACACCAAACTTGATAACGGAGTTCAGCTTAACCCAAAGCCTACGTCTCCGCTCCCAACTCAACCGTTGAGAGATTTACTACAGCTTGCTTTTTAATGGTTTTAGCAAGAAACCCACTAGACTTTAAGGTTAGTCTAGAACCTATTACAGCTTGCTTTTAATGGTTATGCAAGAACCCACTTGCTTTCAATGGTTGAGCAAGAACCCACTAGCCTTCTTACAAGTGAAGGCTAGCTCACCTTTGATTCAAGCCTTTTAAAGGGAAGGCTTGACTAACCTCTTCACACCTTGAAGGTGGTGTGAGAACCCAAAAGAGAGGATGAGAGAAAGAGATGGGGGTTTGTAGGCACAAACCCAAATTGAAGCTCAAAATGATAAACCAATTAAAAACCGTAATGGGAGAAGCCTTGGGCGCCAAAGGATTGATGAAGTTGATGAAGAGCTCTCCCAAGCTTCTTTGATGGTGCTCCTTGGATGTGGAAGTGAGTTGGTGCAGTTGGGGTTCCTTGAGGAAATGCGCCGGAGGTTCGCCAAATGATCAAAAATGTGTCTGTGGGCTTCCTTGAGTTTTCGGGGCTTCCTAGGCCATTATTTATAGAGGGGGAACCCTCAAATGGCCTTTGGGGGTCTTCGGAGCCGTTGGAGAGGCCTTCGGAGACGTTGGGGGTCAAGTGGACAAGCCTGGTCAAAGCCCAATGGCTAGTTTGACTGGCTCCACCGGCTGACCGGTGCTAGGACACCGGTTGGCCGGTGCTTTGAAAAAGGAGAGGCCTTCGGGCTCAGGCACCACCGGCTGGCCGGTGAGGAGGCCACCGGTTGGCCGGTGCTGAGGCAGTAGCTGACACTATTCTATCTGGGTGCCACCGGCTGGCCGCTGGTGGGACACCGGTTGGCCGGTGGTCTGGAAATAAGGATGCCTTCTGTCCAGGATCCATCGGTTGGCCGGTGGGTATCCACCGGTTGGCCGGTGGACTGAAATTCAGTCCACTTTTGGCTTCTTGCTTTCTTGGCCTCAATTCCTTGGCCACCTGAAATCATGCCTATCATCCAAAAACACTTAAAACAATATTAGTAAAATAAGAGAGTGATTGTGATCATGAAAATTAAACCACGAGGGGTTCGAGAGGTACAACATCATGGAATTACCAACACAATTCACCAACCAAAGGCTCATGAACATTAGACACTTAAGTCCTGGGGTTGAGGATTGAGTCCACCGATGTACGATCTGTTTGATGTAAAATTTCTATGTTCCACAACCTTGTCATATGATGGTAAACTATAAAACAAAATTTGCATCACATAATAAATAAATGTTGTCTAACCCTATAAAATATGCATATAATGATCCTTTTATTACCATGGGATGAGTCCCACACATCTACCACTCACATGGAATGATATCCTACATGAAGCTCAGTGTATAAGCCCCACGCCATCTAACTCAGAGAAATCCAATTGTGAAGGGTATATTTAATGAATAATATCCACACCATCCCTCTTCAATGCTCCTTTCATGGAACAAGAATACATAGTGCGTGATATAAAAAAACATGGATTGTTTCTGTCACATGACCATTAATTGAAGCGTCAAACTACATGGGTTTTCATCCATATATTTTAAATCGGGTGCATATGATTCCTCTCTGAGATACAATATCAAAGAATGGTAATCTTCGGTGCTCCGTCCTGGGGATGTACGTCACTGGTCTTCCTTAAGGTTCATTATGATCAATCTCTTGGGTATGCCTCCAAGGGAACCCAGTCTAATGGTAAAATTGGTGCTTCCTCATAGGGACACACCTCCATGATTTTCCTCAAGGGGAATTATAATCAACCTCTTTGGTCTACATCAAGGGGAATACCAACCAATGGTAAACATATGTGACCCCTCCTTGGGACGTACCTCCCTAATCCACCTCAAGGGGAGTTTTTATTACCCTCTTGGGTTTACCTTAATGTTTATACTAACCAATGGTAATATTATGTTTTCCCTATTAGGGAAATACCTCCATAAAAAAACTCAAGCTGAATACTGATCAAACTCTTGGGTCTGACTCAAGTCGAATACTAACCAATGGTTAACATAGGTTCTCCCTCCTAGGTATGTACCTCCTCGATCAACCTCAAGGGAAATTCTGATTAACCTCTATGGTCTACCTCATAGGAAATCCTGACCAACATAAAACATATGTGATCCATCCTAGGGATATACCTACCTGATCCACCTCATGTGGACTTTAGATTATCCTCTTGGATCTACCTTAAAGGGAGTCCCAACCAACAATCAACATAATTTTCAACTCTACACTCCAAGGGGTATACCTTTCTGATCCACCATAAGGGGCATTTTAACCAACCTCCTAGTACTTCCCTAATGAGCATCCTCATCAATGGTAACCTTATGTGAACTACCACTGGGACTTACCTCCCTAGTCCACCTCTTATGATATTATGGTCAAACTCTTAGGTATTCCTTAAGGGGATTACTTACCAATGATAAAATTAGGTACTCCCTCATAGGGAAGTACCTCCTAGATATTCCTCAAGGGTGTTCCGATCAACCTCACATGTCCTCCTCAAGGGGATTCCTAAAGAACAGTCAACTTAAGTGTGTCTTCTTCCATCCTAGGAAAAATCTCATTGATTCACCTCAAGGGGAATTCAGATACATCCATCCTGTGTTAACCTCATGGTGAATTATCACCCATCCTCTGAGAAGTGACATATTCCCCTCATAGGGATGAAACATTTGATTCGCCTTAATGTGGAATTATGATCCATTCATATTGTCCTTATAGGACGTTAAACATGTGTCCATCTATAGATGAAATTTAATCTACAAATTGATCAAAACAAATACCCCATGAATAAGTGTGTGATTCCTAAGAAAAAAAATCATCAGATGACATACCCATTTATTGTATTACCTCATGATTGACATAAGTTGCCTTTGGTTCCATTAATTGATATGATTCACATGGTATTCCTTCCATGGAGGAAGAATATAGGTGACCAATGCTCCCAGTGCTCCAAAAGGTCATTGAACTAGTTTCCTTTACCATGGTCAATCAGGTTATGAATGGAATAATGGATGTTTCGTTGTTTTTTATAATGAGATAAAATAACTATATACATTTCTCATGATATGGTTTGTTGAAATTGATCATGAGGATGGGTGGGTTTAGAATAAACCAAGAACCTTTGAGCCTATTAAGCTCTCAAATGATTTGGCTAAAGAGACATTGTTAACTGATAAGGTTTCTATTAATAGAGTGTGGTAATATTCTGTGATGGTTATTCCAAATATGGGAAAATTTTAACATATTAGGTTTCTCCTAAGATATTATTGGAATATCCTATGATGGTTATTCTAAGTATTTACCTGATTGTTATTTCAAGTGTAAAAATGATATTTACTCTATGTGTGACCATGAAGTTTACTCTATGTAATATTGATATTAAAATAATTCCCCAAGATACCAATATAATTTATCTCAGATTTATGTGTGATATTATGAAAATATAGAGAATTCACAAGGTAAGAATATGAGTTGAATATTAATGAAAATTATTTTTATCTTCTTATGGGTGAACATCTATGGATTATTTATGATTACATTATCTATATTGACATCACGTGGATCATGATTATTGATTAATCATCCCTTTTTTAAAAAACGTATTCCATGATTTAGGATTTCTGATCCGTGTATTGATGGGTATGGATTCCATTATGGTATATTCATGAACTACGATTATGTCATCATAGCCTTATGTCATTATTACTCTCAAAAGTTAAATTAAATTGTTAATGCTTATGTTTACCATTTCTGATCATGTTTATAACTCTTTCTCTGGGGAATGCATTCATATGTTGAGGATGTGATAATTATTGGCCCAAATTCTCTCTATTCAAAGGCAAGTGGCATCGGTTTCTTATTATGGTAAATTTTCTCCATGATTCTAACATGATGATGGGATCGCGGTTCCTCCTTATGTGGATTCCTCCTCAGAACTTTACACTTTGTACAGGTCTCCATCATTGACTTAATATATTGTTCATGAAACTCTTCTGAGTTCCATGACTTCATGGATGCTGGTTAATTATGCTTCTTCTATTAGGACATTCCAAGTGGTCCAGTCAGGGAAGAAACATTCAGACATAGGAGTAGTCACGTTGGACATCGTTGACATGTATGGAAGCCAGAACACCGATATTTCTAGCTTTCTTTCACTTATGATAGGTATTATTGAGTTTTCAGAAGCCCAATGCATCCCATGTCAAATGTGGGGAATTATATTCCAAATGAATGTCTATCATATTTTCCTCATCTTCGAATGGTTAACATAGGGTATGCTGTGAATTTATCGTCTAGTAGAGATGGGTCAGACTAATAAGAACATTGATAAGAGTGGATTATATGGTTTTAATCGTAGGAGAGAATAATGATACTATGGATGACGTAAGGTTAGTTTCTCGATTACTGTTAGGAGTAGTGAGAATGTGGGTGACATGATCTCACAGGGATGTGGTGGCCCAAGTAAGAATCATGATGGATATTAATGGATGAAGATGTTGATGGAGAATGAAATGTAACCATCATGAAGGTGATAGTAGTGTTGTGATTGAGCCTGAGAGATGATTACTACATATCCTCATGGAAGAAAATCAATGTCCACATAGTTCGGTGGGGAATGGGATGCCTGAGGAGGCCTTCTGTGAGAATGGATGCAAGGATGGGACCTGCATGAAGTGGAACCTCTGGGTTGGGGCATAGCCTTTCTGAAACCCATAGGGTCGAATGAGAGACAATGATGGGACATGCGTGATGGGCTTAAAATATAGGGAGTATTCCTCTATATCCCCATTGCGGGGAATCAAAGTCCACATAGTCCAGGATGGTGATATAGAGTCAGGGTGTACAGATAAGACAATGACCCAATGATATACTGGGGATTACACATCGTTAGTTTCCTAGGACGGCCTGATGCTCAAGGGGTGGGACAAAAATGAGAGTCCCATAGAGGTGACATAGAAGATTACCAGTTTTTAGGGTTGAACTTTTGGAAGGTTTCTTATGAACCATGTATAGAAGATACTGGTTAAAACCACATATTTAAACTTATAAAGGATTACCAGAGTGTGGGAATAACAACGACTTACTGCTGGTCAAATTTCCAATGGCTATCCACCAGTCGAGGTTCCAACTAATTATCATTGATTTGGGTACAACATCTTACCGTTGGTTGGGATATAACAGCTTACCACCGGTTGGGGTGCAATGACTTACCATCAGATAAGGATCATAATGGCTTAAAACTAGATGGGGTTGACAGTGTCTTACTGTCAGATGAGGATCAAAAAATCTTACCACTGGATGGGGTTTAACATTAAAGAGGATTCTTAAGTACCCTCCCTAGGAGATAGTGATCAAAGTCCACTTAATTCAAATGGGTACAGTTTAATGTCTTGCAGGATGAAAGGGGGGCGTACAGTTAAACTTCATGTAGGACGAGTGACCAAATGTGGAGTAGTCGGGACATTTAGGTGTTGGGATTAAACCTTTGGAGGATTATTATGTACGTTTCATAGGAGATAATGATCAAATTCCACATAGTTTAGGAAGGTTTTGGTCTTACACACTAAGGCATCCCCAAAAGGATTCTATGGTCAATGATTACTCTAACACCATGTGAGTCATGATCGGTGTGAGAAACAATATGTAGCAAAGCCCTGAAAATAACATTGAGAAAGATACGTATGTAAGAGGTGGGGTATGGCTTACATGTGGTTAGTGGATCGAATAGGAAACATGATTTTATTCCTGGTTAACATCCTAGGGAGATGGAGATGGGGACATACTCCATGATGGAGGCCCAGCGGGGAAAATTCCAGAGGGGGAGGGATAGGGTAAGGAAATTATTAATGCTCATCTCTCCTCTACCCTTTGGAGTTTAAGAATATAGGAGGACCAGTGATGATACCTCTCATAATAAATTATAAAGGCTTACGTCAATATGGTTGCCTTTCCCCACGGAAAGTTGAACCTCCGAAAAAGAGGATCTCATTCCATGTGATGAATATCACACTCTCGTGGAGACGAGCAGTCTTGGAGAATGTTTGTGATAGAGAACCCTTCATGTATTACATGGGGAGAGGTTACATTTTAACATCATGTGCTGAGTACGATGGTGCTTGGTAGTTCAACATCCTGCATCTTGGACGAGGTGGGTTCACTCCATAACCCTAGGTCTTACATAACCGATACCCACCCACCATTGAGAAAGGGAAGGCCCAAACAATGTCATAATGAGGTGATGTTATAGAGTGTTCCACTGAGGAGCCCACGATTACATGGCTATGAGAAGATTCAATATCCATTACCATACCAATGTAAATAATCATAAGTCTATGCAACGCAACATGAAGCACTGCCCAAGGAACCTTGAAACCACATCATACAAACCTGGAGGGTCATATGGGAGAAGGAAGTATAACATGGGAGTTTTGAATGTTAGAATCACCCAAAGATGGTGTTTGGTAAAGATACATTGAATACATGCTCAAGAGAGCACACAAGAGGTGAAGATTGCGCACAAAAAAAGTGGTTTGCACACAATAGGCATGGAAATGGGAAATTTTGAACGTAAAAAGCTAGGTAGCGCATATAATGGAGACGTGTGCGCAATTGCAGGAGATTTGTGTGCAAGGGTTAAAGGTTTGAAAACATGTAAAAGGATTTACATGAAACTGGAAAACCAATAAATGAAGTAGGCGAGGGTCAATCCCTAGGGGTTTCGCATGAAGGAAGACCCTAGGGAGACCTATCGTGGAAAACCCATAACAGAAAGTTTACTTTATCGTGTGGAAGAGGTGTATTGAATGCAGGGGAGATGGTTCAATCTCTTCAGCCTCAGAAGTGAGGGGGTTCCCTTATATTTATACGTGATCAGGGGCAGTGGTCGTATGCAGAATTTGGCTTGTGCAGAAAATGTTTCCCAAGCATCATCTGTGTTTGACTTTCTATTCTCACATAAAAAATTCATCTATGTAGTGATAATTTTGCACGTAAAGAAGTGGTGTTACACATACCACTTTGATTTTTTGTGCAGCCTTTCGCCCCATCCCATAATTATTTGTTGAGTCGAAATATGCCTTCCTTTTTTTCAAAACTGTCATCCTTAGGTTGTGGGTGGATTTTGGTGTCTATAAATGCCCCGCACAGAATCAGATCCTTGAGGGGGCATATATATTAGATTCAAAGGGAAACATTTGGATGCCTACCCCCTTTGATGTAGTGCATAGAAAATGGAACATTTGGCACATAATATTTTTTGTGTGCATGGAAACCCCAATTTTCATTAATAAAAAACCCTCAGGGGTCCCATGGTCCATATAATATGTCTCACATGATAAGCTTCGAAGCTCTCATGTGCGTAAAGCTCACCTACCTTTGCAAAAAATATGATCTGGTTTACACAGAATTACACAAAATTGGTCAACATGTATCTTGAAACATCCATTTTTCACGCCAGTCCCTTAGTGTTTCACACAACCATATAATTCTGTGCACATAACACTGGTCCTTTTGCATGGGATCCTAGTTTTTTATAGGTATCACCAAAAAATGGCTTCTAACTAGATTAATGCTGGGAGGGAATCTATGTATTCTTCTCGGAGGGATAAGATGGTTGTGAACTCTATGTTATATGGTTCCTAGAATGTTTTATATAATAACCAAACTATCAACGATATTCAGACCCAAGCCCAGAAGGATTATGTGCTTTCTGATAACCTGCCGATATGGGATTATGATATTTTAGAAAAGATACATGTTCTATGATTTGATGTTGATTCATCGCAGTCATGGGTGACATGGGAGTATGATCTTCCATGATACAACATTTCAAACAATGGCCATACCTCAAGATAAACCAAGCACATGGCCATCTTTGTTCTAAATACAAGGACCAAGACCATCTCGGGAGGTGAGGCAGTTGATGTGGATTCTCTGGCCCATTATGAAAGTACCATCTGATAGATAATTGTCAAAGAGGCCAAGGGTTGTTTAAAAGATTGATACATAAGGTTCAGATGGAATTTTACAAGAAAGTGGGCCTTGGAATATTGGGTTTTCGAATTATGTGATCAGTCCAGAGAATAATTATGGCACATTGGGCTATTCGAGGTGATTTGGACGTCACATTTACATTTCAAGTGCCATCAAGAACTTGGGCCAATGTTATTTTACTGGTGGTCCCCTGATACTAATACCTTTTATCTCCATCATTGGGAGGATGGAATCATTATTTGGGATGTTCCTTGCATAGGGGGTTTCCCTCTAGAAGAGCACCAGTACGAAAAGTTTCTTTGGACATAAAATATCTTAGGGGAAATATCATAGACTCCCATTCTAAAATGGCATCAATTAGAACTGGAAAAGGAGATTCTTTGGGTCAAGTACATTCGGAAGGACATCATCTATTCAAAGTGGTTCAACCTATTTATGCAGAAAGAACCAATAGTAGAGATGTCAGGGAAAGTAAAGTGTTGTCCAACCCTGGAACAAGAGATCATGAGTGGGTCATATTTGAGGATCTTGGAGATGGGGGATCATCAATCATGTGGATTTTGTGTGGATGAAAGTAGATACCCCAATGTCTAGTCTGTCAAATTTCTTGAAACATTTTTGAGTGTGTGGCTGCGACTGGTAAGTGATAATAAGATGGTAGTCCGGACAACCACATTATTGATGGTTTAAATAATGGAAGCCAATAAGAGGTTTAACATGGGGGTCCTTGTGTTGGCCCGACTATACGCCATTCTGGGGCATATTTCAAGAGGAGGCTCATTGAGGAGGTTATGTGTCCCTTTCAAAATCCTTCATGGTTGGATTCCAAGTCACTGTGGTAGGTACACTTTTCTGAGTGCCATTCATACCGCAGGTAACGGTCTGTGACCTTCTTTGTTAAATATTTCTGGGACAATTCATCTGATGCCAAATGATTAAGGGATAAGGATCATGATCAGTAATTAGAACAATTTGACCTTTTTCCTATTCCCCACCCCTTCCGTCTAGATGATATATGATGGGAAAGATTTATAGACGAAAATAAAATAATTTCCAAGGATCAGAGATAGGGTTCTTGTGGTCTGGGTTGTTCGGAATACCTTTTGTGAGCCCTATGCTCTATCAAGGTTTTCTAGGCAGTTTAGATACATCCAAAGGATTCCGAATCAGGTGTATACAGAATTATAGTGTGAGAAACGTGATTTCCTTCTTCATCAAATGTGGATGTTGTTTTCCACTTCTGATTTAGTAGATGTAATTACCTTTCCCCCCACTAGGGTCGATGTTGTCTTCTCAAACAATTATGCAGTACATTGGGTGGTAGCATATCTTGAGGGGGCTCTATGAAAGTGAGTTTGGTAGATCATGGTCGCTAGTGTGGAACCTGGGTAGTGATAGTATAGACAAGGCGCTGCTGGGGATGAGAGGCCAGAAAATAAATGAGGAAGCTGGGTCTGTATATGCCAGAACATCAGTTGTGGGAACGTCACATGGTTTGGCTATTCCCTCATCATTTGACGAGAGAGGTAATCATGAAAAATATTGTGGATCGATCTAGGAGATAAATGGGAAGTAGATAAGGTATCTTCATCAACCTTATAAGGACGCAATATTCCATACGATGTGGCCTTCCTTGTTAACCCTACGACAGTCAATGAGCACTGAATCCCTTTTGAATACGAGATTGGATCTAGCCGCCAGGAATTTGATCAATTTAGATTGATGAAAGAGAGAACATTCATCATCTACATGCATATTTTATTACCATGGAAATATATTCATGGCAGTAGAGTCAATGTGGGGAAGCACCACTTCAGGTACAAGTGATGCTCGAGCAAGAGCATGACCCATAAAGAATGTAGTCTGAAGTTGATGATAGTGATGAGGTGATAGAGGAAAATGGTTCAGAAGAAGAAGAAGAAAAAAATTGGAAGAAGATATAAGGAATGCTTAAGAAGATCTTGGAGGTCAAGGGTCTCAGGGGACAGCCTGCTAAGGGAGTCCTTGGGAGAGCGATGAGATTATTTCCTCTAACATGGAAATAAATGAGAAACTAGAGTTATGACTCAATTTTTACACTAGAGTTTCCTCTATTTCATCATTAATCATCACCAATTGAAAATTTACCATGTTTAGGCACATATTAGAGATTATGGTCAAGATTCTTCATCTGAGGGTAGTGAAGGTGCACCGATAGAACATGGTGGGGAGTCCACACCCATTATTGAGTTGACGAGTGCAGATGGATCTCCTACAGTGACAACTCCTACAACGACTAAAATTCTAGAGGTCGATGCATTGAGATCTTGTATGATTTATTACTCAGATACATGTATTCGTTATCAGAGTTCTTTGGTAATCAGGGCATCAAATTTTTGTGAAAAAATATGTTATTGGGGGCTCGATAGGCCTCTGAATCCAAACCCTACATAGATATTATGATGAAGAGTGCACTTACCCACTCAGAACCCACTTCTCAATCCAAGATGGCCCTCGCACCTAGTGTGAAAAGGGTTGTGGACACCAGAAATATCCCTAACAGGGTGAGTTATGATGTCGGAAGGGGGTAAGTTTCTAAAACAGAGACAAGAGAAGAAGGTCGCCCACATATTGAAGGGCCTTACCCATTGTGAGGAATGCTAGATGAAGACATTTCAGCTGATCTTATATATTATTTCTCCAAATATCATCCAACCTAACCTGAGGATTTGGATTATTCTAACCCTGAAATAGTTGAGGAGTTCTGTATGATGCAACGCAAGTGGTGGAAGTTCATAAAGTGCTTCCTAAAGTATCCAATACATGACTGAGTGCCCCTAATAGGATCAATGCGCACCTGGTTGTGCCTTATCTTGGTCAGAGTAGTGGATCCTCACCATCTCAACATGATGATACATGATTACATGGTAGACAGGATACAGGAGATTAGTCAATGTCATTCTATTGAGTAATACTAGAATAAATCATTGAACATAAAGAATTTACTTGAGGTTGAGTGAGACATTTATCCCTTGAAGAGAAAGCCAATGAGGGAGCCACATTAATTACAAATCAATATGAGGTCATCATATAGTTGATGGATCAGCTGGCCGTATCCCAGGAGCAAGAAACATAGGAAAACTATCAAATAAATAGCCTTCATGTTGAGCGGGAGAGAATGCAGATAAGATCTAATAAACTCTGCTCTACAGTTGGAAATGAGGAGAGTGAGATCAAGGAGTGGGAAGCAGTTTTGGAGGCTATAATCCAGAAGGTGGTAGCACTCGAGTGATCCATTAGAGGTGTTGATCCATAAGAGACCTATATTAGCCAAACTCCTAACCCTATCCTTATTTGATTCAATTTATTATAAACTACATTTGTGTATGGATCATTAACATACTTGTTTATTTCAAACAATTCTAACCACAATCATGATGTGATTAAAAATTGATCCCAAATCTCACATGGGGAACACCCGATGTGAGAAACAAGGTATGGCTGCATCATTTCTTTATTTGAATGTGGGATAACAAATCAACATCAGGAATTTGTGGTATAAGTGACCGATCCTAGAATCTAGGAAATAATAGGAAGTCTCTACTAGAGAATGATGATACCTGATAGTCGAATTTCCATTTCCCATTGTGATCTAAAACATAAGCAGGGTAACACCAGGGGCGTTAGAATCAATCCAAACATAGGGTAGCTGGATGTGTGAATCACGATACCCAAAAGTCAGAACACTACACAGTTGGAATGAAATTGGATGTTAACTATTTAACATGTTTGAAACATTGAATCCCTATTGTATTAGCCTAGAATGGGAATAACAAATGAGGGTTGGCCGTTGACCATATTCAAAACATGGGACATGTCACAAATGTTGTCTGAGGTCTTCAAGGGTGTTGGAACCATACAGTTGGTGATCCGATGTTTTATGAGACCATTCCATAAATGGGGTCCCCTCAAACATGGAAGAGGGTGGGGGCTAAATAAAGGTGTCATGAATCCTTGAGGGTGGAGTGATGGGTTGTTCAAATGGAGTACAACACTGTTGAACTTACACCACCGTGATGAAAACACGTTAGGTGGGAAGATTAGTCTAGTCAGGGATCATACCTATTTCTAGATAGGAACTCCTTGGTGATGATGTGTAATGACTTGTATTTTTATATCATATAGATGCAGATGATTAAAGGAATATTTTAACCTTATATGAATAGTACGTTTCACAAATTTTTAATGTCATGCTGCCTAGACCAAGGCAAACAGTTTAAACTCATGTTGCACAGACTGTAGGCTCTTAGTTTAGGGTCATAGAGACTGAACCATAATCAGGGATGAGGGGCCAGAATGGTTAATAACTATGGGGCTGTGTGAAAGGTGAAAGTCATCAATGTCACTACATATCCATTAAGGATTATAATTAATCGAAATGTAATTTTTAAGAACATCGCGTTCATAGATAGACACTGGTAGGGGAAATCATATCTAGAGAGGAATTTGATGCATTCCATAGTTAACATAAGGCATCATGAACCTATTCAGGGTAGAAACATAGTTTAAGGTCATGCGTTGAGGACATGGTTACCCAGAAAGGAAACATGTGGTGTGGTTCATATACCGACTTGAATGAGGAAAAAATCCCATAAAACACAGTGTCTTACTGATTGGATTCTTTAGTCAATAGACCATAGGATAGAGGTTGCCTAATCTTGGGGCTGGATCCGTGTATTTTAATATCCATTGGTAGGATGAAGAGTTAAGAAAAAAGGGAGAATCCCAATGGAGGGAGTATACAGGGTGGAAATTATTGGACTAACCTGAATGAGGATGGTAGCAGTCCAATAACAACATGTAATCCCTAGGGAAATCTTAGGTCGAAAGACCAAAGATGATGAAATCTATGTTGGGCCCAAGAAAAAGTGTTTGAGTATTCCTACGTACTCCAATAGGATGGTAATCAAGACAAATGTAGTTCAGAAAGAACAGTTTAATATCATGCAGGATGAAAAGAATGTGTTGTTTAGTTTCACCAGTACACGTCCCACCAAAACCACAAAGCCCGTATGAGTTGTGCTCTTTATGGGAAACATAAAGTAGTGATGGGATTTTACAAGTACAGAGAGTCACATATAATGGTCAGGGGATCGCTAGGTGGTTGATTCCCCACTATTACTGACTTGCCTACGTAACGCACATAGATGCATAGAGGGGTAAACCTGAGTTTGATTGAATTCTAGTTGAGCATAATGGAGTGGAATGAGGTGAAACATGGTACATAATATCTGGATCTCAATGATGGTGGTGTGACGATAAAGGATTAGTTTTGACCATGTTCAAAACACAACATCAATTTCGTGTTAGCTAGGCATGGGGACATACAAATGAGGGTCAAATGCTGACCATGTTCGAAACATGTGACCTTCCTCAAAATGAAATTCGGGGTCTTCTAGGTAATTGTCCCAAGGTGGTAGGTAAGACAATTTGGCATGAAATTAGATTATATTGGGGGTCCCTTAAGACGTGGAAGAGGATGTTGATGCCAATAAATGGCTTATGAAGCATGGACACAAAACAAGGGAATGTCCATTTGAAAATCTCCACACTTTGGGCTCTTTGTCACATAACATTTGATTATGATAATAAGAGGTATTAGATAGAGGGCGTCGAATCCCATTACAAGGAAAAGGGTCATGTCGTCGTAAACTCTGAGCTTATTATTGTAAAGTGAACCATTAATAGGGGACCTGATTTAATTAAATTATTTTAGGGTGGTGAAGTATTAAAACCCGATGTATTTTTCCCATAGAGAGATCTTAGTTTATGTCTATAGAACTCATACTAGGATGGGTATAGAAAAAGAAGAAACATTGTGAGGTTGTCTAACAACCTAACATGAATGATAAAACCAGAGGTTCTCGCCGCACCACATGATTCCAATGGAGTTCATTCCAAGGGGGAAAAAAGAGGCAGGATTTAAGATTCCTTGGGTTGGACCTATAGAAGAAATGTCTGGGAACCCTTACTTATCCCATAAAGATGGGAATCAAGCCACATGTAGTTATCGAAAATGTCACACAGTTTGGTGTCCTATGACAAGGATGATCGGATCATAGTTTAAAGGTCTTAGATCTTAGACCATAGATAGAAAAGAGAATGGGAGACACGTTGTGTGGTAATTTCAAAACCCAACATGAATGATCATGGTTGGATTCCATATCACACCATGTGCTCCCTAAAGAGGTTTTAGGTCGAGGTACCAAAAATGAATTTTGTGTTGGGCCCGAGGTAAAGTGCTCAGGCATTCTTACATACCTCATAACGATGGTGATTGAGCTATATGTGGTTCTAAAAGTGGAATGGTAGGGTATCAATGACAGGGGATATACTATAGCATGAGTCTGACCAACACACCAAAAGAATCGGTGTTTGATAGATCTTGTTTGTTCTTTAGGATGGAAGCATTTTTTGGGAAAATACAAACCTTGGAAAAATATTCCGGGCTTCGATATAGAAATAAATCCATATACATGCCTTGTAAAATTTAATGGTGAGTAACCAACACCAAACATGATGTCCTCTCAGGTGAGGATTCCAAAATAAGATGTTGTTTTTCGTCGTGCGGCCAGAATGATACTGTCATAGTTTAGGGTCATATAATAGGACCAACCCATGATCTTTAACTTTTTACCGAAAAGACATAATAGTGTAGAGTGACGCAAGACTAGAAAATAAAATTCAACATCATATGACATGGACACACATAGAAGAGCATGGTTCTGGAAGGGAATACACATGGAGTGATAGTGAATACCTGATGTGAATGAGGTGAGGTCCAGACCAAACCTTGTGCAATTATAGGGAATAATTCTTGAGTTGAGGGGACAAAAACGGTCTCAGAATATTGGGATGGACCTATAGATGAAACGTATTGGTATTCTTATGTATCCCACGAGGGTGGAAATCCATCCATATGTACTTAAATGGGTATAGATTAACTCCATGTAGGAGAAGAGGCGGGAGAGGCTAGCTCCCAGAAGGGGAGTAAGTGGTGTGGCTATTTAAATCCTAAATTGAAGGAGGACTTAAGCCCACACAACACCACGCAATCCTATGAAAGTCAGGGTCAAAAGGCTGAATGGAAGAGGTAATTGTTGAAACCTGAGCTCGACCCAAAGACAAGATGCCCATGTGCTGCTATATATCCCATGAGGATGGGAGTCAAGGTATATGTAGTTACACAAGATGTGGTTCTTATGCCTTTTGGAAAATACATAGAAATATCCTAGTAAATGGTCCTAGAGAATAGTCCTTAGGGAAGTGAGACTCTTCCAAATTGGTGCAAACCTCGAACAAATCCCTAAGCCCATGCGATCTATGCTTGATGTGAGAAACAAGGGTTGGGAAGGTCTTTTAAACATGTTGATTACATGAAAAGGGGAAAATGATACAGAGCCCTGAATGACACCTCAAGAGGGAAGCATCCTTCTAACGCCCAAACACACACTGAGGGATAACACCAAGAGTTTCCAAATTCCACATGGACATGATGGAGTGGAAAATGTTGTAAATAATGCAACCAAAATTTAGGTCTTGATGGGGTGGAGTGATGATAGAGGATGACTATTGACCGTGATCGAAACGAAGCATCCATACCGTGTTACCTGAAATGCGAACAAAATATTTTTTTCGACCATTGACCATATTCACAACAAGGGACATGTATGAGACTTTCATCCAAAATCCTTGATGACATTGGCTAGAAATGTTAATAGAGCCCTAGTTCCTTGAAACCTTGTCATTCGGGGTCCATTTGGTTGTGAAAGATAGTGAAATCCCAAATGAGGAGAACATGAAGCATGAAAATAAGCGATAACATGTTTTTATAGAATCCAACACTCTTGGTCCTGAACTAGAGTGATCTTAGGCACATTAGTAAACTGCCAAAGAGGGCCGAGGGGCTCAACTCAATAGAGGATGGCTTGAAAATAAAATTTTAAAACTAGGGGAGGAAGAGCTCTTAAGAGGGAGAAGTATGTGGCATAGATGTTACAAACCTGATGTGAATGAGGATGTAAGACCATAACAAACCATAGACCTCCTCTTGAGGAACATAGGCCCAGGGGAAAAAAAGATTAGGAGGATTATAAGAAATATGGATAGACCTGAAGACTAAATGTTTGAGAGGTCCTATATATCCCATGAGGATGGGAATCAATCCACACGTAGTTCTAGAAAATGTTGTGCAATTTTATGTCATGCAGAAAGGACGCAGATAGGCGAAAGGTATCTCGACAAAGAATGTGTATGACATGGAGAGTAACCAGACATGAATGAGGACATTAGTCAATATCACAACATAATGTCCTAAATGGGGACATAGTCCAGGAGGACGAAGAGTCCTAGGGATCTAAGTTGGGAAGTCCCACCCAGTTCGTAGTTTAACGTCTTGCAGTGAGGACAAAAATGATCTTAGTTTAAGTACATATGGCTCAGACAATAGATACATGAAAATTTATGCAGTTATTTACTTGACAAAGCTCTTAATCCCATGTGAGCAATGATTTATGTGGGAAATAGGAAATACAATCAGGATCTCCCCAACATATAAGGCTACGATAATGAGGGAATGAGATCAGGCAGGTTCATCCCAGACCAGACTAAAACTCTTGCTCGAGGCATAAAGATGTTTCCAGTGATAGAAAGACAAAATAACTCACTACACCCAATGCATGGGACAAATAGCGGTGGCAGAAATGATGAAGGATAGTGGTTGAACACATTCAAAGCACAACATTCACACCGTATGAACTGAAATAGGAATAGAAAATGATCCTCAACCGCTGGCCATATTCATAATGCAGGACTTGTATCAAACTTTCGTCCAAAATCCTTGATGTTGTTGGCCCGAAATTGTAATAGAGACCAAGGGCCTAGCATCCATGTTTTTAGAGGATCCTTTTGGATACGAATGAAGATGGAAACCCAAATAAAGGGAATGTGTGAAGTATGAATGTCCCTACATAGTTTAACATCATACAGGATGAAGAATGTGGTGGAGATCTATATGGCGTGGGATACGCGGTGCAGTCATGATGAAGTCAACCTGAATGAAGGAAAATTACGGCACCACACCCTGTGTTTTGACCCAAGGAGATATCCTAAAGTGAGGGCTGGGCGTACGAAAGGTATGTTAGGGAATGCCTACATATCACATGAGGATTGAAATCAATCCATACAATGTTCTGAAAGGTCCATATTGTTTAACATCGTGTGGTGAGGACATGTGAAGATAGAAGAATGAGGAGGGGAATGTGGTCTAATCATCATAATCTGAGAATGAGTGGGGCCAAAGAAGCCTACACAACCCCATGTCAGATCCTCGAAGAAAACTACACCTAGGTGTTGTTAGAGAAAATAATTTGGGGGCTGGACTCTAAGATGAGGAATTCGAGCATTCCTATGTATCCCATATGGATGATAATCAATCCATACATAGTTCTTGAAGGTGCAGTTTAATGTATTGTGGGTGATGGATAAAGGGAGGTCTTAGTTTGTGGTTGTAGAGATCGGACCATCATGCAGTTTATTGTCATGCAGGACTATAAAGCAGTTTAATGTCATGAAAGACATAATAGTTTAAGGTCATGTTAGACCAAATTTACTCAGAAAATGTACAACATAAGGAATTTGGCATTGGTGGGAGGATTTATACTCTCACCGCCCATGGAAACTAGGGTGTACGTGCCATTGGGTTAATCCTTGTGAATGATGTAAGGTATTTCGCATTTGGGATCCATCTTGTATGGTTTCCTACCAGGTATCATCGGTGTTCTCAGGGCCAACACTAGGTCACCTAGAAAGAAAGAGAAAAGGAAATCCTTCTTGTATAATTCTATGGCAATCTTGTTCTGATGCCTTTCTTAATTGTAAAGGTCGCAAAGACTATTTCATCGAGTGGTTCCAATTTAGTTAGATGGATTTTAGCTACATTAGATGGTGTTTCCTAATTTTAGACATTTGTGTGTAATGAAGGATACAGAATCTCGATGGGAAGTGTGATGACCGTTCTGTACACCATGAAGTATGTGGTCACCATTGTGGAATTGCAAGTCATCATCCGATAAGGCTAGAGGGCATGGGGGAGTTTTTCCAACCAACTTTTCATGTTCTGACTAATCATTTTCAATAGGATGTCAGAGAGGGTTTTATTGAACACCTATATCTTCCCATTTTCCAACACGAGATAGTGGGAGGTATGGTTAGGATAGATGTTGTACTTGGCATACAATTTCATCAACACATCTTCTTGGATGTTGGTGCTGTTATGGGAGAGGATGGGGTGAGGGACTGAAAATTAGTAAATGATGTTAGAGCTCAAAAATTTCACAATAGAAAAGGCATTGACCTCCATGAGTAAAATTTCCCCTACCCATTTGGAAATTAAATCCATAGAAGTCAGGATGAATCTACACAAGAGAGTTGTCGCTGGTGGATATGGTCCCACAATGTTGAGTCCCCAGACTACAAAGGCCCATGAGTAATTTTTAGTGTTGAGATTCTCTGGGAGATAATTCCCCAAATTATCAAGGATTTGGAATGCATGGAACCTCTTATAAAACTCGTTATAGTAACAAATCTTAGAGGGTCAATAATACCCCATCCTCCAAATCTTGTGAGATAATTTTGGCCTAGTCTAATGAGAACCATAAGAACCAGCAAGAACCTACTGCATTACCTAAGAACTTTAACCTCCTTGAATACAATAGAGGAGGACCACATCAGAAATCCATTTTTAGATGACCCTCTCAAGACCAGGACTAGTCTGGATAGTAAACTACAATGTGAATCATCAGATTCTCTCGTGCTCAGCTCGATACTCTAAGAGACTACGGTGACATATGTACTGGATTAAGGGGGTCCTCCAGATGTGATTCACTTACAACACTACATCAAGGGGACATGGGGACCCTGAAATGGAAGCACCAGTGGTTCGGTGGATTATCTACGGGCTATCCTCATCGTACGAAGTGATGAGGGAGATGACTCTTCAGTGTGCCATGTGGAGAATTAAGTAATCGTTATTATAATCCACAAGAGATGTAGCTAGGATAGCCAAGGCATCGTCTCTAGTGTTCCGTGATCGAGGGACAATGGTAACCTCTAGATGAGAAAGGAACTGGGACATCAACTTGTGGGTGTGTTCCAACAGTGGTATGAGCTCTAGATTTTGGAGTACATAGTCCCCATTGATCAGTTTGATGACCAGGTCAGAGTCCCCATTCACATGAATGTGGGGAACATCAATATCGAGGTCACGCTCAAGCCAATAATGAAGGCATGATACTCTGCCACATTGTTGGAACATCCTTCTGAAAACAGGAATGAATATGGCAGAACTACTAGTGCTAGAGTGATGAAGATGATACCCAGGCCAACATTGTTGAGTCAGGGGTCATTGAGTCTTCTGACGGTTGGGCTTTGGAAAGCACCATCATAGTGAATTTTGCAAAACAAAATAGATTGTTCTATCAAGAGGATTTCCTTATCAAGAATATCAATGTCTAGAGATTGGTCTATGGGAGATGGATGGGTGGAAAGGAAGTATTCTAATGCATTCCCCTTAATATGCTTCTAGGGGACAATGCTAATGTCAAACTGATAGAGGATCACTACCCATCATGATAGAAAACCTGTCAACATGGGGAATTTTAGGATGTACTTTAGGGGATCCAATCTGTCCCCTTGTTGAATCTCATGGTTCTGCAACTAACCTTGTAATTTCTATAATATTAATACACATTCAAGGAATATTTTCTTGATAATAGAGTGTCTGGACTCCGTATCGAGGAGCCTACTACAGAGATAGTATAGACAATTCTTTGTTCCCTCATTGTTCTTCAAGTTGAGAAGGGCGCTGATAGATCACTCTAGAGAGGTCACATAATGGACTAGAGGCTTTCTAGAAATGGGCATCATCAATTCCGGTAGTAGTAATAGATATTTCTATATTTCCTCGAAAGATGTTTGACATTCCTCATCCAACTGATAGAATGTTCCTTTCTTCATGATCCATGAAAAGGGATTACACTTTCTTGCGAAATTCTCAATGAATCGGTATATGTAGGCCAAGTGGCCTTGAAATACTTAACTCTACTGAATGTTTCTCACATTACACATCTGACTGAATGCCTTAATCACTTTAAATTGATCTTGATGCCTCCATATCTAGAAATGAAGTGGAAAACAATTATGGAGGTAACCCTGATGGCACACTTCAATGGGTTCATCTTTATATGGAGAGAATGGAGGAAGCCGAACAATTTCTCAATGTCTCTGAGATGGTCCTAACATTAGCGAGAATTGAAAAACAATTCGTCCACCTAGAATTAAATCAATGTCCCTTGGATTGGATTAAATATGCAATGCAGGACACACATAGAGGTGGATCCCTAATTATTTAGATCGAATGGAATTACCTGGAAGTAGAATGTTCCTTTTCAGTGGCCTAAAAGTTGTAGACTCTTCATCCTAGGGGTTCCATTTGAGTTTGGTTATACCAGTAATACCCATCCATGATAGAAAGAGTCAGGAACTCAGTTGAGGTATCAATTAATAGTTCTGTTAGAGATAGGGGATAATCATCTTCTCAAAAGTGATAGTTAGGATCCCTAAAGATGATGTCGACCCTGATCTATCTGTTTTTCTTCCTCACGGGAACAATGTTAGCTATCCACCTAGGGTACTAGACCTCCTTGAAAAAATTGGATCTGATGAGCATATCAACCTCAGCCTCAACCATTTCACCATGAGAATGGTGCATCTTTTTTAGATGTTTTATTAACCCAAAATGATTATTTTATGAGAATAAGGTGGTGGAAGATGACCTGATGATCATGTCATAGCATCTATTCATAAATCAAAAACAATACATCATGGTGTTCCTTTAGGATTTCCACGAATTTATATTTATTTTCAACAGGAATATCAGCACTGATCAATGAGGGTTTTAGATCTGTCTCATTAATGAGGTCACATGTAGAAATTCATCAACTATTGCAGTGAAACCCACTTTTAATGTGGGATGATCTTATTCTAAATCCTATCTGTCACTAATGGATGAGGGATCCTTAGTGGGAGGTGATTCCTCTAAATTGAAAAATCATGATGGGACACTGGTTCCAGCCTGAGCGGCAATAGACACTTCATCAGGGGACTCCTACATTTTCAAAACCATAACAATGAATGTTGTCGACCAGATCCCACCTGGTCATTGACCTAAGGGACCACACGTGATGATATCATAACAATAGAGGCACGTCATCTTCATCCATGTATCCCAACATAGTGGAACAAGCATGTATGGTGCATCACCTTTTCCAGGGGGCAGACATCCCAATACCTTATTGGATTAGAGGGCTTTGGGATCACCTGAAATTGAATCATGTAGGAATATGAGATGATATTTTGACATCCCTTTGAATTGGGAATGTTCTTCCCCCTTATTCCAGAAACAACAAAAACTTTCCCCAGATCTGGGGTCATAGATTCTAATCAGTGGATAAGAAAAAATATAAGCATCATTCAGGTCTGTTCATGGGTCGGTCCGAGCTGTAGCGTGTTCATCCTCATTATCCTGGATCTTCTTGTCCTTGATCTTGCAATAGTTGTTGACTAGGTAGCGGGCTTCCCAAGAGGCAAAGGTAGGTGTGTCACCTTGGAGAATTCCCACTCAATCATTAATGGAGTACATATGGCCCTAGTGATACTATGAAGGGACTATCGCATGTAGGTGAAGCAATGGTCGTCCCATCAATGCATTGTATGAGGTGTCATGGGAGACAACCATGAACTCGGTACTGGATACTAGACCATCGAATTAGGTCTTTAGGTAGATCTTTCCACCCGATGTTGGTTTCATCCTATCATAACTTTTGATTTTTATGTGAGAGGGGCTCAGATTATCCATGGAAAACCCCATTTTTTGATGTGTGTGGGTCAGGATTAGAATGATCCCATATCATGTGACAACAAGACATCGACGAATCTACATTCCATAGAAGTGGCCGGTGATGTATAGGGGGAGAATGTACCCTTTTATGGGAGAGGCTTCATCTTCTCTAGAGAAAGAGATAATGTCATGGAATTAAGTGTGATCGACCACCTCAACATGAAAGGATTCAACTGATACTACCTTCACCTCATACTAGAGGGGGCTTCTTAAAGCATCAATGAGGTATTCATGCATATCTGCTGACATGTGACGGTCTTCAATGATATAGAGCCTCACAAGACTATTATAAATATTATTAAGGTTATCATACATCTGTTCCAAGTGTAATCTTCTTCTTACAAGAGGTCTCTCTATGGAAGGGGGTATGCCAGACCCTTCCCACTAAACTGGTGGCTAACTAGTGCTGGGAATATCCCAATACTCTTTAGTTTATACTCAGGGAGTGACAACCGGATGTGGGATAGATGACTAAAGATAGTATGTAACAGTTTTTGTATGATCACAACACAGTCAGGGTGTCCTTTCCTAATAATGTAACACATACAGCGGCCAAGGTGGACCTGATTACACCAGATGAGAAGGTGGAGCGTGTTGCGCTATGTACTGGGCCTATTTTTTTGTTTCAGTGGCATACAAAACTTAGCTAGAAGCACTAATTGAGGAATTTATATGACCCATATATCCATGGATTTGACGACGCTAGCGATGGATGGGAACATTGGGATGATCTGTCAGGTGCTCATCACCATCAGAAATCATATAAGGGTTCACCAGCTTCATGGTGTTAACCGAAGCGTACCCTTGGTCGTCACTTGAATAATCCTCTTCCACTGGAGGGATTCTGGGGGTGAATCACCATCTCTGTGGGCATGAATTCATTGAGAGTATGGTATTATGAAGATATTGGTGGGTGACTTTGTTTTTACTTGCACCATCAATGATTTCTCTTCTAAAAAAATGGATACTGAGACATCGGCATAGAATATATGGCTATAAATGATTTGTAATATTCTGAGGGCTTAGGTTGATTCAGACATGTATGGTTAATAAAATGGGCATGGGTGACTGCCATATGAGCTATCCAATTGCAACCTGTGGTTAGTTTCATGATGCCACTCTCTATCGCCGTCACCACCGATGTATGGATTCACGAATACACACACAACCTATGCTGGAGTGAGTCCTAACCTGACTATGGTGTTATCAAATTCGTCTTGAAGCAATTCTTTAACCACATATAATTCTTTGAGGTTGTTCCCCAGGATTCATTGATTGGGGCGGTAATAGGGGCGATCAGTGAGATCCACCTCTTCGGGCCTCCTGCATTTGGGAAACTGTATAATTCCCTGTTCTAAGGAACTTCATAAATAACTGGTGACCTGAGCCTCATTGAAGGATTAGGTATGGTCTCTCCTATCTAGGAAGGGGGATCTGGGAGTCTGGCTCTGATGACGGGCTGGAGAAGCCTATCAAGGAGGTTGAACCTAGTTATCCCGCATAGGTGGTGGTGGCGCGTTATGTGGGGGTGCTTCCGGATTCATAGGCGGGTGCTTCTGGTCCAGAGGCTATGCTTGAGGAGGTGGGGCTATACGAGGTCGTGGAGGTGGCTCCACTAGTAACAACCCCAACTTCCTGGGGGCCTCTGTTTGGGCCACCGTTGTGGGTTCTTCCTTAGCTTCTATTCTAGTGAGAATTATAAGAGGGAATAGACGTGCCTACTTTTCATTATTTAAGGCTTCCTCTAGATGTTATACCTTATTAGTTAAGTCTTGTAATCCCCCGAATTAATTATGAGTAATGAGAGAGGGGACCAATTCGGTCTTGACATTCCCAACACATAATGTATTCTCTTGTTCTTAAGTCAGTGTCATATTCAGGGAGTAGGTGAGACCATTCCACCAGGCGATAAAGACCGTGACACACTCATAAGGCCTTCGTTATCACTGGAAGTGGTATGCGATACTCATCATCCAGTTGGTTGAGATGAAATCGTAAAGGATCTATCTACACAAATATTCACATCTAGTGAGCAACCAAATGGTTATCTAGCTATAAAAGGAAAAATATTTCCCTTACAGGGTTAGTAAGAAACACAAATGTTGGCATCCTGTTGAGGTGTTGGGGTTCCCAAAAAGGGTCCACAACTTTAAATGAAATGGGAAGATGCTGCAATGGGTCACCCATCCCATTGAAGGTGGAAAAGTCGGGGTTCTCAATACTTGTGGGTTTCGGCATATCATTGACCCATACTGGATATGGATTACCATTAGGAGGTATTTCCACCTATCGTGTTTCAATTCCTCAAGATGAGCAACGAGTGATGCCATCAGATCCTCAGGTATGTATTCCGGTCTTGACGACAGATCTTGACCATCAGTTCATTGGTAGTTTAATCAACATGATAAGAAGGCCCAATGGCTCATTGAGTGGCTAGTGGGATGACCTACCGAGCGGTAGGGGAATCTAAGATGGGTCCAGGGGATTATCACACATCTCAAGTGGATTTGGGGACACATACCTCACCATATTTCCATAAGCTCTAGCTTCTACCTAGTCTATGTGGGATGGATGGTAAGGGTCTCCCAGGGGAAACACACCAAGGGAAAGTTGTACCTACCCCTGCTGCCCTGGTCGAGGATCACCGTAGTCTGGTCTCCGCTCTGTGGCACCTTTAGTAAAGAGGTCATCGACCATATTTATGTGCTTCAAAATCTTTTGACGCAACACGTCCTTTTCGGGATCATCCTCTATTTTCTGCACTGATCCAGATGGGTCAGATGATTTAACGGGCCCAAGATGCTCTTTTCCCTTATTAGGATTCTGGCTTGGGACTAATGATTCAGTGGGAATGGGAAAGCCCAAGATATTTTTCTACTAGTGAGTAACCCATGCCAGTAGATCGAATAGGTTTGTCACTCCCCCATGGGGTATGCTACCTTAATGGATTTTGGTCTTAGTCTCTTCCTCTATTAGACTTTCCATGTTAACCACGATTCCTCTTGGTGGAATATCCTCAATGTCACCTCAAAAGTCAGGATGGTGCTGGATAGAACTAAAATGAAGTACAGTAAACTTCCCCAACCACAGAACTGAATGTGGGGGGATCCCTCCTTTATAATTCATCGGTTTACATTAATTATTTGAACGTGTGGTTGTTGGAAGGCCCGATGGAGACCGGGGGACTTGGGGCATTGGGCCATAGGGAGTGCAACCAAGTCAACCATACGACATTTCATGTCAATATCATCAAAGTGTGACAAACTCTTGGGGTATTCCACTCACTAATAATGGAGATAGAAGTGTGTCTCCTAAAAGGGTTGGCAGAAACATACGACTTCCTCCTGGGTGAGAGATTCTGGTGCACTGATGTTTGTTGTTTCAATCAGCCAACACATATCTAGGAAATGGTTTTCTATGAGAATGTCCCAAAATCTACTTGGGTCAGATATAAGATTTGGACCTTGGTTTCCCCACTTGTCAACAGGGGGTGGCTACGGTACATGTAACAACATTGAAACAGACTGCTGAGATGGTCGACCGTCCAATAGAGAATATGTTGAACCTGCTGAAAATTTTCCACATCTCGGGCTTTCCTATGCTGAATGAAATGACTGAGCCAGCACATCTTGGTTAGACAGACCAGTGAAAATGGATTCTTGTGCAAGGGTTATGGTTACATGTGGTTCTCCATGTTGTTGTTCTTCCTCTACTGGTTCCCAAAATAACTCTCCACTATCACTTGTCAAGGTAGATAATGACCCTATCGACGATTGGGAGGGTTTCATGTTCAAGCCCTAGGAAGGATCCAAATATTCTTCCTCTTTGATATATCAATAGTGGGAAGGGGAAATCCCATGTAATTCACATTCGGGAAAGATGAGGCAGATGCACATTGTTCCTTCCCTGATCCTCAATAGAGAGGATCTAGGTGAGGGTTCCATTGCCGAATCGCATTTCACCTTGGAATCAGAGAAGTAAACGATCTTAATTTCATTTTAAATTTTCTAGGTGTTCTTTTTTTGGTGTTGGTGACCTACCCTCCTTTCCTAGTATGGATCTTTGGGATAGAGTATGTTTTTGGATCGGGGAGGGCCTTTGGAAAAACTGATGTAGGGGAGGAATGGACTTCCACCTAGATGAGTTGCGGTGCAAGGATCACCTGGAACAATGTCAAAGGGAGTACAGAAAGGACCTTTTATCCTCTAGATAATGTGCGGAAGGAGTCTCCGTGGGAAGTGCTAGAGCATGTTGGACCTCCGTTGGAGTCAGTAGGTGCATGTGTAGGGCCTCCCTGATTATTTTCATTGGCAGCGTCAGTATGAGGAGGGTGATGTTATTAATAGATTAATGACTTATTATATACTCTATTTACTGATTTTATATGAAATGTTTATAATTTTTTTGAAATAATAATGTTTTAATAATAAGTATAATTTTTGAGCATTTTTAGAAGTAGTCTAATTGAGTCTGTTTACAATTTTACATATAGCTCTCACCTAACTAATCCAAATTGTGTGGTTCTTATTTTTTGGATTCCTTATTAAATTTCCCACATATCATTAGAATAATCATTGTCCCATTCTTCCATTTTAATGGTCATATGGACCACACAAGAAGACCCGCAGAATCTCTGAAGAAACTAGCCCATCCATAAAGATTTAATTTCTAACCTCCATCAGAAAGTCTAAATTACTTTATTATCCTCAAATGATTGAAGGTAAATGTAAGGAGTCTTGGATAAAACTTTCAAGGCCCAACTCTAAATAAAAGGGGCACAATTAATTGATTTAATCTCAGCCCACCATTCTGGCTGGGAAATAAAATCATTATAGTATTCACAATATATCGCATGATGTAATCATCCAATCGTGCTAAGATTTTGCAGTGTGAAAGAAAATATAAAGACATCAGAATTTTTTGTATCTTATTTTAAATTTTCATTCCCTCATAAATATGTGTTTCCATTTCCTTTCATGTCTCATTTCAAAAAAATTGCATGCATTTCTTTTTCCATGTTTGTGTTTTACCCCTCTTCTTCCCTCTCTTGGATATTATATTCCTACCATACCATAGCCACAAAAAACCCCTTCAAATGACCTCTTGATTCTTGTGCACTTTGGATAGGGAGTTGAAGGTGAGATCTCTTTCGTACTCTTTGATTATCACTTTTGGTTGGTGAATGAGTGAAGCTCCATAAATTAATTTTATCATCTTGAGAGGAGTATGTTTCGTGTGCCACCATTTTCCATTTCTAAATTTGAGCATGAAAAAAATGAATTGTTTTTTTAACATTGTTTCTGTAAAAACATGGGGTGGAATTCAATATGGATGAGTGATGTTGTCTAAACCTCTCTAATTGGAGAAAACAAAATTTTAATATTTGATGGAGATTGAAAATGATTTTTGTCATGTTTTTATATTTATTGCACATGAGGACACACACAACACTAAGTGTGGGGGTGTTGATCTTATTAATATTTTAATGACATATTATATATTTTTTTAATGATTTTATATGATATGTGCATAATATGTGTGAAATATTAATTTTTTAAGACTAAGTTTAATTTTTGAGCATTTTTAGAAGTAGTCCAATTGAGTCAGTTTACTGTTTTCCTTATAAATATCCCCCTACTGATTCGAATTTTGTGGTTTTTGTTTTTAAGGATTCATTATTCAGTATAAAACATTCCATTATAAGGGATCATGGGCCAATGTTTCCATTTAAGGCCCATATGGACCACACAAGAGGGCCTACAGAATCTGTGAAGAAACTGGAATAGCCATGAATATTGAATTACAAGGATCAATATAGAAGTGAAATTTATTTCATTCTCCTAAAAGGTTCGGGGGAAATGTAAGGATTCTTGGGTAAAAATTTTAAGGCCCAAATCCAAATACAGGGGGCCCAACTGATTCATTTAAACTCAGACCACCATTCTGGATGGGAAATAAAATCAGTACAGTATTCATGACATATATCATGATGTAATCATCCAATAAATCTCATATTTTGCAGTGTGAATGAGGTGATATAATAGGAACACTTTTTTGAACAATGTATTCAGATTTTAAAGTATCCTCTTGTTGATAAACCCATTCACATTTCATCTTACTAAAAAGTATGGAGTGAAATGGACAGATTTATATTGTTTAACTAACCGGCAATAACATTGGATCTATAAGTGAAATGGCCTCCAAATTATTAGAGTAGATAGATGATATATTTATCTACCACTTGTAAGAATATAATATCTTGAGATTTGGCTGTCTGAATTATAAAAATGGCGATGAAAGTGGATGCATAGATTGGGAATGAAAACAATCCACTTCCATGGTCTATAAATACATCTCCTTCCTCTTCTTCAAGGGGGTTGGAATTTCAGAAGATAAGAGAACATATTTTCATAACAAAAGCTTTTCCAAAGGATTTTGAGGACCTTTTATACTCATGATTTCACTTGAGAGACCTTTCCTCTTCTCTTTGATTTCATTTACTTTTTTGGTCTTTTTTGTTGTAATCTTGTAAGTATTTGTTTTTGTATTTCTGTTTTAATGCATGTTTCATCTTCAATATCTCTTTTTCTCATCCACCTTATGTATTATAATACTAATTTTCTTGTAATATTGTAAATCAAGTTAAAATACCTTCCCTTATTTTTCGTCCTCATTCAATTGAAAGTCTATTTTTAATTTTAATTATAGTTTGTGTGTGTGTTCGACGCACCACTCTTTTTCTTATCCCTTTTTTATTCTCTTAATAATTTATCATCATAATCATTATAATCATTTTATTAATCATTTCAGTGGATGATTAAATCTACCATTGTGGTGAGTTATAATTTGGGGTTGTTAAGTGATTGAGATCATTATCTCGATGGATATTCTTTAAATTAACATTGTGCGTGTTAAACATAGAATGTCATGGATTAATGAAATAATTTTTTTAACATGTGGTTTCCATGGATTATTGGAACCATAAATAAATGACAAAAAACAATATATAATTGATATTATAACCCTATTTTATGTTATGTCTTGTATTAAAGCCTTAACACTTAAAAATTACAATCAACTTATATTGTGAAGTGAGTGTTAATTTAAATGCAATATAAAGCAAAGCTTAAGGATATCACAAGATTAAATCCATAATGATTTACAAGTGGTGTTCTCTACCATGAAACCTCAAAGGGTTTCTGAAGAACAAATCAACTCCGATCATTCCATTTCTCCCTACATTCCTCCTGGTTCCATAACCACATGGAATGACATGAAACGACTCTTCTTAGAGAAATTATTTCATGCTTCTTGTAATGCTTTTATCTGAAAGGACATAAGACGTATCCATTAGTTACCAAGTGAATCACTCCATGAATACTAGGAGAGGTTCAAAGATATTGTTGCAACCTTCCCACATCACCAAATCCTCGACCAAATCTTGATCCAATACTTCTATGAGGGGTTATTGTCTATGGAGAGAACTCTCATTGATGCCGCAATTGGCGGTGCTCTTATTGATAAATATCCCACAACTACAAGAGATCTTATAATTAACATGGCTGAAAACACACTACAATTCCATACTCGTGCACATGCTCAAGTCAAACAAGCCCAAGTTAATCAATCAATTGAGTCGAACAAGATGACAGAGTGGATGAGTGAACTTACAGGTCTCGTGTGAAAACTAGATATGTATACCAAAGAGCCAACCACATCTTCTTCATAATCATTGTTTCATGGACCTGTCCAAATATATGGAATTTGAAACTCACCAACTCATCCAATACACCTATCCACAACTTCGAGATGAACCATATGATTCATCCAGACCAAATGGATCTCAATGCATCATATGCTCAGTAGAACCCCAACCTTCATCAATCAGGTGAGTTTGTTAGAAACTTCCACCAATCACACTCTGAGCCCTTCTCTTCTTCCTATAACCACAACCTATGATATAGTAATCTCATCTCTCATCCCCCTCAATTACCTCCTTAAATATCAAACCAGTTTCAATATGGTCAATGTGTTGGTAACTTCTAACAACCTTACCCTTTTGTTTCTAAACCTCAAAGGATCAATCCTCCTATTCCTCCTCTAGGACTCAGCTATCCTAGTGAGCCTTCCAAATTCCCAACCCAATACAATCACATTCCCAAGAACCATAATCAAGGCACTACAAATCTGGGACAAGCCACTTCTTCCAAGAAACCATGGGAAAGTTCAATTGAAGGACTTGCCTCATTCATCCGTTCCAACCTTAAAAACATTGAAAGCCAAATTGGCCAACTTTCATACCACCTAAGCCAACAACAACAATCAAATTCATCCCAATTTCTAGCTCAACCATTACCCAACCCCAAGGGTAATGTAAGTGGAATTACACTTAGATCCGGAAATCAAATTGCTACACCTCAGGATAAGTCCTCCAACCATTCTTTGAATGTTGACCTAGAAAATAAAAAGAAATAAACATTAAAATGAATTCGAATCCATTCCATCACCTCCTTCTATTTCACTTAGGAACCCAATTATTTTTCCTCTAGCCATTTCTAATCCAAATAAGTCCATTGAACCCAATCTTTAGATGCTCGACATGTTTAGACGTGTTAATGTCATCATTCCCCTCTTAAATGCTGATGAAGCTCACATTTTCATATATTTTATATTGTAAATCATTGTTTATAATCTCACAAATTTGTTATTGGATGGATAATTGTCATGTTTTTAGGTTTTATTGTCATTTTGACCCAAATGTGAAAAACAACTAATTCAGGATTTTAGACAGCTTTTTACGTCAAGGGTATTTTGGTAATTTAGCATTAAATATATGTCCAAATTTTATGATTAATTTTTTTAGAATAACTATTTAATTTTCTAAATATATGTCTTCTGGAGGAGGGGCTGAATCGATCATCTAGTAGTCGTAAGAATTCAATGAAGGTGAAATGTTTTTGGGCGGACAGAATGGGACCCACCAAAGTAACGGAGCATAACTCGGAGCACACACCTCCAAATGAATTGATTCAAGATGGAAAAGAAAGAGGATTAACAAAGGCGTTTCCAGGATGAATGTAACGTCAAAATACCCTCATTAAGGCATTATGGAAATGCTCACAATATGTGGAAGACGAAACGTCTCACCTGTAAGAAACGGTTCAATTGAGTAACAAATTCATATAATCTAGAACTGGCATCCAAAATGGGGCATCGTTTGTGGAGAAACGCGAAATTACATGTGGAACAACTATTGTGAAGGAAGAAACATGTAAATAATCGTTTTTGAGGGCAATAATGTCATAGGAATGTGAAGAATTGAAAATTCAGAGAGTCAAATGGCAGATTAAATGTCTTGGATGGAATCAGTCATAACTCCTACATCTGATGGCCAATAAAGATGAAATTTTGGGAGAAAAAGGAGGAGATATTATGGCACAACATTTATGAAGACACAAATTAGAAATTAGGTTATTTAGTTGAATATTAATGCAGAAACCTTCGGATTAAATGTTTCGGGTGTGAATTCTTCACCTCTTCTCCCTATAAATATGTATCTTCACCCCTTCTCAAAGTATTGGCACTTATGTGTGGCCATTTTTTGTATTGTTTTGTAGTTTATTTCCATTGTAATAGTATAATACATTTCTAAAATATTTTTATCTTCTTCATCTCATTCTCATTTTTTTATCTTTTGTTCTTCCACCCCCTTCTTCTCCACCGTGATCTCTTCTACTTGTGATCATGAGTAGCTAATCCGTGGAACTTCCTGGGGGATCAATCCAGGTTTGAACCCCAGTCTTTTAACATTAATATTAATTGTTTCTTATTTAATTAGATTTAGGTTTAGGGGGATCTTATTGGGAAAGGCACATTTGTGTCTCCACTTGCCACCTGAGACTCAACTTTCTCTTTTATAATATTTTCCCTCGATCGAGGAGGTGGATGTGCAGTCTCTCGACGATCGTTGAGAGCACTACATATTCACAACCAAATATAAAATAGGATATTCAGACATACGATGGAGTGTGTTTATTAATTTAATTTGAAACTAATAATGAGACGATGAAGGTTTAATCTGGGAGATTCTATCGTGAATATCTCCTTTCTTTCTAACATCATTTTGTTTGCATTCATTCAGTTTGCACTGCATTGTATGTTTAATTTTATTATTTAATTTTAAATTATAAATATTCATTTATTAAAATTCTATTATATATTTATATAAGTGAATTAGAAGTAGTGAGTGATTGACCATGACAGCTCCTCAAGAGAACGACCTAGGTCAGCCCCTGTGTTGCACTTAGCTATAAATATTTTTTGAGAGCGTGCATGACAACACTTCATCAAATTGGAACCATTGCTGGGGAGCCAAGTGGTTTTCACTCACTATTTTTATTCAATTTTTATAAATTATTTTCCTTTCATTTAAAAAAATAAAAAAAATAAAAAATTTCAAAAACAAAAAAAAATCTTCTTCATTCATGATGTATTCAAATTATGATTATTATGCATGGACTGACCAATCTCAAGTGCAAGAAAATGTTTACAGTGAACTTGATGCTCAGTTTCATAGGATTAGAGATAAAGTGCAAAACCTGGAGAGCCAAATAGAATTTATTGCAGAATATGTATGCACATCCCAGGAGAAACCCGAACCTGTGCCGGAACCTGAGCTGAAACCTGAACCAGAACGAGTGGTGGAAGAGATTTCACCAATCACATTTTATGTTAAAGAACCTGAGGAGGGTGAGAAAGAACTTCTAAAGGAACTTATCACATCATCCTGAACTCAACCATTGCTCAAGGCAGTCCCAGAAGTACACATTCCAACTGATGCACTGATGGGAGGTCAACATTTTTTTGAAAAATCTTGGAATAACTTTCTCTAAGATAACTTGAAACATGATCTTCCTATTCTTGATATTGACAAATCAGTACCTTTTGACCTCACTCTTGCTTTGGAAGATGAAGAAGAAGATGCACCTGCTGAGATGGATTTTCCAATGGTCTTGTCTAATGAAATCAATTTCCAAGCTGACATACTTGAAAGGGAAGATTTCTTTATTGATTCATCATGTTTTAATTTTATTCAAAATGAATTGTTTTATGACTTCTCCTTTCCTGATATTTAGTTACAACACAAATGTATCGGGCCTTGGATTTTGATGATGATACCACCAAAGTGGTGGTAATCGAGAAAGAAGAGTCGAAGAAGCTGGTGGTGGTGCGACTACCACCTCAACGAACATTTACATACCATATGGAGGAGGACACCGCCAAAGTTAATAGGGACCATCCTTATCTTTTATTCCCTCCCACTTCGAACCTCAAATTTCTTCTTTATTCTTTCTCGGTGGTTTAGAACATTCTTATCTTATTTGGGGTTCTCTACTTTCAGTTTTTAATCATGGACATCGGGAAAACTCACATGTGGTGGTTCGTCTCAAATAAACCACACCCACCTTCTGATTGGGGATAATCTACTGAAACTGCCTGACTAGGGGCAGTAAAAACCTAGCACCCGTTTGGGGGTCTAAACTAAGCATTATCTCTATTCTTTTCCCCTTCTCATTATTTTTATTTATTTTTCATTTGAATTTTAATTACTTTCTTGTAGTTTTAATGTAGCTTCTTCTAGGATCTTAACTCATGGCATCCACCTCTAAAATAATGTCAGTTTGTATCTTTCCTGTCCTTTTATTTTCTACCTTTATATTTATATTTTGTTGAGTTGAAATAAGGGGTAGTTAAATATAAGTGTGGGGGAGTTTCAACCTGCTTAGTTCTTCTTGTGTGCTTTTCATTTTTTTTATATTTTTAGGATTTTTGAGCTTTAATGAATATTCTTATCACTTTTCAAACATCAATTTATTTTGAAAGAGTTGAAATGATTTTTGAAATAATGGATTTTAAAGGATTGTTGATGTGAAAACATTTTTCTTGAATTGTATTATCAATCATTTTTATGAGTTTGCCAGATTTTTGAAATCCATGACCATGAAACACTGACTAAAATTATTTTTCAATCCTGTGAGTTATTCTAAACCACTTTTATATATTCTTCCTAATACCCACACTTTCTTGAAGGAAACTTGAATTCTGTGTGAGAACCCGAATTTGTGAATAATTCTCTTTCGAAGCTTTGGATTTCATGGAATGTATTTAAAATGATTGAGGAATCTCTTTGGCTAGCCACATTTTATCTTGAGATCCACCTTTACATTTATCCTTTGTAAGCCCTTAGATGAAATGAATTGCCATATAGGTTTTAAGCCACATTAAAAGCCAATTTTTCCTTACCTACCCGCACTTTTAGTATTTTTGCATGGTTATTTCAAGTTTGAGTGTGGGGAAGGGCCTTTCGTGTGCGTTAATTGGGATGTGTATCATTTATGGGTGGTGCGAGGTGAGTGTCAATACGTTGGGTAGTGGATAACAATAGAATTGGGCATGTGTCGTCATTTCATCGTGCTTTATTTGTTTCATCCATTTCTCGTTCAAAAAAAAACAAAAAAATGGTGATGAGCTTGAATTATTCATTGTACATTCATTTATGACTCATTTCCCTCTCAAAAATCAAAGGGCATGAATTTTCATTCATTCATTGTATTCAAATTTTATCTCATACTTCATGAAAAAAATAAATAAAAAGAAAATAAAGCTGTGCCTTTCTGGAGATTTGAAAAAAAAGGAGAAATTAGATGATATCATTCATTATAATCACTTCCTGGATCATGTACCATGTCATAAAAGGGGGTGGTGAATTTTATTTCACATTTTCAAGTGGGATTGATAGAGGAATTACCTGTGTTTTCCCTTGATTTTATCATGCATTGTACTTAAAAGTCCAACCTCCTCTTTCTAGCCTGGAACATTTTTTTTAATAATTTTCCCTCCAACCCTAAGCCACAGAATCATTTGAACCATTAATTAAATCCCTCATGATTAAATTAATTTTTCATTTTTCATGCTGTGGAGAAAGGATAATTTTCACAAACCTATGGTGATACATGCGATTTTCAATTATAAATATAACTCTAGATTCAATTTCTCTTGAGTGAAGAGTGACAAAATAATTCAATGTGAGGTAGGTTGTGATTGGGAAATAGATTTATTTATGAGTTTGAACAAATTTTAGTGATTAAAATGAAAATAATATTGAATTATTATTCATATATGAGACATGATAGAATTCTATTTTGGATAAAATCATTGATATTTTCTCATTTTTGATTGTTGTGTGGATTTTGATTTGGATGTAAGACGATTGCCCAGGAGTGCAATGTTTAAGTGTGGGGGAGTGATGAAGCTCACATTTTCCTATATTTTATACTGTAAATCGTTGTTTATAATCCCACAAATGTGTTATTGGATGGGTAATTGTCATGTTTTTTGGTTTTAGTGTCATTTTGAGCCCAAATGTGAAAACCCCTAATTATGGATTTTAGAAATATTTTTACGTCAATGGAATTTTGGTAATTTAGCATTAAATATATGTCCAAATTTTATTATTAAAATTTTGTTAGAATCATTATTTAATTTTATTCATATATGTCTTCTAGAGAAGGGGCTGAATCGATCATCTAGTAGTTGTAAAAATTCAATGAAGTTGAAAAGTTTCCGGGCGAACAGAATGGGACCCACCAAAGTAACAAAAAAATAACTCGGCGCACACACCTCCAAATGAATTTATTCTAGCTGGAAAAGAAAGAGTATTAACAAAGTTGTGTCCAGGATGAATTTAACGTCAAATTACCCTCATTAAAGATTTATGGTAATGCTAATAATATATGGAAGACGAAACATCTCACCTGGCAGAAATGGTTCAATTGGATAATAAATTCATATAATCTCGAAATGGCATCCAAAATGGCTCATAGTTTGTGTAGGGACGATAAATTACATGTGGAACAACTGTTGTGAAGGAAGAAACGCGTAAATAGACGTTTGGAGGGAAATAATGTCACAGGAAGGTAAAGAATTGAAAATTCAGAGAGTCAAATGGACAGATTAAATGTCTTGGATGGAATCGGTCATAACTCCTACATCTGATTTCCAATAAAGATGAACGTTTTGGAGAAAAAGGAGGGGATATTATGGTACAACATTTAGGAATACACAAATAAGAAATTTGGTCATTTAGTTGAAGATTAATGCGGAAACTTTCGGATTAAATGATTTGGGTGTGAATTCTTCACCTCTTCTCCCTATAAATATGTATCTTCACCCCTTCTCAAAGTATTGGCACTTCTGTGTGGCCATTTTTTGTATTGTTTCGTAGTTTATTTCCATTGTAATAGTATAATGCATTTTTAATATAGTTTTCTCTACTTCATCTCATTCTCATTTTGTTTATCTTTTGTTCTTCCACCCCCTTTTTCTCCACCGTGATCTCTTCTACTTGTGATCATGAGTAGCTAACCCGTGGAACTTCCCGGGGGATCAATCCAGGTTTGAACTCAAGTCTTTTCACATTCATATTAATTGTTTCTTATTTATTTAGAGTTAGGTTTAGGGGGATCTTAGTGGGAAAGGCGCCTTTGTGTCTCCACTTGCCACCCGAGACTCAACTTTATCTTTTATAATATTTTCCCTCGATCGAGGAGGTGGATGTGTGGTCTCTCAGCGATCGTTGAGAGAACTGCATATTCACAACCAAATATAAAAGAGGATATTCACACATACTATGGAGTGTGTTTATTAATTAAATTTGAAACTAATAATGAGACGATGAAGGATTAATCTGGGTGATTTTGTCGGGAATATCTCCTTTCTTTCTAACATCATTCTGTTTGTATTCATTCAGTTTTCATTACATTGTATGTTTAATTTTATTATTTCATTTTCAATTCTCAATATTCATTTCTGAAAATTTTATTATATATGTATATAAGCGAATTAGAAGTAGTGAGTGATTGACCACGACAGCTCCTCAAGAGAACGACCTAGGTCATCCCCTGTGCTGCACTTAGCTATAAATATTTTTTGAGAGTGTGCATGACAACACTTTGTCAAATTGTCACCGTTTCCTAGGAGACAAGTGCTTTTCATTCACTATTTTTATTCACTTTTTATAAATTATTTTCTTTTCATTTAAAAAAAATAAAAAATTTCATAAATTTCAAAAACAAAAAAAAAAATCTTCTTCATTCATGATGTATTCAAATTATGATTATTATGCATGGACTGACCAATCTCAAGTGAAAGAAAATGTTTACAATGAACTTGATGCTCAGTTTCATAGGACTAGGGATAAAGTGAAAAACCTGGAGATCCAAAGAGAATTGATTGCAGAATATGTACGCACATCCCAGGAGAAACCCGAACCTGAGCTGGAACCTGAGCTGGAACCTGAACCAGAACGAGTGGTGGAAGATATTTCACCGATCACCTTTTATGTTAACTAACCCGAGGAGGGTGAGGAAGAACTTCTAAAGGAACATATCAAAACATCCCGCACTCAACCATTGCTCAAGGAGGTCCTAGAAGTACACATTCCAACTGATGCACTTATTGGAGGTCAACATGTTTTCGATGAATCTTGGAATAACATTGTCGAAGATAACTTGAAACATGATCTTCCCATGCTTGATATTGAACAATCAGTACCTTTTGACCTCACTCTTGCTTTGGAAGATGAAGAAGAAGATGCACCTGCTGAGATGGAGTTTCCAATGGTCCTGTCAGATGAAATCAATTTCCAAGCTGACTTACATGAAAGGGAATATTTTTTTATTGATTCGTCATGTTTTAATTTTATTCAAACTGAATTGTTTTCTGACTTCTCCTTTCCAGAAATTTCCGTTACAACACAAATGTATCAGGCCTTGGATTTTGATGATGATACCACCAAAGTGGTTGTAATCGAGGAAGAATAGCCAAAGAAGCTGGTGGTGGTGCAACTACCACCTTAAAAAAATTGCATACCATATGGAGGAGGACACCGCCGAAGTTAACAGGGAGCATCCTTATCTTTTATTCCCTCCCACTTCGAACCTCAAATTTATTCTTTATTCTTTCTCGGTGGTTGAGAACATTATTATATTATTTGGGGTTCTCTACTTTCAGTGTTTAATCATGGACATCGGGAAAACTCACATGCGGTGGTTCATCTCAAAGAAACCACACCCACCATCTGATTGGGGATAATCTTCTGAAACTTCCTGACTAGGGGCAGTAAAAACCTAGCACCCGCTTGGGGGTGTAAACCAAGCATTATCTCTTTTCTTTTCCATTTCTCATTCCTTTTATTTATTTTTATTATGTATTTTAATTACTTTCTTGTAGTTTTAAAGTGGCTGCTTCTAGGAGCTTAACTCAAGGCATCCAACTCTAAAATAATGTCAGGTTGTATCTTTCCTTTCCTTTGATTTTCTACCTTTATATTTATATTTTGTTGAGTTGAAATAAGGGGTAGTTAAATTTAAGTGTGGGGAGTGTCAACCTGCTTAGTTCTTATTGTGTGATTTTCATTTTTTTATATTTTTAGGATTTTTGAGCTTTAATGAATATTCTTATCACTTTTCACACATCAATTTATTTTGAAAGAGTTGAAATGGTTTTTGAAATAATGGATTTTAAATGATTGTTGATGTGAAAACATTTTTCTTGAATTGGATTATCAATCATTTTTATGATTTTTTCTTATTTTTGAAATCCATGACCATGAAACACTGACTCAAAATATTTTTCCAATCCAGTGAGATATTCTAAACCACTTTTACATATTCTTCCTAATACCCACACTTTCTTGAGGGAAACTTGAATTTTGTGTGAGAACCAGAATTTGTGAATAATTCTCTTTCGAAGCTTTGGATTTCATGGAATGTATTTAAAATGATTGAGGCATATATTTGTCTATCCACATTTTATCTTGATATCCACCTTTACATTTATCCTTCGTATGCCCTTAGATGCCATGAATTGCCTTATAGGTTTTAAGCCACATTACAAGCCAATTTTTCCTTACCTACCTGAACTTTTAGTATTTTTGCATGGTTATTTCAAGTTTGAGTGTGGGGGAAGGGAATTTCGTGTGCGTTAATTAGGATGTGTATCATTTATGGGTGGTGTGAGGTGTGTGTCAATACTTTGGGCAGTGGATAAAAATTGAATTGGGCATGTGTCGTCATTTCATCGTGCTTTATTTGTTTCATCCATTTCTCCTTAAAAACAAAAAAATGGAGATGAGCTTGAAGTTGTCATTGTACATTCATTTATGACTCATGTCCCTCTCAAAAATCAAGGGTATGAATTTTCATTCATTCATTGTATTCAATTTTCAGATCATCCTTCATGAAAAAAATAAATAAAAAGAAAATAAAGTTGTGCCTTTCTGGAGCTTTGAAAAAAAGGAGAAATTTGATGATATAATTCATTATAATCAGTTCTTGTCTCATGTACCATGCAATAAATGGGGGTGGTGAATTTTATTTCACATTTTCAAGTGGGATTGAGAGAGGAATTACCTGTGTTTTCCCCTGATTTTATCATGCATTGTACTTAAAAGTCCAACCTCGTCTTTCTAGCCTGGAATATTTTTTTTAATAATTTTCCCACCAACCCTAAGCCACAGAATAATTTGAAC
Organism: Viscum album; assembly: GCA_963277665.1. Lineage (NCBI taxonomy): Eukaryota > Viridiplantae > Streptophyta > Magnoliopsida > Santalales > Viscaceae > Viscum > Viscum album. The sequence continues at coordinate 108,052,211 of OY728149.1, forward strand.
CATTAATTAAATCCCTCATGATTAAATTAATTTTCAGGTTTCACGCTGTGGAGAAATGAGAATTTTCACAAACCTATGGTGATACATGCGATTTTCAAGTATGAGTATAACTCTAGATTCAATTTCTCTTGAGTGAAGAGCGACAAAACAATTCAATGTGAGGTTGGTTGTGATTGGGCCATGGATTTATTTATGAGGTTGAACAAATTTTACTGATTGAAATTAAAATAATAGAGAATTATTATTCATATATGAGACATGATGGAATTCTATTTTGGATAAAATCATTGATATTTTTTCATTTTTGATTGTTGTGTGGATTTTGATTTGGATGTAAGATGATTGAACAAGGGTGCAATGTTTAAGTGTGGGGGAGTGATGAAGCTAACATTTTCATATATTTTATATTGTAAATCATTTTTTATAATCCCACAAATGAGTTATTGGATTATTAATTGTCATGTTTTTAGGTTTTAGTTTCATTTTGAGCCCAAATGTGAAAAACACATAATTCTGGATTTTAGACAGATTTTTACGTTAAGGGTATTTTTGTAATTTAGCATTAAATATATGTAGAAATTTTGTGATTAAATTTTTTTTATAATCACTATTTAATTTTCTTCATATATGTCTTCTGGAGAAGGGGCTGAATCGATCATCTAGTAGTCGTACAAATTCAATGAAGTTGAAAAGTTTCCGGGCGGACAGAATGGGACCCACCAAAGTAACAGAAGCATAACGCGGCACACACACCTCCAAATGCATTGATTCCAGCAGGAAAAGAAATAGGATTAACAAGTCAATGTCCAGGATGAATTTATAGTCAAAATACCCTCATTAAGGCATTAAGGGAACACTCACAATATGTGTAAGATGAAACGTCTCACCTGGAAGAATAGGTTCAATTGGGTAATAAATTCATTTGATCTTGAAATGGCATCCAAAATGGCTCATATTTTGTGGAGAGACGCGACATTACATGTGGAACAACTGTTGTGAAGGAAGTAACGCTTAAATAGACGTTTTGGAGGGCAATAATTTCACAGGAAGGTGAAGAATTGAAAATTCAGAGAGTCAAATGGACAGATTAAATGTATTGGATGGGATCGGTCATAACTCCTATATCTGATGGCCAATAAATATGAAATTTTGGGAGCAAACTGAGGAGATATTATGGAACAACATTTATGAAGACACAAATTAGAAATTCGGTCATTTTTTTTAAGATTAATGCGGAAACGTTCAGATTAAATGTTTTGGGTGTGAATTCTTCACCTCTTCTCCCAATAAATATGTATCTTCACCCCTTCTCAAAGTATTTCCACTTCTGTGTGGCCATTTTTTTTGTTGTTTTGTAGTTTATTTCCATTTTAATAGTATAATTAATTTTTAATATATTTTTCTCTTTTTCTTATCATTCTCATTTTTTTATCTTTTGTTCTTCCACCCCCTTATTCTCCACTGTGATCTCTTCTACTTGTGATCATGAGTAGCTATCCTGTGGAACTTCCCAGGGGATAAATCCAGGTTTGAACCCAAGTCTATTCACATTAATATTATTTTTTTATTATTTAATTAGAGTTAGTTTTAGGGGGATCTTAGTGGGAAAGGCACCTTTGTGTCTCCACTTGCCACCCGAGACTCAACTTTCTCTTTTATAATATTTTCCGTCGATCGAGGAGGTGGATGTGCGGTCTATCGGCGATCATTGAGAGAATTTCATATTCACAACCACATATAAAAGAGGGTATTCACACATATGATGGACTGTGTTTATTAATTAAATTTTAAACTAATAATGAGATGATGAAGGTTTAATCTGGGTGATTCTCTCGGGAATATCTCCTTTCTTTCTAACATCATTTTGTTTGCATTCATTCAGTTTTCATTGCATTGTATGTTTAATTTTATTATTTCATTTTCAATTCTAAATATTAATTTCTGAACATTTTATTATTTATTTATATAAGTGAATTAGAAGTAGTGAGTGATTGACCATGACAGCTCCTCAAGAGAACGACCTAGGTCCGCCCCTGTGCTGCACTTAGCTATAAATATTTTTTGAGAGCGTGCACGACAATCCTTCGTCAAATGCCTTTAAAAAAATCCCTAAGAATTCCAAGTTTCTTAAAGAATTATTCACCCAAATTAGGAAACCTAAGACCTTGTAAAATGTTTCAAACAATCATTCTATTCCCATAAAGTGAAAAGATCTTGGGAACTTTATGGTTCCATGCCAAATTTGCAGTTAAATATTTGATGATACACTTATAGACCTAGGAGCCTGAATTAATGTCATCCCCAAATACATATTCTACAACCTTGGTCTAGGTCCCTTGCACCCAATGGGTGTTTTCATTTAGTTATCCAATCGAATAACTACCAGTCCTGAGGGAATAAATTAGAATGTCCTTATCCGAGTCAATGATCTTATCATTCCTGCTGACTTCTATGTCCTTGACATGGAAGGTGAACAACTTCATTCCAATCTCCTATGATTCTAGGAAGACCTTTTATCATGATATATAAAACCAAAATTGATGTCTATGCTAGAATCTTATCCATGGAATGTTGTGACCAAGTAGTCAAGTTCAATATTTTCAATCCATGTGATACCCATCAGAGAATCAACCAGTATTCTCTATCCATGTTTCTAAAAGTCTCTCTAAGAGTGTGTTGAATCCCAATCTATTGTGTTCTTCTTGTTCTACTAATATTAGAGTTTTCAAATATTGAATCCTCATTAAACAAGTGATAAATGGAGAAGTTGATGTTGACATTAAGAATTCAAACTATATTGATCTAAAGGATGCTTAAAACTCTTTGGAGTCCCATCTCACCTCTCACATCCACAACTCCAACATGGTGGTAATGGGGAAAATGAACAAGCTTGTTCATATTTTGATTCAAATCAGATAATCAAGCATTCCTTATTTCCTATCCATGATTTTGAAATTTCTATTATATATGAGGTAAAACCCAAACCAATGTGTTTACATTGTCCCGATGCCGGTGAAGGTTGTTATATTTCTTCTATAAATAATAAAGTGATAACGGGTGAGGTTGAAGTTGACCATTCATTGGTGATAAAATTGATATAAAGGATATTGAAAAACTTATTCATTTTTATTACTACACTGATCCTCATTACTCTACATTGGTAAGTGGTGAAATAAACGAGTCAAAAACAATTGGGATCTCATACTCTAGTTTCATGTTATTTAAACCTTACATAAATGAACCATCAGAATTGAAACATCTTCCTAAATTTCCTAGCATAGAAAACCATAATTTTTTGGATAAAATCATTTATTATGTTGATGAATGAAGGGAGGATAGTCATATTATCTTTACATCCTCGTTTAATTACAAGGGAAACAATAAGGAAGGGATGCAATTATCCAATGAATCGTCGAGTCTCAAAAAGGAAATGTTTTTCTGGAAGCACAATGGAGTTGAGAAAATACAATGGCTAATATTAGACTATGGGTAGTCGACTTCAACTGTCCAGCTATAGGAAAATAAATGCAGTGCTTATTTAGAGGCAACCCATGTTTTCTTTTACTTTTATAAAATTCTAATTTCTTTTTAGTTTTTTGTTAGTTGAATAATGGTTTTTCTTTTTTAGGTAACATCCCACAATCCTGGAACCACATCAACTTCCATTGGATCCCCGACTACTACAATTGACCCACCCCTAGATGGAGTTGACAACCCACCATATCCAAATCAGAGGGGAACCTCTTTCCCGTAAACTTCTCTCTCTCTCTCTCTCTCTCTCTGTCTTTGTTCCTCTCTATTTTTTATTTTTTACCACTTTCGTCATCACACTTTTTTTTATTTTAACTTTCTCTTTTGTGTGGGTGTGTCTTTATAAAAGAACTTATTAAACCTATAAACTTCTAAAAACAAAAAATTCATAATAATATGAAAAATAAATAGTCATGCTTTCTCACCTTCTAATTTTCAAATTTTGTCCAAAACTTTTGGGGAGTAAAAAGGAAAGGTTTCCTCTCAAACATTTCGTGGTTTCATTATAAATTTGGATAATGAAACTTGTGTCAAAACCAAAAAAATTTGAATTCTCGGTTTTGGATTTGGAAAACGATTTTCCCCACGTTTGAGGAACAACATTTTCATTCATTCCAAGGCCACCGATGGATATCTTTTCAAAATGTATGTTTTTACCCCCATTTGTGAGTATTGAGTTTATAGAAAATCGAGTGAAAGTTTCTACTTTGGGGTGCATCAATATGACAGAGGAATTTTCCAAACTACATGAGAATTATTATAGACAAATAGCCTCCCATTAACCATACAATAATCCTCTTTTTGAATGCCCCTTCAAGATTATGAAAATATTTTCATTGATAACCACATTACAATCCCAATACCTAATCCCACCAAATATCAACATGTATTTTCATTGAATAATTTTTTGAAATTTAAGTGTGGGGGGAATGAATTTCATTTTGGGAACCCTTTTGTTGATTATCACAATGTTATCATATGCTTGAGGGAAAGCATCAATTTAAGTTTGGGGAGAGGTTTTCCTTCAGTGGGTCAATGGAGTTTGGGAATTTATATATTTTTATCTAGTAAAAATGATATTGAAAAGTGTTCAAAAAAAATCAAAAAATAAAATAAAAAAAGAAACAAGAATGGGTTGTGTCTTGGGTGGTTCAAAAATCTCCCTTTCTCAAAATTTGTTCTTGTTTTAACTAATACAATTAGTGTCGTGTGGAGATCAATCATTGGTAGGGAGATGAGTGTGAGATATATTTCATGATAAACTTTAGAAAAAATAAGAAAAATAAAAATAATGAACAATTATGTCATTTGGAGTGGTTTTTTGTTTTTTAAATACTTCATCTTCTCATCCTATTAAAAGTGTCTTCCTCTCTTGAGTCTTTCATCACACAATCATTCTCTTGTAAAAATGTGTTTTCATTTCCTTCCATGTTTCATTTATAAAAATGTGTATTTCTTTTTTTATTTTGGTGTTTACCCCCTTTTATCTATCATATGGATATCATCTTCCTATTGTCCCATTTCCACAGATAACCCCCCAAAAATTCCGCTTGATTTTTTAGCACTTTGGAAAGGGAGTAAAATCTGAGAGATCTTTCAAACTCTAAGATTTTCAGTTTTGGTTGGTGAATAAATGAAGCTACATAAATTAATTTTATCATCTGATCAATAGTAATTTTTGTGTGCCACAATTTTCCATTTATAAATTTGAGCATGAAATAATAAATTGTTTTTGGAAAACAATTTCTATAACATCTTGTTGTGGAATTCAATATGGATGAGTTTTCTAAACTCCCTGATTGGGGAAAACAAAATTTTAATATTTGATTGTGAGTGAAAATGGTTTTTCTGATATTTCAATATTTTTTGCACATGGGGACATGCATAAGACTATGTGTGGGGGTGTTGATGTTATTAATATTTTCATGAATTATTATATACTCCCTTTACTGATTTTATAATAAATGTCCATAATTTTTGTGAAATATTAATTTTTTAATACTGAGTATAATTTTTGAACATTTTTAGAAGTAGAGCAATTGAGTCAATTTATTATTTTATTTACAACTCTCACACTACATATCCAAATTGTGTGGTTCTTGATTTTAAGGCCAAATTATTAGATTTCACACATATCATTAGAAGTATGTATTGGACCATTCTTCCATTTGAATGGTCATATGGACCACACAAGAAGACACACAGAATCTGTGAAGAAACTGGCCCATCCATGAAGATTTAATTTTTGGGATCCATCAGAAAGTCCAAGTGTTTTTATTCTCCTTCACATTTCTAAGGACAATATAAGGAGTCTTGGATAAAAATTTCAAGGCTCAACTCTAAATAAAAGGGTCCAAGTAGATTCATTTAAACTCAACCCACCATTCTGGTCAGGAAAGAAAAGCAGTATAGTATTCATGACATATCGCATGATGTAATAATGAAACCAAGCTGAGATATTTCAGTGTGAAATAAAATATATATACTGCTGAAATTTTTGAATAAATTCTTCTGATTTTAATGCATCTTTCTATTGATAAACCCATTCACATTTCGGGCTTCTAAAAAGTATGGATTGAAATAGAAGGATTTACATTGATTAATAAACCAGGCATAACATTGGCTCCTAAAGTCCAACTTCTACAAAATATTCAGAGTAGACAAAGGATATATTTATATACAACCTATAAGAGGAACATATGTTGAGATTCAGTAATCTGAATTTTCAAAATGGAAATGCAAGTGGAGGGACAGATTGGGAATGTAAACAGTCCACTTCCATGGGCTATAAATACATACCCCTCCTCCGCTTCAAGGGAGCTGGCATTTTAGAGAAACTTTGGATAGGGTGGCACGACCAACGATCTTCCAATGTATTGGGAGGATCTTCCATACTAAATTTTGTACTTGAGAAACCATTCTTCCTTTCTTTCTTTCATTTACTTTTGTGTTGTTCATTGTTTGTAATTGTGTAAGTGTTTGTTTTTTGTAATTTTTCTAATGAATATTTCTTCTTAAATATATCTTTTTCTCATCCACATTATGTATTATAATACTAATTTTCTTATAATAGTTTAAATAAAGTTGAAACCATTTCCCTTATTTTGCTTCCTCATTCAATCGAAAGTCTATTTTTAATTCAATTTATCATTTGTGTGTGTGTTCGACGCACCAATATTTTTCTTATACCTTTCTTTTACTTCTCTTATTAATTCTCATCATAATCCTTATAATAATATTATTAATCATTGCAATGGATGAGTAAATCTATAATTGGGGTGAGTTATAATTTGGGCATGTTAAGTGATTGGGAAAATTAGCTCGATAGATATTTTTTAAATTAACATTATGTATGTTAAATGTAAAATGTCGTGGATTAATGACATAATTTCTTAAACGTTTGGTTTCTATGGAAAATTGGAACCATAAATACACTACCATAAACAAGAACTTATTGAGATTAGAACCCTATGTTAAGTTAAGGTTTGATTAAATCCTTAACGCTTAGGAATTCCAATCAATGTTATATTGTGATGTGGGTGTTAATTTAAATGAAATATGAAGCAAACATAAAGGATATCACAAGATTAACTCCAAAATAATGAACTCACCACAATCTATATCAATTTTTTAAATCAATATTAATCAATCAATAATTTTGTATGCTCTACAAAGAAACCCCCGATCAGAATACAATCAAATAAAAACAATCAACTATTAAAAAGTATCATCTCCAAGGATTCGACCTGAGTGCTGCTATAAACATTACTAGAGAAACAGAACCTTGAACGGTCAATAGTTGATAGTCGACCTCACATTCAGAGGGTCCTCATACTGGTCGAGATGAACACAGGTTGGCCATCAATGTTTGGTTATCATGAATCGTGGAAAACCTCTGCTTCATTGGTTTTTGAGATGAGGAGGACCATTGGTTGATGTTGTAAGGACATGGGGAAGTACCCCACTTTGAAGGTTGACTGAACATGTAACATCAACACAAGGATGACCTGTGATAGGGGCAACGGATCCATACCTAAGGTTATGGGTGCCGACGAGGCTTCTGTAATGAGTGTCAATGCAATGAGGAGGAATTTAGTTTGAATTAATAGTGTCTTATGGAGGAGCTCCACAATGATATTTTGAGTGGGAGAGACCAAACCTCCCATTGGTGATGGTACGGGGAGGACCTCCATACTAGATGTCTTTATCATGGGTCGGCCAACGAGAGATTCCACCCGCGTCGCTGACAAGGAGAGTCGACCCTGCCTTCCCATGAGGTGGTTAGTGCCTCAATACGAGATAGGAATAAGTGTTCCCCTAATTAATATAAACAAGGGACTAATGGTATGTGACAATGGTGGAATAGGCCATAGTAGCCATTGATGGGGACTCCCCTTAGTGGATGTCCTCCTCACCCTACGCCCGATGCAAGCTTCAATTCAACCGGACTGGGGCCGGTGGTGCCGGTGCATAACTCACCTATTCCTCGGCCTGTGGGGATGGGTGATGATGCTGACATGACTTGGTGGGTTCCCTCCTTAGTTACACATGGGATGGGATTATAGCTAGGCTAGCCGGGACATCCCTCACCTCATTGGCATAGGGGAGGGAGTCCTCGAAGTGTTATGGGGAGAGGCTCACGAAATGATTATAAGTTGGAGTGGGGAGAAGTGGCTCCTAGTGCAACCCTTAGGGGTGGTGGTGATGATGAGGCATAGAAGCTTCTAGACCTTGTTAGGACATATCTCAAGTTTGGATAAGCCCCTCCCCCTCGTATCATCGAAGGAGGTCATTAAGTACACATCTCTGAATGAATTTATATAAGGATATAGGGCATGGGTTCAAATAGTCATAGATGTGGAGGCTTCCATGGGAGAGATGGAGCCACACGGGAATATTGAATTAACGTATCCCCTACCCCTACATCGGTGGATGGGTGGTGTTTGGCTTCCTATCATGAATCTTGGGTCCTGAAAAGTAAGGAGATTTCAACATTTGTGTTGAAAGAAAGAAAGCGATGTCCAGTTCTCTAGAGTCATTCCATATTCCATGGTTGGTTAGAAGGATCCACGCTGAAAACATTGCAAACCATGATATCCCACATTCAACTGCCCCAATTTCTAGTGAGTTTCACACCAGGAAAATAATTTTATTAGTGGTACCTGGCACCATATTTATGGATTCAGTGACATGTTAATCCACTGATGTCTCGATTGATACTAATCTCTACATCAAGGAGAAGAATTTCACGTTGGGTTCACCATTTCAGTTTCTGAAGCCTTCATCGAGGCATGCATCCTTCTACTAAGGACATGCTGATTGTTGTCCCGCATTCCTTCTTTCCAAAAGCGGGTGACATGAATCACTTATTCAGGGATGTTTTATCCTTGCTCGAAAAGAGATGAAGGAATATCAGTTCCTCTTTCCATAGATTCTTCTTCAGAACTCGTTACCTAGTTCGGGTCTCCATCATGGACTTAAGATGTTTTTCATGAAACTATTCCCTGTGCAATGTCTTCATGTACGCGTTTTAATTACGTTTCCTCTATCAGGATGTTCCAAGTGGTCCATTTAGGGAAGAATACTTCGGTCATAGGATTATCCATGTTGGAAATAGCTGGCTTGTTTGGATGGTAGAACACTGATGCATCTAGGTTTCTTCCCCTTATGATAGGGATTCTTGAGGGAACATAAGCCTAAGGAATCCCAACTCAAATGTGTGGAATTATATTCCATAGTCATGTATATGAGGCTTTCCATAGCTTCCTATGATTTTACATAGGGTATGCATCGAATTTAACATCTAGTGGATAAAAATCAATCTGATCGAAATAGTGATAAGAGTGAATGAAATGGGTGTAAACCCAGGAGGGAAAATTGATACAGGGTCTAACATATGGTTAGTTATCTAAATATGAGAAGTGAGAAAGTAAGTGAAATTATCTCACTAGGATGTGGCGGCCCAGGTAAGAATCATGATATATATGGATGGTTGAGATAAGTGTATTGAGAATTAAATGGAACCATAATGAAGGTAAGGGTATTTTTGGGATTGATACTTAGGGAGGCTTCCTACGTATCCCTATGGTAGGGAGTCAATGTCCGTGTAGTTCGGTGGGGCAATGGGATGCCTGGGGAGGTGGTCCGTGAGAATGGACGCATGGATGAGACCTGGAAGAATTGGAACCTCCATGTTGGGGTATAACATTCTCAAAACTCAAAGCCTTGAAGGATAGACCATGATTGGACATGAGTGATTGTATTGAACCTCAGGGAGGCTTCCTACATCTCCCCATGGTGAAGAATCAAGGTCCTTGTAGTTCAGGATGGGGATATAGAATCGAGGTGTACACATTGGAAAATGATCCGATGATATATTGGGGCTTACGTGTGGTCAGTATCCCGAGTTGGTCTAATGCTCCAGGGGTGGGCCGGAGATGTGGGTCCCGTGGAGGGGACACCAATGTTTACCAGTGTTTGGGTTTGAACCATTGGGAGGCTTCCTACATACCATCTTTAGAATATAGAGATCAAACCCAGGTAGGTCATCTTACAATGACTTAATGTTGTATGGAGCTGAAAACCGCTTACCACTAGTCGATGATCGAAAGGTATACCACTGTTTAGGGCTCCAATAGATTAATGTCGATTGGGGCATAATGGCTTACCACAGGTTTGGATAAAATGGCTTACCACTGGTTGGGGTACAATGACTTACCATCAGATGAGGATCACAATAGATTACTGCTAGACAAGGCTGACCACTGCTTACCATCAGATGAGGATCACACCAGCATACCACTATATGGGTTTTAACCTCATGGAGTCTTCCTTTTTACCCATTCCTAAGAGAAAAGGATAGAAGACCACATAGTTTTAATGGTTATAGTTTAACTTCATGCATGAAGAAAGGGGGTGTATAGTTTAATGCCATGTGGGATGAGTGAACCGACGTGGAGTTGTCGGAAAAAGTATGTTTTGGTATTGATCCTCAGGGAGGATTCCTATATACCTTTCCCTGGAGATAATAATAAAAGTCCACATAGTTTGGTATAGTTTGAGGATTTAATGCTAAGACATCCCGTGAAGGATTCCATGGTCAATTCATAATCTAAGACCTCATGAGTAATCATCGATTTGAAAAATAAGAGGTAGAAAATACCTAATGATCACATCATGAATGGTGCATACGTGGAAACTTGGTCAGGGAAAAAATGTGGTTAGTAGACCAAAGCGGAAAAGGGGATTATGCAGGGTTAACAGCCCAGGGGGATGGATATTGGGACTAACTCCAAGATGGAGGCCAGATGGTGTATAATCCCAGTGGGAGATGGACAGGGTGAAAAAGTTCCCTATGCTCATATCTCATCTATCATTTGGCACTGAAGAAGAGAGGAGTGGGGATTCAACCTCCCACATGAAAGGCTATGGGCTTATACTAGGATGGTAGCCCTTCCCTACAGATATATGTTGCTTCAACAAAGATGATCTTATTCCATGTGAAGAGGACCTCACTCATGTGGAGACGAGCGGGATTAGAGAATTTCCGAGATGGGGCACCCAACATGAATTTCAACGGGCGAGGTTACAGTTAAACATTATGTGCTGAGGATGATGGTGCGTGGTATTTTAACATCCAACAGCTTGGATGAGGTGGTTTGACTCCACACTCCTAGTACATATATAATGGATACCCACCCACCCATGGGGAAGGTATGGAATCATCAATTCCATAATGAGGCAGTGTTGTGAGGTGATACACTGAGGGGACCAATTTAGTGTGGCAATGGGAAGAAGAAATATCCATTAGTGTGCCTATGTGAATCATCATAAGGCTATGAAACTCAACCAGAAGCACTTCCCCAAGGGACCATGAAATCACTTCCTACAAACCTAGATGGTCATATGGGAGAAGGGTCTATAACATGGTTGTTTTACACATAAGAATCACCCAAAGACGGTGTTCGAGAAAGTGACGTTGAATACATGCTCGAGGGAGCACACATGAAGTGATGATTTCCTGAAAAAGAAGGGGTTGGCATGAAATAGGCACACAAATGGGAACTATGGCATGAAATATCCGGGTTGCACATATAAAGGATACATAAGTTCAATTTAATGAGGTTTGTGTGCAAGTGGATGAGGTTTGCACGCAAGTAAATGGGTTTGCACATGAAAATCCCCGCACGGCCAAATTCCATGCACGCCTGCTACCACCAATCAGCCTTGCAGAACATTTCATGCCGGCACACAAATTTTATCCTAGTAGTGATCATTTTGAGTGTGGAGAAGCATTTTTAGGTGTACCCCTCTTATTTTCTTCATATCCATTCAACACATTCAAAAATCGGTTGCAGTGTTGAAATATGCCTTCTGTTTTTTCCAAATATGATGTCCTGAGGCCGTTAGTTTATTTCAACATATATAGAGTATTTGAGCTCACCCTTATTATGTTTAATTTTTCCCATGTTATATCTAATGATGATAAATTATTTGTATATAAAAAGGTTTAATAATGATTAATTTCATGGGATATATTGACTAATTAATATGGTATAAGAAAATATGGTTATAATGGGGGATGCTGTTGATATTTTTGAAAAATTTGTTTATGAACCCAATTTGTTAAGAGTTTTTGCATAATTACCTCAAATTCTAAGCCTATATGGCCATTGGATATGTAACTGATTTAATTGTTTTGGGTGTTGTATGTTTTATATGGATATTATTATGTCATATTGGTCAGTACTAAGGCATGAAATTTAATGATAATGTATTTAACCCCAAATCTAGGTGTTCATGTTCATGGTTGTTATTTTTGGTATTAGAGAAGGGTTTATATGACCGTGGAGATTATGATATTTTCATGCTATTTTTGTTGAATGAGTGGGTAAACTAGACCCAACTATTCAGTTCATTTAATTAACATATTTGGTATATAGGGGCTATGCATGATGTCATCTTACCATTATAGTGTATAATTTTATGCTTCCGCTATTTAAATGGTAATGTCCAAAGGTTAATTGTCATATCAAAAGGTTATAGCAGTTCCCAGGCTATAATGAAAACATCTAGATAATTTTTCATTAATCATGGATAAAATGTTCTATGGTATAGATACATCTTACTGACAAGACATGGTAGATGTATGAACATCAAGTGTTGGGGGCTCGTAAGCATTGAGTCTTCTTCTCATGAAGTTCGCGGTTGGTGATCTCTAGTAGTGAGATCATGAGGACTAACCTACCAATAAGAAATCTACATGTTTCAGGTGTCATTGGATGTTACTAACTACGATCATGTGTAATGGTCTCCTGACATGAGATCATTACCAATGTATGTCATTTGATTTTTTATTTTGATACAAGACGAAAACCATGGCGATGAAGTCACAGTGAGGTAGTTTTTGTGGGGTGCGTCATTGGTGGCATGGCATTGATTTATTGGTCAAGAATGGATTTGTCAAGTCCGAGTTATGAAAGTAATATATATATATATTTCTCAGGACATGTTGATATGGATAGTTGTATCTTTATAAGACAATGGCCATGGAAGTTGAGGGAAAATCCATCCAGTTATATCAACAAATAGTAATGAATGAAAAGGACAATGACACGAGATTGCATCCTGCTTTATGAGATATTTTTGAAAAAGATAGTATATCACATAGTGAGTGTACGTAGGTTGGTTGTCACTGCAGTGACTACCCTTATCTCTTCAAGGGCCATGATGGGTTGCAAGATCCCACTCTTGGTCTATGAATACTATTCACTATAGTCGAAATAAGGGCCTAGAGGGAATCACACAATAACTTATTCAAGAATCTGCCCTATTCAGTCGAATATGATTTTTGGACACAGCGGGCCCCGCCATAGGGGATCTTGATTTGTCCAAAGTCAAATGATCTCCAATTCAATACATAAAATCAGATTATTTGAGTTTAGAATAATGAGTATTGAATTTATTTATTCAATGTATTTATGAGTTTTATGTAAATACATGAAAAATATTAATTTATGAATATTAAATTATTTAAGGTTCAATTAATATTTATGGGAGCGATGAGTCGAGTCAGTGACTCAATTATTATCGCGTAACATATTTTAATACATTACAAGTGAATGATAATAATATTTATGACTCGGATTAGTTGTTATAAAATTTCGTTGATAGTGCTTTATGTATCCAGGGCTGCTGAGGTTATACTAGATATTTTAATTATGCACTATAAATAGAAGAGGAGGGAATTTTACTAAATAATATTCATAGAGCTTCTCTCTCCTCTCCTCTCTCCCATATTCTTGAGATGGATGATCTAGATCCCAAGAGCATTGATCAAGTACTCTCTCAGGCATAGCTAATGATGTAGTGCGGTGATCGTTGGGGCGTTGAAGGCTTCATCGCAATTCCATGCAAGCACCCAGATTACAGTGAATAGAGCTCCCAAAGATTCCTTGAAGCATGTGTTGACGATCTAGATGAATTTGACTTCGGATTCTTTGAGCAGCGATTGCCAACGATGAGAAGATGTCGTGCGTGACTTCAGAATTAATCTATGTATTTTTACAGTTTATATATGTTCTTAAAACACTTCATGTGAGATCCTCGGCTAATACCGAACTGCTGTTCACTGACGTTAACAAGTTTACATTGAACATCAGTGGAAAAATTTTAATACACACATGTTTGGGGCTTCCACTGCTTGCATGGTTCCTGCAATTGGTATCAAAGGGACACGTGACAATTTTAAGTCAAATGAAATAATTAAATTTGCATTACAATGTTATGAGGGGGTTGAAACGGTCCCATTTCTGTAGATGGAATCTGAATCGGATATCAGATGGCTGGTCTACAGCCATCCGACAATTTGATTTCAGATTTGACATTGATTTCCAGTCCTGTTCCGTATTTCGACCAGAAATCCTGTGTTAGAAATACTCACCGGAATATCAATTTTTTTTTGATATTATTGTTTAAATATTAATTTTATTATAATAATAATAATAAAATTATTTGGTTTTATTATAATAATTATATTATTATATTATTATTATTATATTTCCAAAGCCTAATATAGGCTTTAGAATTTTTCAATGGGATGGAAAATACATTCAAGGAAAGTCTTAGTAAACAATAAAAAATGACTAGGACGTGAAGTCTTTCTCAAAAAAGGGGAGGAATAAAAGACTAAATGCTTTTAAGTCTTGAAAAAATAACAAAATAAAGGGTGGGGGTGATGACCTCCCAATTCACCGCGTGACGACCAGAAAGGCCACCTGCTCTTCCCTGCGGAGCCAAGGTGCATGGTTGGTCGCCTCCTTCTTCTTCTTTGGCGTCTTCTGGTCAAAACACCATGCCGCACACCCTAGGTAGCGCACCCTCTTCCTACCCTAGTCCCCTAACCTGACGACTATTCTCATCCCTCTCATGGAGCCTGTAGGCACAGGTGCATGGTGCACCACCATTGTCCGCTGCATCTCTCCCATGTAGCAGCACCGCAGAGGCCCTGTAGTTTTCCTCGCACCAGGTCATGCAATCTATAGTGACCTATAGAGGCCTTCCACTTCCCCTTCCACCGTAGCCTGCACTAGCAAGGGGTTGTAGGGGAGCCAAGGCGCACGGTCATCCGCCTACACTTCAGCCCGCCTTCTCCTCTGCCGACCTGTTCCAACTCCACCCTTCCCTATGCCCTACAGGCTGCTGCACCCAGCCCCTCCATGCTCAGCCTCCCTGCTATATCTACCTCTTCCCTTCCCACTAGAGTGCACAGCTGTCCACCCATTTGGCACCCAGCGTAGCACACCGCGCCACACCCCTCGGTCCGGTATCCTCCCCATAGTACTCGCTGATTTATGGGAACCCACTACGCAGTGCACAACACTGTGAGGTACTCTTTTTTGGGTTCATTTTGGATTGAACATATTTGGATGGAAAAAATCCTACCAGAGCAGGTCTTCCTAGCCCAGAACAGACTTATGCAGACCTTCCCATCCTAGAAATCCCATGCATGGGGTCAGCACTACCCAGGATGGGCCTGTGCAGGTTCGCCATGACCCGCACAAGCCCTACTAAGGGTTTTTGGGGCTCAAATAATTTTTTTGAATCAAAATTTAATTAATTAATTAATTTAATTTCACTTAAT
Organism: Viscum album; assembly: GCA_963277665.1. NCBI lineage: Eukaryota > Viridiplantae > Streptophyta > Magnoliopsida > Santalales > Viscaceae > Viscum > Viscum album. Next base: position 108,067,884 of record OY728149.1, read on the forward strand.
TAATATATTAATTAAATGTTAAATTTGGTTTATAATTGATCTGGCGTAATTAATTAATTGGAAAATTAATTTAATTTATTAATTTATTTATTTTTTAGTTTTTTAAAATTAAAATAATTAATTTTGGACCGAAATTCGTTAAATTGAATTAAAAACAAGTGTTATGTTTTTAATTCAATAAAATTTGCTCATTTTTATTTTCAAGGAAAGTTTAATTTTATTATGCATTTATTTTATATATGCATGAGTTAAATCATATACTGGTCATGAGCCGCAGATATACTAATGTATGTTTGGTGTGATTATTTAATTAATTTTTTTAATTATTGCATGGTATTGTAATAATTAGTTTAATTAATTTAAAGGTGACTTGTGTATCGTCTCAGTGTTATTATATGTATAAACATCTGCATGTCCACTTCCCAGAGTTGTAATTTTATTCCCCGATACCCCCTCGCCTGTGTGTGCGTATAGTAGTATAATAATTAGACGAGCTATGACTCATTTAGCGCCAAGTGATAGCAACACACCAGACATCATTTGGATGCATTGGATGAGTAGACAACGCCTTTCAAGTTGCAAGCCACTCAACTTAATGTACATACCCCTAGGGTTTCAGTGGGTTTGTTATTCACTCAACGGATCAACCAATAGTACTGGCTTATGATCAGGTTTTACATTTTATTTTTTCATGGTTTATTATTTTTATGCGTGTGTAAATAATTTCATGATCACATATTATAATTGTAAACAAGAATTCTAGATAAAATGAACTTGGGACGCGATGAAATTTCAATTTCATTCATGGTATGTTGTGAGTGAGATCACATGGTACATGCTTATAAAAATATAAAATGATTTCATTCGTTACCTTAAATATAGTAAAACCCTAAAAATATAAACTAATTCATAACCACCTTCCTTCATTAATGTTTGGAAAAATCCATATGTTTGAGGTGTTGGTCATGCCCTAGTTTAGGGTGCCTCTTACCACTGGGGAGTCCATATAAGAATGATGGGTTGACTAAACTAAAATTTCAACAAAGAAATAGCCATATATAGAATGTTTTTATTTTAGAGGCAAATGCTGAATAAATAAAGTTTTAATTTTAAGAATATGGGACTTCACTCAACAGATCTAGGAGTTTCAAGTTAAAGCAGTTGGTTAGACAAAATCCCACCTAGAACCCTCCATGTTGTGGCGTAGCCATTTATTGTAGACTATGAGGGGTGGTTTCGGGATCCATGCCACTAGAATACTCATGTGAAAGATTATTTCAATTCTAGCACAGAGTATTCCTAAAATATGATAAAATAATGGGAGACATAAAATGATTTAAGTAATTAATCAAAAAAATTCTACATTGGTTATTCAGATAAAAGGCACTAATCTTCTAAAATTTATTTTTTTGTTGAAAATATGGAATTTTATACCACAAGATTAAAACTATGATATTATAATGGAAAAATTAAATTTCCACACTGACATGATTATCCATGAATCGAATAGTCGCGTGTTCATTGTACTATGATATAGGAAACTCAAGGTGTCGTTGTCCCCAACACTTTTAAACTACCTCAAGAAGTGAGGGTAAAAATTGCTTACAGTAAACTAATATAAAATGCATATGATATTTATATCATTATGCTTTAATAAATGTTCGGTGTTAGTTGTGGTCGCTACACCAAGATTAGATGATATAACATAATGTCTTATATCAGAGAAGTTTTCATGGAGAAAATGAAGCAATGATATGAATAAGGCAAAGTTTAGACTGTCATGTGTAAATTAAAAGATTGATCCTGTTCTTTAAATATCATTTTCACTACCGTACTCAAGTCTTGATTTTTGTTACAAAATGAACAAGTATTGAGTAAATGCTTCATTACCAATTTATGTAAGATTCACCATGATAATAGGAATAAAAGACAGATAAGAATTAATTCTTATGGCTGATAAATTGAAAGAAAATTTGTAAAGGTCAAATGCATTTAATTCCAATGACACATTCGTGACATACTTCAAGTAATGATGTAGTAACAATGGTTATTTGAATTTAATATTATAAACTAATACTATGTAAGTTTAAATGCAATAAACAGATTTAAAGAAGCATGTTGCCACTTTTGCATCAGGCATATTCACCAATGTAATGTTTCCTTTTACTACATGGGTATTTAATACTGTATTATTTTTTCATATGTGTATTTAAATTCAATAATCATGTATGTATAGAAACATTACTAGAATTCAGCGGTATTCTCCAAGTGGGTGTGAAAGGTTGATACCTAGGCTAGTGGTGAGAAGTACACGACTTCTATAATTTCCAAGTGAAACATTTGTGTTGAACTATAATTGAGTTTAACCAAAAAAATTAATCACATGTGTCCTTGGATGTAAGGATATATTTTTTCAACTTTTGGAATGAATGTTGTTTTTGGTTAACTCAATCGCTAGTTCAGTAATACATGAATGATAGGCAATTAATGATGAGTATAAATTTAAGACAAATACCCAGTTGTGACAAGATAATTATTTGTCAAGTAATACTAAAAGTGAACTTCATAAATATACCAAGTATGGTAATTAGACTTGGCACAACTAAATACTTTTGGTATTATCTATGTCTTTAGTTTGGACAAATAACCTTTAGAAGTAAAGGGGTGTCCCAAAGCATTTGGAAATATTTCAAATAGTAATAATGAACTATTACAAGTATAAGCTAGAGTTATATATGCTTAGTAATATTTCATTATTAAATTAATGAATAATAAAGTGAAATATTTAAATTGTCAAGAGATATAAGTTCCTTAAAATTGGGATACCAAAGAATATCTCAACCAAGAATTCATAAATCATGATAATGTAGCATGGATTAATTCTTAAATTCACATTACCTTATCGACATCACATCATTGATCTTAATGAGGTGGATTGATGATCATGTCTTACATATCAACATTGATCAATAAACATATAGTGTGGAGCAGTTCAAAAACACATATGTCATATAACAAAATATTTATGTAATTAATATCAATGTTGCAACTAGTAAAAAATTCCATTACATTTCACGAAATGATTTTCCAATAACAATGATATCCCACTAAAATATGACAACTATAATGACAAATTGATATCATAAGAGTCATAGTATGGTAGAAATCCATTATGTCTTAAGGACATGTGTTTGGATGAAAATAGTTTGTTTGGATACAAACAAACTTGAATCAAGATAAACACATTGTGCATCTAAGGTACTTATTTAATGATTGATTAGGATATTAAATAAATCCCTAATATAGAAACATTTTATTCATGTAAGGGACTACATACCCATATAAAGGTGCACATCTCTATTAGACATAGTGGGTGTTATATTTACTTGTGTTCAGTCAATTCTCAAGATGCACAAATAAGTTGGCATAGGTACTAGTTCCACAAGAGCATGTGGAACGAAGTATGTTCTAGAGACATATACTACGTAGGAAGGATAAAACCATGGTGGTGGTTTTATATTCACCACAGTCGGTGATCTATTATTCAATGTGAATAATATTTCCTACTATTAAGCAGTATATGGAAATTAACTAAAATTGATAAGACCAACTAAAATTATATTAATGGATTCCATATATCAAAGTGAAAGGGGATATTATTTTTGAATAATGTGGTCGGTATTCATGTGAGTTGATACTTGGATGGTACGATCTTGGTAACAATAAGGCATGACTGATTTGAACAAGTAGTTGTGCCTAAATCCGTTAGAGTTTTACTTATCATAGCTTATATCTATGATAATTTTATTTACCATTGGATTTCATGACCACCAATCGTGGATGGTGTCTATACAATACAACTAGAAATGGATGGTCATGTCACAGAATGCTAATAAAGGATGCCCGTTACTAAAATCCGGTATAGAATTAAAGTAAAAATCATGATCATAGAAATTACATTTGAAAATAATGTTTTCTATGTGTCTACATGAGGTTAGTGGGAGCATCAATGTTTTATAAACAAAATATATTCCGAACCATATAAGAAACAGACATTGGTATCATAGTTAGTTAAGACCAAAATAAGATTTATTCTCCAGAGATTGAATTAAAGTAGCTACCTAAGTTCTAGGGAACATGATCTATTGAGGTAGATCTATAGGTTTCATGGTCTTGGTCAATCGTACATATAGTCACATTGTATTGAAAAAATACATGTTGAAACAATTCAAGAGATAAATTTTTGCCTATGTCACATGGAATTATCTCTCCATATCGATTGGTTCGTGACATGGGAAGAGATAAATGTTGTGAGTTAAAATCTATACCTCAAAGCGACAGATCAATCATGTATTCCATGATATGTAAAAGAATTGATATTTCAAGGGTATATTTTACCATAGGAAAGTATCAGTTATATCCAGGACCACTGCAAGGGATGTAGTCATAACAATATAATTGTACTTCCGCAAGTACAAAAAACATGTACCTGGTAAGTGGAGAAGAAAGGATACTACTTTTCAGGGATACAAACTAGTCTTCCATATATAAATGGGATATGGTATTGTAGTTAGGATAATGGTGATGATCCAGACAAGCTCATATAAGAAAGTGGTAGCCATACCTACAAAGACCGAGTACGTTGCAGCTTCTAAGGCAGCTAAGAAAAAGATATGCAACAATCTGTTCAAGTTATTTGAATTACACCTGGTGAGAAAAGAATTATCATAATCTAAATTATGATATTCTTACTATCCAAGATGTCAAGCTATGATAGCGAAAAAAGGAATATACTCAGGATACCATCTATTGAGAAGTTTTACACAATGAGAGAAGGTAGCAATAGCAGAATAGCCATGCGGCGGAACCATGGTGGACCCAGTAGCTAAAGCTATTACACAGCAGATACATGATGTTCATCATGTCAGTTGCAAACATGTTTGGTTAGAAAGTAGACTATAGTGAAAGTGGGATTGTTAAAATAATGTGTTCCTGAGACTAACCTATTCAGTGATTTTGATTACCATATCATGTATACAGTTAGGTATACATGATGACATCTTACCATTATAGTGTAGACTTTTCTGCATCCACTATTGAAATAGTAATTTCCAATGTTTAATTGTCATATTGAAAGGTTATAGCAGTTTCCAAGCTATAATGGGAACGCCTAGATACTATGTCATTAATCATGGATAAATGTTCTATAGTATAGATAAATATTAATGACTGGACACGATAGATGTTTGACCATTAGGTGTGGGGGGCTCATAAGCATTGAGAATTTTTCTCATTATGTTCACACATGGTGATATCTAGTAGTGAGATCATAAGGACTGAACCGCCAATAATAACTCCATATGTTTCAGGTGTCATTGGATGTTCCTATATACGATCATGTGTAATGGTCTCATGACTTGAGATCATTACCAATGTATGTCATTTTATTGCATACATTGATGCAAGTTGAAAACCATGGATATGAAGTCATGGCGAGGTAGTATGTGTTGGGTGCGTCCTTAGTGGCATGGCATTGGTTGAATGGTAATGAAATTATTTGTCTCTTCCAAGTTATGAAAGTAATATATATATATCTCAGTACATATTAATATGGATGGAAGTACCTTTATAATACCATGGTCCTGGAATTTGAGTGTAAATCCATCCAGATACGTCAACAAACAATAAAGCAAGAAAAGGACGATGACATGAGAGTGCGTCCTACTTTATGAGATATTACTGACATAGAGATTATATTACACACTGGATGTTTGTAGGTTGGTTGTTACTGCTGTGACAATCCTTATTTCTTCAGGGGTCATGATAGGTTGCTAGATCCCGATCTTGGTCTGTGAATACTATTCACTACTATCGAAACACAGGCCTAGAGGGTCACACACTGTAACATATTCAAGAATCTTCCCTATTCAGTCGAATAGGATTTTTGGACATAGTGGGACCCACAGTAGGGGTTCGGGATTTGTCCAAAGTTAAATGATCACAAATGAAATAAATAAATTCATATTATTCAAGTTTAGAAAAATGAGTATTTAATTTATTTATTAAATGTATTTATGATTTTTATGTAAATTAATGAAAAATATTAATTAATGAATATTAAATTATTTAATGTTCAATTAATATTTATGAGAGAAATGAGTTGACTTCATGACTCAATTATTATATTGTAATATATTTTAATACATTACAAGTGTAAGATAATAATATATATGACTCATTTTAGTAGTCAAAAAATGCATTTGACAGTGTGTTTAGTATCCGGGGTCAAAGAGGCTATATTGGGTATTTTAATTAAGCACTATAAATATAAGATGAGGGGATTTTTCTAAAAACTATTCATAGAGATTCTCTCTCCAATCCCCTCTCCCATTTTCTAGAGTGAGATGATCTGGATACAAGGAGCGTGGATCAATTGATCTCTTAGGCATCGCTAGAAATGCAGTGCAGTGATGATTGGAGCGTTGAAGGCTTCGTCGAAATTCCACGCTAGCACCCTGATTATAGTGAATGGCGCTTCGGCGGATTCCTTGAAGAATGTGTGGAGGATTTTATGGAATTCAACTTCAGATTATTCGAGCAGTGATCACCAATGAAGATCATACATTGTGCGTGACTTCAAAAATAAACCAGGTATTTTTATTGTTTATATTTTTGTATAAAGATCTTCATGTCAGATCCTCGACTAATACTAGGCTGCTGTGCACTGACGTCGATAGATTTACATCGATCGTTGGTGGAAATTTTTTAAAACCCACCTGTTTGGTGCTTCCGCTGCATGCTCGGTTCCTATAATTTTACCTTAGGAGTTGTGTATACTATATTTGGATTATAATTTTAATTTTGATCATTAGAGAAAAGTATTAGTCATCCCATTCAATGTATTATGTTTTGGAATTTTCAGAAGTATAATCATATTTTTGATGTCATTCAATTTGGTTGAGGTATATGTAACCCTTATGTTAAACATGATGTATTATTTCAAGATACATGGTTGAATTATATTTTGGAGGAATATAATATCTTAATTTGTCCTAGTGGCGATTCATGTATGTTATGGAAATGGATATATTGTTTTACAGATTATATGGAAACGAAACATACATTTTTTCATATTTGACATTATGATTGAATAATTTTATTTGAAGATAAAAGTTGATTTTTTTGGAAGATTATGTGATAAGATTATTCTTAATTATTGTATTCATTCTTGGTTATAAATATGTTGAATAATGTCCATGAAATTTATTGATGGAATGTTTTATCGTGAAAATTTGGTAACACTGTTGAGTTTTGGTGATTAATTTATTATTTCTTAATATAAATGTTCGTGCATTTTGGTAATGATCATAAAATGTTATAATAATTTTTATTTAGGATAATAACTAAGGTAGGAGGAATAAATTTCAATAATATTTTGGATTATGTGATTCATTATATGTTTATTTTAGTACTTTAGGAATAAAAACACACATAAAAATACTCACTATTGGGGGAAAAGGATGAAATTTTCATGTAAATTAATTAAAGTAATAAATTATACATGTTATGTAAGTTTATTTCCATATATTCTTAGTATAGATAGGAAATTAATTTCTAAACTATAGGAAAATTATATTGAAATAAAAATGATAAAATATTACCATAATTGAAAATGAATTGATGTTTTTCTTCACACCTTCCTTTGGTTTATTGTTTTTTCTCATTGACTTCATCACAATTATTCAACTTCTTATGATTAATGATATACTTCATTTTGCATCATTATTTTATTACATTTTCATATTTTCACTTTTCCACTAATGATTTCTTATTTATAAAACTAAAATATATTATCCCAAATGACCTTTATACTTTCCAATATCGTATTTAGCAATATATTTTATTAACCATTTTTTGATGTGGGATTTTAAAAATGGTATTTATAAATTCCAATATTTGATTATCGAGTTGAGTTAATATTTTCCTGGGGAAATTTCTTAAATGGGGAGTGAGGGAGAATGTAATATCTAACGGATTAGAAAATAATTATGATTTTTGATAACATATAGAATATGTAACAAAAAAACAAAAAAAAATCATTAAATATTATTATTTAAATATTATCTTCATTAGAAATTCGTTAAATTGGACGGTATGAATATTGGTATAATTTTTTAAATATATATGTATATATATAATGGTTAAAATCAATACCTGGGTATTTATTAGTGCTTTAAAAATAAGAATTCAATATTTAGTAGTTATTTTATTAATCAAAAACCTTTATTCTTAATAAATAATATTATTTCATTTTTTTGAGTGAATATTATAATTTTTTTATTTTATTTCAGGAAAATAACATTTAAGGAAAAGTTGGAACCCAAATACACATAACCAAAAGAACATAAAATGTAAAAGGTGTAATCTAGGCCATTCCACGTGAAATTAAAGGAATTTGAATAGATAATTATATTTAATTTCAAATGTATATAAGTTACCTCAATTTATTGATTATCCTTGATAAGATCATAAAATGGAATTCCATATGATCCCAGGGCCATACTAGATCTTCCATGCTTTTCAACCCTTTGTTGATGCTGCGTATCAATGTTCTATTATGTTTATTTATCCAGGAATGTTGTTCTTCATTCATGTTGGTTTATAGAGGTATGACCAACATTCTATTAGTAACCTCCATTTATATGCTAATATTTAAAGATTCATCTAGAAACTCATCATTAGAATAATGCAGAATTTCTTGAACAACTACTCCATCAGCAAACTCATCTCAAAAACCCCTCACTAAAAAAATAGTTGTGGCCATCATAAGAACTAGGATTCATTCCCCAATAACCCAAGAACCCCTAAATAATTTTGATTTTAGTTCCCTCCCACTTTTTTCTTCCTCAATTTTGTCATTGGAGGTTGGAGATTTCTTACTACAATGATCATTCATCACATCACCAAATCATGCTTTTCCGGCCTCACTTTTGTCGCGATACACAAACACTGAGAAAACCAACATTCCATTACTTGTCTTAACTTTTCCATTTTTATTCCTACCATCAGATTCCAACTCATTGGAAGAGAATCCATAGAACATATTTTTAGACTGTGAATTCGAGGTTGATAACATCTCCATTGGTTTTGGATGGTATGAGTAATAATTATGATATTTATCATTCTTCTTCATGACAAGGTTGAGGTTTTTGAAATCCAAATAAACCTTCCTCCATTTTTTATTCATAGGTTGTAATTCCCCCGCCATGATTTTCCACCTCACTATCATTAGAAATTTGGCTAGAGAACTCATCACTTCAATCCTCCCCGATCATTTCATGGCCATCATTTCATACCTCTACACATTCAGTTTCACTTTGATCCATGCCTAGTTCTTCAATTTCTAGGACTTCAAATGCCCTTCCATTGGCGCCATCCTTCAAGGACTGGCCCATTCGACGCTTTCAACTTTCCCTATGATTCGATGATTTAGAACTCTAAGACTCCAAATCCCATATAACATTCCTTTGTTAGAACCTAAACCCCAAACCATTCTTATGAGCACTTATTGAGGGCATGAACCCAACATAAGATATAGATTTAAATGAATTGAAAGGAGGTTCCATGACTATAGCCACTCCCTTGCAGACCATTGTCATCAAAGGATCTCGAACTAAATTGATCCTCTGATTGTCAAGAAAATCTGTAACTATCATATTGACAATCCTATGGATCACATCATCTTCGGTGGGATTGGTTAGTATTTACCCACTAGTGGCATTCATAAATTCATTATATTGTCAAAACATTACATCAGAATCCACATGTTTCATTTGAAGACCATGACGATGATCAGACATCTAGTGAAAGAAGTTCTTCCACAACATATAGTAGTATGTCCATGATTCAAAAACAATGAATATTTCCATTAGAAATCCTCTTCCAAAAGTTGTTTAGACTGATTCCACCAGTAGATTGGAGACATCCACATCAAATAACTCACATGGTAAATCGGGTGGCACACCACAATCATTTAACTATCTGAACACAAATATGGACTGGCCAGGTATTCTAGAATGAATGTAATTTAAGGATTATGGAATGTCAACATAATCTTAGGGAAAACTACCCACATGGTTTTTGTATAAGTATTCTGCATTATATGGAATTATTAGGATAATTGAATAATATTAAAATGAGAACTATTGTAGTTGCATAAGGCTCTATACCCGGATATAATTAGTTCTTTCAAAGAAGAGAAATAACTCATAATATATCATTTATCTAAAAGACCAATGATAGTACAATCCATTAAAACCTAGGATTAGAAAATAGATATGTCAATCATATCAACAGATGGTTTATGATACCTAAAATAGGTGATCTAAATCATATCCAAACAATTAGATGCTTTAGAGAATTTAGAGGTTGAAATTGAGATTTTTGGAACAACATTAAAGAGTTATAGGTCCTCCAAATAAACCGATATTAATGGAAATACTGATAAAAAATAAGGGATTGAGAATGTGGTGAAGGTGGACATAAAATTCTTAGAGGAAGCCACAATAAATTATTCCCCATCCTTTAATGTGGAGGAGGCGTCCACAATCACTACCATTGGGTTAGGACATCTCTGTGAGGAATGGGGTGATGATGAGATGGAATTTTAGAAATTATATTTGATAAAATAAATATAATTTTTGAAATCATCATATAAAATGTTACATCATGATAAGAATTGACATTTTTCTTAAAAGATTGATTTTTCAATGAATTGTTATAATAATACCTTTTTTGAAGACTATATTATTTATTAAATAATTCATCGAGTGAAATAAGATTTTTGGTTATTTTAATTTTTTTATTTATTTTTGACGAAAAAAATAAATTATGTTATATGAAATGAATTTTATGATTTCATTTAGTATAAATTCATTTTATATTTTAAAAAGAAATATTTTTGGAAAAATGTTATTCGTCATGTTTTTTTAGTATGATTATATATTATATTCCAATATTTTTTTTATTTAATTTAAAAAAATGGTGTCAATATTTTTAATAATAAGTCCAAATTGGTTAAATATTTCCCTACTACTGTTTCTTCAATGTGAATTGTAACTGTAGTAATTTTTGTTACTAGGGTAAAGTGTAAATTGGGAAATTAATGGTTAAAAATAATATGATAACAAAAATAACATGACCCTAAGACATGAAATAATTTTATTTCAGGATCCCATATAATCCATACTCATAATATATTATGTTATATTGATTTTTTGTTCTATTGCTTTTGTTACTATGACATCAATAATATTTAATGTAATGAATAGTAAAAATTTGCACACAATTAATTTTAATAATAATAGTTTTTTAAGTTATAGATAAAATATCCATTCTATTATTAACATATATTTTAAATATATATTTTTATATTCAACTTGAGAATTTATTTGAAATTTTATTGAAGAATTAATTATAATATATTCTTACATAATACTGATGAATTAATTAATCAATTATCAGAAAAATCAAATAATTGATATCAAATATATTAAAATAAATTTAATTTGAGATAATTAATGAGATACTGAATTTTATATATTCATATAATGGGTTTGGTTTTTAATAAAATATTTGTTTTGGATATCATTTTTTTTCTTTATGTTATTAAAGTAAAAGTAAGGAATTGTACTAAAAAAATTCTATTAATGATATTTTATAAAAAGTAATAATTTATGAAATAATATAAAAAATTAAAAAAATTATACTCATACAAATGATTATAATAGGGTTTTAAAAAAATATGTGGTCAATTTAATGGCCCTTTTAAATTTATAGTGACTATAATGACCATAAAACATTAAAACCCCTTATTATCTTAGTTTGTATGAAAACGGTTAATAGGAAGTGAAAACCACATGAAATAGTAAAACAATACTGGAAACATATAAAAATTTAATTGGATGAGGATATTTAAATACATACTCATATTATATTTAAATATTTTCTATTTGGATCCATATTGGAATTAAAAATTAATATATATAAATTTACTATTTTAAGAAATTCCCATAGTGCCCCCCATCTATTACAAAAGATCATCACTTATTATTTTTTAAATCACACTTCAAAACCAATTCTGTTAGGTCAATATTTATCCCAATACATTACTATAATCCCTAAATTTATATTAACGTCCTTATGTATTAATAAAAACCAACTGTATTTGTCTTAAGTTGTTATGAAATAGAGGTTGTTTGTAGAAGCGGTATTGTTATTTGCTGACTATTCCTATTTTATTAATTCTGACTCCTCCTTCAAATATTGAACAAACATAATTATTTCAAAAATCATGATCATAAATATAAATAGATATTTTTATGTTAATTTCATAATATATATCCATTTATATCCTCCATCAAAGGGGAATAAAATTCATTGTTTGTGTGTACGTCTAACTACAATACCACTTACTAATCTTATTCATTTTCAATCACCGCATTTCAAAAATGGTTATAATGATGAAATTGAAATTTTTATATGAAATTATTGAAATATTTATCATTCATCAAAAAAATATTTCATAAAAATTCTTACTTGTCCATTCGCTGAAAAATGATAACGTTGTTCAGGCTTCTGTGTAGACTACCACATCCACGAAGCGATGTGATTAATTTTTCATCACTATATAACATTGATGATATATATATAAGTAAATTTAATGAATAAATATTTTATTCATGTTATAATTATGATTATTAAATATTAAAATTATTATTATCTTCTTTAAAAATGATCCTTGAACAATGGAAATGTTACTTATACATGCATATGACATACTCTTCGCATGATTGTAACACAATTCATATTTCATAACCATCATTCATGATTGGTATTAAAATAATTATTTAATTATAAATATGATAAATATGTTAGGATTATTATTTTTTATATATTGGAATAATTATTTCATCGACCTCATGAATCCTACCAATGTTATTTTGAACATATGAACTAAATGTCTTCAAACAAAATGATGTGGACTTAAAAAATCAGGAAATTTAAAATATCATTAAGATAAATGAATGAAATGGCTTAATTATTAAATATAAAAAATATATAATTTTATTAATAAATTATTTAATTCAAATGTAATTATTACCATTGAGTTAGAGGACATACAAGAAATGTATGGACTCATTTTAAGGGACTTCGTCTCAATATCATTTAATTGATGCATATTTTATTTTTATGAACAAAATTAATTTTATATTGTGTAAATAGTAAACTATTAAATTTTAAACAAATTTTTATTCATATATAATGGGTTTTAATGTTACAATTTATATTATTTCTTTCAATGGTTTTGGATGTGAAAGTTACCGAGTTATAAAGGGTTTCAAAATAAAATTTCTTTACATCAGATCATTACTCTTTCTCATATAAATAACTATGGAATGATTATATGTGGATTGATATATAAATTATTTAATTACATTATTAAACTAATTTTTTTAGATTTTTGAAATGTTATATATCCATTGATTACATATTAATTTGGAGATATGATACCTATAAGGGTAATTCGTTACAAATTCTTTTTCTTTGGGAAATATTTTTTGTTATACATAAATATTATTTTATGAGGTGAATATAAGGCCACATTTACGTGTTATATCATGAATATCATTATGTTCATGATATTTAACATTTTAGTTGATACTTTTATTTCACGGGTCTTATTATTGAAAAGTTAAAAATTGGTGAAGCCTTTATTTTATATTCTCCTTTATTTTTGGAATTAGTTTTCTTTATGGTTATTGGGGAGGAAATCATATATTATTATTCTCTCAATGAATATATATTTTCTTATCATATTTTTAAGAATGTTTTATTGATGTTTATTATACATTTTCTCCATTATTTTTTAATGAAACATCAAGAAAGTTACTTTTAGGTGATCCATATCTTGTATCATATTTTTGATCGGGAATATTTCTCTTCTAAATCTATGTTTTATATCTTTATTTAAAAATACTATTTTAAAAATATAAATTATTTCCTAAATCAATTTCAAATGGTCATTGAACTAATTTTAAGAGGTTATAAAAAATTAAGTTTATAATGTTTTCGAAATGGGTAAATTTAGACTCCTTTTACAAAATGATTGAAAAGAATGTTTATTATTAATGTTTACCACATGAAAGGATTTTCCCAACATCATGAATATTAATTTATTTAACTTTTATTTATAAGATTCAAATTTTATATTCAATAAAAATGTTTTTCATAATATTTTTTGAATTTTATGAATTTAAAATTTCTATTCAAAGTGGAAATGGTATTTTTGATCAGGAATTTTATTCTTGATATTTAAATAGTATTTTAAATCATCAATTCAAAAAAACAATGAAGTTACTTATTCATCACATTGGTTATTTTGTAATGATATCATCGTCATTATTTATCTAGATGGTTTATGATTGATTCAACGTGATTAGAATAGATCCCATTTCATCTCCATGGGTTAATCGAGTTATGAAACAAATAATGGGTGTTTCTATGAAATTAATGATGATATAAAATCTCTATGGAATTTTTTCATTATATGTTTCTTGGATTTTTTTCACGGTGACAATTGGTTATATTATAAATTGACAAGGGTTGAGCATGGTTTATCACACCAGTTCATTGGAAGAAGAGATTTATTTAACTTATTTTGTTTCTTGAAAGATATATGACAATATATTATTATTATTATTCCACATATGGGATGTAGACAACTGATTATGCTTCTTTTAAAAAATTATTTGAATATACTATGATGGTTATTACATGTATCTCAAAGATGGTTCTTTAAAGTGTAATTATGATAGTTACTCCATCTGTGTGTCTGTCAGTTACTATATATATAAGAGTGATATAGAAGTCATTCTATAGGATAGATATCTGATTTTTCTATGCTATTTATAGGTTATTATAGAAATATTTTGATTTCACAAGGTAATCTAATGAAATTATATTTAATGAAATCTATTTTGTAATACTTATGGGTGAAACAATACGAGTTTTTAATTATTCCCTAATCATGATTGACCAAAAATGGATCATGATTATATATTACTATTGAATATATTGAAACATTGTGTCAGGTTTTATGAATGATGATCTAGGTAATTATGGGTATGAATTCCATTATGTTATTCTCCTATGTGATGATTATGTCCTCATACACTTATTCTCTATAAAAAAATAATCCTAAATATTAATTGGTTGTATAACTTATCCAATATGTCATTTTATATTACATGTTGTTGGTCGAAAAATTGGGTCCCACATATCAATATCAATTCCCAAAATGTATAGTTTATGATTTTAGCACAATATTTAGTGTTGCAGGTTCATGTATATTAAAATAATTGCATCAAAACCCAACTAATTTTAAATTTTTTTGTATATATTTGAAATTTATAATAACCTAACATCAAATACATGGTCATTTTTGAGTTATATTCCCAAAAAGTGACCTTATATCATTAATTTTTATAATGAAATTCTATGTGTGACTATACCCTCACTTTTAAAAGTTTACTTATTCCCCTATAATATTCTAAACATTTGATCCTTCTATAAAAAATTTCCATTCTAAAAAACATTAATATAATCCTTTCCTTAATCCTAAATATTATGGTATTCCCTAAATAAAAAACATTCAATGTATATAGTGTATTCCAAGGGAGGTCTCTCAATAATTAAGAATAGATCTTAACATGGAAATATAATATTATATATTATTGTACTCCCTATAAAAATGTTTTATCCACAAAATAATGTTGAATAAATATTTATAAATGTGATGATATGTTAATATGGTTATGAAACAATAATTTACCACCTCTTCTCAATCAAATAGAACATGAATGTTCCCTCATCATTACGTGTGGACAACCACTACCATGTTGTATTATGATTCATTTTACACAATAATAATTCATGGTTAATTATTATAAAATATTTATTAATTTTATATGTCAATTATCATAAATAAAATTATATAGAGGGGAATTAATATTTAACTTTCTTCTGATCAGTTAAAAAAATATAATCATCAATCATGCATATGTACATAAATCCATATCCATATAGTTTTGTAACTAATTTTTCATAAGATATATATATTTATGGTTATAATAATGTATATAATGAATATATATGATATTTATATATATAATAATATTCTATAGATGATGAAACTGCGATCAATGTTCAATGACCATAACCACCAAACAAAAATATCCACGAAAAGAGAATTAGATAACACTCAAAATGAGGATGATAATGAAACAATTTTTTTGAACATGTGATAAGAATTTATAAGTTTTCCATATATGTTATTATATTTATTGACATGGTTCTATTTTAGTGACCTTGACCCCAGTAACCCAAAAGAGGTTTCTATTTTTTTACATTGGAAAAAGATACAAGGAATCACACCCCAATGGTGTGAATAATTTTTTATTCTTGGTAAACTAGATATATTCATAAAATTATTATTAAATTTAATACATAAATAATGTTTTATTTTAAAACAGAATTATTACCCTTAGCGTATCCCTACATATCTATCAGATTAGAAATATTGTTAGCCTGGGGAAAATAAAACATAATAAAAGGACGAGCTCAGATGCTCAGTACTAGAAGGCATATAGTAAAAGTTATGAAAATAATTCCTAATCTATATTTAGAATAAAATTACTGAAACAGAAAATATTTAATCAATAAATTGATAATAATATATAAGAATAAAATGATGATAATATAATTAAATATAAATAATCCAATGACCATGAATATTAACAATGTATATTCTAATTAATATAATAATAACATTTAATATCAATTAATGAAATCATAATGACGGAATTAAAAATGTTGTACATCTAAAACATACTAAGAAGACATTATTCTGAGTCATCAATAAAAATTTGTTAGGCCTTAGCCAAAAGACAGTATAGTTTATCACATGAGACTGATTGATGCATCAAGTAGATATACCATGATCACCCCATCACTAACAAAGTCCAATGAATTCCTTATTTGAATATGGAGAAAAACTGGAAAAACCATATGAATTGAAAACCAATATAAAAATGGTAATGCTTTCTCTAATTAATAATCATATTCATAAAACATTAATAGTTATATGGTAAATTGTAATAAAAATGAATATCCTTATAGTAAGTAAATATGAAACATTAACATAAATAATAAGGATGATATAAATGAAACATATCCATGTGTATCATATGATAAATAAATGGATTATGTCACTTATTACTATAAATACTATAAAATGTCATTAAAATAGTGTTTCTAAAAATAACATATTCACTTTAAAATAACTGTAAAACTAAAAGTTGAAAAAATATTTTGAAAACCATTTTAATTGATAATAACATGGAAAAGTATATAGAATAGGCTTTAACAACATTTTTATTCCTGAAAATTTAATATTATGTTAATTCCATACACTTTTAAATAATTATTCCTTTCATGTTTTTGGTAAAATCCATCCTAGAGTTGGTCTAAAAATTACTTGAATATTCATTTAAAATTTTTATAGTGAAATATGGAAAAAATATTTTTAATGAATAATTTATAGGCATTTAAAATAATTTTTGTATTTTTTAGATAAAACATAGATTTGGAAGGAAAACTATTTTTTTCAACCGATGACAAAAATAAAGTCGGATTTTTATGAAAATACTTTTCTTAATCATTTAATTTACCAAAAAGTGTGAAAATGGTACTAGTAAATAACAAATTTTTATGAATAAATATTTGGGAATAAAATTGTTTCCTTTTAGGATTAAAATATCTAATAATTCCCATATGGGAGATGTAAACATAAAAATTCTTAAATATTGATTTGACTATGAAATAAACCCTTACCACTTTGAAAACATCTGAATCTTAATCCTTGTAAATAAAATGAAATCAAATGTAACCTCAAATAGCATGAAGATAAATATGTTCATGATATATCATATAAATTTTATTACATACACCACACAAAGGAAATAAGTTGTTATTATGGAATGTGTCTCATATATGTAAAAGTTAGATGAGAAACCCTAACCCCAGGTTAATATTTTTTATTATTTGGTTTATCCAAATGTAATATTGATTTAATGATTTTATTAATTTTTAAAATAACCATAATCAGATTTATAATATCATATATTATTATCTTTTAACATTATACCATCCTATTTATAACATTTCACAATGTTTTCTATTTTGAGTGTTAATTTCCATGTTTTGTCATGTACATTTTTCCATGAATATTCTAGTTCTTGTGAATAATATATATATATACAATTTCTATGATTATAATAATGTTTTAAATACAATATTTAATCATAATATGCATTTTAAAAACCATTTATGGATGTTGAATATGGAAAATAAATCGCATCTCTTTGTAGAGATGGTCGGTCGTACGTATGAAAAATTAATAATATAATTCCCCTAACAAGTGAAACAGTAATGAATTTTTTGTGATATTTAAATATATTATAAATATATAATAGTTATATCCATTAGTTTATTCTTTATTAAATTTCATGGAAAACATATGTGATAAATCAATCACATCATGTTGTGGGGTGGTATTGCTGCCAATACATGCGCGTTGTTATCATAATTGAAAAGGAATCAAATGTAAAAAATAACATGTGATATTAAAATGAAATTAATATAATTATATCATAAATATGGTATAATTGTGTTAAATACATCATTATATCTACCCATTAATGGTGGTGATTTAAATAAACTATATCAGTTCGTGAGGTGGTAATCAGTTGTACACATGATGGATGATTTCATTTCTAATTTGATGAAAGTTGATATGGATAAATATTATTACATAATCATAATAAAATCATAGTATATGGGAAAATATATTTTTATTATATTGTTTATTTAAATATATAATTGAAGTTGTAATAAGAAGAAAGAAAATGAAGGAGCCTTGATAAGATAACTACATTCTTTAAGTGAAACCTTCCTGGATCTCCGATTAAGGACCCTGGGGAATGAATTTTGGTAGAAA
Source organism: Viscum album (assembly GCA_963277665.1). Classification (NCBI taxonomy): domain Eukaryota; kingdom Viridiplantae; phylum Streptophyta; class Magnoliopsida; order Santalales; family Viscaceae; genus Viscum; species Viscum album. Next base: position 108,087,001 of record OY728149.1, read on the forward strand.
AAACATATCTATAATTTTTATTTAGTTTTTTGGGAGAGAAAATGGTAATTTTTTTTCAGAAAATTTATTTATAGGTGTGAATAAGTGAGGGGAGGGAGTACCTTTTTATATGTGGGAAAGGGATCCCTCAAAGACATTTTGTGAAAATTTTACAAAAAAACCAAACTTGATGGAGGAATTCATAACAAAAATGATTCAAAATTACCAAGTATTTGAACTCGATAAGTATAATATGAAAATATTCCCATATAATAGGATTTATAAATTTTTTAACTAAATTTTAATCCTTATCTTGTTTGTTTAAACCCTGGTAAAATAATTTTTATATTAACTATGGTATTTAGTTTTTATGGATGTCACTATTAATTTTGGTAATAAAATAATGATTACCTTATTAGATAATATATAATATTATTGTTACAAAACATTATTCCATTACATCAAAATCTATTCCCAAATGTGAAAAAATTTGATATTAAATTAAACCCGATGACGGGATAAGAAAGTGGACTTTTAAAGAGAAAATGTTTAACCATTTACACCATTTTCATACTAAAATTAGATATTAATGTGATTACAATTAGCTAAATTATATTAATATATATAAAATTGAAATAATTATACATTAAAAAAATTTAAAATATAATCTTACTATATAAATAATTGAAATGAAAAGACTGTTTTCAAATAAAATTCGTTATTTTTTACGATTCATTAAAAAATTAAACATTTAACATAAACCCAAAAATTTTACCATATGATAATTTTGATTATATGACTGAAAAAAGTAATTTTTTTTTTAATATATTTTTTATATTATAAAAAATTAATTATAAATTTTTTGTACAATGTGTGATTAAACAGCCTTTTCGAAAAATATTGTTTTAAAAAAAATAATTAATTAATTTTCAATTGATTCTTAATATATTTCTTTGAATTAGAAAACCAATTAATTTTTTTTGTACAAGAGTAAAGCATATAATTTCTATGTAGTATTTATTCATATTCATACCTTCAAATATAATGGTTGGGTTATATTGTTCTGGTTTAAAGAATAATATTTTAATTTGGTTTCATGATTTGTATATACCTAATGTTGTGTGCATCACACGCCATCAAATATATAGAATTTAGTTAAAATAGTTATATCATGAAGTGTCGAGGTATTATATTCCATTATAATATTTTTTTGTTTCATACATTTTATCTAACATAATGTCCCTCTTTTAGAATCTTAGGGTGTAACATTCTACACCATAACTAAATTTCATCATCACAATTTAATCTCTATTTTTGTAATCAAGGGTCTGAAATTTGAGAGATACCATTTTTTGAAATCTAATTCATGGAAAGGTAAATGAAAAAATTTCTAAATAATATAAAAAGTCATCTATGAAGGCTATTTGGAATAAAAGATATTGGGTTTCCAAATTGGAGAACCAAGGGGGGAATTAAATATTTCTACCTAGAAGAAAAACATAATCCTTAAATATTTATTAACAGTGTCATAGATCAATGATCATAATAAATTGAATGATTTTATGAAAATAGATAACCAAACAACCATAAAACAAATATTTTTTAAAAACACCAATGATATAAAAAAATTAACTAAAAAGGTTAGTAATTTTTATCAAGAACATTGTCCTATAATTGATGAATTTTATAAGAAGATATACAAACTTACTTGTATACCATTTCTTTATAAAAAAATCATCCATTTGTTGTTCCATGATGAATTTCCACCTCATCTCTTCCTCTATGAAATGAAGTTATATTTTTATGTTCTCAATTATTAACATATCATAACATCCATAATATAACTATAATTTATTTCATTAATATCTAGTGATTATTACATAAAAATGCTTTTCATAGGCTATCAAATATACATAAGTCTTCATAGGTGGAATTAATAAATTATTATCTTAAACCTCCTCAAATGTTAAAAATAATCCATTTCATAAATGGTTAACCTTATGATCGTTATAAGAGAATAAAATCAAAATATTTTGAAAAAATTTCACTAAATTTCCAAAAATGAACATATCATTAATTACATGAACAACATGAATTACGTCTTAATCGTCACAAACCAAAACACATGAATTCTTTCATTTCTAGTTCTCTTGAAACAAGGTAAACAATTTAATTACCATAGAACCTTTTTGAAAAAATACATCCATCCTTATTCCATAAATAAAACATAAATTATTTTATAATTTCCATAAATCAGAAAATATTGTTCAATATATCAATGATATCATAAACCACATAACAAAAAAATAAATAATTAGTTCTAAGGTATTCATTACTATAAAATTCACTTTATCTATATCTATTATATATTTATAGAAACAAATTTATCTCAAGATCATAATTATTTTAAGGTATATCTTTCCCACAATCATGTGTTTTCCAAGATGTCCAACATTCCAATGATTCATTTTTCAGGGACATCAGTATTGATCAGTATATGATTTTAGATCATTAATGAATGATATTAATGTAAAATCAATGAACATTTCATAAATCTTATAAATTAAATATCATGGAAAAGACTCAAATGACATAATTCATGAATCCCAAAACTAGAAAATTAATCACTCAACTTAAACTATTGTAATAACATAATGTTGAGAAATACGAACTATATTATCTTGAGTTATATTCCTTTGATGATTGGGGAATTTGTTTGCATAGTTCCCCAAATTGTTATAGTAGATGAATTTTACATTGGAAGATTCATTTTTTCCTATTAATCATGAGCATGATGGGATTTTCCCCACACATTCCTTTTAATAATGTTCCATGGTGTTTCCTTCCAAAAGTATCACATGTTTACAATATAAATTTTCCTTTTTTCATTTGGTCTATATTTTATGTATAGTCCAAATATTATTTTCATTCAATTAAATTGTATATTACTTGAAGAATTATTGATCTAATTTTATATCTTATGATAATATATCCGTATATGATGAGAATGTTTTTAAGACTAATTCCCTTTATAGGACATACTTATTCCCATTAATGAAATGGTTAATAATTCTCATTAAAATGTGGAAATAGTCTATAAAGGTATTATAAACCTTGTAATGTTGGATTAATAAATAGAATAATTATTCAATTATTTATATCTTTGTATCATTAAATGTCTATCTATATTTTCTCAGTTATCTTGATGGAAATTCATTTCTCATTAGGGTACCTTGAAATAATTACATTTTATGTTTCCCACTTCTTTATCATCTATAGTGTTTTGAATCATTGAAAACAATTGGTCTATATATCCTAAGAGATAGTAAACCGACATGAAAAAATTCTCTCTTTCATTACTTCCCATAAATAAAAATATATTATGTAGGAAACTAATCCATTACTTTGTTTAAAATTGATTTCTTGTCACATTAAATTGTGGTAATCATATATGCATTAATCATTATAACATTGTGACAACAAATATTGCATTATAAAAATGTAAATTATCATAAACTTATATCACAGGATGTAAATACCAACATGGATTATGTGTATTGATATTGTTCCCATTCCATTCATTATAATCCATTTCTATGTAATGGAATATACTAGATTATATCATAACATTCTGAAAAAAATGAATAATCATAAAAGTATTTCAATACATATCGAAAATTAAAAAATTTAGGGATAGTTAATATCATAATTATAAGCATGGCGTATTTAAGGATATCTTAGTTTTTAAATTCCTCATACTTGTTATTACTGAAAATGTAAATTATCATAACCATATCTCCACAAGGATACAAACTTGGTATGCAATAAAGAATATTTTTTTCCACTATAAGATGATTGGGTCAATCCCAATGCACCCTTATCAGAGTTAGTATCCATATTAACATCTATTCTAGAACCAAATTATCTTTTAATATCCATGAAGGTATATATTTCTCCTAAGATACACATAATATCTTTCTCACCGAAACATTATGTTGTTATTAAATGTTTTTTCCACATCAGAATAGTTTAATTGGTTGTACATAAATTTTATTATTTTCCTATGATTCTTTATAAATTTAATATTTACAAGATGATAAAAACCTTGATCAATGCAATTGAATGAAGAATACATATAGTCAATAAAATGGTAGAACCAATGTAGAGTATCACCCCGTATTATTTATAATTATTTTTATGAAATTTAAGAATTATATTCTGGGAAATTATTTCTTCACTGATGGATCTATCAACAAATCTATGTCATACCATCACCTCATTATAGGAATCAAAATTAAACTTCCTTTATTGGTGACACAAACATGTTCTTGAAATCTCCAAACATTTCCATAGTAATCTCCAGGTTTTATCACATTATGTCTTATCAATTTAGTCATTCTCATTTCATCTCCCATAGAATTCTTTCATAGGGATATTCTTTATTCTATCTTGACTCAAGATTGGATAGTGGACAAATATCACCCTTTGTAATTGGGAGAGTTATTCAATAAGGATGATCTATAGGGATTCTAAAGGATTTTTCAGATTTCATTGTGTAAAAAAATAATAATTAATTGGTTCTTTTGAAAAATATAATATAATAGGGTTTATATATTTCTTTTTTTAGAAATAAAAAATCACGCATGTACCATTTATTATTTATTTTATCCCTACAAAACCCCATGTTTATAATGATAATATAATTATTTTTCAGCATTTTCTAAACTCATGAATTAAATTAAATAATATTTAATCAAACAATATTCAATACGTTTTATTTATAATTGGTCCATTAAACTCAGTCCTCCATTATTCCACAATATTTATCTATCCTTTAATAATTAATATTTATTTTATTGAAAAATATCAATGAATTATTATCCAATAAATAAAAAAAATATGATATTCAATAAATAAAAAATACATATTTATTAAATATTCCATTCAAAAAATATTCTCTTAAATTACTAAGGACAGACTATATCCAATAAAAAATATGAATAATTATTAAACCAGGTGCGATATTAATATTCATTCAACATTTAAAATAATAAATAAACAATATATTATTTTATAGAGATTCTAGATACACTTAGTGTGTGAACCTCTAGGAATATTTATTAGTGTAATTAGGAAAATCATCAAGATGTCCTAGGTTTGAAATTAGAAACTTTCCAAGGTACTCGTAGAGAATGACATTATTTCTGTAATGATATAATACCAGATATATATAATCACTATGTAATATAATACCTTTATCAACATATATCTAATCAATATGGTTGCATTTTGGTTCCATCAATATATGTTCTCGATTTCCCTTTTCGTGAATTTACGTAAATTAAAAATTACTATAGGGAACAATTTCCATGTATTTATTTTGGTTTTATAATGTTCGTAAAAGGGTCTAAGATATCAACTATCATTAATAAACAAAAGGGAAAAAACTTTTATCACATAATTCGTTAATAAAAAATAACTCGAGATGCAAGAAACATATCCTACTTCTCTATGAACATATGTTGTAAAAGTTTTCATCAATACATCAATGTGATCTTCTTATATTAAAAATTTATAATAATCATAATTAATAAGGATCAATAGAACCATGTGAATATTTGAACATCCATTGACACATATAAATAGAGATTCCCTAATAGCGAGTTCGTTTTTATAATTTCCCTCACTTGATTTTACCAATGGATAAAACAATGAGAAGATTCCTTAATTTTATATACGTATCCAATATTGATACTATATATATGTTGTGTTCTTTAAATGAATTCATCCATCTATAGAACTTATATTTAATAATACTATCATGGAAGTTATGCATTCTCATCATAGTAGGGAACTGCAAGAACTATTCAGTGTGGCAGATACTATTAAGACATTATCACATAGAGGAAAACACATTACTTTATAAGGAGTTTATTATTATTCAAAAAATTGAATAAATGTTATCACAAAGTACACCTAAATGTTTTCTTGGGAAACAACTTCAATGGAATCAATCTTTCACAAGTTCCAAATGATAAAACAATTAGTCTACTTGATCTACTATGGTAATCATGCTTATAAAATGATATACATTTTGTTTTGGGGTTTTTTGAGGTTTAATTTATGTAAAAACTACATCATGTATCTTCAAAATTCTAATAAAATTCCCTTAAGAAGTGATACTTTTAGATTATTTATTTTGACAGTCAGTATGCCCTTGGATCTATTTCTTGAGCCACTATCCTAGTATTATCACAGTTCTATGTGATAGAGTGCTTACTACTAGGTACCACATCAATATCCTATACAATAATTCTTATCCAAATGGATTCCGTGGGTACATTTTAAGCCACTATATAAATATAATCCACAACATAATTAGAAAAAACTAGATGATTGAAGCTCTTCTTTAACAAAACTCATCCATGGGGACAGAAAAAATATCCATGACCTGAAATTAGTTAATTATGATCTATTTTGAAAATAGAATCATGGTGACCCCATATTACTAGCTTGTCATCTCCTTCAAACAGCAATAGCATATTTGTAGTTGTTTAAAGATTCGAGATGATAGCCTAAATTTCATAACAATTATTTTCACCCAGATCTTCGTGATATCTTCCTACCATGATTAATGTATAGTCAAAAACATATCTAGTACATAACAAGGAATAAATGAATGATTTTATCCCTGAAGCATATGGGTTCTTACCCATTCTCTCATTATCCTCTTATGTTTGCTGATACATTTTCTTAGAAAGAAGTGTACCATGTGACACTGGAAGAAATCAAATATTTGAATGTCCCATACTAAATCTATTTAGTATTTGATTAATGTATGCACTTTGGAATTGTCCAGGAAGACTCTTAGATCCATCATGAATGATCTTGATCCCTATAATATAGGCTACTTCTCCAAAGTCCATCATGGAGAAACACAAGTTTAACAAATCCTTAAAAGACTATATGATTGGTATGTCATTTACAATGATTAATATGTCATCAACATATACGTCTAGGATATCTACAATATTTCCACTAAACCAATTGTAAAAAATGGCACACATTCATTCTTAGTGAAACCAAATTATCTTATTGATTTATCGAATAAAATTTTCAATGACCTAGATACTTGCTGCAATCCATATTTGTATCAATGAAACATGATGATCATTTTGGAATAACCTAGAGTCAAAAAACATTATTTTTATTTCATATTGACATCATCATAAAGGATCCCGTTACAGAAAGCGATTTTGAAGACCATCGTTAATATTTCATTATCATGGTATACTACTATAGAAAGTATAGTTTTGTTGGATTTAAACATCTAAACATGTGAAAATGTAACATTGTTGTTAATTCCTCAACACAATTTCAACCCTTCACCGACTATAATTTTTTTATAGGTATTTAACTTACCATTCATGGCATGTTTTCTCATGAATACCTATTTTCACTCTATAGGCATTACAAAAATTGGCCAATTGACAAGATCCCAAACATGGTTCTGATACATGGAATGTATTTCATAATTCATGGATTATTTTGATATTAAATATTCTAATCTATATATTTGAACTTTATAGGAGTGGGTTTAATATTTTCAACTAATAAAGATACTCAATATTTAGTGAGCAGAAAAACATGTCATTCAGGTTCTCTTACATCTCTTGTGGTCTTATAAAGTACTTATGAATTTGGAATTAATTCTTATACGAGGGACTATAGAATCTGCTTGTGTACCAACTCATGTGTGTCTTGAGAATTAACTTCATCGCATTTTTTGTTTCTCTCACTATCATTTTTGAGGATGTGTTCTCTCTCAATAAATATGCCCTTTCTAGAAACATTTACATTCATGTTTGAGGGACTGTATAGGCAGTATCCATTGGATTTTTTATGATACCTAATAAGAATAAAATTTATACATTGAGGTTCTATTTTGTTTACTCATAAGGAATTAACTAATCCCTCACAACAAATTACACATGTATTTGAAAAAATGAGTTTCCTTCCATTATATTATTGTAATGGAGTTCCGTTTTCCACTTTAGGTGGTTCTCGATTTAATATACATGACACATTTTGTAATTCATAACCCCAAAAAGATAATGGAAGATTTTTATGACTCATCATTGACATTAACATGTCTAATAAGGCACAATTCCAATTTTTACTAACACATTTTTAATATAGTGCGTATGGTGAGTGAGTTAATATAAAATCCCATACTCCTATAAAAGGGAGATAAACAATTGGTTAAAATATTCACTACCATGATCTTTTTGAATCATATTTATCTTCTTTCAAAGTTTATTATCTAAATAATTTTTGATTTATTTTATTTTCTAATGGTAATATACTTATACCACATCAAGTATATATAAAAAAATCTACTCATGTTAGTAGTAAAATTTATGAAGTAAGAATATCCACCTCCAGCTACTACTATAAATGGTTTGAACACATCATTGTGTATTATTCCTCAAGAATATGTGGTCCTTTTACCACATCTACCGAATGTTGGTTTGGTCTTTTACATATAAACAAGTATTCCATATTTCAATAGGCATTATTTCATAAGATTCTAAATTAAAATCCTTAATGACCTATTTCAAACACTACTCGTTTACATGACCACTAAAAGGATTCCATAACTATGTGTTTTGTGAGTTTTGTGAAAAAGATTATATCTCTATTTCAAAGACATTGGTTTATTAATTTAATACATAAATTATATTATTTAAATGTGTCATTTTATAAATATGTTTTCTTTATAAAATAAACAATTTTTATTTCCAAAATAAAAAATAAAAACATATTTATTGAGGAATTATACATAACATATGTTATTGGAAAAAATAGTTATATAATTACAATCCCATGAATCCAATATCATTCCTGTTGGAAAAAAATATTTTAGTCATAAATGGATATATCAGAAAACCCATAAACATTGGAAGCTTGAAAATCCACCTTTACAATCACAATATTTAAGAATCTTGTTGTTTACTACATTTGGATTCAAATGTGATCAATACATGCTATATCTACTACACAATGTGTAGGTATTGAAAGATTACACTCAATGAAAAAAATACCTTATTTTAACCACGATTCTTGGTGATGTTCCTATTCTAGTGGTGATGCTTTCCATATGGAAAAAATACTACATCTTTTTTACTTGGACTACATATTGATATTTATTTTAAGGGATGTATGATGCTATAAATAGTCAGACTTGTTATTTTCCTTGTGACCCTTCAGGTTTTTTTTCTTTCTAAAAAAGATCTTATAGTTTTTCATTTCCCATATCCTAATCTACTTGTTGAATCAATGTAAGATGTTCTGCAAGAATCTTCTTATTATTTCCCCTATTATAATAAATAATTAAATGGGAGAAGGTATTGGGTATTGTGGAAATTATTAGATCTATGCACAAATCATATGGGAAATTAAACCCTAATATGACTAAGCATTTAATGTAGAAAATATGTTTTAATTCGTAAGACCCAACTACTGTAGAATCTCTAATATTAGTTGTAAATGAAGCATTAGAGATATTGCATCTATCTCGTTCCTAAAATTCTCTTTATTAAGATCCTAATGATGGGACATCATTTTATATACATCCCTATTTTCATGTTTCATCATAAGATCATTAGTCATGGATGATATCAAGAAACAGTGAACATTTATAGCCTCAGTCATATTTTTCCAATAAACATATTACTCTTCCCCCATCACCTAATTACCAGGAACATCAAAAATCGCTTCTTCAGTCACATACAATTTATTTTCATGTAATTGGATAACAGATAAGTAACTTCTCCATTCATAGAAATTAATTTTATTGAGAGGTCATACTTCTCAATTATAGAACATAGTGATATATTTGAACTAATTTTATTATTATTTATAATAATATGGCCAGTAGGATTTTAGTACATTATTTGGTAAAATTTTAACATATAAATAAATATGATATTTACAAATATTCAATTATTTTATCGAAACACATTATCCCTCCCCATTGTATTTGAAATATACTTTACCTTCGACATTATAGTGGAAATGATCTATATTAACCTTCTGATTAACAATACTTTTTATTTCCAAATAATTTCAAAGGTTTTGGGTTGGTATTACTAATTCTAATTCCATTAACTCTTAGTTTCTTGACCAGTTGAATGGACACCCCAATATTGAAAATGTTAAACAGGATTTTATCACCTCTTTCCACTAAGATACACCTAGTCCTATTAATGAATTAAACCCTTGATTTGAACTATGATAATTCAATATAAGTAATGTTGTTATAATTCCCTAATAATTGAAGGTACCAAAACATTGTCTGGTTAATAACACTGAACTATAGTTTGAATTTAAATGTAGTTGTGGAAGAATTTAGAAATATAATATATATAAATAATGGATTTTATATATAGGAATAAATTTTTAATTATTATCTTTAATACATTATTTTTCATGTTATTTGGATTTAATTAAAGTGATTAACCATGTCTTAGATAATATTTATGTATAGGACAATTTTTTTAATTATATATTTCCATCTTGTTAATTCATTAATTCTTGTGATTTTCAAAAAAACAAGAATAATAAATCAAACATACAATATGATAGAAGAAAATTAATAAAGTGGTATTATCAAGATCTTTTAATAATGATTTGTTTATCTAGAAGAAGAAAAACTAACATTAACCAAGGGGAAAGCATCTTGAACAAATTGTGGTTCATGTTTTATTTTATCACCTATCCATATATGTATCACTCTTATATTAGATTATTCTAGTCTACAAACATGAACCAAATCCTCTATATTATGAGATCCAACCATTGTGTTTGCTTTAACATACATGCATGTGAGGGGAAGGGGTTTACATTGAAGAAACCTTGGGAATGCATGCCCTTACTTTATAATAAGACTGATGAAAAGTATGACATAAATTTAATTTAATAATAAAGTAAAATAATCCATTCACATAAAAATGTTTGGTGTATACTCATGATATTTTATACACATGAAAGAAATTATGAATTTAATTAAATTACAAGTCAATTCTCAATAATTCTTATCAAAGATAAATCATGATCAAATTAATTAATTATATTCTTTAAATATTCCATAAAATTATCCTAATTATCAACCAAAATAGTATTATTTCATCATTTATCATATTATTAATCAAATTAAATAAATTTATTTATAATTTAATATGTACAATAAAAAATATACCATGGGGGAACACAATGGATACCCATCCAAAATACCGACTGTGCATAACACTTTTATACTATTTAATCTTGCAACATGTGTCAAACAGGACTTATCACCTAATATAATGAAGTTAACTATAAACTTAAAGATCACATAATTTACTAGTTTTTTTAATGTAGCAGGTAATTCCTAAATACATAGAGTAGTCACCATACTATGAATTATCAATGATATGTTGTTCCTAGAATAGTGCATAAATTATTTTTAATTTATATATATATATATATAAACTCATCACATTGTGTGTCCTATCTAAAAAATGAACACACTCAAGAACATGTTGATAATTTTTACATAGTTTAATAAATTATGTTTTAATTTTTTGTTGATTGATATAAGTAAATGGAATTTACAAGATAGGTAGAAAGTGTTTAGTATTCTAAATTTGTATTTGAGGTAGACACAAATACAATCGACATGTAACTGTTCCATAGAAAATATTGTAGTAAAATTTCTTCACATGGTCTACATGGAATGTGGTTTCTTTGTTATATAGTAACTAGTTAAGTAGGATTTGTATGAAGATACATGGCCCATCTTTGATTAAATACTATAAATAGTGTATGGAAGATACATGGAATGTACTATTGATTACTGTGCATAGGATGGAAAGGTATACACATTTTGTATAATTAAATACATTGTGTGTTATACATGAATATTCCTAGAACTAATTAAAAATTAATTCTTGGTGAATTAAACACTATTACATGGAATGTACATCCAAGTTAAAAAGTGTGTAATGTTGTGTTATCCTACCGGATTCCTTGGAACCTCTAAATGAGGTCTTAAAATATAATTTATTGGGAAAATTAATGGATTTGATTATATTTATGAGAAAGAAAGAGGAAGATACAATAATTCAAATTTCAGTAGGATTAAACTGTAATTGAAAACCATAATTTCAAAAGAGTACAACATTCAACGATATTTAAATAATTTGAAATAATTATTCGACCTTCATCAACACAACTTGAAAGTTGTGGGTGTAGAAGAATCATGTTATGGGTTGTTTCCAAATATTCTTTTCATTATGATTGATGATTTGTCAAATAATTCAATGATTATAAATTCAACACTAAATAGAACATAATAAATGAATATTTATAATGGATGAAGCACTGAAACCAATCTAAAGGTTCATAACATATTTTTTATAATTAAATTTAACAAATTAAATAATGGCCTTATGAGAAATTATGTCTTCATTGTTGGATGTTGAAATGGATATACATCGTATTGTCATTGTGTTGTAGGTGTCATGACTAGACCGCCTCTAGTTTTGGGATCCGCATGCGTTCTAGATACCTATTAACTCCATCATAGGAATCCCTTGGTGCTAGCATGAGAGATTATATCACTTGCATTATTCTCCTTTGATAAACTTGAGAATCACTTTTTGTAGAATTATCTTCTGTCTCTCTAGAATCAATAGTGGAAGGTTGATGAATATTTATTTCCATTCATTGATGTGTTCATGGAGAAGGCATATCACTATGGATTCAAAATGATTCTTCATATTTCATTGTGTACAACCAATGAATAATGTTTCTATATTTAAAAAATTAAACTGGGTTGTTATAAATTGAGGGTTAGAAATAAAAAATTTCACAAGTTGACATTATTTTTTATTTAATACTAGTGTAACCTCATGTCTAAAATTATTTTATTATTTTTCATTGACATGTGTTAAACTCATGAATTAATTTAAATATTATTTAATCAAATAATATTCTAGTTATAATATTTCTCACCAGACCATTAAACTTGGAAAAAAATTCTTAAAAATAGTCAGAGATCATTTAATAATGACTATTAATTTAATAAATAAATATCATCACATAAGTAAAAAAATATTATATTCACTAAATAGATAGTAAAAAACTATTAAATATAATACTCAAAGAATATTCTCTTGAGTAATTGGTGATAAAATATATGATATCAATTAAAAATTCATAAATATTAAACCATGCGAAGGAATTATATTTATTCAAAATGTTATATAATAAAACAAATAATATTTTTTTATGATTCTTGATACACTTTGTTCTAACTATTTAGGCCCCTCTCTTAGGGGAAATATGAAAAGCATTCTAATGTCCATGGTTAGTGTCTAGAAACACACCAAGGAACCCATAGAGAAGTAAGTAAATGCTACAATGACATAATACCTCATATACATTTTCATTATTTCATATAATCAATTTATCATGATATATAAAATCATGTTGGTTGCATATAGGTTCAATCAACCTATGGGCAAGATGTATCTTTCATTTAATTTTTGAAATTAAAATATGCCTATAGTACAACACCGACATGGATTTATTTAGGATATATAATTTCCATTTATCTTTATAAGATATAAACATTCATTATAGAACAAAAGGAAAAAGTTCTTTATCACATTTATTATTAATGAAATATTACGTGTGATTCACCCATCATTTCAAACCTCCCCGCAGACATATGCAATAACAATTTTATCAATATATTAAAGTAAAATACTTATAATACTCAATAATAATAATATTAATGTATAAGTAATATTAAATAAGTTCACATGTAGTAACATCCAATAACACATATTAATATGGTTTTCCTACTAGAGGTTTTTGTTCTCATAATATCCTACATTGTATATTACAATGGGTGTAGACCATTAGAAGGTTACTCAAAGTTATATGAGTATCCATCCCTAATATACTATATCATTTGTGTCCCTAAAATGATTTCATGCAATTATAGAATATATATACTTGTGAATACTATCATAGAAATTTTGGGTTCTTATCATAGTAGTGAACATCTATGAACTTTATGTACATGATATTCTCTTAGAATATTATAACATAATATGTCACATAGTAGAATAATCATGGTTTAATAAGGAATTTATTAATATTAGAAACAATGAATAATGGCTATAATAAAGTATATAGAGGTTGGTTATAGGGAAAAAATCGAGCTGTAATTCATTATATATCCTCAAAGTCATTTATAGTTTTATCTTCCCCAATATATATTTTCCTAAATATATCTCATTATATTTGTACTAAAATTCCTTTGATACCGAATACATCACCCCAACCCCATTAACCTTGAGCCAATGTCTACATTATTAATGTTTCTGACCCTTTCATCGGGGTGCACACGCATCCGTCATGTAGAGGACTTGCTGTTGTTACCCCTCATTCCCGCATTCCAAAGGCGGGTGGCATCCGCTCTTTATTCATGGATCTATGCTCCTTGATCGAAATGGGATGAAGTGATATCAGTTCTTCCTTCTGTGGATTCCTCCTCGGAGCTCGTCACCTAGTCTGGGTCTCCCTCATAGATTTAAAATGTAATTCGTGAAGCTCTTCCTGACGCCAAATCTTCATAGGGACCATTTAATTACGCCGCTTCTGTCAGGACCTTCCAGGGGTTCCAGTCAGGGAAGCAACCTTCAGTTAAAAGAATAGTAACTTTGGGGGGTCACAGGCGTGTCTTGACGCTATAGATTGGCATGTCTGTCCTCTTCCCCTTATTATGAGGGTTTTTGAGGGCGCTGAAGCCTGATGCATCCCACATCGAACATGGGGAATTGTATGCCATTGGCATGTATTTGAGGTTTTCCTTAGCTTCCCATGTTTAACATAGGGTATGCTGTATGTTCAACATCTAATGGAGATGGATTGGATAGATCAGAACACTAGCTACAGTGGATCAGATTGAAGAACCCCCTGGAACGAACACCGATGTTAGGGAGATCACGTGGGAGGCTTCTCGAATGATGTGGAGGGGAGTGAGGGGGGATGATCTCACCGGGATTTTGTGGCCTGTATGAGAACTAGGATGGATGGTGGCTTTGGGATTGGGTCTCTAAGTGACTTCCTATGTATCCCCATGGCGGGGAATCAAAGTTCACGTAGTTCGATGATACGGTGGGACACCTGAAGGGGAGACCAGGGAGAATGAACGCATGGATGGGACCTGAAAGAAGTTGAACCTCTAGGTTAGGGAACGAGCTTCTTGAGACACATGGGCTTGAGGGAGAGATCAGGATGAGACATGAGTGATGGTCTTGAACCTCGTGGAGGCCTGCTATATATCTCTATGGCGGGAAATCAAAGACTTTGTAGTTTAGGCGGCATATACAGTTTAACTTCATATGGAACAAGAATGGGGCTTACACTCTAAGGCAGCCCATGGTGATGGCGAACCAATGTGAGTAGGGACTTACGGTCCAGATGGATTGGGGATTACACTTTGAGGCGGCCCAAGGGGGAAATGGGGCTTGGAACACCGACACGGGGAGGGTTGGGGCCAGTGGTTTGTCGTGCTTGAACCTCGTGGAGGCTTCCTACATACCATTACTTAGAATGGATCAAAGTCCCCATAGTTTGGGATTGATGGGGATTATGCTCTGAGACGGCCCAAGGTGGTGGGGCTTTAACCTCGTGGATGCTTCCTATGTACCATGCCATAGCATGGATCAAAGTCCCAGTAGTTTTGGAAGAATGTGGCTTATGCTCTGAGACGGCCCAAGGTGGTGGGGATTGAACCTCGTGGAGGATTCCGATGAACCATGCCTTAGCACGGATCAAAGTCCCAGTAGGTCGGTATGGATGGGGCTTACGCTCTGAGACGGCCCAAGGTGGTGGGGCTTGAACCTCGTGGAGGCTTCTTACGTATCATGCCTTAGCATGGATCAAAGTCCCTGTAGTTGAGGTTGGACAGTTTAACTTCATGCGGGACGGTAATGGGGCTTACAATCTGAGGCGGCCCAAGGTGTTGGGGCTGGAACCTCATGGAGGCTTTTTATGTACCATGCCTTAGCATGGATCAAAGTCCCCGTAGTTCAGGATGTATGGGGCTTATGATTTAAGACGGCCCAAGGTGGTGGGTCTTGAAACTCGTGGAGGCTTCCTACTTACCACGCCTTAACATAGATCAAAGTCCTTGTAGTTCGGGTTGGAAGGGGCTTACTCTCTAAGATGGCCCATGGTGATGGGGCTTGAACCTCATGGAGGCTTCCTCCATACCATGCCTTAGAATGGATCAAAGTCCACGTAGTTTGGGATTGACGGGGCTTACGCTCTAAGATGACCCAAGGTCTGTCATGGTCGGTGCTCACTCTATGCTCACGGGAGTTATGCTAAGTGTAAAAAACAAGAGGTAGCAGAGACCTGACGATCACGTCGCGAAGGGTGCGTCCGTGGGAAGTGAAAAGGGGCTTACATGTTGAGCAGCCCATGGTGCCAAGACTTACTCTAGTATGGCGCCCTGAGGGTGACAAAGCACAGCGGGAGAGGGATTTGGCACCCTGGAAGAGAGGAGGGGACCCGTTACCTATCAGTCCTTCCACTGGCCTTGGCACAGAGGAATTGAAGAGGATTAAGGGTGTTTCCTCTTGGATTGAAGGATAGGGGCTTAAACCAAGGTGGTTGCCTTTCCCCACGTACAAATGCTACTCCAACAAGGAGGATATCATCCCATGTGAGGGGTGATCCCATACCAGTGGAGATGAGTGGGAATGGAAAATGTATGATGTGGGGGGACCCTGTATGCAAGACACGGGGTCAGGTCATAGTTTAACATCATGTGTTGAGGATGAGATGCTTGGCAGTTTAACATCCTGCAGCTCGGACGAGGTGGTATTTCTCTGCACCCCTAGGACATACATAACTGGTAACCTCTGCTCTTTTTGGGAGGGGAGGCATCGTCAAGGTCATAGTGAGGGGGTGTCGCAGAGTGAATCATCAAGGGGTCCACGTTAGCATGGCTATTCGAAAAAGAAAAATCCGTTAGCGTGCCTTTGAGATGAAGCATGAATTGGTGCAACGCAAGGGAAAGGATTGTCCGAGGGACGTCAAAGTTACTTCGAACAAGACTAGAAAGTTGTACGGGAAAACCATGTATGATGTGGATGTTCGGGGTGCACGAGAAACCTGAAAATGGCACCCAGAAGGAGGGCATCAGGTGTTCACGCAAGAGGGTTCCCGAGGAGCACCGAGGTTAAGGGCCCCAGGGATTCTACACAACCCTTGGGGATTGCGTGAAATAAGGGGGTCCAACGCGAAAAGCCCCGGGTTGATGCGAAATCAGTGTTTATTGTGCGAAATAGGGGGAAATGAGGTTTTGCGCGCGACTTCAAGGGATTGAACGCAAAGGAATGGATTGTTCACAAAGGAAGGGATTGCACACAATAGAAGGGGTGCACACGCAAAGGTTGGATTGCTCACAGCGGAAGGGGTGTGTGTGAAAAGGAAGGACTGTGTGCAACTTGGCCGGTTTCCACGCCCTGTAAAAGATTACGCGCAAGGGGAATACCCTGAAGGGGTTTGGAGTTAGTATAAGACAGGGGGTCTCATGGAACGACAGGTCCCGAGGGGATTTGGCGCGAAGAAAAATCATACCGTAAGGCCACATTGTGTGGACGCGGAATGCCAATTTTTCACATGAGAGGGGGTTCAAATTTTGTAGCCCCAAAAGGGGGTCTCCTTCTATTTATAGGCATCCGACGGTGCATAATTTAGGGATGTGTGAAATAATTGCGCGAATGAGGTGGCGGTGTGAAATATCAACCGCGCGGTGCACGGGCGTGAAATTTTTTCACGCCCGTGCCAGTGATACTTTTCAAATCCCGGTACTTTCTACACATGATATATTTTCGCGCGCTTAACCCTTTTTTCCAGGCATCACCTCTATGCCCTCCGGACTGAGTCTCCGGGTCCGAGTATGAATTCGCTTTTTCGCTTCGGAACCTTCTACAGAACATAAGCGCTTTTTGGCATCTACAAATACCCCCACTCAGAATTGGATCAGTGAGGGGTCACAATGATTGGATTCTGAGGGAAATGCCGAAATACAGAGCATCGTGGGCCCCCTCCACGCAAAAAATAGGAGCGGCACACAAAACACTGCTAGGCGCGAAATAGGCTTCTCGCATGGGCGTGTAACCCAGACTTCATCTATAAAAGAGGCCATAGTTCCCATGATCCATACGCCTTTTCTCACGCGATAAGATCTGAGCTCTCATGTACGAAATTTCTTCCGCTCCTACATGAAACACTTCTCAGCGGTGCATAATTATTTCGAGATTTTGTGAGATTTTACACGCAAACAAAGGAATTTTCGTGCCACGGCCTGAAATTATGCACAGCCCGCTGATTTTGCACGCCAGACTCCAAGATTCCGCAACAACCTTCTA
Source organism: Viscum album (assembly GCA_963277665.1). Lineage (NCBI taxonomy): Eukaryota > Viridiplantae > Streptophyta > Magnoliopsida > Santalales > Viscaceae > Viscum > Viscum album. The sequence continues at coordinate 108,105,480 of OY728149.1, forward strand.
GTTTTCATGCAACACTCCTTAACATAGTTGGAAGAAGATGGTTGCAAACCGGGATGATGAGGGAGAGGTCGGTACCCGCAGAGCTGAGATGGATGTGAACCCAGAGGTTTATGGCACAAATAGGGTTGTCTCCGAGAAACACACACTCTTCAACATGCTAACCCTTTCCCAGAAGAGTACGCCTTGTTTGACAATCTTCCGCTGTGGGGATTTAGCATTCTGGAGGAGGTTCCCCTGCCAGGTTTTGAGGTTGATACACGGAGATCATGGGTGACCCTCGAATAGGACCTTCCTTGATATAACATCACCAACAATGGTTATCCTGCTCGAGAAACCAGGCATATGGATGTCTACGTCTGGAATCCCAGGACCAGGATTGTTGCTGTGGGTGATCCTATTGCGGATAGCTCACCTGCCCTCTATACGAGGACTTTCCATCAGAGCATCACTGAAGAAACCACGGGTTGGAGGCAGGGCTGGGATCTGCAGTCTGGATGCAACTTCACCAGCGAGTTGGTCGATGCATACTGGGTTCTCCATACATGCGACCAATTTGGGGCCGAGCTATGGCACATTGGTTTGTTCAAGACAGTGTGGACATCGTAGTTCCACATCTACCTACAGCCTAATCTTGGGCTGGAGCTATTCACTTGGTGGTCCCCTGATACCAACACATTCCATCTTCACCATGGGGAAGTCGGCCTCAGTCTTTGGGACATCCCCTGCATCGGAGGCATCCCTTTGGAGGGCCATCCATACGATGAGTTCCTCCCGCTAATGAATATTTGGGGTGACAGGTCTCAAACCCCCATATTGATGTGGCACCTTCTCGACTTGGAAAAGGAGAAGCTGAAGGTCAAACACTTTTTAAAGGACATCACCTACAAGGACTGGTTAAGCATGTTCCTAAAGAAGGATCTAGAAGTAAAGATGGTTAGGTAGGGGAAATGGTGTCCAACCGTGGCTTAGAGGAGAAAGAGCGGATCATATTGGAGGATCCTAGATGTGGGGTAATACCAATCATGGGGATACAACATCAATGAGGCCCAATATCTGAATGTCTGGTACGCCGGATTCCTCACCACATTCTTTAGCGGATAGCTCTTGCCGATGCGGGACACAAGGATGGCTGTCCGTCCAATGACTCTGGTGATGGTGGGCATCATGGATGCCAACAAGAGGTTAAACCTAGGGGTCCTCATGCTATCCCGGCTGTATGCCATCATAGGATGTATCTTGAGTGGCGGATCACCTAGGTGAGTATGTGGCCCCTTCAAGATCTTCCATGGATGGGTTGTGGCTCATTGTAGTGGCTACTCGTTTCCAAATTCCATTAGTCCTCCAGGCAATGGCCTACGACCCTCTCTACTGAATATTGATGGGGTTATGCCAATGAAGCTCAATGAGGAGGGAGTATGGATTAGGATTGGTAACCATGCCAACTTTTCCATCATCCCATCCCCCACCCCAACTGGTTTGCTGATAGATGATGGGTGAGGCTCACTGGAGTAGAAAGATTACCTCTAGAGAATCAGAGGAGGGGTGCTCATGGACCGGATTTATGGGATGAATTTCCACGATCCTTATGTGCTTTCCAGGTTCTCTAGGCAGTTCAGATTCCTCCATTGAATACCTAAGAGAGTATACATATATGTGTAGAAGTAGTGGCACCCTTGTGTTCTTCTTCAGTTGTGGCTGATGTTCACAACCTAGGGCTCTGGTGTCATCATCACTTTTCCTCCAACCAGAGTCAATGCTAGCCTCTCGACTGAGTATGCTGAACATTAGACCACAGAATATCCTGAGGGGATTCTACGGAAGCGAGTTTGGTATCTCAAGGTCACTAGTGTGTATCCTCGGTAGCGAGAGACTAGGAAGGGTGCCGCTAGAGGGGGAGGATCAGAAGTGCCTCCGGCAATGGGGCCTGTGCAGGCCAGAACTTCAGCAACGGGGGCATTACATGGCGTGACCGCCCCCTCTTCTCCTGGAGGAGGGGCACACGGAGTGGCCAAATAACTTTCGAGGAAGCAAATAAGATACTTGCTTTAACCTTCCCAGGATTCCGTTTTCCCCATGATATGGTCGCCCTGACTAACCATACGGTAGTAAACTAGTACCGAAGCTCTCTGGCAGAAGATAGTGTAGGACGAGATCCATCCGCCAGAAGTCAAGCTTGTACAGGTCGCTAAAAAAGTGAACTTCCACAAATGGCATGTATATCTAACAGCCATGGACCCGTACGCATGCCAACGGGGTAGGCGTGTGGATCACCTCTCTTGGTGAAAGTGATGCTTGGCCAGGAGCATGATCCAGAAAGGTTGCCGTCGGGGGAAGATGACAGCGATGAGGAGTCAGAGGGCAAAGAAATAAGAGAGGAGACATAAGGATAAGGGGAAGGAGAATGAGAAGAAGAAGGAAATGGATAATGGGAGCCTGAAGGTGAAGGGTCATAGGGGGCATCCTACCAAGGGAGTCTCCAGGAGAGTGGTGAGATCGTAGGCCTTGATGTAGATGTAATCGAGATACTCTAGGTATGCATCGATGTTGGGAAAAAATCCCTCAAGGTAACATAGCAGTATTTTTTGGTTGATTGTGTTTGTTGAAAAATCAGGTTTCCATGGTGAATTGTCGAGTTCTAGAGAAGTTGTTGACAATCAATGTTGACAAAGAATAATGACAAAGGAACAAAAGATTTTGAGGTGATACAAAAGAGTAGTACAAGGTGGCATCATTTTCCAATGTTTTCCAAATTTTTGGGGTCCAAAATTTGGAGGTTGGTGAGCATCGGGAAAAGTGGATTTCTATGAAGATCATAATTAAATATGGCAAAGGCATGAATTTCGTGAAGAGAGGCTTCATGGTTTGGATTTCACAAAGACCAAAAGAATTATGGCGGTGATTCTTCGTGATTAAGACAAGATTCAAAAGTGGTAAAGGATGGAGCACATCACGGTAGTGAAGGGCTTTGCGAGGGAGCTTCATGGCGGTAGCATGAGGTAATTGATGGAATGCTCCATGATTAAGACAAGCTCTGCGATTCGAGTATTTCCGAGGTGCTTCACGATTTTGAGAGAATTTCGAAGGATATTTCGGAGCTTCGCAATTGGTGATGACGTGAAGCTGACTTTGCACGGAAGGGTCGAGGGTTGGTGGAATTGCCTATAAATAGAGGTCGACCCCCTTGAGAGAAGTAGAGATTTTTCGAAGAAGATCTTTCTCTCTTGTTTCGTGAAGGTAGTTTCCATAGCCCGTGTGCTTTGTGAAGGAAGAGATTCACGACGGCTATTTTAGCTCCATGAAAGTTGTGAGCTCTGCGTTGGCTCAGTGAGCTTCACGAGGGGGAGCTTCGCGATAGTGCTTCGCGAGAGTGCTTCATGAGAGTTCTTCGCGAAGAGGTAGGATCTTTGCGAAGGCTTTTTTAAGCTTGTCGAAATTGGGATCCTTGCAAATTAGGGTGCTTTGTGAAGGTATTTCCAAAGGAATTTCCCAGTGTTCAGGGTCTAAGGGTTATTAATCAGTGGATGAAATTTGGACTTCAACGGAGAATCTATGAACAGTTGATGATGCATTATTTAATGCAAATGAAGAGACCTACAAGTCTATAAACTATGAGGGAATCTTCTGAAGAAGTAGTGAGCTCACTTCAGTTGAGAGAGCATTGAGTTCTCAAATTGTGAGTGTTTGGAAACTAGGAGAGATAGTGAGTCCGCTTTGAACTTGAAAATAGTATTATTCTTATAGTGGAATTGGTACATCAGCACACTGCCGGTGTATGCTCCATGGACGTAGCCCAGTGAGGGTGAACCAAGTAAAAATCATTGTGTCCTGTGCATGCTTTAAAGTTTCCTCATACTCTACATCGGGAAGGAGAGATAAGAGGGTTTTTTCTAACAACAAAACAATATCCAAAGGGTGCAGTTCTTTTAATCTGTCATACCCTGATTCACCCCCCTCCCAGGGTCTCTAGCCTAGTGGACTTAACATTCGACCCTTGTCTTCCTTCTTCTTTTCTCACCTTCCTTGAAGCCCTTAATACCCTTCCTTATCTTGCGCTAGAGCACACATGTAGAGACCCAATGCTTGACGTACATGGACATTAAATGTATTTTGCGGTATAATTATTACATAACAAAAATAGACACCAAAGGATCATAATAGTTTAGTGCCTTTGGAAACATGGAACGTAATCTTCTAATCTTGGTGAAAGATCCTCAACATATCCCATAATGATATTCCCTTTTTTGTTACCTAAAACCTTTCCTTATATCCTGGGGAAAAGAAAACATAAAAAGGGCAAGCTAAAATGCTCAGTAAGGGTATGCATGGATAAAATAAAACAAATCATATACATTTGAATTTAAAAACTTGAACATAATGTTTAAACATCAAAATCTTGAGAAATGACATAAAATATGGAAGTACTTAAGGCATAGATCATAAAAGAGAATAAATCATGATAAAATAGCATGGGAATAAAACATGTAATTGTGGAAACCATTAATAACATGATATGATTTCCATAGTAGCCAAGGCATTGCTGCCAAGACCATCTTAGTGGACAAAGTCCCTTTCTGAATCGAGTTCACTCCTCGTTCCAGTCCTGTAACACTGAACCAGATTAACTTACCATTCCATCCATGTATATCTCATGAGATATAAATCTTTACCCAATGCATTGGAGGGAGATATTGGTCCCACCCATCACATAATGAAATCATTATTACTTGTGCCACAAAATAAACATACATCATTCATAATAACCCAATAAATAAAATGGGTTTCATAAACATCATCCCATCATTACATAATCCATATAGAAGTAATGGATATCATTTCAAAATAAGGAAAGTGAAACCATGTAAATAATAGAGACATTATACTTGAAACATACACATATGAAATAATATCATCTTAGATGAAAAATGGTTTTGATAATGCACTTGAAATGAATTCTTGAGGAAAATATCCTTTCTTCATCAAAATCATTTTTTTTCAAAAAATGTCATGTAATTTTAAAAGAAAATGATTTTATTTGAAAATAGTCATTAAATATTTTGGATAAAGCTTCATGAAAATAAGGCTTTTATAAAACCAAAAAAATGATTTCATGCTGTATACGTTAAAAAAACATTGTTCTCGTACTTTTGTCGGAAAATTCAAAAAGTACCTCGTAATGTAAACAAAATAAAGATTCCTTACATATCATGTAGTAAAATTAAAAATGGGTAAAAAGGAAACAAAACAAACATAAAAACACTTTTAGAAAACATGTACATGGATGATAACAATAACCCCAGTAAATACTTACGTATAAGCAATCTCGGATAAAATTGAGATTTGCAAAATTATCCCTTACCTTAGGTCCGATATGCTTCGTATGGATCCGAAACTCCAGTATAATGATTTAAATAATTTCATTTACTTATTACATAATCATATTCATTGTTATGATATCATATATGTTTCACATATGACTTTATATTACCCGTTCTTTTGTAAATTCAATGTAAAAGCAGTGTTTTGGGTAAAATCATTTCATTTATCGTATGTGTTTCGACTTGTTGTTCTTGATATTGTTACTTATATCCTGATTTACATAATTTCAGAATGTAAAAAATTATTTATATATAATATATATTCATCACATACATATATATTATATATCGATAAAAGGAATGAAATACACCGTTCATGGAGACGATAGGTCGTACGTACGCATGAACGCTGTTTTTGTTTCCTTATTGAATTGAATGAAACTAAATAGATGACATACATATATATATATATACATAAATATAGTAGAATTATTATGTCATATATTTAATTATTATTAATTATATATACATTATAATCATTCTTGAATGGTTAATCATGGAAAAAGAATCTCATCGCGTTCGTGGAGACGGTAGTCCGTACGTACGCACGAGCGATGATATAATTTCCATGATCATGTAATTGTATTGGAGTGTATTTATACTATTTAAGAATCAATATCACTTTAAAATAATCATATATAGTCATTATTTACACCATTATAACCATCCAGGTAAGGTGGTAGTGGAAAATAGATTACACCACGGCGTTGAGATGGTATTGCGTACGTACGCACGCGTAGTGATTTCGTTTTCCGTAGGATGGATAGATGGTGAAATAGGGTTGTTTCATACTTATAATAAAATATTAGTATATTATTGATACTTATGTTATTACTTTATAATAAAACAACTAAATAAGAATAGGTGGAAGAACAAATAAAGTTGAAAGAATCGGTAACAGACATTACCTCTTCTTTGAAGCGCCTCTCTGAGACCTCCAATTAGGGCACTAAAATTGGTCTTTGAAGAAGACCAGAAACTCTAGGATGTTTCTATGGAAGTGGAGAAGAAAATTTGGCAGGGTTTAGAGAATCTTGAAGGTTCAAAGTGGTGTGAGGAAGAGAGGGAGGAGGTTCCCTTTTATAAGGGAGGAGAGGGGCACCTTTGGAAAAACTAAAAATATTATTTTATTATAAAGTCATATTCAGTTTTTAATAGCTCCAAATTGAGTTATTTATAATATAAGGTGGGTATGGGTAGAAATAATCTCATAAAATATAATTTAGACAAGTTTAGGTCATTATATAAACCTTATATTTTAGTTTTAACTCTTAGTTAATTAGATTGACATTTACCATGTCACTTTGTATTTTTATATTATATAGTTAATAAACTTACCATATACATCCAAGAGACCCCCAAGTGGTCCATTAGTGATAAAACTATTATTCTATAAGTATATTGGCCGAACCATAGATTTTTTGGAATATAATAACAATTAATACTATAATATTTGTTTTAAAAACTATTTTATGTCAATTTTGACACTATTTGGCAATTAATTTTTATGAAAATCATAAAAGAATTATTAGTTATAAAAAAGCTAATTAAATAAATACTAACATGTCATATTAACATATAAAAATATTTAAATTCCGAAAAAGTCTCAAATTACATTTATTTGGGTATTTATAACAGCAATTATGTCAATATTTCATTAATAAGATAATTACCACATCATCTTTGTGTCATAAATACATTAAATTATTTAATGTCTAAAAATTATAAATAAAATTCCATTATGTAGGAAATAGTTTTATCTTTCTAATGAATATTTATAGTCGAATATATCTTATGTATAACCCAATATTTAAAATGATTTACTTAATAAACTTTGATTTTAACTATTTTAACCCTTCTTTAAATAAATTAATAATAAATGTCCTAATCTAATCCAAGTCGGCCTAAATGGTCATATTTTATTCCTAAGGTTGTTTTTGGTCGAATTACACTTATCCAATAGAATTAGGACATGTTTTAGGGTAATAATAATATCATTGTTACTCTTAATTACTCTATTTACTTTTAATCGTGGTAAATAAAAGTAAAAAGTTACTATTCACCAAAAAACTATTTTCATCTCATTGAACCAAATTTTAGTCCTTGATAATAACCATGTCTCTCAGATTTTCGAAATTCCACTCAAAGAAGTGGTAAAATTATGTTTTATGAAAAATTCTGTTTTTTAACTACCACGTAGTGGTTTAACTATTCATCAAAAAATGAATGTTTCCTGAAAAATACCAAAAATTAGGCCTAAGCTATATTTGATATTATGAATTCAAAAATGATGTCTATTTTACCAAATTCAAAACATATCAGTTTCATTAATTAATTTAAAAATTAATTCTCGTCGTCAAAACAAATAACGTGTTTTTAAGAGATAATAACTATCAAAAGATTGACACTTGTTTATGTCTGGTTTAAATGTGAAATTACATCCAATGACCAACATTGTATTAAATGGTAAAAATATATTACAAATATACTTTAAAACCACTCAAATTAATAATTTATCACTATTATTTATTTCGATTAAAAATGTTGTTTTTAATCAAAATTTAGTAATTTTCACTATTCATCAGAATATGAAAGTTATCCGAAAAATACCAAAATTTCACTCTAAGATTATTTCGAACTTCCGAATACAAAAATTAACTCCATTTTGAAAGATAAAATTTATATAATTTCAAAAAGTGGGTATTAATATTCATAACGGCTAGTTCATAATAATATTATAATAATATCTCGTTTAGTGAAACTCGGTATTGCATACTACACACGCTATCGAGGAAGTTCTTTATTGCGTGTAATGCAAGCCAAGTCATGGATTCGGGTTGTGCAAGCTCCTTTTGATGTAGCGTACAACACAAGACATTAATGAAATTAAAACGGATATTTTTCATAAAATCGTGGGGTGTTACATTCTACCCCCCTTAAAATGAATTTCGCCCTCAAAATTCGTCGGGGTTATAAATAGTTTACTACTCGAAAGATTCTTTAATAGAAACCCACATCGTAAAAAGGAATACCAAAACATGGCTTTAAAAACTAAAGTATAAAACATAACGGTTACCCAAATTAACTCATCATTGGGTTTTCACGTAGGAGAACATAGGTGAAAATATGGATATGGAAGAAAAATATAATCATCAAGTTCTGATGGAGAGTGGTAGAGAATATGGCTATGAAAAATCCAACAATCACAAACCCATAAATTTGTGATGATCTAGGGTACTATCTGATTCATCGGATATAAGGGCACTAAGACACCATTTTTTCTTTTCAAAATCATTTCCCTAAAGTTGAAGAATCTGAATTAGAATAAATACTTACTTTATTTTGGTACATTCTCACCTTTGTTCATGCCTTAAAAAATTTCCACTTCTTCTCTTAAATAAATGAAGTTGAATTTGTTATTCGTGAAGTGTTATCAGATCATGTGATAGAATGGCGGGTCATTCCATCTATCTCAAACAAAAGGTTAGCAAAAGTTATTAAATATACATAAGTCGATCTATAGTGAGATTAATCATATATGGTTCCTAAAATGGACTTATACATCATATATCATACTGCTTAATATAATAAAACTAGTTTCTACTAAACAGGGACTTCATGTATGCCAGTGGTAGGCGATAAAGGCCAGTCACACTTTAGTTGTTGGTTCGATTCCCACAGCCTTGTCCGACGCGATGGGCTGTCGCCCATCCTGTAGGTTGTCCTTTTTCTAAAACTACATTACTATAACATCCCATCAATAATATCGAAAAAACATTATCCTTAAACAATACTATCTTATGTCCAACATAATCCATTGCAATCTTTTTCTAAAATACTTCGGTCTAAGCTCATAGTATAAAGAAAACGATTACTTGAAATGTCATCAACCAACCATCATTTATCCCCCATTATCTTGTTGGTCACATACCAATCATGTGAATACTTTAATCATGTATTCTCTTGAAAAATAAATACCCATTAATCCTTAGTGAAAACATGAATTCTGTCAAAAGTTAACTCTTTCCACATACCAAAATCAAAAAATTCTATATACTCAAACAATGATATAACTATTTCTTTATATCAGTCATGAGCTCATTAATACTGTCAAACATTTCATTTTCTCCTTATCCCTTCATTATGCACATATCATCTTTTTTCAAAAAAAATCTCAATCACTTTCCATGGTTACTAGAACCATAAAATTATTGAAAACCACACTAAACCAATACATAAATATTCCAATATTCCACAATACTATATACAACATTATTTTGGAATCCCATTACATAAACACTTAATCATTCCAACACATCGTTGTCATATTCAACATCGCTAATAGTGATCGCACGTGACTTCCCTTTTTTCCTTTGCCTTAAGTGGTTGCTCATGTCGATCATCACTAACCCTTGGATTAGGGCATTTATTAGCATAATGCCCCATTTACTTTCACTTGAAGCATTGAAGTGTTGGTGGTACGTTCTCTACAGTATTTTCCTTATTCACATCATTAGCAACCCTTTTTCCATTACTTTGACACTCAGCTGCACGATGACCTTATTTTCCACACTTAAAACATTTTCTAGTCCCTTTAAGACAATCTCCACCATGCTTCTTTCCACACTTTGAGCATAAGGAAACATTCATCTTCTTTTCACCATTATTTTTAGATTTCTCTTAGATTTCCATCTTTCGTTTCTTGTCAAAACCATGAGATGGATAAGTAACACCAACATCCATTTCTACCTTGATAGCACAATGCACAATTTCTTCAGAGCTACTAAAGTATCTTATATCCAATTCCCTTAGAAGATTTGGTTTTAATCCACTAAAGAATTGATCAACTTTACATTAAGGATGGATGATAAAGCCAGATGCATACCTTGCAAGCCTTGTAAAATTCGCTTCGTATACACCAACAGATTCATCATCCTTTTACTTTAGTTCAAAAAACTACTTCTACATCTTTGTTCGAAGAATAAGAGGGAAGTACTTATTGAAAAATAAGATCTTGAACTCGTCCCAATCCATGGACTCAATTTCATCTCTTGGCCTCGTATTCTTGATAAGATTCCACCATTGATCAGCCTCACCTTCCAAACGATATACTTCTAAGATGACTTTATCATGTTCAGAACAATGAAGAACTAAAAATACCTTTTCAGTGGTATTGATCCACTGTTCATCAACAAGTGGATTAGAAGACCCACTAAAAGAAGGTGGACATTGGCTCATGAAGGACTCAACAGAATATTGTTTCCTTCTCTGCTCATTTGGAAGTCCAGAATGATTCATAGCTTGTGTAATTATAAAAATAATATTTTTCACTCCATATCCCATAACATTTGTTTGTTTAGGAGGATAATCATTGCATTTTCCATTGCATTGATCAACATGGTTCCTTCGGGTTCCATCCATCGTCTAAAACCCAAAAAAGAATAGTGTGAGAGGCAAAAATCATGCTAGGGAAAACAACATAATAAAGGGGGAGTACCTTCACTATATAACATCTTAGGTTTAATTCTAAGATCATTACCGTAATTATATGACTATAACCTATACTTATACTTAACATTAGGGACATCCCTAGACATACCTTATAAATATCTCTAGGGATCTCACTAAAGTTTTCGCATCCTAGTTTCCAAAGGTTGACTAAACCTTTCCTCTGATACCAACTGTAGAGACCCAAAGCTCTATGTACATGGACATTACATTAATTTTGTGGAATACTTATTACATAACAAAAACATACACCAAAGGACCGTAATAGTTTAATGCCTTTGGAAACATGAAACATAATCTTCTAATCTTGGTGAAAGATCCTCAACATATCCCATAAAGATCTTCCCTTTTTTTCTTACCTAAAACCTTTCCTTATATCCTGGGGAAAAGAAAACATAAAAAAGGGTGAGCTCCAATGCTCAGTAAGGGTAAGCATGGATAAAATAAAACAAATCATATACATTTGAACATAAAAACATGAACATAATGTTTAAACATCAAAATCTTGAGCAATGACATAAAACATGGAAGTACGTAAGGCATAGATAATAAAGGAGCATCAATCATGATAAAATAGCATGGGAGTAAAATATGTAATAGTGGAAACCATTAAGCACATGATATGATTTCCATAGTAGCCAAGGCATTGCTTCCAAGACCATCTTATTGGACAAAGTCCCTTTCAGAATCGAGTTCACTCCTCGTTCCAGTCCTGTAACACTGAACCGGATTAACTTACCATTCCAGCCATGTCTATCTCATGAGATATAAATCTTTACCCAATTAATTGGAGGGATATATAGGTCCCACCCATCTCCTAATGAAATCATTCTTACTTGTGCCCCAAAATAAACATACATCATTCATAATAACCCAATAAATAAAATGGGTTTCATAAACATCATCCCATCATTACATAATCCATATAAAGGAAATGGAGATCATTTCATAATAAGGAAAGTTAAACCATTAAATCATAGATACATTATACTTGAAACATACACATATGAAATAATTTCATCTTAGATGAAAAATGGTTTTGATAAAACACTTGAAATGAATTCTTGAGGAAAATATCTTTTCTTCTTCAAAATCATTTTATTTTCACAAAATGTCATGCAATTTTAAAAGAAAAGGATTTTGTTGAAAATAGTCATTAAATATTTTGAAGGAATCTTCATTAAAATAAGGCTTTATAAAACCATAAAAATCATTTCATTTCGTATACGTGAAAAAAACATTCTTCTTGTACTTTTGTCGGAAAAGTCAAAAAGTACCTCGTAACGTAAACAAAAGAATGATTCCATAAATACCATGTAGTAAAAGTAAAAATGGGTAAAAAGGAAATTAAACATACATAAAATCACTTTATGAAAACATGTACATTGATTATAAAAATAACCCCAGTAAATACTTACGTATAAGCAATCTCGGATAAAAATGAGATTTGCAAAATTATCCATTACCTTAGGTCCGATATGCTTTGTATGGATCCAAAACTCCTGTATAATGATTTAAATAATGTCATTGACTTATTAAATAATCATATTCATTGTTATGATATCATATATGTTTCACTTATGATTTTATACTACCAGTTCTTTTGTAAATTCAATGTAAAAGCAGCGTTTTGGGTAAAATCATTTCATTTATCGTATGTGTTTCGACTTGTCGTTCTTGATATTATTACTTATATACTGATTTACATAATTCAATAATGTAAAACATGATTTATATATAATATATATTAATCATATACATATATATTATAGATCAATAAAAGGAATGAAATACACCGTTCATGGAGACGGTAGGCCGTACGTACGCATGAACACTGTTTTCGTTTCCTTATTGAATTGAATGAAACTAAATAGATGACAAACATATATATATATACATAAAACAATTAGCATTTTTATGTCATATATTTCATTATTATTAATTATATATACTTTATAATCATTCTTGAATGGTTAATCATGGAAAATGAATCTCATCGCATTCATGGAGACGGTAGTCCGTACGTACGCACGAGCGATGATATCATTCCCATAATCATGGAATTGTATTAGAGTGTATGTATACTATTTCAGAATCAATATCAATTTACAATAAGCATATATAGTCATTATTTACACCATTATACCCATCCAAGTAAGGTGGTAGTGGAAAATAGATTACACCACGACGTGGAGACGGTATTCTGTACGTACGCACGTGTGGTGATTTTGTTTTCCGTAGGATGGATAGATGGTGAAATAGGGTTGTTTCATACTTGTAATAACATATCAGTATATGAGTGATACTGATTTTATTACTTCATAATGAAACAACTAAAGAAGAAGAAGTGGAAGAAGAAATAAAGTTGAAAGAATCGGTAACAGACATTACCTCTTCTTTGAAGCGCCTCTTTGAGACCTCCTCTTAGGGCACTAAAATTGGTCTTTGAAGAAGACCAGAACCTATAGGATGTTTCTATGGAAGTGGAGAAGAGAATTTGGCAGGGTTTGGCCAAGTATGAAGGTTCAAAGTGGTGTGAGGAAGAGAGGGAGGAGGTGCCCTTTTATAAGGGAGGAGAGGGGCACCTTTGAAAAAACTAAAAATATTATTTTATTATAAAGTCATATTCGGTTTTTAATAGCTCCAAATTGAGTTATTTCTAAGATAAGTTGGTTATGGGTCGAAATACTCTCATCCAATAGAATTTATACAAGTTTACGTCATTATATTAACCTTATCTTTTAGTTTTAACTATTAGTTAATTAGATTGACATTTACAATGTCACTTTGTAATTTTATATTATATAGTTAATAAACATACCATATACATCCAAGAGACCCCCAAGTTGTCCATTAATGATTTTCCTGTTATTATATAAGTAGCTTGGCTGAACCTTAGATTTTCAGGAATATAATAACAATTAATATTATAATATTTGTTTTAAACACTATTTAATGTCAATTTTGACACTATTTGGTAATTGATTTTTTGAGAAAATCATAACAGAATGATTAGTTCGAAAAAAGTTAATTAAATATATAATAACATGTCATATTAACATCTAAAATTAGTGAATTCATAAAAAGTCTCAAATTACATTTATTTGGGTATTTATATCATCAATTATGTCAATATTTCATTAATAGGATAATTACTGCATCATCTTTGTGTCATAAATAAATTAAATCATTTAATGTCTAAAAATTCAAAATAAAATACCATTATGTAGGAAATAGTTTTAGATTTCTATTGAATATTTATAGTCTAATTTATCTTATTTATAACCCTATATTAAAAATTATTTACTTATTAAACTATGATTTTAACTATTTTAACCCTTTAAATAAATTAATAATAAATGTCCTAATCTAATCCAAGAGGGCTAAAATGGTCATATTGTATTTATAAGGTTGTTTTTGGTCGAATTACACTTATCCAATAGAATTAGGACATGTGTTAGGTTAATAATAATATCATTTTTACTCTTAATTACTCTATTTACTTTTAACTGTGGTAAATAAAAGTAAAAAGTTACTATTCATAAAAAAATATTTTCATCTCATTGAACCACATTTCAGTCCTTGATAATAACTATGTCTCGTTGATTTTTGAAATTCCACTCACAGAAGCGGTAAGATTAAGTTTTATGAAAAATTCATTTTTTTTAACTACAACTTCGTGGTTTCACTATTAATCAAAAAATGAAAGATTCCAGAAAAATACCAAAAATTAGGCCTAAGCTATATTTGATGTTATGAATTCAAAAATGATTTCTATTTTACCCAATTAAAAACAAATCAGTTTCATTAATTAATTTAAAAATTAATTCTCGTCGTCAAAACAAATAGCATGTTTTTAAGAGATAATAACTATCAACAGATTGACACTTGTTTATGTCTGGTTTAAATGTGAAATTACAACCAATGACCAACATTGTATTAAATGGTAAAAATATATTCTAAATATACTTTAAAACCACTCAAATTAATAACTTATCACTATTAATTATTTTGATTAAAAAAGTTGTTTTTAATCAAAATTTAGTAATTTTCACTATTCATCAGAATATGAAAGTTATCCGAAAAGTACCAAAATTTCACCCAAATCTAATTTCAATATTCCAAATCCAAAAATGAACTCCATTTTGAAAGATAAAATTTATAAAATTTCAAAAATTGGGTATTACTATTCATAACGGCTAGTTCATAATAATATTATAATAATATCTCGTTTAGTGAAACTCAGTATTGCATACTACACACGCTATCGAGGAAGGTCTTTATTGCGTGTAGTGAAAGCCAAGTCCGGGATGCGTGTTGTGCAAGCTCCTTTTGGTGTAGCGTACAACACAAAACATTAATGAAATTAAAATGAATATTTTTCATAAAATCTCTGGGTGTTACAACACTGGTGCTGGCACTGATCAAGAGTCCCCAATCAGAGGAGGAGGAGTTCCAATGGAATAAGGCGGGGCGCAAGTGCTCATTATCGAGTTGACAAGTGCTAAGGGATCCCTCACCATGACAACTCTCATAGTGAAAAGAGAACTAGATGTTGATGCCTTGGGTTACTATAAGTTCCTTGCTTTGATACCGGTACTCACTATCGGGGGACCCAACTGATCATGGTGCTCCTTGTCTGTACAATGATCATGGAATTGGAGGCTCATCAGGCTGCTAATCCCAGACCATCTGCGAGCGTGCCGATGTCAAACCGGTCGCCCCATCCAGAACATGCCTCCCAAACTGAGATGGATCCGGCAATTGGTGAACAGGGAGCAGCAGACATTGGTGGTGCTGTCATCGGGGTAGGGCTGAAAATCGACGAGGGTGCCACCAGGATCGAAGGGAGAGAGGAAAGTCACCCAGATGTTGAGGAACCCATTCCCCTGGGAAGAATCTCTGACGAAGACCCTGTTGCTGCCCTGTTGGCAGTCTTCCCTGTCTATCGGCCCGCTGATCCCAAAGAAATTGACGATTTAGATTCGGAAGCGATCGAGGAGAGTCGGATGACGTGACGCAAGGGAGAGAAGTGCATCCGGTGTTTTCTCAATTATCCCCAGGAAACATGGCTGAAGTGGATGGGGTCACTTCACACCAGGCTGCACTTCTTATGTACTAGATGGGAAGATTCTCAACGCCTTCACTCGATGGTCCATGATTACATATCAGAGAAGATGCGTGAGAGCAGCAGGCACACAGACGTCATCCAGTTCCAAGAGGAGTCGGGGAGTACTAGAGCATTTTTGAGGGTGGACTAGGAGGTCCAAAGCCTTGAGTAATAGGCTAAAGAGCCAGAGGTATTAATCAAAATCTTCTCTGACATCGTGTAGCAGTTGAGTGCCCAGCTGGAAGACACTCAAGAACAACTCACATAAGCGAGTTTCTGGATAACCAAGCTCTAAGATGAACAAGCGCGAGCACGTGCAAGGGTCATTGAGCTGCGCACCATAGACACCAATGAATAAAGGTTCCTCAGGGGATGGGGGTCGTCTTGGAGGTCACCAATGAAAGGTTGGTGGCATTGGAGAGATCTATCCAAGAAGCCAACCCTTAGGGGGCCTGTTTTGGCCAAACCCATGAACTTGTCCCGCTTTACTGCTGCTTGTTCTTTTGAACCGTATGTATAGAAAAATTTACTTACTTGCCCCTTTTCTTAACATAAGTGTCCCTTTGGTTTAACATGATCATCCATAACCTAAATATAAATAGAAATCCATCACTATTCTCACGTGGGATGTGAGATGAAAAGGAGGCTCGTAATATCACTTCGTTTGATCATGGGAGCATCAATCAAGCATTGGGAATTCAAAATTCGAACCCATATTTCTGAGGAGAAGAGGGAGGCCCATCCAACGGAAGAGGACCATAGACCAATAGATGTATCGTCTTCTCAGTGTGTTGTAGCACACAAGAGTGGCAATGCTAGGGGCATTGGAATCTGTCCGAACATAGGGAAATGAAAAATGTGAATCACATTACCAAAATTTGGAACACTATGGGAGGGGCATGGAAATTAAGGATGAGTGTTGACCGTGTTTGAAACAAAACATACTTGTTGCATTAGCCTGAAATGGGGACAACAAATGAGGGCCGACCACTGACCATGTTTGCAACACAGGGCCTAACTCAAACATCGTTGACCAGTTTTCCAGAACATTGGCCCCGGACAGCAGGCAAACCATAGGTCGAGCATCCATACTGTTAGGGGGTCCCTTCAAACGTGATCATTCTTCCAAAACATTGTCCCAGAACAGTAGGTGGACCATAGGTCGTGCATCCACACTGTTAGGTGGTCCCTTCAAACGTGAAAGAGGTTGAGGGTCTGAATAAAGGGGCTTGAAAAGTGTGGAACATGAAGTGGTGGTTTGTTTATATAGAATCCAAAACTCCCATGATTATGCCACCGTGGTGGAAGCACATTAGGCAGGTGCATTAATATGGACATGGATTATCCCTACTTTTATACAGGATCTCTCTGGCGAGGGAGATGTCGCTTCCTAATGTCATCATGGGGCATCCTAAAATTTTTCGGGGAAAATGTTGTAGTTACACAATTCCCTGAGAAGTCAGGCCAATGGGCCAATAGTGAGGAATGATGGGATTTGGTGACCCCCAGTGCTGGAACCGAGATGAAATTTTTGGGCATTCCTACGTATCTCATAAGGATGAGAATCAAGCCACACGTTGTTCTGGAAAGGGTCTTAGTTTAAGGTTTTAGAACTTAGACTAAGGGCAGGTAAGGAAGGAATGAGACGCATGGTAAGGTGATTATGAAGCCCGACGAGAATGGGGACATGAGTCCTACTCACCATGTGTTTCCTGGGGAAGTGTTCCGATCAAGAGACCGAACCCAAAAGTTGGGATGGGCCCACATGGAAGTGCCCGGGCGCTCCAACGTATCTCATGAAGATGAGAATAAAGCCATACGTAGTTGTTGGGGGATTTCCCGACATGGTAAGGTACCAGTGAAAAGGATGAAAGGGGGCATGCGGGTCTAACCCTCACACACTACTAGAAAAATAGGTATTTGCGACGGGTCATTTGCGACGGGGGCCCGTCGCAAATGGCCCGTTGCGGAAAACAGTGTCGCAACAACAATTATTTGCGACGGGCCCGTCGCTAAAGCCTTTTTGTGCGACGGGGATTCACCCCGTCACAAATAGTACTCCGTATATTTTTAAAAAACTTTTCAAATAGTAATTGCGATGGGCCCCGTCGCAAATACCTGTTGTGACGGGTCCCGTCGCAAAAACTATTTTAAAAAAATTAAAAAACTATTAATAAATTATTTTAATGCATATAATAATAATACTATTCTGACGGGCATAGTATCCCGTCACAAATACTATAAAAAAATAAAAAAAATAAATTATTAATAAATTATTTTAATTAATATAATAATAATCCAATTATAATTCAAAAATAAAATATAATAAAATATTAATAAATGATTTTAATTAATATAATAATAGAATTATAATTCACAAATAAAAATAATAAATTATTAATAAATTATTTTAATTAATATAATAATAATAGAATTATTATCAAAAAATAAAAAATAATAGAATATTAATAAATGATTTAATTAATATAATAATATTAGAATTATAATTCATAAATAAATAAAATATTAATAAGTTATTTTAATTAATATAAAAATAATAGAATTATTTTACATTCAAATATTATAATAATTCAAGTACTACAAAAAAATATAATTAAATTATAATATTATAAAATTTTAATATATATATAAATTTTAATATTATAAAATATAAATAATATTATTATTCATATTAATATTGTTATTTCAAAATATAATATTATTAATATTTTATAATGAGACAGAAACTACGAATAGAAAAAAAATCATATTTTGATTTCACTAATTTTATAACATAAAAACAAACTCTTATCTGAAGGAGGGGGGAGGGGGATCTACAGATGGTGGTGGAAGAAACTCCATCCCTAAAGCATGAGTGAGTCGGCGCATGTACTCCATCTGCTCCTGATGCTGCTGCTGCCACCGACTCGTCTGCTCCTCGTACAGCTGCTGCTGGCATCGACGCTCCTCCTCATGCTGCTGACGCATCTACTCCTGCTCCCGTCGGAGACTCTCTATCAGTAAGTCTGAGATCGCAACTGATCCTCATACTGTGTAGCAGAAGAAGATGCACGAGCTCCTCTCGAGCTGGACGCCGACATCACAACACTGCCATAATAATCTCCGGGAGTCAGTTGAGAGCTGATACCAACTACCCAGCCCTTCTCGAAGGCATACTGGGTGGTCTGCATCCATGCCGCCTTATCAAACTGACGGCCAGTGGTCTGATCTAATGACTCGGCCTGACTCTCAGGCCGGGTCTGTGACGCTGCGGCCTCATATGACTCATGTATTTGCAATTTAAAATTAAAATTGTGAATATATTAAATTTAGTTAATTTTTAAACTTGAAAACAAATAATACTGACCACGATGTGATGCTGACGATCACCTCTGAGCTCCCCAGTAGCAGGATCACTATACATCCTCCAATATACGTCGTACTCCGTAATATCGGGGTTCTCGATAGCCTATAAGAATAAAAAATAAACTGTTAATATCTGTAGTTATATAAAATATTTATAAATAATGTGCGTACCAGATGCTGTCTATGAGTACTGAAAGAACGACTCCCAGCTCGTTGAGTCACCTCCTGTCTCCCCCGATTCTTCCTCCCCACCGATGATCTCCTCTAAAAGGAACCACTCAACCAGTGCGCACATAATCCATCCCATACATGGGATGAAATGTACTCCGGTCGGTGTGTTCTACATGACTCGTCAAAATCTGACACTCCTGCTTTCTTCATGGCAGCTTTTCTTAAATTGTGCAAAAACTGATGAAAGCGATCACGCATGGCCACCTCCCATGTCTTGTGGATGGTGCCACGCATGGTATCCTCGATCGGATACCATAAACCCTACAAATAAATCAAAAATATCATGTTAGAAATGAAATAATTTTCAAAATAAAAAATATTTATTTACGTATGTACCAACCAATGGCCGAACATGGCCTGCTGCACATCAATGGGAATCTGCTCCCATGTGGTCCACGACTGAGAGAAATAATTGCGCAAAATAGCGTTGCCCTGTCCGAATGCTATATGCGGAAAACTGTAAAAATAATAAACATTTATTATGTGAATAGATTAATGAAATCTTAGTCAAATCCACAGGTTATCACACAGGTTATCACACCTTCGTGTGCATGGATAAAACCCAAGACGTGGACGTCGCTCAGGGACGGGGTCAGGAATCATCAATCGTGCAAGACCGCGCCCCCTCCGCGTACTCCCTGGAGCGCCTAGAGGCTGAGGGTCATCTGCCAGCAAATCATCTTCATCGAAAGGCAGGTCAGCATCCGCCAACTCACGAAATGTGGCGTCGCCCATCTGAAACAGAAAATGTTAATGTTGTAATCAAATAATTGATAATTACTATTATATATACATATATACATATTATGATTGTATATAAATACCATGTAATTCTATCATTGTTAATCTTCATCATCATCTTCATATATGTCAATGCCATCTTCATATTCCTCCTCAACATCATCGATATTCATTCGAGTTACAGTTGCTTCATCTCTTACCATTTCAAATTCATATGTGACATCATTAACAGCATCGTCATCACCGACTCTTAAATGTGGGGTGTCGTCATCGATACTCATGTCTCTTTGTAAAAAAGATTGATTTTTAGTACTCTCTTGAAAAACTTCAATTCTTTGCACATCAGTGAAAGAACATTCACTTTGACTAAACTGATTGTCTCGAATTTTGATTTTTATTACACTCCACCAATCAGTCAAGTATCTTGATGTAGCACAGTACTTTGCGTAATAAACTTGATGTGCCTGTTGAGCCAATAAAAATGGTTCATTTACTGCGAGAACACTTTTACATTTAATATCGATGATTCCATGAGTCGGATGAACACGCACGCCTCTCTCTGTATCCAACCACCTACATTTGAACATGGTTATGTAATGTTGTCCAGGATAACAGAGTTCATTGATTTCATCAAGTATGCCATAAAAGTCAACTTCATTTTCTCGATGATGATATCCTCTCAAGCTAACTCCACTATTCATTGTTTTTTTCGATTCCCCATATGCATGTGTGTGAAATCAAAATCCATTCACCACATATGCATTATAAGATTTAACAAGTTTGGAAGGTGGGTTACTCAATACACACAGCCGTTTGTCAATTTTATCAGCATGTCAAGACACCTGAAAATTTGTGAAATAATTATCAATACAGTAAACTATACATTGAATGAGTTGCTAAAAGATAAAGAATTTATGTTACCAGTTTTTCAAACCACTGAGAGAAATTTTTTAGTCGACGTTCTTTGAGAGCAGCTGCTGTAATTTTTGGAATTTGTTTCTTGATATGATTATCATACAACCTATAAAAACCAATGTTATTTATTGTAACATAAATGATAGAATGAGTGATATAAACACTTACAGAACAACTGATGTCATCTCTTCACAGTTGAGCAGAACATACGTATGAGCTCTACGATGTTCATCATCTAAAAGCCAGCGTTCATAAACTCCACCAAAACCAAGCTCTGGCTGGTTGAAAACAGATAATTGATTGTCGATTTCATCAATATTCCTCCATCCCATTCGGTTGTGTTTTGAAGGATACTCAGATTCAAAATAATGGGAGCAGAAAAAAGATATTTCCTCTTGCAAATAAGCTTTTGCAATAGATCCATCAACAGATGCTTTGTTACATACTTTTCTTTTCATTTTTTGCATACAGCTTTCAAATGGGTACATCCATTGAAACTGTACTGGACCTCCACATTTGGCTTCATATGGAAAATGTAACATCAAATGTTCCATTGAGTCGAAGAAAGCTGAAGGAAATATTTTTTCCAGTTTACATATAATTACAACAACATCTTTTTCAAGTTTTCCTAGAGCATCATAATCTTCTGTAGCCGCACAAATTTCCCGAAAAAAATGAGACATGTCTATTATGGAATCCCAAATCACAGAATTCAACAGACCTCTTAATCCAATGGGTAGAAGTCTTTCCATTATAACATGACAATCATGACTTTTTAATCCAGTAACATGACCATTCTTTACACATCTACTCGAATTGGAAGCACAAACATCTGGAAGTCTCAAATCTGCAATCCACTGACAAAATAATAAACGGTTTTCTTTAGACAGTGTATAAGCTGCTTTTGGTTTCAGTAACCTTTCTGTTCTGACATTCTCAAACAGTTCCAATTCTGGACGCCTACAAATTTGGGCAAGATCTAAACGTGCATTTACATTGTCTTTGCTCTTTCCTGGCGTATCCAAAACTATATGAAACAAATTATCAAAACAGTTCTGTTCAATATGCATGACATCTAACATGTGTTGGACCAACAAATCAGACCAATATGGCAAATCCCAAAATATGCTACGTTTAATCCAATTGTGTTCTTTCCCAAAACCAAAAATTTTCTGTTAGTTTATTGTGGGACCAAAAGTGATGGGAGGTAATGAAAATACAACAGATTTTAACTCCGAACCTGATAGCATTTTTGGAGGTCCATCCCTTTCAACTGTTCCTTTTCTGAAATGAGATCTGTTTCTGCGAAAAGGATGATCCGCTAGAAGAAATCTGCGATGACAGTCAAAATAACAAGGTTTCTTTCCATGAATGAGCATAAATGATTTGTTCCCTCCCATACAGTAAGGACATGATTTCTGACCATGTGTACTCCATCCAGATAACATCCCATAAGTCGGGAAGTCACTAATTGTCCACATCAATGCTTCTCTCAGTATAAAATTCTGTTTCGTTGCAACATCATATGTACTGACACCGGTACTCCACAATAAATTTAATTCATCAATCAATGGTTTCAAATAAACATCAATATTTTTATTCGAATGTCCTGGAATTAGTAAATTCAAAAAGTTATATGGCTCCTTCATCAACATCCATGGAGGTAAATTATACGGAGTTAAAAAAACAGGCCAACATGAATATTGACTACCATAAGATCTGAACGGACAGAAACCATCAGTGGAAATGCCCAGTCGAACATTTATAGCTTCTAAAGCAAAGGATGGATGCACTCTATCAAAATGTTTCCATGAATCACCATCGGCTGGATGATTCAAGCTTATATCGGTTGAAATATTCCCTTTATGCCATGACATCATTGTCTCTGTATTAATTAGACATGAATAAATGCTGAAGACTGGATGTAAGTGGAAAATATCTCAACTATTTTACAGGAATCAAACCAGACTTCCCATGTTGTCCTTCTTTATATCTCAGTTGCCCACATGTGGGACAACTATCCAACGACTCATTTTCCCCAGAATATAAAATGCAGTCATTTGAACATGAATGAATCTTCTGACAAGTAAGTCCCAAATTTCGAACCAGCCTCTTACTCTCATAGTAATTTCCAGGCAAAACATTTCCTTTGGGTAACAATGTTTTAAGCAATGAAAATATCTGGTCAAAACAGGTGTTTGACATTCCGTTATCTGATTTGATAGCCATAAATTTTGCAACTACTTCTAATTTGGTCATCTTGCATCCAGGATATAATGCATCCTCAGCAGACCTCAACAACTCATAAAATTTAGACGGTGCCAACTCAGGATTTGAAGCTATATCAACCACAGTTTCTGTATGTTGAACAGATGAACCTGCAACATCATGTACTAAATCTTGAAACCGGGATGGATCCGGAATCAAGTTGGTATCACCTTCTCTGGAACTGCGTTCACCGTGTTGATACCAAAAAACATAATCTGGTTGAAAACCAAAACGCAGGAGATATCCCCCCACTTTGTCAAACGTGTCAAACGTTCTCAATTCACATTTTCTGCAAGGGAATTTTATTTTTCCTTCTGAAACAAATTCTGGATTTGATGCCGAAAATGATAAAAAAGTCTCCACACCCTCTATATATACTGGATTTAAACCAGAACCATATGGATTTCTACATTGATTTATCCATATGCGGTCACCTAATAATGATTGTTGACGACCTCGTTGTTCCAAATTATTCTATAAAATATAAAATCATTACTAGTTTTGAATAATTTGTTAGAAAAAACAGTCAAGCATGGATAATTAAAGAGTTTACATCATACACTACTGACGCAAACTTTTTATTGAGATAGACCTAAAAATTGACCCTTTAAGAATTGAATATGTTGAGAATAAAGAAAAACCTGTTACAAATATTGATAATATTAATATTATATAAATTTTTTATTATTTTCATAGTACTAATATTATTGGTAAATATTCCTAATTATTGGTAATTATTCCTAATTATTGGTAATTATTCCTAATTATTGGTAATTATTCCTAATTATTGGTAATTATCGGTAATTATTTGTAATTATTGTCAATTATTACTAATTATTGGTAATTAATACTAATTATTGATAATTATTATTAATTATTACTAATTATTACTAATTATTGGTAATTATTACTAATTATTGGTAATTATTACTAATTATTACTAATTATTCGTAATTATTACTAATTATTACTAATTATTACTAATTATTGGTAATTATTACTAATTATTACTAATTTTCGGTGATTATTCCTAATTATTACTAATTATTACTAATTATCAGTAATTATTGGTAATTATTGGTAATTATTCCAAATTATTGGTAATTATTACTAATTATTGTAAATTATTAATAATTATTGATAATTATTACTAATAATTACTAATTATTACTAATTATTACTAATTATTGGTAATTATAACTAATTATTACTAATTATTAATAATTATTGGTAATTATTACTAATTATTACTAATTATTACTAATTATTGGTAATTATTACTAAATATTACTAATCATTGGTAATTATTCCTAATTATTGGTAATTATTACTAATTATTACTAATTATTCCTAATTATTGCTAATTATTGGTAATTATTCCTAATTATCGGTAATTATTGGTAATTATTACTAATTATTGGTAATTATTACTAATTATTATTAATTATTTCTAATTATTGGTAATTATTACTAATTATTACTAATTATTACTAATTATTGGTAATTATTTCTAATTATTGTTAATTATTGGTAATTATTCCTAATTATTACTAATTATAACTAATTATCGGTCATTATTGGTAATTATTGGTAATTATTACTAATTATCGGTAATTATTGGTAATTATTGCTAATTATTCCTAATTATTGGTAATTATTACTAATTATTGTTAATTATTACTAATTATTGGTAATTATTACTAATTATTGTTAATTATTACGAATTATTGGTAATTATTACTAATTATTACTAATTATTACTAATTATTACTAATTATTGGTAATTATTACTAATTATTGTTAATTATTACTAATTATTGGTAATTATTACTAATTATTGGTAATTATTACTAATTATTGGTAATTATTGGCAATTATTCTTAATTATTGGTAATTATTCCTAATTATTGGTAATTATTCCTAATTATTGGTAATTATTACTAATTATTGGTAATTATTATTAATTATTGGTAATTATTACTAATTATTATTAATTATTACTAATTATTGGTAATTATTACTAATTATTACTAATTATTACTAATTATTGATAATTATTACTAATTATTACTAATTATTGGTAATTATTACTAATTATTACTAATTATTACTAATTATCGGTAATTATTGGTAATTATTGGTAATTATTCCTAATTATTGGTAATTATTACTAATTATTGTTAGTTATTACTAATTATTGGAAATTATTACTATTTATTAGAAATTATTACTAATTATTACTAATTATTGGTAATTATTTCTAATTATTACTTATTATTACTAATTATTTGTAATTAATACTAATTATTACTAATTATTACTAATTATTGGTAATTAATACTAATTATTACTAATTATTGGTAATTATTCCTAATTATTACTAATTATTACTAATTATTGGTAATTATTCCTAATTATTGGTAATTATTCCTAATTATTGGTAATTATCGGAAATTATGGGTAATTATTGGTAATTATTACTAATTATTGGTAATTATTACTAATTATTGGTAATTATTACTAATTATTACTAATTATTGTTAATTATTCCTAATTATTACTAATTATTACTAATTATCGGTAATTATCGGTAATTATTGGTAATTATTTCTAATTATTGGTAATTATTCCTAATTATTGGTAATTATTCCTAATTATTGGTAATTATCGGTAATTATGGGTAATTATTGGTAATTATGGGTAATTATTGGTAATTATTACTAATTATTGGTAATTATTCCTAATTATCGGTAATTATTACTAATTATCGGTAATTATTCCTAATTATTGGTAATTATTACTAATTATTGGTAATTATTACTAATTATTGGTAATTATTGGTAATTATTCCTAATTATTGGTAATTATTCCTAATTATTACTAATTATTACTAATTATCAGTAATTATTGGTAATTATTGGTAATTATTGGTAATTATTACTAATTATTGGTAATTATTACTAATTATTGGTAATTATTCCTAATTCTTGGTAATTAGCGGTAATTATTGGTAATTATTGGTAATTATTACTAATTATTACTAATTATTACTAATTATTACTAATTATTACTAATTATTGGTAATTATTACTAATTATTACAATTTTATTGATAATTATTCCTAATTATTACTAATTATTGGTAATTATTGGTAATTAATCCTAATTATTCGTAATTATTCCTAATTATTGGTAATTATTACTAATTATTGGTAATTATTACTAATTATTACTAAGTATTACTAATAATTGGTAATTATAACTAATTATTACTAATTATTTGTAATTATTACTAATTATTACTAATTATTGGTAATTATTAATAATTATTGGTAATTATTACTAATTATTACTAATTATTGGTAATTATTACTAATTATTCCTAATTATTGGTAATTATTCCTAATTATTGGTAATTATTACTAATTATTGGTAATTATTCCTAATTATTGGTAATTATTCCTAATTATTGGTAATTATCGGTAATTATTGGTAATTATCGGTAATTATTGATAATTATGTGTAATTATTACTAATTATTGTTAATTATTACTAATTATTCCTAATTATTACTAATTATTCCTAATTATTAATAATTATTACTAATTATTCCTAATTATTACTAATTATTACTAATTATTACTAATAATTACTAATTATTACTAATTATTACTAATTATTACTAATTATTTCTAATTTTTACTAATTATTACTAATTATTACTAATTATTACAAATTATTGGTAATTATTCCTAATTATTGGTAATTATTACTAATTATTACGAATTATTGGTAATTATTACTAATTATTACTAATTATCGGTAATTATCGGTAATTATTGGTAATTATTGGTAATTATTACTAATTATTGGTAATTATTACTAATTATTGGTAATTATTGGTAATTATTTCTAATTATTGGTAATTATTCCTAATTATTGGTAATTATTCCTAATTATTGGTAATTATCGTTAATTATGGGTAATTATTGTTAATTATGGGTAATTATTGGTAATTATTACTAATTATTGGTAATTATTCCTAATTATCGGTAATTATTACTAATTATCGGTAATTAGTCCTAATTATTGGTAATTATTAATAATTATTGGTAATTATTACTAATTATTGGTAATTATTGATAATTATTCATAATTATTGTTAATTATTCCTAATTATTACTAATTATTACTAATTATCAGTAATTATTGGTAATTATTGGTAATTATTGGTAATTATTACTAATTATTGGTAATTATTACTAATTATTGGTAATTATTCCTAATTCTTGGTAATTAGCGGTAATTATTGGTAATTATTGGTAATTATTACTAATTATTACTAATTATTACTAATTATTGGTAATTATTACCAATTATTACTATTTTATTGATAATTATTCCTAATTATTACTAATTATTGGTAATTATTGGTAATTAATCCTAATTATTGGTAATTATTCCTAATTATTGGTAATTATTACTAATTATTGGTAATTATTACTAATTATTACTAATTATTACTAATAATTGGTAATTATTACTAATTATTACTAACTATTGGTAATTATTACTAATTATTAATAATTATTGGTAATTATTAATAATTATTGGTAATTATTACTAATTATTACTAATTATTGGTAATTATTACTAATTATTCCTAATTATTGGTAATTATTCCTAATTATTGGTAATTATTACTAATTATTGGTAATTATTCCTAATTATTGGTAATTATTCCTAATTATTGGTAATTATTGGTAATTATTGGTAATTATCGGCAATTATTGATAATTATGTGTAATTATTACTAATTATTGGTAATTATTACTAATTATTCCAAATTATTACTAATTATTCCTAATTATTACTAATTATTCCTAATTATTAATAATTATTACTAATTATTCCTAATTATTCCTAATTATTACTAATTATTACTAATTATTACTAATTATTACTAATTATTACTAATTATTACTAATTATTTCTAATTATTACTAATTATTACTAATTATTACTAATTATTACAAATTATTGGTAATTATTCCTAATTATTACTAATTAGTGGTAATTATTCGTAATTATTACTAATTATTACTAATTAGTGTTGATTATTAGTAATTATTACTAATTATTACTAATTATGATAATTATTAGTAATTATTGATAATTATTGATAATTATTACTAATTATTACTAATTATAGGTAATTATTACTAATTATTGGTAAGTATTACTAATTATTGGTAAGTATTACTAATTATTGGTAATTATTACTAATTATTGGTAATTATTACTAATTATTACTAATTATTCCTAATTATTGCTAATTATTGGTAATTATTCCTAATTATTGGTAATTATATAAATAATTACCAATAATTAGGAATAATTATCAATAATTAAAAATAATAACATTATTAGTATATTTTATTATTAATATTAAAATAATATAATTTTCTATATTATATACAATTCTCCTTTTATCTGTGTGTTTTCTGTCTCCACATACAAATATTACACGTGGAGACAGAAAACACACAGATGAAAGGAAAATTGTATATAATATAAAAAATTATATTATTTTAATATTAATAATAAAATATACTAATAATGTAATAATGTTATTATTCCTAATTATTGGTATTTATTACTAATTATTAGTATTCATTCTTAATTATTGAAAATTATTAATAATTATTCCTAATTACCATTAACTATGAACAATACTAATAATTTAAATTTATTAAGTAACAAAACAATGTAAACATAATTAAATTACAACTAATTAAAAATAACTGAAACTAATAAAAAATTTAAAATAAATATTAAATTAAAATGAACATAAATACCTTTAAAATTGATCTGAGGTTGATCTCTGATCGTTTTTGAAAACTTCAATATCAACTCCGGAGAAAAAAATTAAACTTAAGAAACGCTGAACTCTAGAAATAGAATTTTGAGAGAAAGAGAAGATGGAGTTTGAGAATGAATTGAAAAAAATGGATGGGGGTATTTATAGGTTAAATTATTTGCGACGGGTCCATTTGCGATGGGCTACCCGTCACAAATAATATTATTTGCGACAGTACCCGTCGCAAATACCTTAGCCATCATTTATTACGGTCAACGGTTAAATAGTTATTTGCGGCGGGACCCGTCGCAAATAACAACATGCCGACATACTATTTGCGACGAGGGAATATTCCCGTCGCAAATACCTTTTACCGCTGGCGGTTATTTGGGACGGGCAATAACCGCCCGTTGCAAATATGTTTCCCGCGATTTGGCGCGGAAGTGCGCCAGTTCTTTTGCGACGGGGAAAGCTAACCGGTCGCAAAAGACTACTTATTTGTGACGGGCAAATACCCCCGTCGCAAATAAGTTTTTAACGGGGCTATTTGCGACGGGATTTATCCATGTCGCAAATAACCCGTCGCAAATACCCATTTCTCCCGTAGTGACACCAAAAGAAGCGGAATTTGATGTATCTTGTTTGTCCATCAAGTTGAATGGTTTTTCTTTTGTTGAGTGACCAACCGAGGATAGAAACTCCTGGAATTGCCACAATAATCAAGCCATATACGAACATTGACAAATGGTACAGTAAATGACAGATACACAATGTGACGTCCTCTATGATGATGTCATCACAATGCAGTGCCATTTTTTGTCTTGTGGCCGGGACGATATCATCACATTTTATAGTCATGTGGTAGGAGCAACCAAAACAATTTAAAGTCGTATACCTTGGACCCGGGGGAATGCGCACGACGTGAGAAAGAATACCCGATGTGAATGGGGATGAGGTCCACATCATCACTGTTCGCGATTCTGGGAGAGGATCCTCGGGCCAGGAGGCCGGTGAGGGATAGAGGATAAGGGGCAGGAGACGCTAGCTTCTAATTGAATTGGACCCAAAATGCAATGTTTGGCTTACCCCTCGTATCCCATGGGGATGAGGGTCAAGCTGAGCATAAAGAATATCCCAGTTTATGGTCTTAGCGCTCGGATCGCGGGAGCCCCGAGAGATGTCGTATTGCTGCTTTATCTGCCTAACGTGTGTAGGTGCACTGGGGATTGTGCCAAAAGTGTCGATATTCCACCTGGATATGATTGGGTGGAACATAATGTGAATCATGCAACCAAAATTCAAGGCCATGAGGGGATGGCGTGACGAAGGAGGACTACTGCTGACCATGTTCGCAACACAACATCCTGTTGAGTTAGCCTGAAATGGGGACAAAAAAATGAGCATCAACTGCTGACCATGTTCGCAACGTGGGATTTGTATCAATTTGCTGTCTGAAACCCTTGGGGGCATTGGCCCGTAACAGTAGGAGAGACCTTAGGCATGGTATCCATGCCGTTTTTGGGGGTGCCTTCAGGTATGAGAGATAACAGGGCCCAAATGAAGGGAGACATGAAATTTGACAAGTGGAAGGAACTTACCTAAGTTGAATCTGAACTCCGGGTCCTAGACCAGAGTACACTAAACACATTGGCGAACCACTGTAAAGGGCCGAGGGACTCAATTCGTGAGTGTCCAAGAGATTGCGGATTCCTGGGAGAAGGGGGGAATGGATCCAAAAACCCGGTACCACACCTATATTTCCCCCTCGTGGAGAGGGACAGGGCCAGGGGCCTAGGTGACTGGGAGATCGTGGGATCTCTACGATATGGGGTTGGACCTGAAATCTAAATGTTCAGGTGGTCCTACGTATCCCATAAGGTTGGGAATCAAGCCACACAAAGTTCTTGAAGATACCGTTTAAAATCATGCAGGATGACATACAATTTATCGTCATGCGGGACGAGAAGTCTAATGTCATGCGGGACCATAGGCCAGTTTAAGGCCATGGAAGACAATCATACAGTTTAGGGTCATATAGGACCAGATGCAGTTTAAGGTCATGCAGGACCCTAAGGGTCCAATTATAGGACGAGATGTAGTTTATGGTCATGGAGGACCAAAAGGGCCAAATTATAGAACCAGATGTAGTTTAATGTTGTGGAGGACCATAAGGGCCCAATTATAGGACCAGATGCAGTTTAAGGTCGTGGAGGATCAAAATTCTTAGGCAAAGTATTTCTTAACAAATTTTTCATTGGTGGGATGAGTTATACACTCACCATCCATGGTCACCAGGGAGTATGCTCCATTGGGATAAATCTTATGAACAGTGAAAGGTCCTTCCTACTTGGGATCCAACATGGGTGGTTTCCTACAGGGGATCATTGGTTCCCTGAGATCTAATAGAAAATCACCTTGAAAGAAAGAGTGGAGGTGAACAATCTTGTTGAAAGCTCAATCCATCCTTCTGTGATGCCTTTCTAGGTTGTGCAGGGCACAAAGCCGATTCTCGTCCAGTGCTTCCAATTCAGCTATATGTATTTCTGCCACTCTATCCGGTGCTTTCTAGTCATAGACCGCTATGCACAATGAGTGAAATTGAATCTCGATGGGCAGGATGGCCTCTGTTCCATACACCGGGGAATATGGGGTCACTTGGGTGGAATTACGAGTCATCATTCGATAAGCCCAGAGGGTGTTGGAGAGCATATCCGGCCAACACTTCTTGTTCTGACCAACCATTTTCTGCAGAAAGTAAGAGAGGGTTTTATTGAATTCCTCAATCTTTCCATTTTCTTGTGCGTGATAGCGGGAGTTATGGTTGGAGCGAATGTTGCACTTGGCATACAATTTCATCAGCTCGGCTACCTGGAAGTTGGTGCCGTTATCGGTGAGGATAGCGTGAGGTACACCAAATCGATAGATGATATTGGAATTAACAAAGTTGAAAATAGCACAATCATTGACTTTCTTGAGTAGAATTGCCTCTTCCCACTGGGAAATGAAATCTGTAGCGGTCAGAATGAATCGTCATTGGTGAGCCATTGCTGGTGGGTATTGTGCCACAACATCTAACCCCCAGACTGCAAATGGCCATGAGTACTTGGTATTATGGAGAGGCTCTGGTGGCCGATGCACTAAGTGAGCATGAACTTGGCATGAATTTCATCTCTTGGAAAACTCGATGCAGTTGTGGATCATGGAGGGCCAAAAATATCCTAGCCTCCAAATCTAGTGAGACAGTTTTGGCCCAGCCTGATAGGCACCATAGGAACTGGCATGGATCTCTTACATGACGTATGTAATCTCTACTCCTTGGATGTAAAAGAGGAGAAAAAAATCAAATCTGCACTTATATAGGATCCGTTCAAGGCTAGGACCACTATGGATAGTAAACTGCAGAGCGCGGCATCAGATTCACTCGTGCTCGGCCCGGTCTCACGGGAGATTACCGTATTGGAGGTATTCGACCAAGGGTGTCCTCCAATCAGCAATTACTTCTATCACCACATTCGGACTAACCGGGGGCCCAAATGTAGAGGCACCAGGGGTAATATGGTTTACCTGTGGGCCATCACCATCTGATTGGGTGATAGGAGAAATGAATCTCCGGTGTGGCACGTGGATAATTAGATCATCTTGCTCGGGTTCAGAAAGTGATGCGGCCAGGATGGCCAAAGCATCTGCTCAACCGTTCTACGACTGAGGGACATGGATAACCTCTGGCCAAGAAGGGAACATGGCCATTAGTTGGATAGTGCATTCTAATAATGGTACAATCTCTTTCTTCCTAAAAACATAGTCACCGTTGACCTGCTTGATGACTAGTTCGGAATCCCCTTTCACATGAAAATGGGGCACGTCGATCTCAAGGGCTAGCTTGAGACCAGTAATGAGGGCCTGAAACTTTGCCTCATTGTTGGTCCAGCCTTTTGACAACATGAAAGTTTACGACAGAATGGATTGCGCAGGGGTGATTAAGACGATACACAGGCCCACTCTATTGAGCCTTGGATCGTTGATCCTTCTCTTGGTGGGGGCTTCGGGAGGCACTGTCGAAGTGCATTTGCCAACATGGGACAACATTGTCTACCGAGAGGATTGCCTCATCGGTAAAATCTTGGTCTAGGGACTGGTTCACAGAGGTTGGATGGGTAGCTAGGAAGTCTTCCAATGCCTGCGCCATGATATCCTTATGGGGCACGAACCTAATGTTAAACTGTTGGAGGATTACCCCCACCACGCTAGTCGGCTAGTCAACATGGGACAACTCAGAATGTACATCAGTGGGTATACCGGAGAGACCAGCTGTACCTTATGGTGTTGTAGGTAATGCTGTAATTTATACACAGCAAATACAAGTGCAAGACATCACTTCTCTATGACAGAGTATCTGGTTTCTATAACGAGGAACATGCAGCTGAGGTAGTATACGCTGTTCTCCATCCCCTCATTGTTTTTTTGGGCTAGAAGGGCGCTGAAGGACCGTTCCAGGGCGGTGACATAGAGAATTAGCGACTTCTTGGAGTTGGGTGGAATCATGAACAGAGGATGGAGAAGAAAATGCGTGATTTCCTAAAAGGCGGACTGGCAATCCTCATCCCACTCATAACCGGTGCCCTTCTTCAGGATTCGAGAAAAAGGCTTACACTTTCCAGCCAGATTTGCAATGAATTAGCATATGTAGGCTTTGTGGACTTGGATACCTCGAAGCTCCAGAATATTTATCGGGGGAGGAATCTGATCGATGGCCTTTATCTTCTCTAGATCAATCTCAATGCCTCGGTATCAAACATCAAAGCCAAGAAACTTCCCGGAAGTGGCCTCGAAAGCACCCTTTAACAGGTTCATCTTCAGGTGGTTGGAACGGAGGAAACCAAACACATTCTCAAGATCCTTGAGATGGTTCTGGCATTGGCAAGATTTGAATTCCAGGTTGTCCACATAGCATTCCACCATCATTCCTAGGATTGGCATGAATATGCAATGCATGGACCGCTGATAGGTGGCACATGCATTCTTCATGCCAAAGGGAATAACCTGGTAACAGAAAGTACCTTGGGGTGCCCTAAAATCGGTAAACTCCTAATCCTTGAGGGAAATATGGATCTGATTATATCTAGAGCAACCATCCATGAACAAGAGGGCTTGGAACCCAGCCGTAGCGTCAAGCAACAATTCTGTTACTAGAAGGGAAAAATCATCCTTCGGACAATGACGATCGAGATCGCCGAAGTCGATGCAGACACTGATCTTTCTGTTCTTCTTCCTTACTGGAACAATGTTGGGATACCACTTGGGATAATGGACCACCTTGATGAATTTGGATCTGATTAGTTTGTCAGCTTTGGCCTCAACCATGGCTCCGTGAGATGGATGCATCTTTCTTGGAGGCTCCATGAACCTGTGATGATTTTTCAGGAGACCGAGGCGGTGGATGACTACCTGAGGATCTAGTCCTAGAATCTCACCGTAACTCTAGGCGAATACATCATAGTGTTTTTTGAGGAAGTCTTCATACTGTTTCTTCTCCAAAGGGGACATAGCGACATTGATCATTGTGGGTCTCAGATCAGCCTCACTACCGAGGACCACCTGTACTAGCTCGTCAACCGTGGCTGAGACACCTTACTCAAAGGTAGGGGGAGAATCCTCCATATATTCTTCTCCATTTATAGAGGAATCATCCTCAGGGGAAGCTACTTTTGAGCTACCAAACCCTGATGGGATGCTGCTACTAGCTAGTGCGGCTGTGGTCATTGCATTGTGGCACTCCGGTGCTGCTGAGACCATGGCT
This sequence comes from Viscum album, assembly GCA_963277665.1. NCBI lineage: Eukaryota > Viridiplantae > Streptophyta > Magnoliopsida > Santalales > Viscaceae > Viscum > Viscum album. The sequence continues at coordinate 108,140,650 of OY728149.1, forward strand.
ATGAAGGCTGTTGACCCTATCCTATCTAGTCTCCGGTCCAAGGGGCCACACCTAATAATATCAAAGAAGTAGTGGCACGTAGTCTGGAACCGACTTATTCTAGCCCGATGAAACAGACAAGTATGACGTACTGCCATTTCCATCGGCCGGACGTCTCGATACCTGGCGGGAGTGGGAGGCTTCGGGATCACTGGTGCCTGGTTTATATAAGATTGAGAAGTGATCTTCCGATGCCGCCTAGATTTCAATGCATGGTTCTCTCTTGTCCTGGAAATGACAAAACATTTCCCCATATCGGGGGTTGTGGCCTCTAACCGATGGATCACGAAGACGTAGGCATCTTTCAGGCCTGCGCAAGGGTCAGTCGTTACAGCGATAGGCTCAAATTCACTTTCCCGAACTTTTTTATCCTTACTCTTGTAATAATAAGCATCCAAGTAGTGGGATTCATAAGAGGCAAAAGAAGATGAATCACCTTGGATTACGCCTACTCGACCATTAAGGGAGTACTTGAGGCATTGGTGATATGATGAAGGGACCGCTGCGTGCAGGTGGAGCCATGGCCTACCCATCAATGCATTGTACGTGGTGTCCTAGGAGACAACCATGAATTCAGTACTGGAGAATATGCCACCGAACTGGGTCTTCAAATGGATCTTTCCATCCAGAGTCTGCTATGTACGGTCACATCCCTAGATCCTCAAATCAGAGGGAGTAAGACAATCTTCAGATAACCCTAGCTTCTACAGTATCTGTTTCGGGATAAGGTTGATCCCAGAACCGGTGTCAACGAGACAACGACGAATGTCCACGCCATTGAATTGTAATGTGATGCTAAGTGGGTGGATGTTCCCAAGTATGGGGGAGCCTTCATCCTCTCCTGATAATGAGATGGAAGCCCAGAATTCGACATCCTCAACTGCTTCAGCATGGAAGGCCTCTGCAGCTGGTACATATGTCTCAAACTAAAGGGGTATACTATAAGCCTCAATGAGTGCTCCGCACATATATGGAGATAGGATAAGGGATTCAAGGATGGATAGACTCACTAGAATGCCGAATAGGTGTGTTAGAACATCATACTTCCGTGACAGGCACAAACTTCTACTTAGAGGAGGCCGCTCTGTGATTGGAGGCATGGAGGACCCTGCCGGGTAGACCCGCGACTAACTGTTACTGAGGACATCCCGCTACCCGCTGGTCGATGCTCAGAATTTCACTATCGGATGATGACCAAGAGACTAAGATCGACCAGTAGTAAGTCAAATAAGGTCTCAATATGACTGAACTGGCTCTGCCTGCTCCAGTAGCATAAACGGTGGTAGAGGCGAACCTGTCGACACTAGATGAAGAGGTTGTGCATGCTGAGTTCTGTGCTGGGCCTACTGTCTAGTCTCAGCAGCATGCACAACTTGGCATGATGTGCCAACTGACGTGCCCTGTCAACCCATATGGTTGCGGTTCCACTTAAGTTGGCGTCGGCTATGGACATTGGGGAGGTTCTCGTGGCGCTCCCCCTCGTCATGAGTCATATAGGGATTTACCAACTCAACGGTGTTAACCGAAGCATACCTATGACACTCACTTGAAAAATCCTCCCCTACATGGAAGATTCTGGGAGGGGTGCCCATCATCGAGGGCATAAAGTCCCCAAGAGTGCGGGATGACGCTGGACTTGGCGGGGCGCATTTCTTCTTCTTGCGCTGCTGATGCTTTCTCTTCTGGGAAGAGGCCGGTTGAGATGATGATGCAGAAGTGGTGGCAGCAGCTTCTTAAGGCTCCGAATAATTCAGGAATTCCCTAATGATGCCATGGGAATGGGCACCCATCTTGCAAGACTTCTAGTCATTATACTTCTGGGACCCACGGTCAGGAACCTGATGCCACTTGCCTTCGCTGTCACTACTGCTATCTGATCCCACAAAGACACCAGCCACTTATGCTGGGGCTGGGCCCAAGCTGAATATGTTGTTGATAATTTATTCTTGGATCCAGTCCCTGAACACATAGCATTACTTGATGGTGTGCCCCAGGATCTGGTGTTAAGGGCAGTAGTTGGGGTGATTAGTGAGACACACCTTTTCTAGCTTCCAGCACTCAGGTAGTTGCAACATTCTTTGCTCTAAGGCGCTTCAGAAGTAGCTGGGGACCTGATCTTCGTCGAACGAGTAGGTATGATTCCTTCTATCTGAAAATGGGGCTCTAGGATCCTGACCTTTATGAGGGGCTGGAGGAGCCTGACAAGGAGGCGGAATGAGATTATCCTGCCTAGGCGGCGGTGGTGCGTTACTCAGGGGTGCCTGCCGATTCTGGGGCGAGTACTGCTGGGCTGGAAATTGTGCCCGTGGTGGAGGGTTTCTGCGAGGCTGTGGGGTCTGTGCTACTTGTAGAAACTCTAGCTGCCTGGGGGCCTCTACCTGGGCCACGGTGGTGGGATCGTCTCTGGCAGTTCTCCTTGCTGGAATTGCAGGGGCCAGCAGGCATGCCTGACTAGCCTTTTGCAGGGCTTCCTCGAGGCACTGGGCCTTATCTGAGAAGTCCTGGAACCCTCCAGGATAATTCGAAGTGATTAGGGAGGGAACCAGATCCATATTGACATTCCCCACACACAACGTTAGTAATTTATCATGAGTTAGTGGCATGTCAAGGGAGTATGTTAGCCCCTTACACCGGGCGATGAAGTCTGCAACTCACTCATCAAGAATTTTCTTGCACCTGAAGAGGCCTGTGATGTTCGTCTTTTGGGTGGTAGAGATATACTCATAAAGGAACTTCATGTGAAGGTATTCCTAGCTTTTCACAGATCCCATAGGGAGCTGGATATACCAAATGAATGTCGGCCCGTCCAGTGTCTGAACAAAGTAACGGAACATGGTGGCCTCCTACTGCGATGAGGTCCCTAACATAGGTCCACATATTGAGTAAAAGTGGTCAAGGGGTTGCGGCGGGTCCCCTATCATGTTAAATGGGGAGAAAGTGGGATTCCCAAATCTAGGGGGTGCCGACATTTCATCCACCCACACTGGGTATGGTTTTCCATCAGGTGGGATGGCCACCTATCGCGTTTCCAAAGCCTTGAGGCGGGTGATGAGCGCTGCCATCAGATCATCTAGATGTTGGTCTCTGTCCTGGCAGAGATCTATAACCACGAGCACATTTTTAGGCTTTTCGATGTGGTAGCCGATCTCAGTGGATCATGGAGATACTGGTGGGGACACACTAGTGGTAACCGAAGGAGCCCCAGAGGGGTTCCTTGTACTCCACACTGCTTGGGAGGGTTCTGCAAGACATACCATGCCCTCTTTCCGTGAGGTCCGACTTCTGTCCTGTCAGATGATATGGCGTGATTTGGGTTTACAGGGAGAATCTAGCGAAGGGATAGTTGTTCTTTCCCCTGCAGCCTCGGCCTAGGATCATCATAGTCAGGTCGCCGCTCTATAATACGTTCATCCAGAAGTTCATCGACTAACTTCTTCTACTCATCAAGTTGGGGGCGCAGTGTGGCCTTCTTGGGGTCCTTTTCTGTCTTCTGCACTGAGGCCGACCGGTCGAAGTGCTTGACGACTCCAACATGCTCTTTGCCTTTAATGACATTCCGGGTCAGTAAAAACGCTTTGGTGCATGGAGGGATACCTAGGAAGTTCCTATGGTGTTGAGTAATCCATCCTGATGGGTCCAGTGGTAACACGTCATCAGGGGGATTCCCCCAACGAGAAGTCCCAGCTCATTCGACTCTCTTATCAGATCGGTAATTTTGACTGCCACTCTTCTTGGGGGCATTTCCTCACCATTTACAAGTGAGTCGGCCTGCTCGTGAATCTTACTTAAATGGAGGGTAGCGTACATCCCCCATCCACGGACATGCATGTGGGAGGTATCCTCCTCGATTACTTTGTGGAGTAATTGGAAACTCGGGACGCACAGTTGTTAGAGAGCCCTGTGGTGGCAAGGTGACTCAGGGTGTCGGACCACAGGGAGTGTGGCCAGGTCAACCAGATGATATTGTTCGCCGATGTCTTCCTGGTGCTTCGGGATCCCAGGATAAGTCACCCGTAGGTGGCGAAGATGGAGGTGAGTCTCTTAGAGTGTATGGCTGAAACATTCAAACTCCTCTAGGGTGAGCGATTCTGGCGTATCAAAAATCGACCCTGCGACTAGCCCAAAATTCTCAGGGAAGTGTCCCGCCACGAGGATGGTCCAGAATCTCCCTAGATCAGATTCATAGTCTTGACATTGATTGCCCCACTCGTCAACTATGTTTGGTTGAGGAATTGGCAGCGGCGTTGAGGCAGGCCACTGGGACGGCGTGCTGGCCGACAGAGAATACAGCGAGCGAGCTGATTGGCCATCGAATCTTGTGTTTTCCTTTAATGGTTTCAGATAACTCACTGCCATATCATGATAATATGGACCGGTGACCAAGGATCCTGACGCAACATCAGTGCCTGCTGCGAGTGAGTCATGCCATAGTTCTCCCGCCATTGACCCCCAAAATAGCTCCGTGGCAGAGGGCACTTCTGGCGATGATGGCGATGACTACGCGGTTGGCCCTGAGAATATGCCAAGTTCTCTTCCTCCTGGATATACCTTCAGAGGGAAATGGGGATCCTATGGATCTCTCATTTCATGAGTATATGGCTGATGCGCCTCGTTCCTGCCCTGGCCCTTGACTCGGAGGGCTGATGGGAGGGCTCCTGCGCTGAATCGTACTCCTCCTCAGAGTTTGAGAAGCAGAATTGTCTTATCCCTGTCCGTATTTCCCAAAAATTCTTCTTTCGGTGGTGACGACCTTCTCTCTTGCCCCTAGATGGTTCTTTAGGGCAGAGCTGATTTTCGACATGGGTCCTCTAGGTGCACTAGTGCTAGGACGGAGAGGGTTTCCACCTGAGGAAGACGGGGTATGGGGAGCACCAGGACAATTGTCAACAGGGACATGGGGAGGACCTTCATAGTGGGCATTGGTGAAGTGGGTTTGGCTTCCTCCTCTTTGATTGCTAAGGCGAGGAGGACCTTCGCTGATCGGCACAGGGACATGGGGAGGACCTCCATGTTGGTGAGTGACCGGACATGCAATGTCTCCATGCTCGCGGTCTGCGGAAGGGGTAGTGACCCTGTACCCAGTTAAATGAGCACAATAGAGACCCCAACATTGATTATTGATGTCATGGGGAAGACCCTCGCCTGGGATGAAGGTGGAACAGGGCATACCTCCATGCTGAGGTTGAAAGTAGGGAGGGCCCACACATTCCGTAGTGGTGGTGCGGAGTGAGCCCCCGCACTTGGCGGCACTACTGTGAATTGGTCTGTAGAGGCCACCGCTTGTTCCGACGACTAGGAGAGTCAAATAAACATGCCCATGGGGCGGTTGGGGCCTCGATCCAGGTTGGTTGTGTATCTTCCTCTGCTCAACGTATGCAGGGATTTGGGGATATGAGTCAGTGGTGGCTCGGGCCACAATAGTGGCTGATGTTGACGCCCCACAATGAGCCTCTTCTTCTGCTCATGCCCGCCGCTGGTGTCGGGTCAGGTGGACTGGAGCTGGTGGTGCAGGCGCGTAGCTTTCCTTCTACTTGGCTCAGGGAACCGAGCGGTGACACTGACGCGACCTAGTGGGGGCCCTCACTGGGATCCCTTGAAGGGGGAATCCGATTGGGCAAACCTGAATATCCCCTACTTCATCGGCGTAGGCGAGGGAGCTGTCAAGGTGCTCCAGGGAAAAACTCCGGAAGTAATTGAATGTTGGGGTGGGGAGAAGCGGCTCCCTGCACGGCCCTCGGGGCAGAGTGGACGGTGAGGACCGGTTGCCTTGAGGTCTAGGCGATCCATATCCCTAGTGGGGATGACCCCTTCCTCCTCATACCTACTTACAAGTTTCTTAATTACCCTTCGATGGATAATGTTTTATGGGGAGAGTGGGCATGTGTGAAAAGAAGATGTGTTAGTCAAGACCATCATGGAATAGGTAGACCCACACGGGGTTTCCACGTCAATATTTCCCCTTCTCATGCGCCAGTGGGAAGGTAAACGAGCTCCGGATGCAACAACTTGATTCATGAAATTAGGGAGATGAACTCATTAACACTGCTAGAAAAATTAATCAACAACTAGTGACCCAACATCATTCCGTCTTCTATGGTCGGTAAGAGGGATCCACACTGACAACATCGCAGAACGGAATGCTCATTATCCTGACTGTCCAAAATCATGGTGAGTTTCACGTCAAGCCTGTTTGGTGGGACCTGGTACCGGATGATGAGGTCAGACGACATGTGTATCCACTGATGTCCCAAACACTACTAGCCTCTAATCTGAGGAGAGTAGCTTCACAATGGGTTCACCATTATCTGTTTCCAATGCTTTCGTCGGGGCGTGCACACATCCATCACGTAGAGGACGTGCTGCTGTTACCCCGCTTTCCTGCTTCAAAAGCCATGCGGCACCCGCTCGTTATTCAGGAACGTCTGCCCCTTGATCGAAACAGGATGATGGGATGCCAGTTCTTCCTTATGTGGATTCCTCCTCAGAGCTCATCACCTAGTCCAGGACTCCCTCACATATTTAAAACATAATTCCTGAAACTCTTCTCGGTGCCATATCTTCATTGACACCAGTTAATTACGCCACTTCTGTCAGGACCTTCCAAGGGTTCCGGTCAAATAAGCAACCTTAGATTAGGAGAGTAGTCATGTTGGGGCATCAATGACGTGTCTTGAAATTGGGGATTGGCATGTCTGTCATCTATCCCTTATTATAGGGCTTCTTGAGGGTGCGGAATCCCAAGGAATCCCACATCAAACGCGGGGAATTTTATTCCATTGGCATGTATCTGAGGTTTTTCTCAGCTTCCCAAGTTTAACACAGGGTATGCCGCAAGTTTAACATCCAGCGGAGATGGATCATACTGATCGGAACACTAGCTAGAGTGGATCGGATTGAAGAACCCCCTGGAGGAAACACCGATGATGGGGCCATCATGTGGGTGGCTTCCCAAATGCCGTGGAGGGGAGTGAGCTGGCATGATCTCACCGGAATGTGGATGGCTCGGGTAAGAATCAGGATGGATGGTGGCTTTGGGCTTGGGTCTCGACGAGGCTTCCTACGTATCCTTGTGGCGGGGAATCAAAGTCTGTATAGTTCGATGATACGATGGGACACCTGAAAAGGCAACCCATGAGAATGAACACGTGGATGGGACCTGGAAGAATTTGAACCTCCAGGTTAGGGCATGAGCTTCCCAAGACACGTGGGCTCAAGGGAGAGATCTGGATGAAACAAGAGTGATTTTCTTGAGCCTCGTGGAGACCTCTTACGTATCCCCGTGGCGGGGAATAAAATTCTTCGTAGTTCAAGCAGCAGATATAGTTTAATGTCATTTGGGATGGGAATAAGGCTTACACTACAAGGCGGCCCATGGTGATGGCGAACATATGTGAATCGAGACATGTGGTTCAGATGGATTGGGGCATACACTCTGAGGCGGCCCAAGGTGGAAATGGGGTTGGCACACCGACACAGAGATGTTTGGGGACAATGGTTTGTCGGGATTGAACCTCTTGGAGGCTTGATTAGTACCATGCCTTAGCATGGATCAAATTACCCATAGTTAGGGATGGATGGGTATTACATTCTAAGATGGCCCATGGTGGTGGGGCTTGAACCTCGTGGAGACTTCCTACGTACCAAGACTTAGCACGGATCAAAGCCCCCGTAGTTCGGGATGGATGGGGCATATGCTCTGAGACAGCCCAAGGTGGTGGGGATTGAACCTCATGGAGGCTTACTATGTAACATGCATTAGCATGGATCAAAGTCCCCATAGTTTAGGATGGATGGGGCTTACGCTCTGAGACAGCCTAAAGTGGTGAGGCATGAACCTCGTGGAGGCTTCATACATACCATGCCTTAGCACAGATCAAAGTCCCCGTAGTTTGTGTTGGACAGTTTAACGTCATGCGGGATGGGAATGGGGATTAAACTCTGAGGTGGCCTAAGGTGGTAGGGATTGAACCTCGTGGAGACTTCATACATACCATGACATAGCACAGAACAAAGTCCTCGTAGTTCGGGATGGATGGGTCTTACGCTCTGAGACGGCCCGAGGTGGTGGGGCATGAACCGTGATGAGACATCCTATGTACCATGCCTTATCATGGATTAATGTCCTTGTAGTTTGGGATGGATGGGGCGTATGCTCTGAGACGGCCCAAGGTGGTGGGGTTTGAACCTTGTGGAGTCATCCTACGTACCATGCCTTAGCACGAATCAAAGTCCCTATAGTTCGGGATGGATGGGGCATACGCTCTGAGACGAACGAAGGTGTGTCTTGGTCGATTCTCACTCTAAGCTCACGTGAGTCATGATCTGGGTGAGAAACAAGAGGTAGTAGATACCTAATGATCACGTTGTGAAGGGTGCGTCCATGGGAAGTGAATAAGGGCTAACTTGTTGAGCGGCCCATACTACCGGGACTTACACCAGGATGGAGGCCCGAGGGAGACAAAGCACAAAGGGAGAGGGATTTTTCACCCAAGAATAGAGGAGGGGCCCTGCCCCCTATCATGACCTCCGCTAGCCTTGGCACTGTGGAAGTGAGGCGGAGCAGGCGTGCTACCTTCTGGAAGGAAGGCTAGGGGCTTACACCAAGGTGGATGCCCTTCCTTGTATACAAACGCCACTCAAATAGGGAGGATATCATCCCCTGTGATGGGTGGTCCCATCCCCATGGAGATGAGTGGGCATTGAGAATGTCCGAGGAGGGGGGACACTGCGTGCGAGGAACAGGGTCTGGTCACAGTTTGATGTCATGTGTTGAGGACGAGATGCTCGGCAGTTTAACGTCCTGCAGCTCAGATGAGGTGGGATTCCTCCGCACCTCTAGGACTTACATAACTGGTACCCTCTGCTACTTTTGGGAGGGGAGGCATCAGAACGGTCATACTAAGGGTGTGTCACAGAGCTAACCATCGAGGGGTCCACGTTAGAGTGTCTATGTGAAGAAGAAATATCTGTTAGCGTGCCTATGAGAAGAAGCATGAGGCAGAGCAATGCAACATGAAGGATTTTCCAAGGGACCTTGAAGTTACTTTGTACAAGCCTAGAAGGTCATACAGGAAAACCATGTATGATGTAGATGCCTGTGGTGCATGAGAAACCTGCGAATGACACCTAAAAGTAGGTCATCAGGTGTTCATGCAAGAGGGCTCTCGGGGAGCACCGAGGTAAAGGTCCTCGGGGATTGCGCGCAACCCATGGGGATTGTGCGAAATAAGGGGGTCCAGTGCGAAAAGACCTGGGTAGGCGGGAAATCAGTATGGCTTACGCGAAATAGGGTGGATGAGGTTTTTCATGTGACATGAAGGGATTTCATACAATGGAAGGGATTGCGTGCAAAGGAATGGATTGCACGTAGCTGAATGGGTGTGCGCGCAAAGGAAGGATTGCGTGTAGCGGAATGGGTGTGTGTGGAAAGGAAGGATTGCACACAACATGGATGGATTTTTCACCCTATAAAGGATTGCGTGCAAGGGGCATACCCTGAAGGGGGTTGGAGTTTAGTCTATGCCAGGGGGTCTCACGCAAAGGCATATCCCGGTGCGACTGTGCGTGAATAAGAACCCTACCTGAAGGCTATATTACGCATGTGCGGAATGCTGATTAAACGCATGAGAGGCAGTTCAAAATCACTAGCCCCAAAGAGGAAGGGGATCTCCTTCTATTTATAGGCATCCGGTGGCATGAAATTCAGGGACGTGTGAAATAATTGTGCGACGGAGGTGGCAGTACAAAATATCAACCGTGTGGGGCATGAGTGTGAAATTATTTCTCACCAGTGTCGGGGATGCTTTGCGAATTCTAGTACTTTCCGCGTGGGATAACTATTTTTGAATGCTTAACCCTCTTTTCCACGCAGCACCTCTAGGACCTCCAGATAGAGTCCCTGGGTCCAAGTATGACTTTGATTTTTTTCTTCGGAACATTCTCCGACACTTAATAATTTTTCGGCATCAATAATTTACTTATCATAATATCCAACGAATCACATCCTAAAGGATCGAAATTTTTACCAGTCTTGTTAAATTATATTTATACTTTAAATTAATATTATAATTGGAAAAATTATATACACAAAATATTTTTTTAGATCACCATTATTCCATTTAGAGTATCCTATCATACGTATCACAAAACACTTCTTCGTTTCCCAGGGAATGTAAAACATAAGAAAGGGGTGTGATAAAATTCATTGTTAAGGTAAGAATACACTGGAAGATATGAATAAAAAATTAATAACCAATATGGAATGTAAAATATCTAGGAAACATTCCATTTAATTAATAAATTCATAATAAAATGGTAGAAATAAATATTGATCATATAATTCACTAATAGTCCCAAGATCATTACCTAGGTTCCCCTTCTTACATAGTCATGCCATATAGTTACAAAAACTATAAACCTAACATGAATTATCCATATATTAAATTGTATGGAGAAAAAAGATGGGCATGTGAACTAGGATTCACTATTTCATCAAATAGTATATCTTCGAATAGTGCACTGGATCACTATTCACAGATTGATCTAATCACGCAGATTGCGAAGTAAAACTTCTTCTAAACATGGGGCCTAGTTGCTCCATCCCAAACACAGGTAAATAGGATCCAAAATGGACTTGAACACACGTGTTACCTCCATATACTAATTTGGAATTCTTAAAAGAGTAAAATTAAGGAACTGAACCAAAAATACATAGGGCTACTTATGATATAGGAAAATTATTATCTTTCAATCTTCATCCCTTGAAGAAATTCATCCATAAATTTTCCTTCCAAGGCTGCTGAAACACTATCTGAGGATAATTATAGCCTCTTGGAATGTACATTATCCTCCCAATGCCTCGTATTATTATGCACATGACTATGCTATAATATCACCCTACCAGTCAAACTGACCGACCTCAGAGAACCTTCTTTCATCAATCATCAACAATGATAAGAAGCTACTCAACTGATGGATCCCCCTCCAGCTTAATCTCCCAGAGCTGAAGAACATGAAACATGTAAAAATGATATTAGAAAATATGAGAAACATATAATATTTCGTTCATTTTATGGTACATATGAGGTATGTGAAATCAATAGGCTACCATCCTAACTCTCTCCGGAATCTATAAGGGTCCGAATTAATGGGGTGAAAACTTCCCTTTTATCCAAATCTATCTACACCCAAGTCTAGGAAATACTCATAAGAAAACTAGACTCCTCAACTTAAAATCTAGTGTTAAACAATGAAAATCTTCAAAATGATTTTTTATAGACTAACATGTTGAAATTTCATTCCTAATAAGCAGAACATACATCAAGTTATCCTGAATGTGATGAGGACCTAGTAGTGAGGCCTCGATTTCCTATAACAGCCACATTGATGAATGGTAAGACAAACCGTATATGGCCTCATCATGATCTATCTATATGTACTACTGTGAAAAAGGCCTCTATCAGTGTTGGACTTTATCTATGCTAAAACAATCACTTCTTAGTTCATATAAATGGTACCCTTTATCACCACCTTTATTAATGTTGGACAGGGTTACCTTTATCTACAATTATCTTTAGCACTGAAAAATATACCATTTATTATCTCTTTTATTCAATAATAATGTTAATAAATTAATTGAAATAATAATATTAAAAAAAAATTATAAATGAGTTTATTAAAAACATTTTAAAATTTTTATTAATTAAAAAATTATTAATAAAAATGAATAAAATTAATATATATAAAAATTATAAATAATAATGAATATTATATATTAAATATATTGAAATATGTATAATGAATATTAATCAAAATAAAATAAAATAATCTAAATTGAGATAAATATTAATCATTTTGTTAATTTGAAATGTTATTTGTAATATTAATCAATGTTATATATTATATTAATAGATATATTTTAATCTAATTAAATATGATTTATATATTACAAAATACTTATGCGTTATATTGAATAGTCATATATTTATTAAAAAATGGTTTATTAATAAAAATAATATGAATTAAAAATACTCACTAATTTCATTGAGTAATGGACATAGTTGATTAAAATTGGGTTTTTCAATTTAATATATTTGAAACATGTATTATATTGATTTCATATACATATAAGAAATTAATTCATTTTAATAGACAACACACACACAAATATTTATATAATCAATGAAATCTTCAGTAGAAACACATACACCTAATATTTAGTAATGTATTCAAATTTTTGTATTCATTGTAAACATTCAATATAACATGATATATTTTATATATACTGAATTTAATCTATAAATTTTATTTATTTACTACTAATATTATTACATTTAGGATTTAATTAATTGTTTATATTTATTATTATTTATTTTTTCGAGAATTTAATCAATTTATATTATGTACATATATTTATTTTATTATTTTTTATATGTATTCGTCATTTTTAAATATATATCTTATTTTTTAAAAATATATATTAAATTAATAAAACCTTTTCATTTTTTCAATATTTTTAAGGTGCACTCTATTTTATTTACTTAATTTCAGTCATTTTTTTACATGCATGAACTAATTATTAAATATTCATTAATAATGTCAAAAATGTATTAGTTAATAAATATTTATAAAAAATATATCTATAAAGGTATATTTATTATATTTTTACATTTATGTATTTATAAATATAAATAAATAAATATTATTTTTACATCATGTTTATATAATTGTAAATAAATAATTTTATATATCTAAATTATTATAAAATTATAATAATTTTATTTACATAATGAATATATTTACTATATTTATATTTAAATATATATTAATAAAATATATTAATTTATATAATTATATAAATATAAATAATGAATTAAATAAATAAAAATTTTTTTGAAAAAAATTACATTATTATAAATAAATAATTTCATATTATTATTATTATAAAATTATAATAAATAGATGTAAATTATGAATATATTTACTATATTTTTATTTATTTATTTTTTTGAATATATTTAATTATATAAATATATTTATATTTTTTTATTTATAATTATAATTATAAATCATTTATCAATGCTTGAGTAATAAACTCTTATAAAAGGAAGCATTATTAGTAATGTTTTTGATGCGATGATAAAAGTTAATTGATCTATTTAAAGAACCCTTACTAGTCGCGAAGTACTTGCGATATCCAAAGCTCGTCCGTGGAATCCACCGGATATCGGTGCTCCTCCTCGCCAAATCCAAACTCGAATAAAGGCTAGAATCAATTCTAAGGCCTGAATCCAAGTATTGAATGATTCAGGGGTAGAATGAATCTATATCTAGAACAAATTCTAGGTTTGACGATACCTCTGCCTTATCTTAGGCGATTTTAAAAATCAATCCAAGAAATGCTATTTTCTCCCCCTCCTCACTCGTTGATTTCTTTTCTGGCTTTATCTATTTTCATTTTTTATCATCATTATTCATTTTACCCATTACACAAATATTTCTTCTCGAAGTATTGTTTTATAAATTATTCTCCTTCCAAATTTATCTTGAATATGATAGACATTCAGTAAAATATAGAGAATTAATTAGTGAGAACTAAACATATAAAATGGGGTTCTATTCATTCATTCATCTTGATAGATGTGGAATCCAAGGGTTATTCTACTCAAATGAGGGATTCTTCCAACCATTTGACTTAGGAAATACTATTCCTAATGCTCATGTGAATGTAATGAACTGGATACTTACCTAGGATAAGATGTTATTGGAGGTTAGGTCAATAATGTTGGTAATTTTATAGAGTGATAGTTTTGTTTGGACAAAAAATTAAAAAACTTTAAACACATATTTGAGAAATACCCCATGTATTTATCATTGTTTCAGATAATAATGTATTAATTATCATATATATATTTTTGTATTTTTTATTTTGTTTGGATAAATTTTCTTAATCATTAATATTTCCTATTTATAAAAAAAATATATAACATACCACAAATATAAAAATTATGGTTTGAATATTGAGTGATCAAAAAACAATTATGGGAATGACCAAGGCTGACCACTATATTTTACTAATGTGGAATATAAATATTATATTTTTCCACCCCATAAAAGGTGTTTCATAACATCAACCCCATAGAATTATATTGACATATTTACCAAATAATTAAACTCATTCTTAATACACATTCATAAAATTATAATCCCATTTATAGCATTATATATATATATGATAAAAACATAATACATATGATCTAAATATAATTTTAAATGGGTGAAATAAAATACATATCCAAATGCATTGGTTTATACATTGATGTAACACATATATCATAGTGGATATACTCCAAGGGTTGTTTCATATAAATATTTAATTTATTATGTTAAGTATTTACAATCTACCCATTATAATTAGAAAAAAATTTATAAATTTTATCTTTTCATAAAAAACACTTCTCCAAAAACCATTTTTATGGTATTATTTAAATGCATCATCATCTAATGTGATAAAAATTTTACTACCAAAAACCAATATAAATTTTCAAACATAATTACCACAAATTTTTACTAACCCAGAATTATAATATCGTTTGGCTAGTTTACTATTCCTTTGTAAAAATATAGCCATATTTAAAATTATAACAAACTCATTAATATTTCCAAAAAAATAACTTCATTTTATTCACCAAACATATTATAACCACTATGTATGTTCTAATTAAATCCATATAAAAATAGATCATTATTTAAAAATGCCTTTTATATCAAACAACTTTCAAATGAAAAAAAAATATCTTAACAAATCCACCATTTCAAATAATAATAATTACCCTTTGAGAATGAAAAGAATCACTAATTGAATCAACTTACCTATCATGGGAGACGAATAACCAATATCTAATATAAAATGATGTATCTTTTGTAAATCCATTAGTATGTTAAAAATATGAAATTCCTCTTACATTTGACACTTTTTCATATAATTAATTTCTAATTATTTTTCACATTCATCAATGTTTTTAGAAAATTTGGAAAATACTTCATACAACTATTTAATTGGTCATATGTTCAACAGATTTCATTTAATGGATTAAATACATCATTGAATTTTACTTATGAAAATTATTCTCAATTTAAAACAAATTTTTATGAGTGTGTATTCTCCCATTTTACTAAAAATCCCTATATCTCCCATGGTTATTATTATTTATCTCAATATGAATAATGATTTGTACAATGTGCCTAAAATAACCATAAAACCCATTATAGCCAAGAATGTGAAATTTTCTAATAAACCCTACTCATCACCTTCTTAAAAATATTTCTTATTTTAATGTTGTCCATGCATAATTCAATAATCAATTTATCAATAATGAATTTTTAGATGTCTATAACCTATATCATTATTAGCTATATTTTTTTCATAAAATATTTTTTCCAATTTTTATCAATTTTAAATGAAATTTAAATTAAACTTTTGAGATATTTTCAACTATTTGATATACCAATTATATTAAATGAAATAATTCTTTATGTTGTTACATTGTGTATTCCAAAATATACTAAGACGGTTAAAAAAATTATATGTTTGAATAATTAGTTTTTTTGGGTAATTGTCATTTTATGATTACATGTTTTAGTTTCACCACTAAGAATCTACAATTACCATTCATGTACATGAAATAACACATTATTTATCAAAATGTATTATCAATAAATTTTTATATCTTCTAGTTGATCGAATAGAAGATTATTATTATTGATTATCATATTTGGATTTCTTATAACTTTTAAATGGGCTATATTATAACCCTTGTAGTTTAGAGGATTTAAAATTTAATGATTCACCATTATAATATAGGTATGACTATTCTATGTTAGATGATTTAAATTATTTAATGTTGGATTTCTCCTATAAAAATAGAATACATAGAGTTCCCAAGGATTTAAATATCATAACTTGTCCCCACAGAGACATATTGAATCATAAAAAAAAATATAGGCCCCCCGAACACCACCTTCATTAGTCCATGAGTTAATAACTAGTTCCAATTATGTAATTCCCATATATGGGAGGAATGAACCCTTTTAGTGAACATAATTCCATAAAACTACCATCATCCTCGTCATCTCCCAACTAGTTATTATAGTATATGTTTACTTAAAAGTCAACCCCTCTAACTTTTATGTTGCTTTTACAACTCAAAGAAGTAGTCATCCCATGGATGGATACTAGTTAGCGTTTCCAATCAATTTAGGTTCATGTCCACAAGGAATATATGATATGTGTCAACAAAGTAAAATCAAATGATAACTATTTGGAGATGAGTTCGGGTGGATGAAAATTTAATATACATGTCAACATTGGATGAATTTGGGGATATAACCTTCCATAGTGAAGTTATTGTTTTCTTATATTTAATTACGCATTATCTTCAATTCTTATTCAAATTATTTGAAACAATTAAATTTTGTGTTTCCTTTATATGAATTATCTATAAATTATTTGAATTTATTTATTTATTATATAAAATAAAATATTTATAACCCCAATACGATATATATGAATCAAAAAATGGATGCACTATAATCATTTAACAAATGATTATAATCATGGAATTAAATATTTCATTATGTTTTCAATATATAAATCAATAACCCATATTAAATCCCTTTTCCATGTTTATCTATTTGTTATTAAAAAAATTAGTCTGGATGATTTAGAAAAACATATGAATTAACATGGAATATATTAAGGCTATAATGTTTGATTAAATATCGGGAAAAACTGAATATGCACACTGATTGGGATGATTCAATGGTTTATGGATAATTTCTTATGAATATTGGTGTAAATGATGATGATGTTCAAATAAATGAAATGAATATGGTAATTGAAGATGAACTTCTTGAATTTCCAATGATATTTGAGAGGTTTAAAATCTATGACAAGAGACCATTTTATACTAGTTATACTAAATAAACAACATTTTCAGCTCTATTGATGTAATATAATTTTAATAAGTGGTAGTGGATAGAGTTCTAGCAGGTTTACATAACTAATTAGTAACCTGAAAGATATGCTACTTAATGAAAATGAATTACCATTTCAAACATATGATTCAAAATGAATTATACATTTAATGGTGTTGATAAAAAATAAATTACTTATTTAAATGATTGTATATTGTGTTGAAAGGTCCATGAATAGCTCATAAAATACTTTATATGTGGAAAATATTATCATAAGAAAAATAAATCAAGTCCTTTAAAAACTGTTTGGTACATTCCTACAATTTCAAGGTTTAGAAGCCTATATGAATGTCAAGAAACCATGAGACAATTAACATGGAATATAGATACAAGATTTTAATATGGGAACCTAAGTCATCAAATATATTCTCCCAAGTTGAAAAATATTAATATTATGGGTATCATGAATTTTTAAATATGTTGAGAATCAATCTTTTTATATAATCTATTGATGGAATAAATCCTTTTGGTGTACATTTTATTAATTAGAGTACATCTCATATGATGTTTGTAAATTATTAATTTCCTCCATCGTTATGAATGAAGTGAAAATACATTATTTTTTCAATACTTATATATGGATGGAAGAAACCCAGTAATGATATTGATTTCTATTTGTAGAAATTAATTGTAGATCTTCAATTGATGTGGGATAAATGTGTTACAATGTATGATGCTCATATAAGTGATGAATTCACATTGATTTCCATGTTGTATGGGATGGTAAATTAAATTGATATTTATTTAAATTTATTATGATATAAAATTAAAGGAATTCCAAGTTTTCCCATTTGTAAATAATACATGCAATCATTTTGTTTAAAACAATACATGAATAATATGTTTTTATGACATCAGGGAGTTTTACATTGGTGATATAAATAATGATCCTAATGATAAAATTAAATTGGAATATCAAAAAAGTTAAAGAACCATCTCCATTAAAGGGTGATCAAATGTACGATAAATGAAAATATATTGAAAGTTTTTTTGGTAATCCATATTTGATAAACCATATGAAATATTGTTGAATGAAGATAACATTTCTCATTGAATTACTATATTCAAATTTATAGCACATTACCCAATTTCATGTTATCATGCTATTGAAAAAAATGTATTTGGTTGTGTTATTGGAACATTACTAAATGTTTATGGAAAAACAAATATTCCTTCAAGGCTAGGTTTGACTAGATTTACATTGGGATATAGGAAGAGTTGGAATCCGTGAAGTGTAAATGGAGGAATTGTTTTCTCTAATAGTTTACACAATATTGTGATAGGAAAATTTTCAAATTTTCCATTTTCTTAATAGTATAAAATTTGAAGATTTATATGCATAAAATATAAATAATAATCATGTCAATGAATGATTTAATTTTACAGGGACTAATATCACAAAAATATACTATTTTGATACATGATTTGATGTGTATTTAATTCCATTGTATTCTGCCTAAAAATGTAAAACATAAATTAACCAGACTCTACGTATTTTTCAAATCCATATCCAAAAAATGTTATAGACCCAATGATGTTTACGATCTATAATAAGGAGGATTTAGTCATATTATCTGAATTAGAGTTTTCCTTCCCACCTTCATTATTTGATAAAATGGTCCACTAGATGGTATACTTGATTATAGAGGTTCAACTATATGGTTATGTATATTACAGGTCGATAAAATGCTTTGAATGCTTAAAATATTTTGAAAGGGTATGTCTGGAATTGTTTTCATCCAAAATTCTGGGTTGATAAATTATATAATGTTTAAGAAAATGTTGAATTATTTACCAGAAAACTATCAGATGTTGGCAACATCAGTCTCTAAAAGACTCAACACAATGGGTGCCCTATAGATGAAGTAATTTTTATAAGACATTTATTTACAATTACCTTGATAATGTAGGATCAATGACACCTTTAAATTTTATATAATATTGAATATTTTGATCTATATTTTGATGCCAAATATTAAATTATTCTATATTTGAATCTATCAAGAAATGAATCATGGGTTTCAAATACACATAATAAACCATTAATAGGATGGTTTTGTGATCTAATATATAAGGAGTTATCAAAAAATATTTATTCAAATTTAGAATCACTTTGAGGGATATCCAGGGGATTGAATAAAAACAATATATATTATACTTGATTTGTAATAAGTGGTTATACCTTATATAAATAAGAACATGATGTATGATGTATAATGTAAGAAAGCGGTGTTATTCTTGTGGCAGATGTGTTACACATACCAGGTCCCAATGATTGAAATATAACTTATGGAAATATATCATAATTTGGAATTATCGAATAAAAATATTATTTAGATTATTCTACATTTCATGTGATGATAATCTGTTGAAAATGGGTTGAAATCTTGATTGAAGTATATAATGATAAAATGTGATTTGTGGAGGATAATTTCAGTGTGGAAGGGGAAAAAGATGATTCAATCATAATGGAATCAAAATAAGTGAATGTATTTTATTCTTCAAATCCAAAAAACAATAATTAGTCGATATTCTTACTAGTGAAAAAAATAATTTGTAGGCCAGATGAAAATTCAAAAGGAGATGATCCATTCATTGGGAGATCACAATCATATCATGTCGATCATGATTTCGAAAAGTTCTTGTACATTATATGGGACCATAAAGAGTGTCTTTGGATTCTTGATAGAGGTTCCAAATCCCTAAAACAATAAAAAATAAATGATGTGAATATAATGATAAGGTAAAAGTGGGGTCTAATATGTTTTATTTTTCCTTTTAATATTTATTATTCTCTACTGAATTAACAGAATCTAAATTTAATGTTTGAGTTCTCATACATAAAATGTTTTGTACACATTATTTTTTTCCTATTCCTATATAAAAAGAAACTATAATGAAGGAACCCCATTGGGAATATATTAAGGCCATGTTATGATATAATTTCTATATTTTATCAAAAAATTATATAATGAAATGTTGATTAAATTTTCAATATTCCATGAAGAGAATGTTAATTTTAGAATAATTTTGTTCATCATTCATAAAGTTCTTCAACGAAACATCCACTTACTTCTTATCCCTCAAATTGTTTTCACCCCTATATTTTTTATTTATCACATTCCTTCAATTACCCTGCTTTACCTTTTTAGTAAGACAAATGAATCTTCCTACTCTAAATCACATAGGTAATATTGATGTTTTAACATTAAAATAATTTAAAATAAAATTAATGAATTATTTCATTATTAGGATGAATTAATTTATTTTTAGTATCAATAATAGAAAAATTGCCTCCTTATACAGGTTGATTCTTATGTTCTATTTGGGGTGGTTTTTTCAAAGCTACTCATGCTCATGAGAGATTGTACTTAAAGGATGCAACTTAAATAAAGAAAATAAGGAAATTAGTTAATAATGAATACAAACTTCAGGAAAAGTTTAATTCCTTGTAATTATTTAATTAAATATTTCATCATCATTTCTAATAATTTTAAGTTAATTTATTTATCATTTTTTTATAATAATAATTTATTTTTTCCACAGATCTTTTGAGAAGTCATATTTTCAAAAGTTCATTTATTTTAGAATATATCATTCAATTTTTTTTGGCATTTAGACACCCAAACATCCAAAAATATCTCCCTCAAATTTTTTTTACCCCTAATGTGAGAGAAGTTATTACATTCTTTGAAGTTCTCTCCAGTGCATTTGTAGGAAGAAAAATTATGTTTCCTATACTCAATGGAAGTGGTTATCTTAAAGTTTTCACTATAAAATAATTTTCCATAAAATAGATATATTAGTTCATATATATGTTTAATGTATTTATTTCTAGTGTTACTCACATAATAATTATTTTTTATGTAGGTGTATTCTTTTTTTGAGTTGGGGTGGTTTGTTCGAAGCTGCTCATTCGAATGAGATATCTGACATCGAGAATACAAAATAAGATACTGAAAACAAGAAAACTGGTCAGGTATGTATAAAAAAGTCGATAAATGTTGAATTAATATAACATATTTAATTAATTGTTTCCTTATTTTATCAATATTTTATTTTTATATAATACATAATTAATTTTTGTAAAGATTGTTAGAGATGTAATATTTTTCATTCATTTATCTACAACAATCGATTAAAGAGATTATATGTTTCTTTTTATTAATGTTACCATAGTTTCCTTATAAATAATTTTCATAACGAAAAAACTATATAACTTTTCTATGTTCATAGATAAAATACCTTTTTAGGCTATGATAATCAAATCAATATGAAGTGACGTTAGTTAGAAAAATAAATCCAATGAAAATAATGGTATCATTACTATTTGATATTTTTTTGAGACTTTCGGATGCATATGAATCATCCACACCTCAAATTTACACAGGGTGTGAATGGTATGACTCAATGTGCTTCGTTTCACTTAAAATAGACATTCATTTTACTAAATAACACTACTTAAACAAAAAAAAATAAGATAATGAATTCAAATTGTTTTTATACATTAGGAAAATGATCTTAAATATATTTATGATTTTTAGGAATCAACCTCAACCCAATATGAAAAACAATGTTCTTGGTAAGAATCAAAGGGTTTGTTATCTATTTAAAATTGAAATTTTAATTCAAAAATATCGAATCACTAAAAAATGAAGACACACATGGATTTTATTAATAATTTAGGAAAATGATTCATAAGTAATCTTCACCAGGTAGTAATCAGTATCACATGAAGCTAATAAAATATTTGACCAATATGACTAAAAGTGTGAGTTCCCAATTAAAAGTGAAATTTTTATAAAAAAGATATGTGACATACTCAAAAAGATAAAACATATTTGGATTGTTATTACACTTTACAAAAAATGTATATTAGCTACATGTGACATGTGGGAATTTGTTTCAACTCAATAAAACACACTATAAGACCTAGATGAATCCCAGAGCATATTTATTTTAAAAAATTAAATTTATTTTAGTGGTGTAGATAATATTCATACACAAAACACACCACATAAATTCATATTTATTTCATACATAATGAAAACAAAATATATGTAATTTTTTACATTTAAAAAATATTTGTACCTAAATCTGATACACAGTGTGCCTGGTATGACTCAAAGTTTCTATTATTAATTTAATATTTACCTTTTATTTCCGAAAGTGTCACTTATTGAAAACAGGAAAAACACTTGTATTTTCATGAAAATTTTGGACAATGATTGATTATTCATTTTTGATGTGTATAAATTAGTCTCATGTAAAACTGAAACATCATGTGACAGGTATGAATTAAATCGTGTTTTTCTAGTTTAAACAAGAATTTTTGTCAAAAAGGAAAGTGGCATACCCAAAGATAAGAATAAAACATTCATATTGATATGATAATATAGTAAAATGATCAATATATCATTTTAGACATTTATTAATCTTCAAAACCTCAATATCATGCATCGTATGATTGGTATGTTCCAAAGTTTTCACTATATTTTAAATTGACATTAATTTTAGTCAAAAAGAAAACAGACATACTAAAAAGTGAGAAAAAAGATTCATATTGTTTTTATACTTTATGAAAAGGATCCATAAGTCATTTTTAACAAGTAGGAATCAACCTCACCTAAATATGATACATGATGAATTCAGTATGACTAAAACTGCCCGTTATCAATTTAAAGTTAATATTTCAGTTTATAATGTTTCATTTATTTAAAACCACGTAAAAATTATCATATTTTCTTCAAAATTTAATAAAATTATTCGTAAATCATTTTTGACATGTGGGAATTATTCTCAAATCAAACCGATGCAAGATGTCACTGGTATGACTCAATGTGTGTGTTTCCAGTTTAAAATGACAATTTTAATAAAAATAAGTGACCTACACGAAATCAAGAAAAAACTTTCAGATTTTTTTATAGTTTAGTAATAAAAATCCATTAATTATTTGGGATGTTATGGAATCATCCTCAACTAAATAATAATAATGGTGTGATTATTATGACTCCAAGTGCCACTTTTTAATTAAAATTAACACTAGTTTTAGTAAAAACTTCAACTGACAAATACAAAATAAAGAAAAAACATTAAGGTAGTTTCTATACATTACTAACACAGTCCATAATTAATTATTTAGGTTTTGGTTTCATCCACTACTCTATCTGATACATGATGTGACCAATATGACTCAATGTTCCTGTTATCAGTTTAAAATCACCATTTTAGATCACAAATTTCCAATCCACAAAAACTAAGACACATGCTCTAATTAAATTTAAAATTTACTAAAATGATTTATAAATCATTTGTGACTGGTTATAAAAATTATTACATCAAAATTACATAGGAAGTGAGTGATATGACTCAATGTGTGATTTTCTAGTTCAAACTGACTTTTCAGTAAAAAAGAATAGTGATGTACTCAAAACTGAAAAAAAACATTGGGATTGTTTTTTTACTATAGGAAAAAATCCATATTTCATTTGGGATATGATGGAATATGAATTATGTCAATTTGATGTATGGTGACATCTGTATGACTCAATGTGAATCTTTTAAATATCTATGTTTCATTTTTGATTAATACAAACATCAGAACACCAAAACTGAGAAAAATGCCTATATTTTTTTCTCATAATTCTATCAGATATTAATTAATTAATTATTTTTTTCTTTTTGTCTTATACTTATTTAT
This sequence comes from Viscum album, assembly GCA_963277665.1. Lineage (NCBI taxonomy): Eukaryota > Viridiplantae > Streptophyta > Magnoliopsida > Santalales > Viscaceae > Viscum > Viscum album. The sequence continues at coordinate 108,164,423 of OY728149.1, forward strand.
TCAATTTCAATTGTTATAATTCTTGAAAGGGAATAAGAAATGGTGTGGTGTGTAAGAATCAACCACAACACTATCTGATACAAAATAATTCTAGTATGAATCAATATTTAGTTTATAATTAGTACTTTTTGTTTGTTTAATTATTTATATTATTACTAAAATAAGAATTTATTTTCTATATAGGTGTGTTGTTTTACCTGATTAGGGGTTTTTTGTTTAGAAATAACATGAGTTGGGGTTAGGATCAAAAGACAAAGGAATAATGGTGTTTTGGAATGTATGTATTATCTTTTTCATATGTAATTGTATAAAACAATGTATTAAATTTCAATAACATGGTGTTTTTTATTTTATTTGTGATGTAAATTTTATTTAATTTATATTAGGTATTTGTATAATATTTCTCTAATTTCTGTGTTTTTTGGTGCTGTAGTGTGCTATTACAGCACACTACACTGGTGTTGTAGTGTGTGTTACACCACACTGTAGTATGTCCCATTGTTACTGAATCTACAAGCCCTAATAAAGATCCCCTTTATACGCTCTAAATACAATATCTAATAAAATTTAACCTTTATCAGTTCATTTTTTACTAATTCTAAAATCCTCAGGTTTTTACTCTCCCTCTACTAGTCAATGATTTTCTAGAACTGGGAAAAGACATTTTTAGTGCTATTAATGGACTATTTTTTAGTAGTAATTGTTTCCTATAATATGTTATTATAATAGGAAGTAATTATAGGTAAGTGTTTCTACTTATAACCATTGAAATAAAGGATTCATTCTTGGAGAACAACCATCAAAACCTACATCGTTCACTCAGATTGAATGTTGATTGATATGTGATAGGCTATACTCAACAGTACCTATGGACCCAGTTCCTTATTCAATACCTTCTAGAAATGTGATGTAAAATGAAAATATTTATATGATATAATATAAAATGGAACCCTATCAGGTTTTATGATCTCAAGAATATATATTTTCAAGAGATTATATGCTAAAAAATACTATCAAATAGGAAATAAATGTGACACATTTGTCAACCTATCTACGGTCACCCATACAAAATCTCTTTCTCAAGGAGATCTAGGTAACACCATCATGAAACCTGTGCTTACAACATACAATTTACACTAATTTATATTTGAAAACTATAAAATCCAATCATGGAGTCAGTGTTCCACCTTTACCTACTGACAGGTGGAGTAAGGAGTAACAAACCCTACTATCTCTTTTTTATCCTCAACAACCTATATTGGGGATGTAAGTCATGATACATTTGGTAAGACTGGGATGAACTAACCATACAGAGACATGATACTCTCATATGAAATCCTATTATACATATTTAGGAAACCATATGCATGCATAAACATAGATGATGTCATTATAATAGCCAATACTTTTGATATATATATATATATTATATTTTTAGAGAATACTCATTACATAAAATAAAAAATACACGATAAAACCATATATTTCTAGTGTCAATGGAAACCTAGAATCATATTAATTTGTTTTATATTATATATAAATCACCACCATATTATTTTTTCACTACTATCGATTTTTCAGCAATAGCATACATAATACATTTTTTCATATCATAGTGAAAAGAAACATAAGAAAGTGTGGATTTAGATGTTTAGTAAAGGTAAAAAGGGATATGTCAATTATTTCAAAGTCATATTTTTATCATAAGGGTATAATAACATGAAATTATACCATTCATATAAAAGATCAAAATCATGAGTCATTTTATAAATCTTGTACATTCATAAGACATGAATAGTAATGGTGTATGATCCATGAAACTATAACATTGGTATAATACATAGAATGTGGGAATACACATAAGCATAGAAAATAAATTCCTTAGTAGTCAATGATATTTTACAATACTATCATATTGAAATTGGTTCACACAATAATCCATCATAATGGAAGAAATGACTTATAGAAATGGGTTCACTTCTCATTCCATCACTATCTTGATCAACTGAGCTCAGTCCCCGTTCTAGCCTTGTATTAATCAACCACATTCATTCCCCATTATATTTCTGTCTATATCATGAGATATAAATCATTACCCAATTAATTGGTGGGAGATATAGTTCCCACCCATCCAATAATGAAAATCATACGAATGTGTTCCATAAGATCATAAAAAAATCATCAAATCAAAACCTATGAAAATAAATGGGCTTCATAAACATTTCAGTATAGAATAACCAATGAAAAAAAATTTCCATAAACATTTCATTATAGAATAACTCATGGAAAAGTAATGGGATTCATATACATCACACCTTAAAAAAAACAAAATCACCTAGAGAAATAATAAGGATGATATTCTTGGTTCAATACGATATAATATCGTATATAACATCAATTAATTTTGGATTGGAAGGAAAATTATGTTGAAATATCACATAAAAATTTATATTGGAAAATATCTTATCCATTTTGAAATATTTTATTTAAAAGCCACAGAATTACGAAGGAATACATTTACTTTGTGAATATCCATTAAATAATTTATAGAAATATTGAAACAATTAAGGCATCACAAAGGTGGAAAAATATTCTCATGCCGTGTATGTTAAAAAAACATTCCTTCCATTTTTTTTTTGAAAATTCACAAAGTATATTGTGTGGAAAATGATAAAAATATTCCATTTAAAAGATTTTATAAAAATTAAAAAATGGGTAAAAATAAACATAGAAATTCATAAGATAATATTATCAACCTTTTAGATACCATTATTTAGAAAACATATACATGGAACATAAATATTTTTCAATGGGGACCAAAATGTAATCAATCCTAAATAATGATGACAATTTTTAATAATCATTTACCTCAAGAATTCCAGTTCTTCATTCATGTTATGACCTCAATTTTTTTATAAATACATATTTTTTATACTTTTATTAAATAAATATAATTCTATAAAACCTTGTATTATTTATATGTAACATCCTATCAGTCTTTTATTAATAATTTATTATAACAATCAACGTTCTAGGTGATAATTGATTCATTTTCCAAATATGATTTCTTTCCAAAATATTGGTCCATATAAATCGATCTTAGTATCATAATTTCTATAGTTTTAATCATTTTATAAAATAATATATAATAATTATATACATATTTGTAATCATTCATATAAATTATCAATAGAAAATTCAATTACATGGTTCATAGAGATGGTAGGCAGTATGTACGCATGAGTTATGTTTTAATTTTTCAATTAATGGAATTAAAGAAAAATAAAGAAAAATTATTATTTTCATAATAATTATTAGATAATATTTATTCATTAAAAACATCATAATTATCATCTATAATATATGGTGGTGAAAAATTAATTGTATCACTACATGGAGAAGGTACGTCGTATGAACGGAGATATGAAACTATTACTTCATGAATGATGGGAATGAGGTTGAATAGTGTTTTTTTTCATAATTATAATTTCATTTCATAATATTTATGATAATGAATTTCTTATTTTACAATTATGATAATAGATTTATATGAGGTATGAAGGACTGGAAAAATAAAATGATTGGTTTGAGAGATTACGTCTTCTTCAAAATGTATCCTTTAAACCTCCTCTAAAGGGCTCCAAGGCTAGTGTTTTGAGAGGAATAGAAAATATAAAATTTGTATATGTACTTGGAGAAGATAAAATTTCTAGATATGGTCAATATATATATCCTTTATATGGGGTATTTAGAAGTGGTGTAATGAAGTGTAGGATGGGGCGCCCTTAAATAATTGATGCGTGGGAGACTTTTGGAATTTCTCAAAATATTAAATGATAGTAAGTTAATTAAAAAAACAAAATTGTCATGGATTCAAGAATAATAGTTTATAAAGATGCAATATTATCACGAAACTAGATTTTAGAATAATTTTTGGGTCGCTTTAATCCTTATCATTTTGATTAACCCTTAGCTAACCTATTTTATTATGAATTAAGATAACAAGTTTCCAATTATTGAATGGTTGTAATATTGTTATTATATGTTTTTAATTTGTCCATAAATAGAATTTTTTTGAAAATTAAGGACCATATAAAAATCAACATGAATTTTTTATTTTTTATTAATTTTTGTAAATAATATAATAAAAAATTATTTTGACAAAAAACCATTATTATCAATTTTGAAACTATTCATTACATTGACTATTTAATCATCAGGAAAATATTTAATATTCGAACCAACAATTTTTTATATACCCAATATGTTAGGGTTATATATATATGTATTTAATATCACGTTAAATATCTCTATTAATATTAGTTGTATTACTTTTAATATAATTTATTTGATTTCTCTATTAATTGAATAGTTATCACATCAATATTATGCAACCATTTAGGAAAATTACTAATAGAGAAAATATTTCTAATATTTTTACATTTAATTTAATTTTTTAAATCACAATAAGTTATACTTTAAGAAAAATTGACACATTTTATGATATTAGTGGAATTTGGAGATTAATAGTAAAAATGGACCATTATATATTTTTTAACTGAATTAAATTATGGTTAATTTTGGCCATAACATTTTCTATTTTAATCCAAATTGAAAAAATACTTCTTTTCAAGATTCTACACATCTAGATATTTATTTCATCCTTCTTGACCAAAATTTGAAATGGCTATATGGGAGCAAAAAAAAAACACCCAAGTTGGACCATGAAAAATATTTATAGACATATCGATTTTTATGTCCGGCCCATAACTCATTCATGGTTGGCCCAATTCCTATGAAATTCTATGTAAGGATGGAAAAGAAAATTTGTAACACCATTCATGAGGGCTCAAATGTGTGAATTAGTCGATTGTATGGTCATTAAAGCATTGAAATTTGAAGGTTTAAAATTTAGAGAGTCTGACTAGACATAAACAATATTAAGCGTAATGTGGGCATAAAAATATGAATACTAGTACCATTATGCTGACATAATGAGGAAAGATGGAAAAGGTATATATGAATAACATTATAGAATGTTGTTACATGTGAAGATGTCATTTATTTGGGCTACAATGTGTAATCATTGGCGAGACAAATTCATTCTATTAAGGGGAGGGGGGATCCACGCTCTCAAAGAATCACATTCAATGTAATTACTTCTGGGACACTAAAGAGGATAAATTTCCGAATTCATATATTTTATTTCTTTTCTTTTCCATATATTTTTAATTCATTCTTCTTCCCTATTCACCTCTATTATCCTTACCATGGTGGGGTTATCATTTTGAGTGATTAGGGAAGAGTTGGTTTTTTATATTGTAATGCTTATGTTTTTTTATCAAAATTGAATGAAATTTATTTTTTCTTAAAAGTTATTTTCAATTTCACACAGTGTATTTTATTATCAAGTGTAATAGTTCATGAATTTTAATTCTGTTATTTATGTTTTCATTGGTAAATAATCATGATCTCCTTCCACTGATTTCTTGTTTATATATGATGTAATAGATAAGGGATTAGTGGTGAAGTACTCGATGATAGCCTGTACATGTAAAATGTGTAGCATATATTCTTGATTTTTTGGGATATCTAATACCTGATCACTTATTTCTCTATCCAATTGAGGATTTTCAAAACAATTATTTTTCATATGAAAGGAGAGTTGAAAAAACTGATATATGGTTAAGGTTTTCTCTCACTATCACAATTACACCAAGGTTGTAAGAAGAAAATATTGTGGAAAATCACTTTAAACAATAAAGAAGTGGTTTGAATTATATTGAACAAGGATAACATTAAATTGGGATACTAACCCTAGCCTAATAACTATTTTAATATAATAGTTTTCAATCAATTGAATTTCAAATTTCCATTCAATCATTATCTTATTGATTTATTATAAAAACACACCATTTTTTACACTCATTTAAAAGTGACAACTATTTTGTGTGAAATCCTCTTCGGGAGACTTCATAAGGTTAATCAGTAGACTATAGATAGGGAATTTAAAAAAATTCCCACACCCTATGATGGGTGTGCGTCAAACATGGCGTCATTGTTGAGGAGGCTATACAACAAAAAAAGATTTTCAAAATTGAATGAACCACAACTCAAGTGAACCATTAATTGAATTTGATCTAGAAATTGAATCAAATTAATTGAATTATGAAAAAGAAACCTACTAGAAATCATTGAGGAAATAGATCTCTCAGATTCAAGTGAAACTCTTTGTGTTCACATTAAACCTGATACCATGGATATATATCCCAATTCAACCCTATGTGATCTTTGTGCACCTCAATTTTGTATTCAAAATATCCAAATCATTTCACCCACTACAACAAATGACTTTGAATTACATGTCAATATGATTACCATGATTCCAAAATTTCATGGTCTTTCAGGAGAAGACCAAATCATCACAATCAAGAATTCAACTTCACTTGCTCAAGCTTCAGGCCAAGAGGAGCACATAAAGACCAATTTCATTGGAGGAAATTCCCCTTCTAAGTTGATGGAGTGACTAAAGAATGGTTTTACAATAATAAACCATTGGAGTTTAGTGATTGGGAAGACCTATAAAACAAGTTTCATGAAACGATTCTTTCCCACATCCAGGTGAACTACCATCAAGAAGAATATTTACATCATATGCCAATTAAATAGACAATCCCTCTATGAGTACTGTGATAATTTCATGAAGCTACGTTCCAGTATCCCACATCAATAAATGGATAAACACCAATTCCTTTTGTTCTTCTACCAAGAACTGCCCAATAATTATCAAAATATTCTAGATTCCTTATCTAGGGGATCCCTGGTTGACAAGTCACCTAACGATATCAATGTACTAATGGGAAATATTTCTCAAAACTGAAAACAATTTGGAACAATCCGGTTACGAACAAAAGTAATCCATGAGATGAGAACATCGGATTCGAAAAAACTAATTAGAAGATAAAAGGGAGAACACACTAGGTTAGTGCGAATGATGGATATGAAATAAGTGAACGAATGGTAAGAACTGAACCATGTATGTGGTTTATGATCTTCTAATTATAAATACACTGGACAATATACAAAAGTATAACGAACCAAATATTATGCCCCTACCTAACAGTAAATACAATTCTATCCAAATCCTCTATGTCAGCCCCAAAACCAACCAGGATATGGATTACAACAGACCCATGATAGGCCGTTGTTTCAACAGCAATACCAGAACCCCCCAACATTCCAATAGTCCTGTAAAAACCCTTTCACCAAAGACCAAATATTTTTCCACCACCATTCCAAAGATATATTTTTTGGAAACCAACCACCAGTAAACAACCATAAATTAAGAAAAATAGCTACAGTCATATGTTGACGGTCTTAAAGAAAATATCAAAGGCTTATCAAACCATTTAAAAATGTATTGTAAATTATAACCCAGAATCTATGGAATCTTCCATCCCAAAAAGTGAAAACTATTAATGATAATTTCAATGCAATCCTGACAATAAGAGGAAAATAAATCCCACATTTATAAAACCTTGAACCTAAAATACGACAACTTTTTTGAGGGAGAATGATGTTGAAAATTTTGAAAATATTCTAAAAACCCCCCAAGATGATGAAAAGTAAGTGGAAGAGGATCAGGATAGGCCATAGAACATGATACAAGAAATGTAAATGCAAAGGAAACAATGGGAGAAGAATGTGTTACCCCCACTATTTCCATCAAGGATGATTGAATCAATTAAATTTAATAAAGAAAAAAATTCAAAATGAAATTATAAACACTATTTTGAATGTGGAAATCAATATCCCCAACTTTTGGTTTTCAAAAACAATCCATTGTATGAAATATTTTTGGAAGATCTTGAAACTAGAAAGATAATACATTATGAGAATGAAAGAATCTACTTGGGGAGAATATTCTCATCCCTTATCACACCACAGATGAAACCCAAATGTCGAGATACAAGGAAATTTTCAATTCCATGCACCATTGGTCCATTATATTTCACTATCATTTATTGGAATTGTAGTTCCTAAATTAATTTATTCCATCACGCAGTATACACTTCTTCAAATATGGGAGACTCAATACCCACCAGAGTGGAGGTCAAGTTTGCAAACAGGTCCATAGTTCTCCAATATGGAGTTTTAGATAATGTCACGGTGAAAGTCACATATATGTTATTCCAATCTTACTTTTATGTGTTATATATGGAAGAATATTGGAGCCCATCACGGTCACCCATCATTTTGGGGAGACCATTCATAAAGACATCCAAAACCATCATCATTGTACATGAAGGTACACTCACCATGGAATTTGGATATAACACTATCAACTTTATCATATTGAATCCATGAGGTACATAATAGATGGTAACTCCCTCTTTTCTCTCTCCCATGATGATGGAATAGATCCCATTGACAATTCGTGTATGTTTCATGAATTTCTAGACTTAGGAGAGAATTATTCCATTAACGAACATGTGAATTCCCAAAACACTGGAGATTCTGATTTTATGTGGGATGAAGAGGTAAAATCTAAAATAATTGAATTTTTTTTGATTTATGAGGAATATGATATTGTTTCTTATGTGCAGGAGGTCCAGCCTTTGTATGTGAGGAATGCCAGTTTAATTTCATCCATTGAACAACCCCTTGAACTGGAATTATAAAAACTCCCCAATGATTTGAAATATGTGTACCTTATTGAAAGAGAGAAATTACCAGTGATAATTTCAAATAATATATCCTAAAACCCTGAAAACTATTTAATTGATTATTTTTAAGAGAATTTCTAAGAAATAGGGTGGATCTTAGAGGATATCCATGGAATTAACCCAAAAATATGTTCACATATAATTTTTCATGAGGGAGATTCCAAACCTATTAGTGTAACAGCCCAAGATTTTATAAAAAAATATTCTTTTTAATTTTATTAATGTCTTGTGTTGTACGCTACACCAAAAGGAGCATGCACAACACACATCCTTGACTTGACTTGCATTACACGCAATCGCGACCTTCCTCGATAGCGTGTGTAGTACGCAATACCGAGTTTCACTAAACAACGATATGCTATAAAAATATTATTAAAACTAGCCGTTATGAATAGTAATAACCACTTTTTGAAATCCAGTAAATCTTATTTTTCAAAATGAACTTTATTTTTGGATTCGGAGTATCGAATTTAGCCTAAGGTGAATTTTTGGTACTTTTCGGATAACTTTCATATTCTGATGAATAGTGAAAATTACTAAATTATAATTAAAAACAACTTGTTTAATCGAAATAATTAATAGTGATAAATCATTAATTTGAGTGGTTTTAAAGTATATTTAGAATATATTTTTACAATTTAATACAATGTTGGTCATTGGATGTAGTTTCACATTTAAACTAGACATAAACAAGTGTCAATCTTTTGATAGATATTGTTTCTTAAAAACACGCTATTTGTTTTAACATCGGGATTTAATTATAAAATTAATTAATATGTTATGAATTTGGTAAAATAGACTTCATTTTTGAATTCGGAATATGAAATATAGCTTGGGATGAAATTTTGGCATTGTTCTGAAAAACATCAATTTTTGATGAATAGTGAAACTACTAAGTGGTAGGTTAAAAACTAAATTTTGCATAAAACTTAATTTTACCGCTTCTGTGAATGGAATTTCGAAAATCCGAGAGACACGGTTAATATCAAGGACTAAAATGTGATTCAATGAGATGAAAATAATTTTTTGGTGAATAGTAACTTTTTACTTTTTTTTACCACGGTAAATAGTAAATAGGGTAACTAAGGGTAAATATGATATTAATATTACCCTAACACATGTCCTAATTCTATTGGACAAGTGTAATTCGACCAAAAACAAACTTAGGAATAAAATATGACCATTTAGGCCCACTTGGATTAGATTAGGACATTTATTATTAATTTATTTAAAGAAGGGTTAAAATAGTTAAAATCAAAGTTTAATAAGTAAATCATTTTTAATATGGGGTTATACATAAGATAAATTCGACTATAAATATTCATTAGAAAGCTAAAAAGATTTCCTACATGATGGTATTTTATTTGTAATTTTTAGACATCAAATAATATAATTTATTTATGACACAAAGATGATGCAGTAATTATCTTATTTATGAAATATTGACATAATTGATAATATAAATACCAAAATAAATGTAATTTAAGACTTTTTATGAATTCCACTAATTTTCTAGGTTACTATGATATATTATTGTTGATTTAATCAACTTGGTTCGAACATATAATTCTGTTATGACTTTCAAAAAAATCATATATCAAATAGTGTCAAAATTGACACAAAAGAGTTTTTAAATCAAATATTATATTATTAATTGTTATCTTATTCCTAAAAATCTAAGGTTCGGCCAAATGACTTAGATAAGGATATATGTATTAATAATATACAATTTGGGGTTCGTTTGGCATGTTATAGTAAGTGTATTAACCATATAGTGAAAGAAAACAAAAAGACACGGTAAAAGTTAAATTATTTAACTTAGAGTTAAATCTAATTGATAAGGTTAAAATAAGAACCTAAACTTGTCTAAATCTTATTGGTTGATAGGATTTCGACCCATCCCCACTTTAGCTTCGAAATAAGACCCTTTGGAACCATTATAAACCGATTTTGACTTTAATATAAAATAATAGTTTGAGATATTCCTAAGGTGCCCCTCTCCTCCCCTATAAAAGGACACCTCCTCCCCCTCCTCCTCACACCAATTTGAGCACTCAAGCTCGGCCAACCCCTGCCAATTTCTCCTCTACACTTCCCTAGCAACATCCTAGAGGTTCTGGTCTTCCTCAAAGTCCAATTTTAGTGCCCTAAGAGGAGGTCTCAAAGAGGCACTTCAAAGAAGAGGTAATTACCGTTACCAATTCTTTCATCTTTATTTCTTCTTCCACTTCTTCTTCTTAGGTTGTTTCATTATGAAGTAATAACATCAGTATCACTCATATACTGATATGTTATTATAAGTAAGAAACAACCCTATTTCACCATCTATCCATCCTACGGAAAAAGAAATCACCACGCGTGCGTACGTACGGAATACCGTCTCCACGCCGTGGTGTAATCTATTTTCCACCACCACCTTACATGGATGGGTATAATGGTGTAAAGAATAACTATACATAGTTATTACAACATCATATTGATTCTGATATATTGTATAATCCACTCCAATTCAATTCAATATTTATAGAAATGATATCATCGCTCGTGCGTACGTACGGAATACCGTCTCCACGACGCGATGAGATTCATTCTCCATGTTAACCATTTAAGAATGATTATAATGTATATATAAGAAATAATAATGAAATATATGATATTATAAAGCTACTGGATTTATGTATATATATACATATGTATGTCATCTACTTACTTCCATTTCAAGACAATAAGGAAAGGAAAACAGCGTTCATGCGTACGTACGGACTACCGTCTCCATGAACGGTGTTTTTCATTTTATTTATCTACCTATTATATATATATATATACTGAATATATATATGATATATAAATCATATTTTATATTCTGGAAGTAAGTAAATCATGATATAAGTAATAATTATGTCAAGAACAACAAGTCAAAACACCTACGATAAATGAAACGATTTTACCCAAAACGCTTCTTTAACATGGAATTTACAAAAGAACGGGTAATATAATGTCATAAGTGAACCATATATGATATCATAACAATGAATATGATTCTTTAATAAGTCAATAACATGATTTAAATCATTATACAGGAGGTTCGGACACTTACAAAGCAAGTCGGACCTAAGGTAAGGGAAATATCACAATCTCATTTTTATCCGAGATTGTTTATTCGTAAGTATTTACTGGGGTGTATTTTATCATCCACATCCATGTTTTATCAATATGTAATATTATTTCCATCCACCTAAAATTGTTTAAATCCATTTTTACCCTTCGGTGAGTTTTTAGTAATACGTATGAAAGGAATCTTTTGTCGTTTTTCGTACGAGGTACTTTTTGACTTTTCCGACAAAAGTACGAAGAATGTTTTTTTTAACTTATACGGCACGAACGGATTTCTACTGTTTTATAAAGCCTTATTTTAATGAAGCTTCCTCTAAAAGATTTCATGACTATTTTCAATAAAATCTCTTTCTTTTAAAATTGAATGATGTTTTGTGAAAAGAAATTGATTTTGAAGAAGAAAGGATATTTTCCTCAAGAATTCAATTCAAGTGTTTTATCAAAATTATTTTCCATCTAAGATAATAAAGGGTTCTGTTTCTATCCCTATTTTTACATTGGTTTGACTATGTTGTGATGGAATTATGTTTATGAATTCCTTTATCATATATGAATTGATTTATGATGTCATGATGTTTCAAGAATCCCATTTTTGTTATATGTGTTATGCGATGATGTATGTTTTATGATTATGTGGCACACATAAGAAAGGATTCATTATAAGATGGGTGGGACCTATATCTCCCTCCAATGCATTGGGTAATGATTTTATATCTCATGAGATAGACATGGCTGGAACGGAAGGTTATTTCGGTTCAGTGATACAGGACTGAAACGAGGAGTGAACTCGGTTCAGAAAGGGACTTTTTCCACTAAGATAGTCTTGGCAATGAGTCATGACTAACAAGAAATGATTTTCCATGATTATGTGTGCATGCCACAAAGTTTCAAGTTTTATGTTATGATTATGGGGATCTCATTTTCACTTCTATGATTTATCCCATGTTATGATATTATGAGCTCTTTTGCAGGTTAAGATTTCCAAAAAAGCTATGTTCTTTTGTATATGATGTGATTGATATTTCTTTTGTTTACCCTTACTGAGCATTTGAGCTCACCCTTTTATGTTTTCTTTTCCCCAGGATATAAAGAAAGGTTTATAGGTAAAAAAAAGGGGAAGATCTTTATGGGAGATATTGAAGATCTTTCACCACGATTAGAAGATTACGTTCCGAGTTTCCAAAGACACTAAACTATTACGATCCTTGTGTGTGTGTTTTTGTTATGTACTAAGTATTCCGCAAAAGTAATGTAATGTCCATGTACGATAAGCTTCGGGTCTCTACAATTAGAGAGCCCCAAAGGGGGCTCAATCCCACCTTGATATATGTTGTGAAGAATTAGATCAATAATATCATGGAAGCTGGGATAATATACCGAAAATCAGATTCATAGTGGGTAAGCCCTATTCTTTTCATTCCTAAAAAGATTGGCCTGACCACTATGAGGAATCAAAAGAAAGAGTTAATCCCTATGATAATTCCAAATAGTGGAATCGTGTGCATTGATTTTGGAAAATTGAACCATGTAACTCAGAAATATAATTTCCCCATTATCTTCATTGACCATATATTAGAGAGATTGGCAGGGATAACTCATTATTTTCTTTTGGTAGGTTTTTCAGGTTACTTATAGGTACCCATTGCTCTCGAGGATCAATAAAAGATGAAATTTAGATTTCCATTTGGTACTTTTTCATATAAAATGATTCCATTTAGATTATGTAATGATCCAGGTACATTTTAGAGGTGCATGTTAGATATATTTTTTGATCACATTTAAAATTACATGGATTTTTTTGTAGATAATTACACAGTTTTTGGAGATTCATTTAATCATTGTTTGAAGAATTTGGAAAATGAATTGAAAACCATCCTTGAAGAAAACCATGTTTTGGTTTTGAAAACTGTCATTTCATGGTTGAAAGTGGAATTATAATTGGGGATGTCAGTTCTAAAAATGGCATTGAAGTGGATAAATAAAAAATTGATGTGATAAATTCAATGCCTTAACCTACTTGTATGAAATATATTAGATCATTTTTAGGACATGCATGATTCTACAGGATGTTTATCAAAGATTTCAGTATGATTTATTTCCTCTCTCTAAATTAATTTTTAATGATACTAATTTTGATTTCAATTATACACGTAGGGAAGACATTAATGAGTTTAATAAGATACCCATTTCACCACCCATGATACAACCACCAAATTGGGAAGAACAATTTGAGATACTTTTTTATGTTTCCAAACATGAAGATGGAATAGTCCTTTCTCAGCAAATTCTGGGAAGACCAAAAGTCATTTCATATGGCTCAAGAACCATAGATGCGGCCCAATTAAATTACACAACCATAGTAAACGTGTTCTTAGAATTTGATTTTCCTTTTGAATGATTTAGATCATATCTTCATGGAATTTAAATCACTTTTTTGTGATCCTGCAACTCTGAGGTAAATGATGAAGAAAGATGATGCTAAACTGAGTCTAGTGAGATTGATGATACAACTCCAAAAGTTCAATATAAAAATTAAGGATAAGAAGGGATCCATGTACCAATTGTCTGATCACATAAGTAGACTTCCAAACGCTGTTGAAAATGATATTCTAGAAAAAGACCCACTAAATGATCAAATTGTGGGAGATAAATTGTACTTGATTGATGGATAAGTGCGTTAATGTGATAACACCGTCAATTATCTGGTAACATCTCAGGTCCCATCTCATTTAAATTTCCACTGAATACCCAAAATGAAAGCTGAATTTAGATATTACATTTGAGATGATCTATTTCTTTGAAATATTTCCAATGATCATGTAATAAGAAATATGCTTACCTAAAATTGAAGTTAAATTTGTCTTTGTGTTTTTCACACATTAGATTATGGAGGAGTCTTTAAACTAAAAAGTACAGAAATTATGGTTTTAGAATATGGAATTTATTGGCCAACCCTTTTTAAACATGGTCATGAATTTTTCAAAATGTGTGGAAAGTGTCAGCTTTTAGGAAATATTTCAAAAAGACAAGTAATGCCTCAAAAACACTATTTTTTTTACATTTTGAACTTTTTGGGAGTGGATTTATGGGATCTTTCCCAAAGTCATTTGGAAATTCTTATATATTTCTTGTAGTCGATTATGTTTCCAAATGGGTGAAGCAATGTCTACTAGGACTGAAAATGCTAAATATTTTTGTGGTTTTTTCAGGGACACAGATTTTGTAGATTTGGAGTGACATGAGCCATAATTAGAAATCAGGGGACTCAATTATGTAATTGGATAATGGAAAATTTTATGAAGAAGTATGAGGTACATCATATAACATTACATCCTTGTGATCCATAGACTAATGGGAAAATGACGTTTCAAATAAGGAAATGAATGGAATTTTGGAAAAGACTGTTATTACAAATATGAAGGATTAGAGCCAAACGTCGGAAGATAGATTTTGGGCATATAGGATGACCCACAAAACCCTAATTGGATTTAGTCCATGCCGACTAATATTTGGGAAAAGCTACCACATACCTGTGAAATTTGATCATAAGGCATATTGGGCTGTGAAGAAAATGAATTTTGACCTTGAAAGTGTTGGCGGGTAAAGAATTTTGAAATTTAAAGAGGTAGATGCAATTATAAGAAAATAATTTGAAAAATCTATTATTTACAAATAAAGAACTTGAGTGCCCCATGAAAATCTGATCCAACCGAAAGACTTCTATCTTGGAGATAAGGTGTTGTTATTTAACTCAAGACTGACGATAATTCCATGTAATCATTGTTCCATATGGGAAGTTCTATTTATAGTTACACATGTATATAATTTTGGTGAGGTGTAGATTAAAAAGGATAGAGAGTAGGATCCATTCACTATTTGTGGGAATAGGTTTAATACATTCCATAGGACCCTCCCATCAGAGGCAGTGGAGGAGATCACACTCCACCAACCAATTTATAAAAAAAATACATTAGTTTATACATCTACATTATTTTTTCATTCATGATATGATTAATTTTCAAATCTTCATACATGATGAATCCATTATAATTCACTGAGTACACTGCATTATTTAAGTTTGGGGATGGAACCTTTATAGTTTATGATTTTCATGTATTATTTAGTTTACCGTTTTTATAAAACATATTGTTGTCTGTTTTTCAGATATTTATCAGTATATTTTTAAAGATTATTGTGTTGTAAAAATATTTGAGCTAAAATTATTATAATTTCTAATTTTGAAATCCATTTAATGAGAGAACTGATCTATTCAATGAAACTGATCTTAAATGAATGTGGAAAAGACATTGTTTCTAGTTCAAATATTTTGGAATTTCATGAAATGCACTCTAATTTTTAAATCTAATGCCACATCTCAGGGTCCTTATTATTTAAATCACATACCTATGAGGATTCTTTAACATTTTTTTTCATATTCTTTATATCATCAATTTCTAGAGAGAACCAGACCACACATGTTTTAACTATAATTTGATTTATTACTTTCAAACCATAAGGGTTTGAGGTACATGTGTTTTAAATGATTGTGGTATTTATTTGGTTTTAAGACACCTTTTTAAAATAATACTTTTTTATTATGGGATATATTTTATATTAATCCTTTTAGCCCTTATATTCCGAGAACATCCTCTTAGGATAACCACATAAGAAGCTGATTTTCCCTATCTGACCTACTCTTGAAGTGAAATTGCATGATCTAGTTGAACGTAAGTGTGGGGGTAGATTTCTTGTGGTGTATTACCTCATTTTGTGATACTTTATGTAGAAAATTAAATGTTTAAGAGATGATATTTCTACATGATATTTAATTTTTCTAAATTCTTATCATTTCAGAATCTTTCATGATAAACATTGTTGGGCCTTTCAGGAGCATCCAATGTGGATAAAAAGATGTGCTTATCTAAAGATTTTATGAAAAAATATGATCGAGATGAAATTTTGGCAAGTGAAATGAAAAATGGCATGAAAATTCATTGAGTTTTCAGGATGAAAGAGATAATTTTATACAAATAGGGATAGAGGGAGACCATACATGAGTGAAAAATACAATCCATCAATTTTTCTTCAAAAAGTGCATATCCGTCCTTTTTTAGCATCAGAATTTTTTACATCTAAATCCTACCAATCAGATGCCCCCAAACAACATTAAAAAGTCATCATGAGAAACACATGCCATTGAATCACATTGGGTAGAGAATTCGAAATTTATCAAGCCTCTGAGGACTCTTTCCTGAGATCGGATGAGAAAATCCCTATTAAAAATTTATATTTGTGAGGTGAGTGAAATTCCTTGTGAGGTAGGTGTTTTATTTTAATGGGATAAGAAACGATGTGTAAATATATTAAAGTATCAAAATATAGAACTTGAAATAATTGGTTTGGATTAGGAATAATATCTATTGGTTTCTTGGTATGGATTTTGTAGATCTCATGTGTATGTTTTTTGGAATTGATTTGAATTAATTTTAATGTTGACATGTCTAGGAGTCCAACTGCTAAGTGTGATGGAATTGGTAGAAATAATATTTTCAATAAATTTAAATTGATTTTTATTGTTTTAAATACAACAAAAGTGCTACTTTAAAAAAAATTACTACATTTTATGATACCGGGGGAATTTGGATCTTAATAGTAAAAATGGACCATTTTTTATTTTCTTAACACTTTTATATTTTTATAGTATTATGGACATAACATTTTATACATTTTTCCAAGTTGAAAAATTATTTATTTTCCGGATTCTACATATCTAGGGATTTATTTCATCATTATTGAACATAATCTGAATCGACTATATGGAAGCTAAATTGAAGCTAAAAAATTAGACCATGACAACTATTTACAAATATATCATATTTTTGTGTGAGATCTCCAACTCATCCATGGTCTGCCCAATGGCCGTAAATTTAACTGTGTGGACACAAAAGATGTGTTGTAACATCACTGATTAATGCTCCATAAATGAATTTCTTTTTTGAGTAGACATTAAATCAATCTAATTCATAGGTTTGCGATTATGAGAGTTTGACTGGACATAATAAATTGTCTGAGTAAAATGGTCATACCTCTCAGATTACGTGTCCAAAAATGATGAAATTTTGAGGAGATACGGACCAGATATTTATGAAAAACATTAAATAATGGTGTAATCATTGAAGAGGTCATTTATGGGGTAAACAAAAAGTCAACGTTAGAGGGAATGTTTTTTTCATATACTAGGAGGGGAGCTCCTCTCTCTCAAAGCATCGCATTGCATCCTATGCCTTTCGAGACACCAAGGATGATAAATTTTCAACTTTATTTCTTTTATTTATTTATTTTCATATATTTTTAGTTCCTAAAAGTTATCCATTCATCTTTATTAGTCTTACTAGGGTGGGGTAAACATTTTGAGTGATTGAGGATGGGTTGGTTTTTAATTTTTTAATTCTTGAGTTCTTAAACATAATGGAATATAACTTTTTTTATTCAAAGATGTTTTAAATTTCATATAGAGGAATATATTATCAAGTGTGATAATTATTTAATATTAATTCTATGTTTTATTTTTTACTAGTAAAATTATAATTATTTCCCTCCAATGATTTCTAGTTTTCATTCGATGGAATAGACAACAGACTAGTGGTGATGTACTCAACAATAATTTGTACATGTTAATGGGGTAGTGGATGTTTGTGATTTTTGGAGATAAAAAAGACCTGATTGGGTATTTCCCATCTCAATTTGAGATATTCAATACAAATCTTTTGAATGTGGTAGGAGAGTTGACCAAACTGAGATCTTGGTAAGGTTTCTATCACCGTTAAAGTTTCACCAAGGAATTGAGAGTAAATGATTATCAAAACACATTTTAATCAACTCAGAAGAAGAATTTTGAATTAAATTGAATAAGGATAACAATACAATTAATAAACCAACCTAGACATAGTCACCCTTTTAATATAATATTCTTCAATCATTAGAATTTTAAATTTCAATTCAATAATAATCTTATTGATTATTATAAAAACAAATCAAATTTCCCTCATATAAAATAAAAATTCCTTTTTTTGCACTCATCTTCATGAGACTTCCTAGGGTTAATCACTAGACTACACATAGGGAAATAAAAAATTATTTTTCCACGCCCTATGAAAGTTGTTTGTCATTTATCTAATTCATGAATATTTTAAATTAATTTCATGTGGATGATACATATTATATATTTCCATACTATATTTATATTTGAGTACATTATCAGGATATTACTACAATATGATTATTATACGTAATAAATGTAAGAGTTTGGCAATTTTTTACATTCTTATTTCAATAATATATAAGTCATTCTCATAGACAATGATTCCTTAAATGAGTAAAATGTGATCCTTAGGTGTTACATGCCATGTTAAACTCACCCAATAATAAATATGAAAACATGTAATGCACTTATCCATTCTTATTAATCAATATTGACCCATTTTAGCCACTACTAAGGTAATCAATTTTCCCACAGTTACTATTAATATTGATAGAAAATAAAAGGGGAATAGATTCAAAATATGAGCCCCATGATTCTAAGTATGTAATTAATTTTATATAATTAATTTTTTATAGGTGGATGAAAATAATTTTAATTCATGTGAGAAAAATTTTACAAAAACTACATTTAGGAAAAATACATTTTTATGCATAAAACTGGATGTATTTTTATCCTAAAAATAGAAAAAAATCAAAAAATGTATTGAGAATTTGATAGATTAATTAAAAAATTATTTCTATTACTATCATTCAACAATATTAATTTAATATATTCATATAAAATTAATATACAAATATAAATAATTTTTTTTATAAAAATTCACTTTTATTTTGATTTTTTTAAATTACAATCATTTAATAATAAATGAATTCATTTTATAAATGGATAAATCATATAATTTTCATAATTTATTCATAACTATTTATTCCCACCAATATAAAGACAATGAGACTGGGGACACATAATATTTTAACAATATTAAATGGTTTTTTAAACTCGATGACTCATGAAACACAAGATATAAAAGAAATTCCATAATTAAACATAAATATTTCATAAAATTATCGGGGTGCTACATTCTAACCCCCTTTGAAAACTTTCCTCAAAATTCACCACTCTAATAACATTTCTTCATTACATAATTTTGTTTCCAACGTTCTTATTATAATTTGAGGTTTCAATTTAAAAAATTATCAAGATAGGTGGTCATGTTTCATAGAATGTTTTCTCCATGATCCAGAATCTCTACTCGTTGTTCTTCATAATAATGTTCTTTATAAATTGGTAAAAAACCTGAGATTAATACATATGAAATATCATGAATTTACTTACTCATGAGAGATACATGGAACAAATCATATACCTGATATAGATTTAGTGGAATCACCAATCAATAAGCTTTCATCCCATCAATAACAAGTACTTCAGAAGTTTTGATATACATGGGGATTAGTTTTACATTATTTATAAATCTCAAAACTCACTTCTACAAAGATATTTGTTGTAATTGCATATCCCCCACTCCAAACTCCAGATTTCCCCACTGATTATCCACATAACATTTTTTTTTGTTTTGAATATTTTCTTATGTAATGATCAAATCTTCTCTACCATATTATCAAATATATTAGACCCCAATTGAATTATTTCCACAACGTAATTTTGTAATTTTAGTGTTATACACTTACTACCAGAGTGGGATTCATATAGGGACATCATAATTCTAGAATGAAAGATATTATTATATGAAAATTCTATAAATGTTAGTTGTTTTTCCCAGGCACCATTGAAACATATAGTGAATGATCTCAAAAGTTATTATTCATTTTAATTTTCATCTCAAACTGAATATCTATACATGGATGAAATTAATTTGTAAAAAGTAACTATGTATCCAAAACCTACTAAATACGGTTTCCTAATTTTTTTTGGAAAAGCTCAAATCTTGATTAGATACAATGGAATGTGGTAATCCATTAAATATTACAACTTCATTAATATATATTCTTTCATTATGATCAATAGGGAAATGTTATCTGATTGAAATTGTGTTTTCTACCTTCATATGGCTTCCTCTTAAAACCCATATAACATTACTTGTTTTATTTTTATGGGGATTCCAGTGAAACAAATCAATGGTGACGTCTTCCCTTATACATTCTTGTGTGAGTAATGTTTATAACATCCATTTAGACTTCTTCCTGTTATCCTTAACGTTTTGACACATCAATCCTGGAGAAATATAATATACAATATCTTTATGCATTCATTCCCATGAAAAACAATTTCAATTAATTATACATATTTTCTATTCTAGGATAAATAAAAAAATGAGCTTTGAACCTGATCCAATTAACCCTTCACATCACATATAAGAGTAATACGTATATAGTTATTGACCCTTATTATTCCATCACAATCAAAATAAAACTCATGAACCGTTCTCTCTATATTTTGTAGCTCTAAAAAATCAGTCTAGGTATCATTAATCATTACATATATAGATGGTTGATCATTCATTTGATTTAGATAAGATTTTTCCCTTCCTTTATGTTTTCTAGGTCCATACATTGTAAATCAATATTTATTAGATCTTTTTAGATCATCATCATACATAATCTTGCATGATCTTTTCAGATCAAAGCATTATTCATCTTATATGGTTTCCGAGGCCAGTAATGTATTGAGACGTTATTATCTTTAATCATCTCCAACTATATTATTTTGTGAATATTCAACACCTATGTCAGTATATACTTTAAAAATTATATATATATATATCATACTTTTCTCCATAAATATAATAAATTCATATCATTAATGAAAAAAATGAAGTATCTAAATTCAAATCATGATTTGGTGTAAATTTTCTCATAAACCTGTAGTTCTTGTGACACATAAGATAAACCATATAATTTTCATAAGAACACATCCCAACACAATATTATATGAAACACTATAGATCATATACAATTATATACTATAGGGTAATGTATGAACTGGGGAAATGACTAAGATTTTCTTTTGATCCCTGAAATTTCATTCACATTCATCCATTCAAAAGAACTTATCACCCTTCCATATTAACATGATGTGTTGATTGGACAATCCAAATAAATTATCCAAAAAAATCCTTCCAAAGGAAGAACAAAAAATTATGATCATAGTCATTGTTTCTAGTCTAGAACAATATTCAATTCCATCTATGATTGATT
The DNA here is from genome assembly GCA_963277665.1 of Viscum album. Taxonomy (NCBI): domain Eukaryota; kingdom Viridiplantae; phylum Streptophyta; class Magnoliopsida; order Santalales; family Viscaceae; genus Viscum; species Viscum album. The sequence continues at coordinate 108,186,520 of OY728149.1, forward strand.
ACTCCACACATATACACTAATTTGAGATCATGTGACCCAAATATTAATCTTTATAATGAAATAATTCATTGAAGGTAAATCTTTCCTAAATTTACTCCCTTGTCAAGGTCTTCAATACAATCATCAAATGATTATCATGTTATTCTTTTACCACTCTATATATAAGAATATAATCTATAAATACTACCACAAACTGATCATGAAACCCTCTAGAGACACTATTCATTAAATGCATGATGATATCAAGGGATTCGTTACACCAATTGGCATCAATATAAATCCCAAGTTTCCATACCTTGTACGGAATGATGTCTTGGGAATTTATTCATTTTTCCCCCAATCAATGATATCCATATCATATATCAATATTGGAAAATTATTGATCTACTCATTGTAGATAAAATATTTTGTCAATATGAGGGAGAGGATACTTGTTATTGATCGTGACCACATTATTTTATTGATAATCAAAGAACAATATCATTGGTCAATATTTCTTATTAGAAAACACAATAGTTCTACCCTAATGTGATACACTTGGGCTTATGAATACCTTATCAAGATTCTATCTTTGTTTTTTATTCAATTCCTACATCTCAATTGAGTCCCTTTCATGAAGAGTATTTGATATAGGAATATCACTATGTATTGGTTCTATTGAAAAATCAACAACTTTCTTTTGTGGAAGACTTTGAAACTATCCTAGGTAGACATTAATATAATCTTGAAATATATTTGTCTCATTAATGTTGAGAATATCTCTAACCCTATGATATTCATAAGATAAATTAATTTTATTTACGACTGAAAAGATGGAAGTAATTAACAGTGAAATATAATATTCATACTTTTATCATTAAATGATAATAGGTTCATTATCAATTTGAATTCAAAATTCCCATTCTACGTAATGGATATGATCTCTATATTGATAAATCTAATCCTTAATAAGAATCACATCAAATTCCGCTAAATTTTGAATCATATGATTTGTAGTACTTAATTTCCATAAAAAATCCAACCGGAGAAGAATTATAAACATGAGATATGACCATTGTTCAATTTGGATTTTTCATATCAAACTCAATATCTAATTATTATGGTGATATAGTGATAATCGTAGAAAAGTATTTAGAAGTAAAATAGTGGGTGTATATAGAATAAAATAAGACATTATCTATTTTATATTAGATGATAAGTGTACATTTCAATAGTTCATTATCATACTTCACATCACAAATAATGATCGTAATTGATTTAATTTTTTTTTTCAGATTTAGAGTTTTTTTATATCAATAATTATTTTCAACCATTTTATTGAGGAACTGGTATGCACAATTTACATTTTCCATACAATTTATGCAATATATTGTGGGTGTAAATTCTATGGAACTACTTATCTATTCAAATGATTAGCTAAATTTTTCGCATCACTTCAGTAGTAAATTTCTTAATGATGTTATTCCCAAACTTAAAAAATTTTATAATCCCCTTTGGAAAAATTCCCCCATGTTTTATTCCACACATTGATCATAAAATAAAACTTATCTTAATTTCTATATGATTTTTATACATCACCTTCAATTCCATCATTCTATTCTTTTCAAACCCATAACATTGAAGTGTAACGCCAATATCTAATTCCACATTGGAGGAACATTAAAGTATTTATTCATAAATACTAAAATAACATATGGATAATTCCCTTATGAAGTGTTTTAAGCCATTGTAGAATCGACCAAACATACATTCAATTTGGTCGATAATTTGAGAAGCGCACCTCACAATTTTCATAATTTTTTTTCATTGGTTCAAATATATTGCTCATGTTTTTCATTATCTTTTGTAATTAAATTTCCATTTCAATAAAAAGAAAATATGAGTAAATTAATAATGTATGATATTGTAAATCACTTATGAAAATGAACATAATATTTGAAATAATGTAATTAAGACTATAATTGGAAATTGATAAAGAATGAAAAAATTGCACAAATATTTATATTAAGTCAATATAGACTTCCACTACATTAGTGAAAACAAAACCATAAATAAAATTTATTAAACAAATCCATGGTTGGGATGTTTTCAATTATCAAGGAACTCCAAATTTATGGTTTGGGTTTAATTAACCTAGTTCACATCATGTTTTGACAACAAAAGAAGTACATGGTGGAACTAATAAAAAAAGGTGAGGGAATCCAATTTAAGGATTTTAGGATAGGGTAGTGTACACAAAAGATCAAGTAACTATGAAATAATGTAATTAGAATTTTGAATGACAACCTAAGGCCATCCAAATTACCTGACCATCCATTTTTTGGGTGATAAAATGGGAAATATGGATCATTTCCACTATTATATCTATAAAAATGATACTCTTAAGTGAATGGTGCAAGATATTGGGGATCAATAAAATAGTGGGATACTAAAAAAATATAATATTTAATTATTTTTCAATGTATTATTTTATGAAGTTCTAATGATATTATTTTTAGAAAAAAATATCTTCAAAGATATAATTATGATCCAACCTTTTTAAATATAACATTCTAACTGGTATAAATTTCAATGAATGGAAAATGCATTGGTTCATTATCCTATTACATAAAAGGAAATTTTTTGTACTATAAGAATCTATTCCTGATGCACTTGGGAATGAGGATAATGAGGAAGAGTTATCTCTTTATGAGATAAATTGGAATGATGGTACCAATGATCAATGTTTCCTGATATCTTCCATGACCAATGAGATTTTGTTAAAACATGAGGATATGGATATGTATAACATGATGTAAAAAATTCAATATATCTATCAATAGATGGTATACAAAATAGGTATGAGATATCAATGCTCTATGTATGATGCATCATAGAGAGTCAGCACCTACTACGCCTCATGTAGTAAAGATTATTTGCTATATTAAATACTTACATATTCTAAGGATTATGTTCCCAGGTCAGTAGTGGAATTATATAATAGATTCCTCACAACCATGGGCCATATATTGTTTTATTATTAATAATACTATGGAAAATTATTATAATTTTCTTTTATAACTACTTACTCTGATATTCTATATTTGTATAAGGAAATGAGGTGTGACAAACCCAAAATACTTATAGTGAATAAGAAAATTAATAATACAGATAAGGGTTATCAGAAAAAGTATAAATATTTTAAGTACTACCCTTCCAAAATATACAGTTCATTTCATTGGAAAATGAAAATTAGGTAATATGTTTTAAATATGGAAAACAAAACCATTGGAAGAGTAAATTCACCTAGAAGCATGGTGACTCTCAATGTGATTTTATATAATGTTTAATATTTTAATATCTACAAATTGAGTTTTATATATATCTTATGGTACTCACATATATATCAAAATGAGGTAACCAATTATGATATTAAATAATTCTATAGGAGTGGTGTATTTCAATGATTCTAAATATTTGATGATAACATCTGTTTACATATTTTAATACAAATTTTCATTACCAACATGAATTATATTGGATTTAAGGGATTGATATTATATATGAACTGTTACTAAGAACATGATTTCTATATAAAGCCTAGATGTAGATGATTTTATTTTTATGATTACATATTAGTGTTATTTGTTTTATAAAGAGAACATTTGTTATGGTATGAAGCATTTATATAATTGTATTCATGTGTTAAATTCCAATAAAACCTGTATTATAAATAGATAAAAAATCATAATCACATGACTCATATAATATCGAACTATGGAATCAATGTCTTGGTCATGTAAATGAGAAGAATTTGAGAATGTTCTACCATGAATATTATTTTGACTCTTCTGAGGTAACCCACTTGAATAATTCCATGATTGTTTACAATGAAAAATGACCAAACCCTCATTTAGTGGATAGGGTCAAAGAGCCACAATGATTTTTGTATTTGTTCACACTAATGTGTGAGGACTATTTCTTATAGATGTTATAGGTGGGTATTCTTACATTAGAACTTTTAGTGATGGCTTGAGTAGATATAGCTATGTCTACTCTATGAGGTATATCATTGGGTCCTTTTATACATTCAATGATTTCATGAATGAAGTAGATAATAAAAATCAAAAAAATATAAAAATTATTTGATCATATTGAGGTGGGGAATATCATAACCAAATTTTTATCATTTTTTGAGAGTTTTGGATTTAATATCTACTAAATCCACAATCAAAATAATAGTGTGATGATGTTTGTGGATGAAGGGAGCGTACCTTGTTATACATGGTAAGGTCAATGATGAGCTATATAGATCGTCCATTATCTGCTGGTGGATATTTATTACAAAATATAGAATACACACTAAATTTAGTTTCAACTAAAGTTGAGAAGGGATTCCCCATTGAGTTAAGGAGAATAGAGAAACCTATTTTATCGCATGACCGTGTATGAGGTTGTGTGGAGTTTGTTAATGATTTAAAATGAAACAAACTAGAACCCTATGGTATAAAATTTATCATTATAGGGTATCTAAGGGGAACCTAGGGATACTACCTATATAACCCCATATACATGAAAGTGACTCTTTTTAGAAAATCCGTCATTTTTAGAGGGAGAAAATACTCAAAAAGGATAGAAGGAGAATGATTGACTTGGATAAATGTTATGGTCAAGATAAAATAGATATGGTACATGAATGGATTCCAAATGTTCCCACGGATGACGTAGTACATAAAACACAAGTGCTATATAGCAACATTAGAGAGGTAAGAGAAAAAAGTGAAGTTGTTTTTTTTTCACCAAATACATTGATCAATATTGATTGATAAAAATGATGATATCAACTACAAAGATGGAGTAGAGATATAAAAATACACATGAAGGAAATAATCCATGTATTAAAAAATGGATTCCATTCATTGGAACTACATTTGGATTCTGGTCGATGATCCATTTTATGTAAAGCCCGTATTTGGAAAGTTATTATCCAAGAGAAAACATGTAATTCAAGGATTATTTTATAAAATATTTTATTTAAATAATTATAATCTCTAATCACTTTAATTTCATGAAACCTTTAGTTTTAATGAATTTTGAGAAAACCTTAATATAAAATGACCATTATAACCTATCTGTTAGGTTTGCAGGAATAAATATAACTAACATATGAAAATATATTGTGAATTAAAAATATAAATCAATTATATATTATTATCTGTAAATTGATTAAAGTACTATTTCTAAATGAAATTAATGAAATATATGTTATATATTAAATAAAATATTTTTTATATTTATCCAATAGATATGTTTTTATAGGGTATAAATAAAAAATACTTTATGTATTAAAAGCTATTTTTGTCAAAAGGGTAATTTTACTCATTTTAATGGAGAACCCATTTAAAAATAACATTTTTACACATTAATAATTTTTATAAGGAAAAAATGTTATATAATGGTGGGATATAAAAAACATACTTTGGATGAATTTATGATAATTTCTAATAACATTAATGTTTTTTTGATTAGTAATAAAACAATAAATTTTAATTGAAAACAACTTTTTTTACATCAGAATATTGTATAAATTTAAATCACAATATTAAATGGTTTTAAAGTATAAATAGAATATATTTTTATCCTTCATTATATTTTATTTCATGGGAAATAATTTTACATTGAATTAAAATGTAAATATATTTCAATACATTGCAATGTTTCACCTTTTAAAACTTGTTCTCTATTTGCAACAATTGGATTAAATTTAAATTAATTAATATGACTTCCTTACTTTTAATTTAAATAAATTTATTCCAATTTTAGAATAAATATATCCAAATTAAGAAAATATCTTAGTTTTATTTTTGGGAATTATGAATAGTACATTCAGTAATTTTTATTTATACGGTAAAATGGTAAATCAAGTAATTATGGGTAAAAAATAATATTATGAAATTAACATAACACTTATGTTAATATCAATTGATGATTTATTTTAAACCTAAATCATCCTTGGATCGAAATAGAATCCATTGGAAGCCACTTAGATGAGATTATGACATTTAAATTATTTTATTTAATGAAAAGATAAATATGTCTTACTCAAATTCTAACAAGTATATCATTTTTAATATCATGTTATAAAGAAGTTAAATTAAATTACAAAAACTCATTTGAAATATATTTTTTTAATTATCTGGATAGGTTATCTGCAATTTTATGGAAATATAAAATAACCTTAATGACTTAGACTTTAATGACGGAGAAATTATTTAATTTATGAGAAATAAAAAAATAATTGTTATTCAAGTGAAAATAACAATTAAAATACCAAAAAAATTGAAAAAAACTTATTAGACGAGTATATCTCGATCATAAACATCATATGGTCAAGTTATTGACCATTTAGATCCTTAAAGAAGAGAATATGATACACAATTTTTTTTATTTAAAGTGATGATAAACGGGTCACATTCATGTTTTAATAAGTATAACATTTTAAATGATGTATTATATAAAAGATATATTCAATTATATTTATTAATTTAAAATATTGTGGATTAAAATTTTTACTAAAATTTTATTTTTAATTTTTATTCAACAAATAATCAAATTAATTAATTCCACAAAACTGTTTCAATGTTTATTTTATTTTCATAAATATTAATTAAATATTAATAAAAATATTAATATAAATATATTTCGGGCCAAATTAATATTTCCAATTATTTTTATAGACGAACTTGAAGTAGTAGTAATATAATAAAATATTTGGTTTAAAGTTAACTTTTAAATCTTAATATTTTAAAAAATCAATGATTTTAATTGTATCAATATTTACACTTTTTATTGTTTATCAAAATAATGATTTATTAAATTTGTTAAAAATCATAAAACATTATTTAAAAATATATAATAATTAGTATATGGTATAAATCTTCATATTTATTTATTTATGGTCTATTGAATATAAAATAATTAAATATTGAACCATTCTATTATGGTAATATTTGTTACTGTTGTTGAAAATTAAATTGAATAACTAATTGTTAATTAAAATGATAAGGTTTAAATTGGTATAAAACATATTAAATACATATTGGTTGATAATATTAAAACCCTATGTCATATAATCTTATAATGGTTTACATTTTTGGGGTTTTTTGAAGGGTTTTGATTTTATATTAAATTAATATTTTTGGATATACATAAAGTTCCCTTCACCTCAATTATAAAAGAGAATCCCCTACCTCATATATTCACCTCAAAGTGAACCATTATTATCCTATATACCATAAAAAGTTCCTTTATAAACTTCCCTACTTTAATTATAGAGGTTATGGTCTTCTTCAAGGGCCAATTATTGGGATTTAAGAGGGGATTTAGAGGGAGAACATCAAAGAAGAATTAATCCTCTTTACCAATTCATTAAAAATTATTTCTTCTTATGTATCCTGTAAATGAGTTGTTTCATTATAAAGTAATAAAAAAAATTAGTAGTTATATACTGAGATTTTATTATCATTATAAAATCACCATATTACATCTTCGATACATAATATAAAAAATGAAATCACAAGGCGTACAAACGCAAAACATACTGTCTCCACGCTGCGGTTTAATCATTTTTTCACGACCACCTTACTTGGAAGGGTATAATGATGGAAACAATAAATATATCTAATTATAATAACAAGAAAATTATTCCTAAATATTATAAATAATCATCTTAAATACCATTCAATAATTATGAGTACAATATCGTTGCTTGTGCGTATATAGAGCCTACAATCTGCCGGATGGGATTCAAATTATTTTACATGATATTTGTTAAAGAATGATTATATAAATATATGAAATGAAAAAAATATAACATATATTATACTAATTGATTTTTTTTGAATAATATGACTTTATCCTAGGAAGTGGAAGAAGAACATATCTAGAAAAACTTAGGTGAGAGAATATATAAGTTAACACACAATGGATGAATAATAATATTACTAATAAATAAATGAAAGTATAATCATATATGATATCATAAAAATTACTATGATAATGAAATAAATCAATGAATTTATTTAAATCTTTATAAAGGAGGTATGGATATATTCAAAAGAAATCAGACCTATGATACGAGATAATTTCGTAATCTCAATATTATTCGAGATCATTTATATGTAAGTATTCACCGGAGTATATTTATCATCCATGTCAATGTTTCTTAAATATGTAATATTTTTTATATTATTCCACTATTTTCTAAAGTCAATTTTACTTTTTGATGAATTTTTATTAAATGGGATGAATGGAATTGATTATCATTTTTATATGATGTACTTTTTGACTTATCTGACAAAAGTATAAGAAGAATGTTTTATTTTAACCTTTACGACATGACATGTTTTTAGATATTCATAACAAAGTATTTCAATGAATCTTACTTTACAATATTCCAAATTTACTTTCAATTAAATTCACTTAATTTAAAATTGTGTGGAATTTTTAGAATTTTTTTTTGAAGATTAAAGAATATTTTCCTCAAGAATTTATTTGAAGTGTTTAATCAAATTTATTTTCATATAATATTGACTTATTTAATAGGGTTATGTTAAAAGTACAATATACCTATTATTATTATGTTTTTATTATGTTATTCATTAAATATTATTTATGAAGTCCATTTTTTACATTGATTATGTTATGATAGAATGATGTTTAAGAAACCCATTTTGTTCCTCGAGTTCTGCTACGATGAATGGTTTATTTTTTTGTTATACACATTAGAATGTTTTCATTATTATTTTGGTGTGAGTCATATCTCCATCCAATTCATTGGTTAAAGATTTATATCTAATAAGATAGACATGGATGGAATGATAATTGATCTCTATTCAATAGTACATGGCTTGAGTGAGGAGTAGACTTAGTTCAGTAATGGACATTGTCTACTATGATGGTCTTGGAAATCAGCAGTGACTAATATGAAATTATTTTCTTCTGTCAATACTTCTATGTTTAAATTCACTGAATCTTATGATATATTATTATCTATCCCATGACATGATATCATGATCATTCATAAGTAGGACAAGATTTCCAAATGGTATTTTATTATATATTATGATTATTATATGATTGAAATCTACCAGTTTACACTTACTGAGAATCTGATCTCACACTATCTTATGTTTCATTTCCCTAGTTCATGAAAAAGGGTATTAAGTAAGATATGTCCAAAGGGGTCCAGTTATGATGGAATAAGTAGGACACATTAATGATGCTTTATGAAATCATTTTTTATGTTTCCCTGTATCTAAAGAAAATATTTCTATACATTCATGTCATGGATTTGTCATATTTTTTAATTAATATTATTAAACATTGAAGGAATATCAATGTATATAAATTATAGGTCATTATAAAAAAAGACATGGATGGTAAAGTAAATACCTATAAATAACGGTTAGTGGATAAAGGGTTTAAATAGTGTTATGGATTGGACTATGGTGAAACCTTTTCACCATATTCCATGTTCAAATATATCAAAATTTTACTTACAATATCATATTACCATGATAATAAAATTTAATTTATGGATTGTTGAAATATATTTCATTAATGGGAACCTTTTGGAAGATTTCTACATGACACCGCCAAATGGGTTTGTGAATCCTGGTGATGTTAAAAATATTTTTAATGTTGTATAGTATATAGGCATTATCCATGTAACAGAACATTCAATTCGATGAATCTATATAATATCCCAAGATTAGTTATCAAATTGAAAGATCATAATAGTTCCCCTTTATGATGAGAACCCAAAACAACTATGACTCTATTCTTAAATTTATTTTCTCTAACCCGATAAAATTGGTTTTGGTGAGGAAATTATTTTGGATATTAGTGGTGGAGACTCATAGGAAATTAAGGCACCTTCTCATGGTGTATTACAATGGTAATATACTGTCTAAGATATTATGAGAACGAGACCCATCAGTTGGAAATATATATTTATAAATTCCATTGGATGTTCCTATCTAGGGATATTTTTGTTGTTTTGTTTATTTTAAGGTTATTTTTAGTTCTTTTAATAAGTTTCATACATTAATATTATTAGGTAATCCATGAAGACATATGTTCATGACGAAGTTACATACATTGGGTGCATCATGAGAAATATTTCCTGAATGAATAATGTGATAAAGTACATATCAATTTTGTTCTTTAATATATGATTATTTCTTATAATTATTAATAGAAATGATATTTCCAAAATATATATATATTTCCATGGTATTCTATAAGAATGTATGATTTCCAAAAATTCAAATAAAGAGACATCAAGAACATAGATTTATGACACTAGCATTCAACACACTTGATTATATATATCAAAATAAGGGGATTATATTACATAGTAATAATATATGAGAGGTATTATATCATTTTTTTTGAAAGTTATCTCTTTATGGGAGCTTTTTCGTGTTGTTCGATTTTAACCTTAGTATTTATGACGAATCTTTTATTTCCAGTGAGAAAGATGTCTAGAGGGTCACACAATATGTTTATCCTGATTATCTATTAAGTAATATAATATTATTTGTTATTTAAAAAGTTCAATACTGATAATTCACTATTGTTGGTCCATAATTACTTATGTTTTCCAGATCACCTATATTCCATCATGAGTTATTCAAGAAAGTATCATGTGAGAAGAATATTTAATTAATATTTATCATAGATATAGTTAATAAAATATTTATTTCTTTTTTGGCATATAATGTAGTGATATATATTTATATAATAAATATTAATTATTCACGGCCTAATAAATATTGTGGAGGAATGGAAGATCGAGTTTTCGGTCGGGTGAGAAGTGATATATATTTAATATTATTTCAATATATTAAATTTAATTCACATTTTAGCCCATTTCATGAAACAATATTAATATTATTGTAGAGATGGGGTTCATAGAGGATTATATAAATAATAATGGTTACTTTTCAAATTATTTATTTCCAGACCATGCTTTATATAAACCAAATTATATTATTTTTTGTGAGATCCAATTAATTTTCTATGAAAAATGAAATCCCTTGAATCCTCTTGAAACCCTAGATATATCCCTTCTACAGGAATACTCTCAATAATGGAGGGTGGTTATCATTCACCTTCCACTCTCAATTAAAGATATATCAATAATAACCCTTTGGAAGTGATTCTTGTGTCAATCAATGGATAAATTTTAAAGTGATAGGATCTTAGATGCTACCACATAGAGATTCCAACGATGATGTTCAGATATTTGTGGAACTTGGTTGGATCACCTATAGATTGAATGTAATCATGATCCCAATAATAAAAAGATATAATGACATAGATCCACTGTAATATCAATTAATGAATAGATAATTTCTTGTAAGATAATTCTTTAATTAATTAAATTAATTATAAATAAAATGGGGTGATCCTACCGTTTAGTTCAGTTATTTATCAATTATATATATTATTTTATTCAATTACATTTATCACATCCATTTTTATTGTTTAAATTTTAAACTAATCATCAATCATGAAAAGAATAAATATTTGATATGACCCATCAAAATCATCTGCTATATCGAGAATATTCATTGTAAACCTTGTTCTGTTAGGGAATTCATCTAATAATATAGTATTGGGTGTGAAACTTGACTAATTAATTTTTTAAATGGGGGAGTGAACCTAATGCACTATGAGATTCTAGTTAGTAATCCTTGAAAAAAAGAAATTGTTTTCTATACTAATGTATATTATAAAATCATATGCCTTATTCTTATGATATCTTTTCTAGGATATTGACTGATTATTATTGGTTTAATAGTATTATTTATTTTATCCTTTGAATTATAAATAATTATTCCACAGTTTTTGAATATGATATATGAATCTAAGGGTATTATTTACTAATTATATGATCATGTTCCTAAACCATTATGATTATCTCATTATAACTTATGATCATTTATTGATGTCTCTTACGTCAAACCTAGTGGAGAATAATATCCCATCCTTCCTTATGTTTCTCTTCCCTAGTTTATGTGTAACTATTTTAAGTATGCTATATATAATAAGGGTTTTCATTGTGAATAACATAATGAGAGATTATGTAGATAAATTATAAAACTCATTTTTATGTATCAATGTTTAAAAATAAATTGAAAAGTTACAGTTTTGGTTTGATAATTTTTGATATATAAGATATATTCATTCTAATAAGATGATGTATTTTTTTGAACAATTGTTTGGGTCACTCTATCTGGTATCCAAGGATAATATAATAACTTTCAAAAATTATGATTAGGAAAAATTTGTGAGAACTCTTTGGATAGAATAATTATTTGAAAATTTTAGATGATATGTTAAGTACGCTTTTGTTGTTTTCCTATGAAAATTAATCTCTTTATAGATACAAAAAGTGGATGAGGGTTTTGGACATATAAATTTACAGTTGATTACCCCAGAAAGCATCAGATGAGTATATGTCTACTATTATTATATTTCATGGTTAATGAGAACTTACGGAACACATGGTTTGACAATCCTAGGGTATATTCTTACAGTAATTCACATTTTTAAAAAGAAATTATAATTTATTTTAATTGATATAGAATATGGATGAGCTAAGTTAAACCTATGTCATCATAGATTAAAAACAATTTTTCATTATTTAGATATTCTATAAATTATTTTCTTGATTATATGACATCAAATAATTATTTTGATTTCACAAACTATAATTTTTTTTATTTCATTCAATGGATAGAATTATAAAGTAGCATGTTAATAATGGATGTGATGGAAAATGAAATGATTATCTCCCCTTCCTAAAAAATTTATGGAAGTTAGATAGAAAAATATTTATGTTATGCTTACAAATATTTGTTAGGTAGTGAATCATATTGGTAAATGAAATGAGAAAATAAAGGAATGATGTAATATTGAAGCATTCCTAATTAAAATCAAACCTTTTTTAGTGGGCATGGAAATCCACTAATTTATGAGTAATGAATCAGTGCCACATAAAAGATATTTTTTATTCTAAAATGCTTAAATAATAAATAGGATTTCATAGTTTTAATCATTTTAGAGGTGATGTGTATATATTTTAGACTCTTATCAAAGATATAATGTAATGATAATTATTAAGCACCATTGAGTGGGATTACTTAATAAGATTATTTTTAAATAAATACATTCCTCATATTATCCATTCCAAGATGAAAAATTATTTATATGAAGTAGTTGGATGAAGAATACATTTGTACCTATGATGAAAATTCTATTGGTCTAATGATGTATTGCTCTAGTTTTATTTTTGATGAAAAAATGTATTATTGTTCTATTCTTCAGTTTTGTAAAACCTGTTCTACTTCAGATGTTAGGAATAAGATGCTTAAGTAGCTATAAGGAAACCATTAAATGTGATATAAAGGTGAAAATGAAGAATGTAATCACTCATAATTATTATTGTCCTGATAAAAAACGAAATATTATATTTAAAATAAATTTTAATTAAAAATCCATATAATTAAGAAGATGAATTTTCCTTTTTTCCAAATGTTTGGAAACAAGAATAGTAGGAATTTCCTTAAGGAATATGGTTACTAATTTTTGTGTTGAAAATAATTCCATTAGGTAATAAAATCATGATAAATTCATAAATGATATATAATGATGAAAATAGAGAGAAATAACAATATAATTAAGAACACATGGTCCAATTATATAATATCAAGATTTATAAAAAGTATGTGAACTATAACTACAAAAAATAGTTAATAGTGATAAACGACATCAACAACCTCTTACACCTAGTGAAAAGGAAAAATATCATGTGATAGCAGTTTTTTTATATGGGGTATGATAACAATGTTTTGATATGTACACATTCCATTCACTATAAAAATATTAATGTATTATTTTATTATAGTTATACCAAATATTTTATACATGATGATTTTTTTGGATATTATATTAACACCTCAATGTTTATATGATGAAATAAAAGTAAAAATTATTAATGTATAATGATAAAATATTACGTTTATAAATCATACATAATATAAATTTGTGGTAACAAGGGACCTAGAAGTCATTTTATTCATCATATAGTGTGATTTGAAGTGAATTTGGTCTTGTATTTAATTTATTTATATAAATCCTATAAAAACTGCAAAGGAAAGGAAGTCACATCTGATATTTATAACTAACCAATGATTGTATAATAGTGAGAGGATAAATATGAAATTTAAATGGAAATTATATTTATTTCATTGTCTTGATACATATTTAATCAAATGTTTTATCTCAAATATTTGGGGAGAAACACAACAATGATACATATTAAAAACTTTCAAATGATGCAAGGGGTAAAAATTATATTGAATGATAAATTGCATGCTAAAAATGGTGCAAGTTCTCGTGATTTCAATTCTTTATCATTAAATACTATTAATGTTAATGATTCCTCCAATATGGATGCCAGTGATAGTCTGTTTAGTAATATTGTGTCCACATTTTACAAGCATGATATGAAATATACTTCTATCCCTTCTTCTTTCTCTAAAGTAAACAAGAGTAAAACCTGAAGCCCAAACACATCTAAGAAGTCTCGAAGATCATCTTGACAAAAGGGCTCAGATGGTAAGAAAAAGGGGAGCTCTAACTCATAACGTAGGTTTAAATGAAGATCTTATTTTTGAATTGATATGGTATTACTATCCCTAACACCACAAATATTGAAAAAAGAATGCTAATTATTCAACACCCTTTAATTTTTTCAATTGTTGAACCTAAGATAAGCTGTTCAAAAAAATACTACAATTCCATCATTTTGGTTACTCTTTCATAGGTACAAACCATAATAGTTCAAACAATAAAACCCTATGTATTTTGGATCTATATTCTTCCACAATATAAACATCTTCCACACCTCTAATCAAAATGTCACTTGTGATTTCTTGATAGAAAATACACATATTTTCTATTCCATTGTTTATGAAAAAAACATGAATCAAGATTGGAGACCTCTATGGACTGACCTATCTAATTTATTTTCTAACATACATCACCCCTGATTCATCCATGAAGACATTAATGCTATCCTTTATAATTTTAATAAACTAGGTCTCTCACACTTAAAAATATATATAAGAGAATCTAGGGAATCTATTGAAAACAAACACCATATTGAAATCAATCTCACTGAATCCAAATATACATGGTATAAAATATTTTATAATATACTGGTAATTAGAAATATGGATAAAGATCTCATTAATGATCATGGATTAGACAAATAGGACACTATTTACAACACTACTCTCCCAAAAATACTGTCCGACCATCATCCTATTATTGGAAATATCTCTCAAAAACCATGAAAGTCTGTCTCCCCTTTATATTCAACAAATATTGGTCCTTGTACACAGAATGATTTAATTTTATTAAATGATTTTGGTCCTATATGACTCAATATAATGATTCATTTACTTGTACTCTCAAACATAAACTTATCTAACAAAATCATAAAAGTTTGTGCAGTGTAAAATCTATACTAATTGACAATGAATTCATTATTCTTGAACATGACCTTCAACAACCACAAAATAACTAAAATAACATGAATCTTTATTCTGATCAGATCCATGAGATTAATAACTCGGTGAAACTCATCTATCTCCTTACCTTTAAGGATAACATGTGCAAACACGCCATCAAAATCAAATGTCTAATTGATGGTGATAGAAATAATAAATTTTATAATTCTTCTCAAAGATTTATAAAAGCCTAAAAACCATTAACATTTAAAAAATATATATGTAGTCTTCTGGATAAGGATGAGGACTTTTCTAATCATATTAATTCCAATTTTGAATCCCTATTTAATGGACCAAGAATAAATAATTTTATCACTCATGGAATTATTTTAAATTGGTCACTGAGGAAGATAACTCTTCTCTATTATCCATTCCACTTGATCATGAAATTAAGGACATTGTCTTCTTCTTGAATGTTGAAAGTGACCCAGGGTATGAGGGTCTTAATAAAGGATTCTTCTAGGATTAATAGGATTTCATTCAACTTGATGTCTATGAACTAGTGAAATAATTTTTTTGGTTGTTTTCTTCCGTATTGGTTAAATGTGAAATTCTACACATTAATTTCCAATTTTGAAAATGCCTCTAAAATTCAACTTTTTCATCCCATATCTCTTATCAAAACCGTTTGTAAAATCACTACAAAATTTCTTTACCATAGACTTTTCAATATTTCGAGAAAAATCATATCTTGGAATCAATTCATTTTCGTCATGGTATGATCCATCCAGAACTACATTTTTATTGCCTTAGAATACACTAACACCTAAAACAATAAAAATAAAGGTGGAAATATTGAAATTAAACATGAAATTAGGAAATCTTTTGATACCATGGATGGGAAATTTATCATTAAAGTGCTTTATGGTTTTGGATTCAATAAATCCATCATAACTAAAATTATAACATTGTTCCACTCAGACTCCATTTTTATCTTAAAAATGTCTCTCCCAGAGGCTATTTCAAATTCCCAAAAGGTGTCAGATAGGGTGAGACCCTCTATTTTATTATTTTTTCTATTATAGAGGATTATTTAAATCACAAGATCTCTCTCCAGGTCGATCAAAATAAACATAAATCAATAAATTATTCATGGAATACGAATTTACTTACACATCTTTTATATGAAGATGAAATTATTTATTTCTTAAAACAAGACAAATGAAACATCAGAACTCTCAAAAATGACCATTATCACAATGATGAGGTATCGGGTAACATCATCAATTAGAGAAAATACTATCTTTTCTTTGGGCGAATCATCCCGAATAATAGAAAAAAACACTATTAATAATTTATGTATTAAGTAAGAATCATTTCCTTTCACATATCTTGGTGTCCACCTTTTTGGGGCAATCCTAAATCAAGATATTTCAATAAAATTGTAGATCAAATCTCTAACCAACTCTATTATTGGAAGGGGAATACTCTCTCTAAGTCAGGTGGAATGTGACTTGGAAATTCAACTATTGTTTACAAAATGATATAATTCATGAAGGATTATAAATGGCCTTCCAGACATTTAAAAAAAAGTCAATATTTACATTAAAAATTTTGTTTTTTCTAATAGTACATTGGAAAAGAAGGTTGTGACGATTACTTGTTCCAAATTTTACGAACCTCTTAACAAGGTGGGTCTTGGAATTAAAAATTGTACCTTCTATAATGAAGGACATAAATCTAGACTTACTGGGAACCTGATTCAAAACATTGGTCCTACTATTGCCTACATCAAAACAGGTTCCTTGATAATTTGATAAATGAAAACATTAATGTTCTAAAATCATTGAGATGACATTACATTTAAAAATATTATGCCAAACTTATAACCAATTCTAAATGGATGCTCTCCAGTGACTCCTCCATGATATTCTGGTTAGAAAACGGAACTGGTGCCCCTCTATCTACTCTAATCCTAGATCAAATACTTGAAAATATCAATATGTCCATCAAAGACTTTTTTAATTACTAACATGATAGTCTCTCTTTGAATTTAATTCTTGTGATTTCCAATATACTTTATAAAAAATTGATGATTTTCTTGTATTAGAGCATTCTCATAATGCCATGCTAGATTCAAATAATTTTTACAATCATCACATCAATGGTGATGGAAATGCCCTTAGATGAATCAATATTTTTGTAATGACTTGGATAAATACTTCGCGACTTACTCTTATTTGGTTTTTATCCTAAAATAGGATCCCAACTGATGCATGTTTAATAAATTTTGGGATACACATTTGTTTCAAATGTCATTTTTCTAATCAACATAGAGAGGATACCAATAACTTATCTTGTTCATGTAACACCACCACGGCCCATTGGAGTTATAATTTAGACATCTTTTATTGCAGATTGTTGTTTAATAACTCTATAAATGCTTAGCTAAATCATTATATGGAAATGGATTTCTCTCAAGATATCAAAAATCTTTACCATGTTATTGTCGCAGAGCTTTTTCATGTGATTTGGTATGATAGAAATGAAATATTTGACAATAATTTCTCACTCAATGCCAATGAGGTCCGATTTGAATTCTCTTTATTATTTGTGAGTCTACCTTGATTCCAAAGGGTAACTGAAACAACATAGTGAAGGTTTTCCTAATTTTGAGAGGACTTCAGTTCTAGGGAATTTTTTCCAACCACAGCTCACATTTAATGTTTTTTTTTGAAAAATAACACATTAAAGTTGGATAAAAAATAACGTTGACTTAACTTCTAAAGTTAATTTGTGACATACTATATGTGGGCCATCTTCTGGATTCATCTTGGTCAAATCCTTGGGTGTATTCCTAGAGGATGTTGTACTGCCTCTTCTTTGGAAGTTAAAATAATGAGTGTCATTCATGCTATCTCTAATGCCAAAAACCAAGGATGGAAAATTATATTGATTGAGAGTTACTCAACTACCATTTTCCATTATCTTTGGAATGGGGTGGTTCATCTGGTCTGTTCAATCAATTCTTGATAGATGGAGTGTCTTCGTTCACTCCAAGATATCAATCATATTACCAATTATACCTACCAAGAAGTGTATGATATTGTGGATGGTCGTTCAAATAACGGTTAATTTCAGGGAAGTACATGGCTAGAGGATATCCCTAATGACTTACTCCCCCTTCATCTGAAAGATTTTAATCTAACTCAATTTTTGGATCATGTAAACTTGAATTTTAATTTTAATAATTATTTGGTTATTTAATAAAAGGAACAATTTCATCAATAAAATAGATAATGAGCTGTCTTATAGTATATTTTACCATCCATAGGTAGATGGTTAGTGTAAGAGGACTATTAACCCCTTGAGGAAATTTATAGGCTATATTATATATATTTTAAAGGTGTTCTGGATCAACACTTTCTTCCAGTTGAGTATTATAATAGAAATACATTACGCTAAATCAATCAGATTTTTCTTTATAATTTAATCAATGGAAAATATTGTATTACTAAGACATACTAGGATGAAGTTAGAAAAAAATATATTCAAAACTAATCTAGCTGAGGAAATGTTATAGAAGGTCAGATCCATTCAACAAAACATCATGGAAGTTTTGGGTAGATAAAAGAGTTAATATAAAAACCATCTGTGAGATTTCACATAATTTGAAGGGGAAATTAATAATAATTGTGATATAATGTAACACAAAAAAAATTACATCTATATGATTTGAAATAAATCTGGAAATATTCTATTTCTGTCCATACACAAAACCAGAATTCTATATCGAAAGTGATATATTAAACCATCATAACCTAGTTATTAAATTTTAAGGTATGAATAATAATAGTATATTTGTAAAAATAATTTATAATGGTTTTTATAAAAGAAAATTTATTTATAAATGTAAAATAAATAATTTTATGATTTTCTATAATATCATTTTATGCTTCAAATATATGATTTATTCAAAAATGGGTTTTATAAAAAAATTACACGGATATTAAAATTATTTATTTTTATTTTTAATAAGTTTTGTTTTAGAAAATTATTATAGTTTTCAAAAATAACAGTTTCAATTTCATCTTATCTTATATTGTTAAGATTCATTTAAGAATATTTATTTTTTGAATAGATAAAAATATTAATTTATATAAAAATAGTCATATTTATCATGTAGAGGTACCATTAAATATTTTATTTGATCTTAAATTACCATTAGTATTATATAATTATATATAATATAATTAATTACAAAATAATAATAATTATACATTATTTGATACATGACAATTTTTTAGATTAAAAACATGTTTTTATAAAATATATTTTCATATAGATAATGTGTTTTTATCTTAATTAATTAAATTAATATATTTTGGATAATGATTTCAATGAAATATAAATATTATATATTTAATTATGTATTTTAACAGTCATTTGATGTTTTTATGTGGAAATGAATGTATGTAAATAATTATTTATGCATAACAATTCAATATTCTAAAATGGGATTTTTTTATTGAATTCTTATTTAAATTAAATTCTAACTCAAACAGAAATTAAATATAGTAAAATGGATTCTTGATTTATAAAAATATAATTAGTAAAATATAATGGTTCATATTAATATTGTTTTCTAAGTTAATAGTATTTAATGTTAAAATGGGTTTATCGGGGGTTGAACAAAATATAAGTATAGAATAGCCACCTAGAAGTATCAAATTTATATTGGTTAAATATATTTCTAAATTATATTATTCAATATTTAAATCCTTATCTATTTGGAGCCACATTCTTAGAAATGTTCCAAAATATCACTGATATATTTTATGATATCTCGTACGCATCCCTCCCCTCACATAGAAAACAAACCCTCTTCTCCTCCTTTTTTTCACACCATTTGAGCCATATTGGTCCAATAATACCTTCCCCTAAACCATCCTATAATAAATAAATTCTCCCAAAGATATTCTATTATTATTTCAATTGCAATCCGGCATGTCTTTCGGTATAAGACCAAGGTGTCTTCTCCATGAAGAGGTATAGATAATATCCAAGACCATTCAAAATAATTTCTTCTTATACATCCTATAAACATGTTGTATCAATAGAAAAATGATTTATATAGAATAATAAATAAAATAAAATTTTATTATAGTGATTTAACATCTAATTTAAACCTCTTAGAAACAAAATAGTTGATGAGTGTAGCGTGAGTACATATATGTGGATCATCGCCTCTATGTAGCTCTACAATTCATTATCCACCATTGTTAGTCATGGATGGTTATTTTCATAGTTTTAATATTTTAATATAATATTTATGATATAATTATTATTATATAATGGTGAATAAATATTTACCTTTATTTTAACACATCTATCAAAAGATGGAGACATCACTCATGCGTATATATGGACAACCATCTGCACATAAAAATGTAATTTAGTTATCATAAAAAATGTATATTAATAGTAATAATTATGTATATAATAAATATAGATGATATTTATATCATTATTAAAATAATATTTATAATTTAACCATGATAAAATTGCAATGATCATAAACACAAAAACAAAACAAAAATGAAAAATATAGCAGTTTACACTTGAAATGATGACGATAATGAGTTATTGTTAATGATTGTCTTAAAAAATATTATACATAAAGTATATATGGAATTATATTTATTGTAACATCATTGTTATATAATTTTAACAAATTTGAAATTTATTATACTTGATTTTATTATTCTCATGAAGAAATATGTAGGGGCTTTATGATATAATATCTTTTTTACTATGATTTTTTACACTAAAATATTTTAATGATGAAATTGTATGATATATATCTCCTAAATCATATTTATCTTTTATCATATATTTATTTATCCTTATATAAATTTTTACCATTTCTTTACACCTATTTACATACTCATGAGACTAAAAGATTGTTTTTCTTGAAATCCGACAATGTTTTTTTCATTTAGTTCAGAATATTTTCTTCCATGAACTTATTTTCTATAAAATTGTTTTCAATAATATTTTTAATATTATCTATATATTATGTACATTTATTTGTTAATATATTGGAAATTACTTAAAAAAATTTCAAAGTAACCTTCTTATAGTTTAAAAAATGTGGTTCTTTTAACTTTTTATTGAAAATGTGAATGGATTTTTTTATTTCACATAGACCGCATGAACTACATTAGCCACCATCGTGAATAATATTTTATTTTAAGATTAATTTATAATATTAAAATTTTAATTTCAAGTAAAATTATTTTGATAACATTTAACTTAAATTTTTTGTTCTAAATAAGTGTTTTCTAATAAAAATGTTGTTTTCCTCAATAGATGCTCTAGTGATATTTAAAAGGAATTTTTATCTATCAAAATATCATTTGTTGTCTCTTATGATAAAATCAGTATATGATAAAAATTTAGCACAATTATTATTTCTATGGATGTTTATGACTACGACTATGAAATGATTATGAAACTCATATCCTTTCCATGTGTAATGATTTAATGATGTGATTAATATTTTTTGTTATTGTGGCTGACTTCTGTACGGTTTAAATTATGTAATGGGTGGGGAAGAAATTATATAACCCTCCTATAAATTCGGTAAAAAAGAATATCTTATTAGATAATGAGGATAGAAAAGGGCTGCAAACCCAATTCCATAATGGATTTTGTCTAATAAAGAAATCATAGGAGTGAACCATACCTAATGAAATGATTGCATGGGTAGTGAACCCAACCCACTATGATAGTATTAAAGGTGATACATGTATAAGGATATTAATTTCTAAGCTTATGTTCATGAAATAAATAAATGTACTATTCTCCTGATATTTTTTCATTGATAATGATTGATTATTAATGATTCAACACTCTTATATCTTACGTATTTTGACTGAGAAAAATTTATTAAATGTTTTCTGACATCAATCTTGGAATTAATGAGTATTATTTTCTAATATGATTTTTAGGTTCTCATATACTTACAGTTCTCTTTTGTTAACATATTTTTGTTGAATTATATATTTTGTACTTACCCTTACAAAGTATTTAATCTCATCATTTAAAATGTTTCCCTTATCCAAGTGATGCAGAAATGTTTTAACTATGTTATGTCTAAGAAGGGTGTTAGTTTTAAATAAATTAACATTAAGTGATTTCGAACATTTATTTACATGTTGATTATGTATAAATGTTTCTAGAGATACTAAATCATTATTGTTCTAACAAAGATCATGTGGATATGTAATGCATATTTTCTCTAATAACATGTATTATTTATTTACTAAAGGATCAGGTTGCTAAAATAAATCATTAATATAGTTCATTTCGAATGGAAAAAAATTAACGCTTGTTATATAGAACTCTATATATAAAGTTAAATGACTAGAATCTAATTCATCATCATTTTCATCTGCATGAATTGAGACTAACAACCAAAATTAATTAAAAGATAACATTATAGGTATTGTTAAAGTATCAGTTATAGTATATTTAAATTAATTGTACACTTTGTTCATGATTTCCATTATCCTATGTTCACTAGATTTTTGATTTTAAATTATGTTGCTCTTATATTTTTAGGGACAAAGTGTATTGGTCAAAATTCATTTACCTAAAATGTTTTCATATCAATTATTTTTCTTTGAAAAAACAATTAATAATTATCAAAAGATAGTTGTTATTATGAATTTTACATTAACAAATAATATGTGTTTTCAAAAAAATAGTTCATCGTTTTTTTTCATTTTCATAAAATGATCTATCTAAAAAATAATTATGTTTCTTGTATCATCCTATATTTTCTTAAATTATGTGATGTTTTGGGGTGGTCATGTTTTCAAATTCATAAAAATTAATCAATGATAATAATTTTATACCATTTGGGTGTTTTATAAAACCCATTTTTTTTCATTGGTTCCATAAAAAAGTGAGTTATTTCTATTTAGATATTTTATGAATCCCATTTTATTTCTTGAGGTTTTTATTAATATTGAATGATTTCATTCTATATGATTTATAAAACCCATTTTATATCCATGGGTTCACTATGATGTTATATGTAAATTATTATTAAGTGGGACATTAAAGTATGTATGAATGGTGGGAGAGGTCCTATATCACCCTACAATGAATTTATTAATTATTTATATGTCATGAGTACATATTAGTATCTTGTAATAATGTCCATTGATGGTGTAGCTCACAAAATTAATGTTTCCATATTATAATGTTTGTTCTACATTTTAGGGATGATATTAATTATGATCATATAATTTTATTAATCATGGTTTAGGTTAAATTTAATACTTGATGCTATAAATATTATGTTTTGGTGTTGATATTTTTTTGGATTTAATTTTTTTACCTGTAATGTTAAGATAAAAAATGTTTTATAATTATCGCTCATGATGTTATGATATTTTAGTTTGGATAATATTTCTATTGATTCTTATAAAATAATACACGATGAACGGTTTATACACACCTTAATGAGAATTTTACCCCACCCCTTATGATTTTATTTTCTAGTTTATAAGGATGACTCTTAATAATGATATTTCTAGGTGGTGGCCATGTATTGTTTCTATGTGGGAAATGATCAGGATTTTTCTGAAAATGGAATATTATAGAACTAGCCTCCATAACATTAATCCCCTCAATACATGGAATAATATTATTTTGGATTAGTGGTTTTTAATTATTTTAATGTATTTAAAATATCATAATTTTTATCTTATTCTACATTTCATACGGTTCACCTACCATTGAATAAAACTAACTTAAAGTCAATGGGCCCTATATTTGATGTTAATGACAAGAATAAAATATGTAAAAATATATAATAACCATATCATCATCAGGAATATAAAATTAATAATTTAGTTTACCAAAATAACCCTCCATAAATTCAAAAAAATAGTTCATCTACCATGATAAATATATAGATAATGATAGGGAGTGATATAAATATTTAAATTGATGAAATCATCATGATATAATGTTTTGTCTGATGGAGAATTGATCAATATGAGAGTGAATCATATTATTTATCAACTAAAAATCCCTAAAATATCTTCCATGAATCCTTTATGTTTTTGAAAATTATAACTGGGCATTAAAAAATATTTTGGTAGGATAACTAGTCATTCAAAATGAAAATCATGAAACTTATACCATTACACATGGTTTGTCAACATGGTCTAAAATACCATGTGATTGACCATGTAGTGATACTTGGAATATTTTTCAAGTTGAAAGGTATATCTATATGATATTTCCAACCATGTAACAACTTATTTATAAATCCATTAACCACTTTAACCCTTGAATTATTTTCCCACGTGGCATAGGAGATCATGCACATAAATTTATGTTTCTTGCTATTTATAAGTAAAAAATTTATTTTAACTTAAAAACCCCAAAAAAATTGTTAGACTTATAGATCATGTTCAATTTTTCACAATTTTATCTATTTTAAAATGATTATTCCATGAGAAGATACTAACATCCACAATTTATGAACAACATCGACTAGTATTTAAATATCTATGATTTACTATCCAAATCCACCTATTTAATCTATTTATATAATCAAAACATTTTAAAAAATTTAATACTGTATGATATCATGATCCTGTACCTTGTATTAGAAATATTCATTAACCATCCCATAGAGGTTCAATCTGGATTTAAACAGCTGCACTATAGAGAATATAATGCGATAGATTTGGTTAGTAACTAATTTGATGAGAAATGTTAATCACATAATGGAATATGACCAATATCTATGAAATATGAAATAAAAATTAAATTTTATTATTCAAATAACATTATCAAATGAAACAATGTATCGTGGAAAATCATATTCATGATTATTTAGTCAGGGGTGTCTAAAATCTTAGGAAACTCTCTAAACTCATCATTAACATAATTATAAAAAACAATTCCTCAGTAGTTCCATCATAAATCACATCCGTATTAAATAAATATTATTTACGATCTCTTGTATCAAACATATCTCAAATAGAGATCTTTACATAAATTCACCCATTTATAGAAACCATCAACATGTACATCTATACAATTCTTTAAATTGAGATATTTGAATTAATGGAGGATAGTTATTATTTAATATAAATTCAATTATTGTAATATTAACTTTCCATGAGATCCTATAATATAGTATATAAGCCTTATGAATATACTCTAATGTTAGAAAATTATGATTTCCATTTTATGTGAGAGTGGCAAAATTTACTATTATTTAACTATAAACATATAATTTTCTTCAATACTCACTAAAATAATAAAGGAAACTAAAAATATCAATGATTTTTGATAGAAAATTGGATCATGTGGATATTAAGAACATATTTCAGAAATTGATTACCCATGGGTTCCATTGAGAAAATATTATTAATGGTTTAAATGTATGATAACATAAATATTCATCCTATAATCTCTCATAGATGATAATTTATTTATGGTGATCTATAAAAAATAATATGAAAAAAATAAAATATTTTTCCTACATCCATGTTGGAATTAACATAGGCTACAAAAATATCATAGGTCACCAATTCCCCCCATAAAATACTGACAAAGGGGGAACTAGGGGACATAATTAGTTACATAACTCTTTATTCCTACCCAATTGAACTTCCATTTTATATAATGAAATAACTTTATCCAACCATAATGAATTTATAAACTCTATTTATTAATCACATTCAAACTCGCTTCCTTTAAAATCAAAGGAACCACCACAATATATCTTAAACAATGCATCAGTTAAACTACTGCTGATATATATTCAATTATTTACCACCATTAAAAGGGACACAAATAATCATTCATTTAGAATCATTTATTTATTATTCCTTTCATAATTATATAATTCAAAAAATATCTTAAATATAATATTACTATGAATTCTCTAAGCTATTACTAGTGCTTATATTCCTTAATTTATTTAATCATCAATCATAAGTCATCATGTATAACCTTAAAATTTACTCATTTATAATAGAAATAAATATATAAATACACTAAACCTACCTCATTGTATAAATTGGTATCCATTTAGGGTAAAATATAACTCAGAATTTTATAATCATAATGTAGAAGGAAATTATCACAAAGTTGCTGTTTTCCAAAGCTATTAGATGTATTAAAAACCACCAATATATTGAGATCATAAATATGAATATAGATTTGATAAATCTATGATATTTTTATTCCATATTTCACAATGTTATTTATCTACTTAAGTATGCATCAATGTATCGATCTAAATTCATTGTATCACACAAAAAACCCTCACTAAATTTTGGGACGAATAACCTAGGTGTATAAATAATCCTTCACTTTAACTCATCAAAAATATTCCTAGAACATGCTGGGAATGTGTTGATGAAATTTTTTAACTAATTTAATATTTATTTTTATGCTCACAGGATCCCACATTTGTGTTAATGATTATATTACATTAAGTGGATTTAAGGATAATGTTTATTGGAATATTTATTTTTATTCAAGTTGTATTATATATTTAAATAATGTGGATGTTTATTTGTTTTTGTTAAATATTATTGTTATTTCAATGGATTATAGAATCATAGTTCATAACCTGAAAATAAGAGAAAATTTATTGATCAGGAACCCTACTATTGTGAGGTAAACAACTTTTTGAACTCTATATCTAGATTAAATATGTTGACTATCAACCATAATTTTTATATCAACCATATGGTTGAGTACTTTATATATGGTTTATCAACTATACTTTTAATCAACTATATATTGTCAATCATACTTTTGATGTTAATATCTATAGAAATCAATAATGTGTTTGACTTGGTTGAACTATATGTTTTAAATTATGGTTTATTTATAGGATTATTGTAACCTTAATCATGATATTAAATATAAATATAATAATATTTTTTCCTTTTTTAAAAGAAATTATTCAATATATCAAATCATTCCCATTTATAAGAGAAGTTATTAATTTTTATGAACATTTTATTTCAAATTGATGGATTATATATGTTAATATTTTTGGATCAATTAACCGGAAAAAATATATGATCCTTGTTAAATAATGATAATTTAAACTTATAAAAATATATATGTGCATTGGAAAATAATATGTTTATATGATTTATAATTCGCTGAAGAGATACAATTTGGATATATATATATATTGATCATATTATATTTTATATTCATGTATATATTATTGTAGTATTTGTTTGTTAATATCTCACTTCATCTCAATAAAAAATTTTATAGGTACATAATAGGGACATACCTGATTATCATTTTATATGTTTTTTTTATAAAATTAGGTTTTAATAAAAGTGAAATATTCATTGTTTTGAAGATTTCTTATATATATATTTTCCTTTACATGAGATCATATAATTTGTTAGTAATTGTTTCATATGTATGTCGAATTAGTTATTTGACATTTTCACCTCATCAATTTCCGTTTCAGGGTCAAATACACATACTCCATCATAGTGGAATGTCAAACTCTCATAGTACGATATAGATACAATATTTCACTTAAAAATAACTACTTGGGCTTATAAAATTCGAATCTTATGGTTTGAACTTTCTATACTAAGTTATAGAAGTCCATCGAAGAAGGACATGCAAGTGAAAATCACAAAGCTCATGGACAGAGCATAAGTTGAGTGAACTAGAGGATTTATGTTACCTAAATCACTATACATAACTATGAGTTATTATTTCATATACTTATCTCCCACTTATCACTTAATTTAAATAGATAAGGAATATATAACTTCACATCTTGAGAAAAGTATTATTTTTTCATTTTTCTCGAAAGGACACAATTCACCCCTATTTTATCTACAATTCATACTTCATAACACAAAACAAATGATATCAACTAATGGGATCCTTTTTTATAATTATTTAAAAAAATACTTGAATATTATGTTGTTTCTATTTGACCCCAACCATTTATATTAGAGCCTATACTCTATAAGAAATATTATTGTTTCATCCTGACAACATTAAGTGGTACCAATAGTCAGACGCTATTAAATATTAATTTTATAATAACCTAATCCTTTCAAATATATTTTTATATGAATCTAAAATATAAATATCCATCAATTATAACACAAGGATTGTAATATCCATGTTTATTTATAATAATAATTTCATAATACATTAAGAAAATGTAAAACATGGCATCCATAATTTTTTCTCCATAGTGAGATCATAAAATCCATTTCATGTCATAAAACTAGAAAATATATCCTACAGAATACAAAAAGAAATGGATGAGATAAAAAGTCCAGTAAGAGAATAATCATGATAAGGATTCATAACATTGCTGTCAATGGTATAATCTGATATTGTAAAAGGGAATGTAAATGTCTAATTAAGTTGATGCATAATATAATGAGAATAGTATTATATGATCCTAGAATAATGGGAAATTGGAAATGAAATAAAACATTACTTATTCATTGTTAAAATCTAACTACCAAAACAATATCACATGGAGGATAGAGTCACATAAAAGATTATGTTCACTCCCTAATCCCATACATGATGTCTCACAAGGCTAAAACACTACCAAATGAATTATAAGGCTACATAATTCTATACCAAACCATAAAATTAAGTTATTGTGTATAGATATGTGTTACACATCAGGATATCAATCATATTTCATAAAAATAATATTCACATATAAAAATAAATAGGCTTAAAAATAATTTTTCATAACATAATAAAGAAATATTCATTAATAATAACATTTTAGAGATAGTTGTTAGGCATGTATTACCCCATAAAAGTAATGGATAATAATATAGATATTAATTTGACAAAAATATATAAAAATATATTATTTATAATAATTATATTACATTAAAGAGAGATAAGGTGTGTTTGAGAGAGAATGGTTATAACTTGAAGAAAATAGTGTGTTATAAAGATCTCCTAACTTGAGCCTAGTTTCTCATGTTAGTTATTTATATACCAAAATAAAAAACTAATATTAATTAAATAAATTTTTATGCATATTTTTATGTATATTATTCAATTTCTTTTTAGGGATACAATTTGATGTTTAATTACTTAACCAATTAATTTCATGTCAAATGTTTTAATGATAAAGGAATCATATGTACAAAATCATATAGGTAAGTTAACTGAGGTAAAAAGGATTATTAATTCATCGTATCTATAATAGTAATATTGAATACATTAATATTTTTATACATAAATTATAATTTTTAAACCAAAAATAAATTATGGTTAGTAAAATTGATCTATTTTGAAAACATGGAGACGTTTTGTCATTTATATGAATCAGTAATGTTTTTATTTTTCAGTGATAATTATGGAATAATGTTTTTATTGTATCTTTAGAGTATGATAATTATATCATTAAAATCATTTTAGTGATTTAAATTCTCTTATACATACCATCAATGAGATTTCATTTTAAAAATGAACCACATCACATCATGAGGTGATAGTCTATCGTAGACTGAAACAACATTATAATTTATTCCATTGATTATAAAAAAATTATATATTAAATATATAAAATTATTATTATATCATTAATATAATATACTAATATAAAATTAAGCTATATTGTGATCCCCCTAACCCAATTCACTCTACCGCAACTGAACTCTGTTCGCCACATGAAATCCAGCATGCCTCCCCATATGAAAGATTCTAATTACTAGTATTGAGGGTCCACGGTGGAATAGGTGCAAGATTGTTAGCTGATGATTAGTTTGTACAAAAATAGTGTAATAAAATCTAACAATAATGTAAGAATAATTTTAACTAAACAACTAAAGAATATACATCCCTCATATAGTAGCCTAGTAATCACAACAATATTATATACAAAATAGTGACAATGAAATGTTGTATAGAAAGGAAATAAAGGACTAAACGGTATTATGTACACACATTCATGCATATAAAATGAAAAAAGGAAAATAATACTCTATATAGATATAATCACAATCCACATGTCAGTCATATTTTTCCCCACTCCCATGGAACAATAAATCATGCATTGATAACCGGGTGATTTCCCTAGTCTGTAACTGTAACCATGAATTCTTTCCAGGTACTAAATGGTTTCTTTATCGACTATGTGGTATGATCAGTGGACCATCCCAAAAAATATCTAATTCCATCCAATATATTAAAATATAATAATAGTGTGAATATAATAATATAATTGAAAATATAGTGAGGTATATAAATAACTGACATTGGTATGGGTTCTTATGGAACACCAATCCTAGGTTACCTACTTCATCCTAATATTATGTATTATTTATTAATAATTTAGAAATAATTTAATTTGAAATGAAGTCTTAGGACTTGTATTGTGTTCTAGAGTCCCGCAAATCTCATATCCATTAGGATCTATATAAAAATGTTATTATTAAAATAAAAAGGATCTTACCAAATCCATATATCTGATTTGTCTTTAAAGATGTGTTGTATAGTCATCACATTATTTAAAATTTTCAATAAACCCGAGTCCATCTATGGAATTTCTAATTTGGAACCTAGGTATCACTCTAAGAATATATGAACCCATTACCTTGCAATAACATCCTATGAAATCCTCATGGGAAACCTATTATTGCTCTAGGTGTGGTATAAATTCACCTCCCTATTAGTCGGTCCTTGGTGGTCCACAACGGGATCCCCAATGTCACTCACAGAGTACAATATGATCATCCCTCAAATTCTATACTTGGAATCCCACATTTGGAGTATATATATAACTTATGGCATAATAATAGTCTACCCTATGAGTCTTCCCATGGATGTCTAAAAAGGATTCCATGTATCCCTTAGTAATATAATTTACAACATCCAAAAGAGTGCATACATTTTGTTCATAAGATATCCCATATTTCACCCATGGAACGTAATAATATTTTAATTATATTCATTTAAAGACTTAAACGCACCTAACAATGTTTTTCAAATCATATCATAGTAATTGAAGTACTATAATCACATGAATACACATATTTATCTTAATTGGGTATTTGGATATAAAGAACACCTCAAGTATATGCAGGAGAGAAAATGGGAAAAGGTATAGGGACATGGTCTTCCCTTCCCACTTTTATTTAATTCCTATGATATGACATTCAATTTATTTATCTTCCCATAAGAAAGCCGAAAATTCCACACCATAAAAAAGGGAAATGAATGCAAAGGCCACCCATAGTATATTTATCTATTTAATCAACACATTCTAGGGGTGGTTAAATTCATATCCCATAAACATTAATGATAAATAAATGGATCTACTGCTTTATATATGTGATTACTACCAATTTAATTTCTTAATCAATTCATTTAATATGATTAACTCATAATGAAATATATGTAAACACAAAGACATTAAGTGAACACTCAAGTCCCCCATCCTCATCTTTCTAGTAAAATCCTCATATGTTTTATGTCTATGATTCATTATAGAACCTATGAAATTGATAAATAAAATAAAACACATAGATATTGGGGAATATATTCTCAAAACAATATTTATCTATCCATGAGAATAGAAATGAAAAAATCAAAATGATAAATAGATATTTTACTAGTACATATCCAATGAGAATGACATTAGCTGGATAAGAGTCTCGATGGATAAGATAGAAATTATCCAATGATGAACTTCAATGGGGAACACCAAATTGGGTTTCTGTTTAAGTTTTGGTGGAGGAAGGAAATTATCGTTAGGCTTCTATGTTTGTTAAGGTAAAATGGTTATTCTAAAAAAATTTAAAGGGTTGCATGGTTTGGTGGTATGGTTGGTTAAACCATGCCCCAATCATGTCAAGCTCACTACCTAGGAACCCCTTCTCATTAAATCATAAAACATGGAAACTAAAATTGATCACCGAACATGTATTATCCCTATGTTAAAACGTATTCATAAAAAATATAGACATACAGACAAGGTTTTATAGTATCATTAAATAGTATGGCTTTGAATAGTGCACTAGATCACCATGAAAAGTTTGACATTATCACGCAGATATAACATAACTCTTTCTTATAAACCTGAAACCTACATTTTCCTTCCAATACATGGGGATATGGGCCTTAAACAAGCCTAAACACCCACATATCCTCTATGAACTCATTAGGAACTCAAAAAAGAGTAAAATCAAGGAACTGAACAAAAAATTATAAGGTTCCTTATGTTATTGAAAAAATAAGATCTTATAATCTTATTCCTTCCAATATATTCATCACTGGATTTCCCATCCATGGGTGGTAAAATATCATATGAGAATATATCTAGCCACTAGGGATGTACATCAGCCTCCCAATCTTGAATCATATTTGGTGCATGACTATGATATAGTATCACCCTACCTATCAAACTGAAAAACCATAGCTAACATTCAGGCTTCGATTAACAACAAGGATACGATACTACTCAAATGATGGATCAACCTCCATCTCAACTTCTTCGAGTTGAAGAACATGTGACATGTCAAAATGATATCAGTGAAGATGAGAAACATAGAAAATGTCGTAAAAATTTAGGTAGTTCAAAGTTATGTGAAACATATAGGTTATCGGCCCAACTCTCTCCATAATCTAAAATGCTTTAATGGAATGAGGTGATAATTTCCCTTTTTTCCAAATCTTCTTATTCCCCTGTCTAGGTGAAACTCATAAAAAAACCACAACTCCATAACTCATACTATAGTGGCTAATGATCATGATCACCATATGGAGTTTTTCTCTACTGATATATAGTCATCTGCTTATAAATAACTTAAACTTACTACAATGTCTCCTAAACAAGATGAGGACCCAGTAACAGAGCCCATTTTACCTCTAACTAGTATAAGGGTGAATAAAACGACCAATCATATATGACATCATAAGGATCCATCTGTATATACTACTATAGAACATTCATGTAATAGTTTTGGCCATTATCAGTGCTAAAAATGGTCCATATATATAATTGTGGATAAAATCTAGGGGTTGTTTCATTTAAAACACTAATTTATTATGATATATCATATTATTTATTAAAATGTTTTATCATTACAATATTATATATTATAGTTGGTCGAATGTGAGTTTATTATTCTTTTTTATGACATAAGGGTTACTTATTACACTTATTAATTGACTATATTATATTTTCATTGTTTTAAAGGGTTTAAAAATCCTTGATGGGATATTTCATAGAGGTAGGACGGTTCTATGTCAGAGGATTGAGATTATTAACTATTTGATTTCTCTTATAAATATAGAATTTGTAGAGGCCCCAATAATTCATATATCATAACTTGTCCCAATTTAGACCTATTGAATAACATACACAAACATGTATTCCCCAACAAATATTATTAATAATAGTCCACGAGTTAACTAATATTTTCAATTGTGTAATTCTCACAAGTGAAGTCATTTCCCATTTTAGAGAACACAGTGGAGTAAAACTATCGTCCTCATCGTCTTCATATCCCAAATAGTTATTATTGAAATGTTTTTCTTAAGACTCATCCCCAATCAATTTTATTTTTCTTGTACTAATCTAAGTAGTTGTCCTCTCATAGATTGATACTGGTTATAATTTTTTAAGAAACATATATGGATGTCCATACGATATGGAAGATGAGTGTCATACAAAAAAATTAAAATATAACTATCTAGGAAAAGAAATTATTATGATAAAAATTATCCATACCTTTCATACTTGGATTAACTCTGGGGATACCACCAATCATAGAGGATTTATTCTATTCTTAAATTCAATTACCCATTTTATTCAAAAAATAATGAAATTTTTACAAACCATCAAAATTTTGTTTTCCCTTATTAGAATTCTGTATAAAAAATGGTTATTTATTTATTTATTAACAGAAATAAATATTTTATAACCCTAATAGAATATTTATGAATAAAAAATGGATCCAAGCTAATTTTTTTGACAAAAGAGTATGAATATAATGTTAAATATTTCATCTTGTTTTGAATATATAATGTATATAATTCATATTAAATCCTTTGTTCGTGTTTACATTGTTTTTAATAATAAAAATTGTTTGGAAGAGTTGGAATAACATTGGATTTTCATGGAGTGGAACATATCTATATTGTTGGACTAAACAAATAGAAAAAATGAACATGCAAACCAATTGGGATGATACTATGGTTCATAAATGATATTATGTGAATACAAGTTTAAAAGATGATGGAGATTAAATAGAGGAAATGGAAATGTAAATTGTAGTTCAACTTCATTATTTTCCAATGTTATTTGAGATGTTAAAAAACTATGATAATAGACAAATATATACCGGTTATACTAAATATACAACATTTTTCTCTATATTGATGTTATATAATTTCAAATCTGGTAGTGGAGTGAGTGACACCAGGTTTAATGAAATACTTGGTGACCTGAATAAAATTCAACTAGAAGAAAATGAACTATGATTTCAAACAAATTAATATTAAGGAATTTTACATTCAATGTGAATGACCAATAAAAAATAAATACTTGTAAAAAATATTGCATAATTTTTTTCAACTTCTATGTATCACTCATAAAATTCTCTTAGTGTAGTAGAGATCGATACAAGAAAATTGAACCAAGTACTTAGAAATATTTATTCTACCTTCATATCACTGAAAAATTGAGAATAATATATGAATGTTAGGAAACTGAGAGACTATTTACATGCCATGTAGATAAAATAATTAAATATGGGTTCCAACATCATCTAGTATATTGTCCTCAGTGGATTAAAATTGATTAATGGTAAGTTCAATTTGGAAATGAGGCAAGATAATATCTTCTTACATTAACTACATATGAAATAAATCCCTTGGGAATAAATATTAGTACTCAATGTATATGACCAAACATGTTTATAAATTATACCTTTACTCCATGGTTATGCATGAAGCCCAAATACATTATTTTTTTAAGATTATATCTAGAAAAAAACCTGATAATGATTTTGAAATCTATTTGTATCCATTGATAGAGGATTGGAAATTCATGTGGGATACATGTGTTAAAATGTTAGATTCTCATTTAGGTGAAGAATTCACATTGATAAAAATGTTGTATGGGATGATAAATGGAATTCCTGCTTATGGAAATTTTTTAGGATATATAATTAAAGGAATTTTGGGGTGTCCCACTAGATATTAGTGCACACACTAATTTAGGATGAAATTTTATCAAAGAATGTGTTTTTAGGACATTGGTAATTATTTCCAAGATGATATAAGTACCGATCCCATATGAAAAAATTCAGTGGGAATATAAAACAAGCTACAACACTGTCTCCAATGATGGGTGATCAATTATTCAATAAACTAAATGATAATGAAACTATTTTTGGTGATTCATTTTTGATAAACCTTAGGAAATCGGATGGAATGAGGAGATAAATTTTATTTGAATTAACTTTTTATAATTATTTGTACATCATACATTTTATGGATTAAATTATATAATAAAATTGTATTTGATAATGTTATTATCTTGTTACTATATTTTCCTAGAAAAAAATATGGAATCAAGGCTAGGATGGACAAGATGAATGACATGGTGATATGGGAGGATTTGGCATTAGTTAAGGGTAAAGATTGAAATTTTCTTTCCCTAATAGTTTCCACTCTATCCAAACAGGAAAAATTGTAATTTTTAATTCTCATTAATAGTGTAAAAGTTTTATATGTATATTCAGTAAATACCAAGATTTTCATCTTAATGAATAATTTAATATTACAGGGTAAAAAATCACACTACTATCATAGCTTGATACATGATATGATGTGTGCTTCTTTGTGTTTCATTCTTCTTAAAAATTAACTACATATATTCACTAGACTCAAATTATTTTTAATATCCACATTAAAACAATTTAGACCAAAAAATGTTGTTGATCATGAATAAGAAGGTTGTAGTCATATTATTGGAATTAGATATGTTTATCCCACAAACATTTGTTGATATAATAATCCACCTAATGGTTCAATTGGTTATAGTGGTTCAACTATGTGTTCTTATCCAATATAGATTAATTTACCCCCATTTAATGGTATATAAAGATTATGTAAGGTTATGTTAATAATTAATTCCATTCAGAATGTGGTATTGCAGAATATTATATTGTTAAAAAGATGTTAACTTTTATTCTGACAACCAATCAAATCTTGACAACATCATCCTCTCAGAGTATCATTGTAGTGGTATCCTTTTGGGAGAAGTAATTTTTAGAAAAGATGTTATTATAATTACATGATTAAGAGGGACCAATCACACCTTTACATTTTATTTAATAGTGAAGATTTTGATCCATATTTTGAAACCCAAAAATAAATTACAGAAGCTTTTAATACATGAATGGATGAATTAAGGATATTAAATACATATAATAAGTAGTTTATAGGATTTTTTTGAGATCAAAATAATAATAAGTTGTTTGAAATTATGAATTAATTTTCTGAATGAAATTGATATCTATGCATGTGAGGGAATGAAATTGTCCTATTTGACACTAGTTTTGTAATCATTGGTGAAAGCTTATATACAAATGAACATAATGAATATTGTATAATAAAAATTTGGTGTTACTCTTGTGTAGAAAGTGATGCACATATCGAGTTACAAGGGTTAAAATCCTACTTAAGGATATTTTTTATATATTGGAAATAAGGAATAAATATATGAGTTTTATTATATAACATTTAATGTGATGATTTTTCATTTCAAATGGGTTTCTACTAGAAGTGATGTGAATTTGGATGAAATGGCCTTCATGAAGGTGGATTTATGTGTGGCAGGGGGAATTTTTCTCATAAACCTGTAGTTCTTGTGACACATAAGATAAACCATATACTTTTCATAAGAACACATCCCAACACAATATTATATGAAACACTATAGATCATATACAATTATATACTGTAGGGTAATGTATGAACTGGGGAAATGACTAAGATTTTCTTTTGATCCCTGAAATTTCATTCACATTCATCCATTCAAAAGAACTTATCACCCTTCCATATTAACATGATGTGTTGATTGGACAACCCAAATAAATTATCCAAAAAAAATCCTTCCAAAGGAAGAACAAAAAATTATGATCATAGTTATTGTTTCTAGTCTAGAACAATATTCAATTCAATCTATGATTGATTACTCCACACATATACACTAATTTGGGATCATATGACCCAAATATTAATCTTTATAATGAAATAATTCATTGAAGGTAAATCTTTCCTAAATTTACTCCCTTGTCAAGGTCTTCAATACAATCATCAAATGATTATCATGTAATTATTTTACCACTCTATATATAAGAATATAATCTATAAATACTACCACAAACTGATCATGAAACCCTCTAGAGGCACTATTCATTAAATCCATGATGATATCAAGGGATTCGTAACACCAATTGGCATCACTATAAATCCCAAGTTTCGATACGTTGTACGGAATGATGTCTTGGGAATTTATTCATTTTTCCCCCAATCAATGATATCCATATCATATATCAATATTGGAAAATTATTGATCTACACATTGTAGATAAAATATTTTGTCAATATGAGGGAGAGGATACTTGTTATTGATCGTGACCACATTATTTTATTGATAATCAAAGAACAATATCATTGGTCAATATTTCTTATTATAAAACACAATAGTTCAACCCTAATGTGATACACTTGGGCTTATGAATACCTTATCAAGATTCTATCTTTGTTTTTTATTCAATTCCTACATCTCAATTGAGTCCCTTTCATGAAGAGTATTTGATATAGGAATATCACTATGTATTGGTTCTATTGAAAAATCAACAACTTTATTTTGTGGAAGACTTTGAAACTATCCTAGGTAGACATTAATATAATCTTGAAATATATTTGTCTCATTAATGTTGAGAATATCTCTAACCCTATGATATTCATAAGATAAATTAATTTTATTTACGACTGAAAAGATGGAAGTAATTTACAGTGAAATATCATATTCATACTTTTATCATTAAATGATAATAGGTTCATTATCAATTTGAATTCAAAATTCCCATTCTACGTAATGGACATGATCTCTATATTGATAAATCTAATCCTTAATAAGAATCACATCAAATTCCGCTAAATTTTGAATCATATGATTCGTAGTACTTAATTTCCATAAAAAATCCAACCGGAGAAGAATTATAAACATGAGATATGACCATTGTTCAATTTGGATTTTTCATATCTAACTCAATATCTAATTATTATGGTGATATAGTGATAATCGTAGAAAAGTATTTAGAAGTAAAATAGTGGGTGTATATAGAATAAAATAAGACATTATCTATTTTATATTAGATGATAAGTGTACATTTCAATAGTTCATTATCATACTTCACATCACAAATAATGATCGTAATTGATTTAATTTTTTTTTCAGATTTAGAGTTTTTTTATATCAATAATTATTTTCAACCATTTTATTGAGGAACTGGTATGCACAATTTACATTTTCCATACAATTTATGCAATATATTGTGGGTGTAAATTCTATGGAACTACTTATCTATTCAAATGATTAGCTAAATTTTTCGCATCACTTCAGTAGTAAATTTCTTAATGATGTTATTCCCAAACTTAAAAAATTTTATAATCCCCTTTGGAAAAATTCCCCCATGTTTTATTCCACACATTGATCATAAAATAAAACTTATCTTAATTTCTCTATGATTTTTATACATCACCTTCAATTCCATCATTCTATTCTTTTCAAACCCATAAGATTGAAGTGTAACGCCAATATCTAATTCCACATTGGAGGAACATTAAAGTATTTATTCATAA
This sequence comes from Viscum album, assembly GCA_963277665.1. Lineage (NCBI taxonomy): Eukaryota > Viridiplantae > Streptophyta > Magnoliopsida > Santalales > Viscaceae > Viscum > Viscum album. Next base: position 108,226,047 of record OY728149.1, read on the forward strand.
ATACTAAAATAACATATGGATAATTCCCTTATGAAGTGTTTTTTAAGCCATTGTAGAATCGACCAAACATACATTCAATTTGGTCGATAATTTGAGAATCGTACCTCACAATTTTCTTAATTTTTTTCATTGGTTCAAATATATTGCCCATGTTTTTCATTATCTTTTGTAATTAAATTTCCATTTCAATAAAAAGAAAATATGAGTAAATTAATAATGTATGATATTGTAAATCACTTATGAAAATGAACATCATATTTGAAATAATGTAATTAAGACTATAATTGGAAATTGATAAAGAATGAAAAAATTGCACAAATATTTATATTAAGTCAATATAGACTTCCACTACATTAGTGGAAAAAAAACCATAAATAAAATTTATTAAACAAATCCATGGTTGGGATGTTTTCAATTATCATGGAACGCCAAATTTATGGTTTGGGTTTAATTAACCTAGTTCACATCATGTTTTGACAACAAAAGAAGTACATGGTGGAACTAATAAAAAAAGGTGAGGGAATCCAATTTAAGGATTTTAGGATAGGGTAGTGTACACAAAAGATCAAGTAACTATGAAATAATGTAATTAGAATTTTGAATGACAACCTAAGGCCATCCAAATTACATGACCATCCATTTTTTGGGTGATAAAATGGGAAATATGGATCATTTCCACTATTATATCTATAAAAATGATACTCTTAAGTGAATGGTGCAAGATATTGGGGATCAATAAAATAATGGGATACTAAAAAAATATAATATTTAATTATTTTGCAATGTATTATTTTATGAAGTTCTAATGATATTATTTTTATAAAAAAATATCTTCAAAGATATAATTATGATCCAACCTTTTTAAATATAACATTCTAACTGGTATAAATTTCAATGAATGGAAAATGCATTGGTTCATTATCCTATTACATAAAAGGTAATTTTTTGTACTATAAGAATCTATTCCTGATGCACTTGGGAATGAGGATAATGAGGAAGAGTTATCTCTTTATGAGATAAATTGGAATGATGCTACCAATGATCAATGTTTCCTGATATCTTCCATGACCAATGAGATTTTGTTAAAACATGAGGATATGGATATGTATAACATGATGTAAAAAATTCAATATATCTATCAATAGATGGTATACAAAATAGGTATGAGATATCAATGCTCTATGTATGATGCATCATAGAGAGTCAGCACCTACTACACCTCATGTAGTAAAGATTATTTGCTACATTAAATACTTACATATTCTAAGGATTATGTTCCCAGGTCAGTAGTGGAATTATATAATAGATTCCTCACAACCATGGGCCATATATTGTTTTATTATTAATAATACTATGGAAAATTATTATAATTTTCTTTTATAACTACTTACTCTGATATTCTATATTTGTATAAGGAAATGAGGTGTGAAAAACCCAAAATACTTATAGTGAATAAGAAAATTAATAATACAGATAAGGGTTAGCAGAAAGAGTACAAATATTTTAAGTACTACCCTTCCAAAATATACAGTTCATTTCATTGGAAAATGAAAATTAGGTAATATGTTTTAAATATGGAAAACAAAACCATTGGAAGAGTAAATTCACCTAGAAGCATGGTGACTCTCAATGTGATTTTATATAATGTTTAATATTTTAATATCTACAAATTGAGTTTTATATATATCTTATGGTGCTCACATATATATCAAAATGAGGTAACCAATTACGATATTAAATAATTCTATAGGAGTGGTGTATTTCAATGCTTCTAAATATTTGATGATAACATCTGTTTACATATTTTAATACAAATTTTCATTACCAACATGAATTATATTGGATTTAAGGGATTGTTATTATATATGAACTGTTACTAAGAACATGATTTCTATATAAAGCCTAGATGTAGATGATTTTATTTTTCTGATTACAGATTAGTGTTATTTCTTTTATAAAGAGAACATTTGTTATGGTATGAAGCATTTATATAATTGTATTCATGTGTTAAATTCCAATAAAACCTGTATTATAAATAGATAAAAAATCATAATCACATGACTCATATAATATCCCACTATGGAATCAATGTCTTGGTCATGTAAATGAGAAGAATTTGAGAACGTTCTACCATGAATATTATTTTGACTCTTCTGAGGTAATCCACTTGAATAATTCCATGATTGTTTACAATGAAAAATGACCAAACCCTCATTTAGTGGATAGGGTTAAAGGGCCACAATGATTTTTGTATTTGTTCACACTAATGTGTGAGGACTATTTCTTATAGATGTTATAGGTGGGTATTCATACATTAGAACTTTTAGTGATGGCTTGAGTAGATATAGCTATGTCTACTCTATGAGGTATATCATTGGGTCCTTTTATACATTCAATGATTTCATGAATGAAGTAGATAATAAAAATCAAACAAATATAAAAATTATTTGATCATATTGAGGTGGGGAATATCATAACAAAATTTTTATCATTTTTTGAGAGTTTTGGATTTAATATCTACTAAATCCACAATAAAAATCATAGTGTGACGATGTTTGTGGATGAAGGGAGCGTACCTTGTTATACATGGTAAGGTCAATGATGATCTATATAGATCGTCCATTATCTGCTGGTGGATATTTATTACAAACTATAGAATACACACTAAATTTAGTTTCAATTAAAGTTGAGAAGGGATTCCCTATTGAGTTAAGGAGAATAGAGAAACCTATTTTATCGCATGACCGTGTATGAGGTTGTGTGGAGTTTGTTAATGATTTAAAATGAAACAAACTAGAACCCTATGGTATAAAATTTATCATTATAGGGTATCTAAGGGGAACCAGGGGATACTACCTATATAACCCCATATACATGAAAGTGACTCTTTTTAGAAAATCTGCCATTTTTAGAGGGAGAAAATACTCAAAAAGGATAGAATGAGAATGATTGACTTGGATAAATGTTATGGTCAAGATAAAATAGATATGGTACACGAATGGATTCCAAATGTTCCCACGGATGACGCAGTACATAAAACACAAGTGCTATATAGCAACATTAGAGAGGTAAGAGAAAAAAGTAAAGTTGTTTTTTTCACCAAATACATTGATCAATATTGATTGATAAAAATGATGATATCAACTACAAAGATGGAGTAGAGATATCAAAATACACATGAAGGAAATAATCCATGTATTAAAAAATGGATTCCATTCATTGGAACTACATTTGGATTCTGGTCGATGATCCATTTTATGTAAAGCCCGTATTTGGAAAGTTATTATCCAAGAGAAAACATGTAATTCAAGGATTATTTTATAATATATTTTATTTAAATAATTATAATCTCTAATCACTTTAATTTCATGAAACCTTTAGTTTTAATGAATTTTGAGAAAACGTTAATATAAAATGACCATTATAACCTATCTGTTAGGTTTGCAGGAATAAACATAACTAACATATGAAAATATATTGTAAATTAAAAATATAAATCAATTATATAATATTATCTATAAATTGATTAAAGTACTATTTATAAATGAAATTAATGAAATATATGTTATATATTAAATAAAATATTTTTTATATTTATCCAATAGATATGTTTTTTATAGGGTATAAATAAAAAATACTTTATGTATTAAAAGCTATTTTTGTCAAAAGGGTAATTTTACTCATTTTAATGGAGAACCCATTTAAAAATAACATTTTTACACATTAATAATATTTATAAGGAAAAAATGATATATAATGGTGGGATATAAAAAACATACTTTGAATCAATTTAAGATAATTTCTAATAACATTAATGTTTTTATGATTAGTAATAAAACAATAAATTTTAATTGAAAACAACTTTTTTTACATCAGAATATTGTATAAATTTAAATCACAATATTAAATGGTTTTAAAGTATAAAGAGAATATATTTTTATCCTTCATTATATTTTATTTCATGGGAAATAATTTTACATTGAATTAAAATGTAAATATATTTCAATACATTGCAATGTTTTACCTTTTAAAACTTGTTCTCTATTTGCAACAATTGAATTAAATTTAAATTAATTAATATGACTACCTTACTTTTAATTTAAATAAATTTATTCCAAATTTAGAATAAATATATCCAAATTAAGAAAATATCTTAGTTTTATTTTTGGGAATTATGAATAGTACATTCAGTAATTTTTATTTATACGGTAAAAGGGTAAATCAAGTAATTATGGGTAAAAAATAATATTATGAAATTAACATAACACTTATGTTAATATCAATTGATGATTTATTTTAAACCTAAATTATCCTTGGATCGAAATAGAATCCTTTGGAAGCCACTTAGATGAGATTTTGACATTTAAATTATTTTATTTAATGAAAAGATAAATATGTCTTACTCAAATTCTAAAAAGTATATCATTTTTAATATCATGTTATAAAGAAGATAAATTAAATTATAAAAACTCATTTGAAATATATTTTTTTAATTATCTGGACAGGTTATCTGCAATTTTATGGAAATATAAAATAACCTTAATGACTTATACTTTAATGACAGAGAAATTATTTAATTGATGAGAAATAAAAAAAAAATTGTTATTCAAGTGAAAATAACAATTAAAATACCAAAAAAAATTGAAAAAAACTTATTAGCCGAGTATATCTCGATCATAAACATCATATGGTCATGTTATTGACCATTTAGATCCTTAAAGAGGAGAATATGATACACAATTTTTTTATATTTAAAGTGATGATAAACGGGTCACATTCATGTTTTAATAAGTATAACATTTAAATGATGTATTATATAAAAGATATATTCAATTATATTTAATAATTTAAAATATTGTGGATTAAAATTTTTACTGAAATTTTATTTTTAATTTGTATTCAACAAATAATCAAATTAATTAATTACACAAAACTGTTTCAGTGTTTATTTTATTTTCATAAATATTAAATAAATATTAATATAAATATTAATATAAATATATTTCGGGCCAAATTAATATTTCCAATTAATTTTATAGACGACCTTGAAGTAGTAGTAATATAATAAAATATTTGGTTTAAAGTTAACTTTTAAATCTTAATATTTTAAAAAATCAATGATTTTAATTGTATCAAAATTTACACTTTTTATTGTTTATCAAAATAATGATTTATTAAATTTGTTAAAAATCATAAAACATTATTTAAAAATATATAATAATTACTATATGGTATAAATTTTCCTATTTATTTATTTATGGTCTATTGAATATAAAATAATTAAATATTGAACCATTCTAATATGGTAATATTTGTTACTGTAGTTGAAAATTAAATTGAATAACTAATTGTTAATTAAAATGATAAGGTTTAAATTGGTATAAAACATATTAAATACATATTGGTTGATAATATTAAAACCCTATGTCATATAATCTTATAATGGTTTACATTTTTGGGGTTTTTGGAAGGGTTTTGATTTTATATTAAATTAATATTTTTGGATATACATAAAGTGCCCATCACCTCAATTATAAATAAGAATCCCCTCCCTTATATATTCACCTCAAAGTGAACCATTATTATCCTATATACCATAAAAAGTTCCTTTATAAACTTCCCTACTTTAATTATAGAGGTTATGGTCTTATTCAATGGCCAATTATTGGGATTTAAGAGGGGATTTAGAGGGAGAACATCAAAGAAGAATTAATCCTCTTTACCAATTCATTAAAAATTATTTCTTCTTATGTATCCTGTAAATGAGTTGTTTCATTATAAAGTAATAAAAAAATTAGTAGTTATATACTGAGATTTTTTTATCATTATAAAATCCCCATATTACATCTTCGATACATAATATAAAAAATGAAATCACAAGGCGTACAAACGCAAAACATACTATCTCCACGCTGTGGTTTAATCATTTTTTCATGACCACCTTACTTGGAAGGGTATAATGACGGAAACAATAAATATATCTAATTATAATAACAAGAAAATTATTCCTAAATATTATAAATAATCATCTTAAATACCATTCAATAATTATGAGTACAATATCGTTGCTTGTGCGTATATAGAGCCTACAATCTTCCGGATGGGATTCAAATTATTTTACATGATATTTGTTAAAGAATGATTATATAAATATATGAAATGAAAAAAATCTAACATATATTATACTAATTGATTTTTTTTGAATAATACGACTTTATCCTAGGAAGTGGAAGAAGAACATATCTAGAAAAACTTCGGTGAGAGAATATATAAGTTAACACACAATGGATGAATAATAATATTACTAATAAATAAATGAAAATATAATCATATATGATATCATAAAAATTACTATGATAATGAAATAAAACAATGAATTTATTTAAATCTTTATAAAGGAGGTATGGATATATTCAAAAGAAATCAGACCTACGATACGGGATAATTTCGTAATCTCAATATTATTCGAGATAATTTATATGTAAGTATTCACCGGAGTATATTTATCATCCATGTCAATGTTTCTTAAATATGTAATATTTTTTATATTATTCCACTGTTTTCTAAAGTCAATTTTACTTTTTGATGAATTTTTATTAAATGGGATGAATGGATTTGATTATCATTTTTATATGATGTAATTTTTGACTTATCTGACAAAAGTATAAGAAGAATGTTTTATTTTAACTTTTACGACATGACATGTTTTTAGATATTCATATCAAAGTATTTCAATGAATCTTACTTTACAATATTCCAAATTTACATTCAATTAAATTCACTTAATTTAAAATTGTGTGGAATTTTTAGAATTTTTTTTTGAAGATTAAAGAATATTTTCCTCAAGAATTTATTTGAAGTGTTTAATCAAATTTATTTTCATTTAATATTGAATTATTTAATAGGGTTATGTTAAAAGTACAATATACCTATTATTATTATGTTTTTATTATGTTATTCATTAAATATTATTTATGAAGTCCATTTTTTACATTGATTATGTTATGATAGAATGATGTCTAAGAAACCCATTTTGTTCCTCGGGTTCTGCTACGATGAATGGTTTATTTTTTTGTTATACACATTAGAATGTTTTCATTATTATTTTGGTGTGAGTAATATCTCCATCCAATTCATTGGTTAAAGATTTATATCTAATAAGATAGACATGGATGGAATGATAATTGATCTCTATTCAATAGTACATGGCTTGAGCGAGGAGTAGACTTAGTTCAGTAATGGAAATTTTCTACTATGATGGTCTTGGAAATCAGCAGTGACTAATATGAAATTATTTTCTTCTGTCAATACTTCTATGTTTAAATTCACTGAATCTTATGATATATTATTATCTATCCCATGACATGATATCATGATCATTCATAAGTAGGACAGGATTTCCAAATGGTATTTTATTATATATTATGATTATTATATGATTGAAATCTACCAGTTTACACTTACTGAGAATCTGATCTCACACTATCTTATGTTTCTTTTCCCTAGTTCATGAAAAAGGGTATTAAGTAAGATATGTCCAAAGGGGTCCAGTTATGACGGAATAAGTAGGACACATTAATGATTCTTTATGAAATCATTTTTTATGTTTCCCTGTATCTAAAGAAAATATTTCTATACATTCATGTCATGGATTTGTTATATTTTTTAATTAATATTATTAAACATTGAAGGAATATCAATGTATATAAATTATAGGTCATTATAAAAAAAGACATGGATGGTAAAGTAAATACCTATAAATAACGGTTAGTGGATAAAGGGTTTTAATAGTGTTATGGATTGGACTATGGTGAAACCTTTTCACCATATTCCATGTTCAAATATATCAAAATTTTACTTACAATATCATATTACCATGATAATGAAATTTAATTTATGGATTGTTGAAATATATTTCATTAATGGGAACCTCTTGGAAGATTTCTACATGACACCACCAAATGGGTTTGTGAATCTTGGTGATGAAAAAAGTATTTTTAAAGTTGTATAGTATATAGTAATTATCCATGTAACAGAACATTCAATTCGATGATTCTATATAATATTCCAAGATTAGTTATCAAATTGAAAGATCATAATAGTTCCCCTTTATGATGAGAACCCAAAACAACTATGACTCTATTCTTAAATATATTTTCTCTAACCCGATAAAATTGGTTTTGGTGAGGAAATTATTTTGGATATTAGTGGTGGAGACTCATAGGAAATTAAGGCACCTTCTCATGGTGTATTATAATGGTAATATACTGTCTAAGATATTATGAGAATGAGACCCATCAGTTGGAAATATATATTTATAAATTCCATTGGATGTTCCTATCTATGGATATTTTTGTTGTTTTGTTTATTTTAAGGTTATTTTTAGTTCTTTTAATAAGTTTCATACATTAATATGATTAGGTAATCCATGAAGACATATGTTAATGACGAAGTAAGATACATTGGGTGCATCATGAGAAATATTTCATGAATGAATAATGTGATAAAGTACATATCAATTTCGTTCTTTAATATATGATTATTTCTTATAATTATTAATAGAAATGATATTTCCAATATATATATATATTTCCATGGTATTCTATAAGAATGTATGATTTCCAAAAATTCAAATAAAGAGACATCAAGAACATAGATTTATGACACTAGAATTCAACACACTTGATTAAATATATCAAAATAAGGGGATTATATTACATAGTAATAATATATGAGAGGTATTATATCATTTTTTTTGAAAGTTATCTCTTTATGGGAGCTTTTTCGTGTTGTTAGATTTTAACCTTAGTATTTATGACGAATCTTTTATTTCCAGTGAGAAAGATGTCTAGAGGGTCACACAATATGTTTATCCTGATTATCTATTAAGTAATATAATATTATTTGTTATTTAAAAAGTTCAATACTGATTATTCACTATTGTTGGTCCATAATTACTTATGTTTTCCAGATCACCTATATTCCATCACGAGTTATTCAAGAAAGTATCATGTGAGAAGAATATTTAATTAATATTTATCATAGATATAGTTAATAAAATATTTATTTCTTTTTTGTCATATAATGTAGTGATATATATTTATATAATAAATATTAATTATTCACGGCCAAATAAATATTGTGGAGGAATGGAAGATCAAGTTTTCGGTCGGGTGAGAAGTGATATATATTTAATATTATTTCAATATATTAAATTTAATTCACATTTTAGCCCATTTCATGAAACAGTATTAATATTATTGTAGAGATGGGGTTCATAGAGGATTATATAAATAATAATGGTTACTTTTCAAATTATTTATTTCCAGACCATGCTTTATATAAACCAAATTATATTATTTTTTGTGAGATCCAATTAATTTTCTATGAAAAATGAAATCCCTTGAATCCTCTTGAAACCCTAGAAATATCCCTTCTACAGGAATACTCTCAAGAATGGAGGGTGGTTATCATTCACCTTCCACTCTCAATTAAAGATATATCAATAATAACCCTTTGGAAGTGATTCTTGTGTCAATCAATGGATAAATTTTAAAGTGATAGGATCTTAGATGCTAGCACATAGAGATTCCAACGATGATGTTCAGATATTTGTGGAACTTGGTTGGATCACCTATAGATTGAATGTAATCATGATCCCAATAATAAAAAGATATAATGACATAGATCCACTGTAATATAAATTAATGAATAGATAATTTCTTATAAGCTAATTCTTTAATTAATTAAATTAATTATAAATAAAATGGGGTGATCCTACCGTTTAGTTCAGTTATTTATCAATTATATATATTATTTTATTCAATTACATTTATCACATCCATTTTTATTGTTTAAATTTTAAACTAATCATCAATCATGAAAAGAATAAATATTTGATATGACCCATCAAAATCATCTGCTATATCGAGAATATTCATTGTAAACCAAGTTCAGTTAGGGAATTCATCTAATAATATAGTATTGGGTGTGAAGCTTGACTAATTAATTTTTTAAATGGGGGAGTGAACCTAATGCACTATGAGATTCTAGTTAGTAATCCCTGAAAAAAAGAAACTGTTTTCTATACTAATGTATATTATAAAATCATATGCCTTATTCTTATGATATCTTTTCTAGGATATTGACTGATTATTATTGGTTTAATAGTCTTATTTATTTTATCCTTTGAATTATAAATAATTATTCCACATTTTTTGAATATGATATATGAATCTAAGGGTATTATTTACTAATTATATGATCATGTTCCTAAACCATTATGATTATCTCGTTATAACTTATGTTATTTATTGATGTCTCTTACGTCAAACCTAGTAGAGAATAATATCCCATCCTTCCTTATGTTTCTCTTCCCTAGTTTATGTGTAACTATTTTAAGTATGCTATATCTAATAAGGGTTTTCATTGTGAATAACATAATGATAGATTATGTAGATAAATTATAAAACTCATTTTTATGTATCAATGTTTAAAAATAAATTGAAAAGTTACAGTTTTGGTTTGATAATTTTTGATATATAAGATATATTCATTCTAATAAGATGATGTCTTTTTTTGAACAATTGTTTGGGTCACTCTATCTGGTATCCAAGGATAATATAATAACTTTCAAAAATTATGATTAGGAAAAATTTGTGAGAACTCTTTGGATAGAATAATTATCTGAAAATTTTAGATGATATGTTAAGTATGCTTTTGTTGTTTTCCTATGAAAATTAATCTCTATATAGATACAAAAAGTGGATGAGGGTTTTGGACATATAAATTTACAGTTGATTACCCCAGAAAGCATCAGATGAGTATATGTCTACTGTTATTATATTTCATGGTTAATGAGAACTTACGGAACACATGGTTTGACAATCCTAGGGTATATTCTTACAGTAATTCACATTTTTAAAAAGAAATTATAATTTATTTTAATTGATATAGAATATGGATGAGCTAAGTTAAACCTATCTCATCATAGATTAAAAATAATTTTTCATTATTTAGATATTCTATAAATTATTTTCTTGATTATATGACATCAAATAATTATTTTGATTTCACAAACTATAATTTTTTTTATTTCATTCAATGGATAGAATTATAAAGAAGCATGTTAATAATGGATGTGATGGAAAATGAAATGATTATCTCCCCTTCCTAAAAAATTTATGGAAGTTATATAGAAAAATATTTATGTTATGCTTACAAATATTTGTTAGGTAGTGAATCATATTGGTAAATGAAATGAGAAAATAAAGGAATGATGTAATATTGAAGCATTCCTAATTAAAATCAAACCTTTTTTAGTGGGCATGGAAATCCACTAATTTATGAGTAATGAATCAGTGCCACATAAAAGATATTTTTTATTCTAAAATGCTTAAATAATAAATAGGATTTCATAGTTTTAATCATTTTAGAGGTGATGTGTATATATTTTAGACTCTTATCAAAGATATAATGTAATGATAATTATTAAGCACCATTGAGTGGGATTACTTAATAAGATTATTTTTAAATAAATACATTCCTCATATTATCCATTCCAAGATGAAAAATTATTTATATGAAGTAGTTGGATGAAGAATACATTTGTACCTATGATGAAAATTCTATTGGTCTAATGATGTATTGCTCTAGTTTTATTTTTGATGAAAAAATGTATTATTGTTCTATTCTTCAGTTTTGTAAAACCTGTTCTACTTCAGATGTTAGGAATAAGATGCTTAAGTAGCTATAAAGAAACCATTAAATGTGATATAAAGGTGAAAATGAAGAATGAAATCACTCATAATTATTATTGTCCTGATAAAAAACGAAATATTATATTTAAAATAAATTTTAATTAAAAATCCATATAATTAAGAAGATGAATTTTCCTTTTTTCCAAATGTTTGGAAACAAGAATAGTAGGAATTTCCTTAAGGAATATGGTTACTAATTTTTGTGTTGAAAATAATTCCATTAGGTAATAAAATCATGATAAATTCATAAATGATATATAATGATGAAAATAGAGAGAAATAACAATATAATTAAGAACACATGGTCCAATTAAATAATATCAAGATTTATAAAAAGTATGTGAACTATAACTACAAAAAATGGTTAATAGTGATAAAGGACATCAACAACCTCTTACACCTAGTGAAAAGGAAAAATATCATGTGATAGCAGTTTTTTTATGTGGGGTATGATAACAATGTTGTGAAATGTACACATTCCATTCACTATAAAAATATTAATGTATTATTTTATGGTAGTTATACTAAATATTTTATACATGATGATTTTTTTGGATATTATATTAACACCTCAATGTTTATATGATGAAATAAAAGTAAAAATTATTAATGTATAATGATAAAATATTACGTTTATAAATATTACATAATATAAATTTATGGTATCAAGGGACCTAGAAGTCATTTTATTCATCATATAGTGTGATTTGAAGTGAATTTGGTCATGTATTTAATTTATTTATATAAATCCTATAAAAACTGCAAAGGAAAGGAAGTCACATCTGATATTTATAACTAACCAATGATTGTTTAACAGTGAGAGGATAAATAGGAAATTTAAATAGAAATTATATGTATTTTATTGTCTTGATACATATTTAATCGGGTGTTTTATCTCAAATAGTTGGGGAGAAACACAACAATGATACATATTAAAAACTTTCAAATGATGCAAGGGGTAAAAATTATATTGAATGATAAATTGCATGCTAAAAATGGTGCAAGTTCTCGTGATTTCAATTCTTTATCATTAAATACTATTAATGTTAATGATTCCTCCAATATGGATGCCAGTGATAGTCTGTTTAGTAATATTGTGTCCACATTTTACAAGCATGATATGAAATATACTTCTATCCCTTCTTCTTTCTCTAAAGTAAACAAGAGTAAAACCTGAAGCCCAAACACATCTAAGAAGCCTCGAAGATCATCTTGACAAAAGGGCTCAGAAGGTAAGAAAAAGGGGAGCTCTAACTCATAACGTAGGTTTAAATGAAGATCTTATTTTTGAATTGATATCGTATTACTATCCCTAACACCACAAATATTGATAAAAGAATGCTAATTATTCAACGCCCTTTAATTTTTTCAATTGTTGAACCTAAGATAAGCTGTTCAAAAAAATTACTACAATTCCATCATTTTGGTTACTCTTTCATAGGTACAAACCATAATAATTCAAACAATAAAACCCTATGTATTTTGGATCTATATTCTTCCACAATATAAACATCTTCCAGACCTCTAATCAAAATGTCACTTGTGATTTCTTGATAGAAAATACACATATCTTCTATTCCATTGTTTATGAAAAAAACATGAATCAAGATTGGAGACCTCTATGGACTGACCTATCTAATTTATTTTCTAACATACATCACCCCTGATTCATCCATGAAGACATTAATGCTATCCTTTATAATTTTAATAATCTAGGTCTCTCACACTTAAAAATATATATAAGAGAATTTAGGGAATCTATTGAAAACAAACACCATATTGAAATCACTCTCACTGAATCCAAATATAAATGGTATAAAATATTTTATAATATAGTGGTAATTAGAAATATGGATAAAGATCTCATTAATGATCATGGATTAGACAAATAGGACACTATTTACAACACTACTCTCCCAAAAATACTGTCTGACCATCATCCTATTATTGGAAATATCTCTCAAAAACCATGAAAGTCTGTCTCCCCTTTATATTCAACAAATATTGGTCCTTGTACACAGAATGATTTAATTTTATTAAATTATTTTGGTCCTATATGACTCAATATAATGATTCATTTACTTGTACTCTCAAACATAAACTTATATAACAAAATCATAAAAGTTTGTGCAGTGTAAAATCTATACAAATTGACAATGAATTCATTAGTCTTGAACATGACCTTCAACAACCACAAAATAACTAAAATAACATGAATCTTTATTCTGATCAGATCCATGAGATTAATAACACGGTGAAACTCATCTATCTCCTTACCTTTAAGGATAACATGTGTAAACACGCCATCAAAATCAAATGTCTAATTGATGGTGATAGAAATAATAAATTTTATAATTCTTCTCAAAGATTTATAAAAGCCTAAAAACCATTAACATTTAAAAAATATAGAGGTAGTCTTCTGGATAAGGATGAGGACTTTTCTAATCATATTAATTCCAATTTTGAATCCCTATTTAATGGACCAAGAATAAATAATGTTATCACTCATGGCATTATTTTAAATTGGTCACTGAGGAAGATAACTCTTCCCTATTATCCATTCCTCTTGATCATGAAATTAAGGACATTGTCTTCTTCTTGCATGCTGAAAGTGACCCAGGGTATGAGGGTCTTAATAAAGGATTCTTCCAGGATTAATAGGATTTCATTCAACTTGATGTCTATGAACTAGTGAAATAATTTTTTTCTGGTTTTTTTCTTCCATATTGGTTAAATGTGAAATTCTACACATTAATTTCCAATTTTGAAAATGACTCTAAAATTCAACTTTTTCAGCCCATATCTCTTATCAACACCGTTTGTAAAATCACTAAAAAATTTCTTTACCATAGACTTTTCAATATTTCGAGAAAAATCATATCTTGGAATCAATTCATTTTCGTCATGGTATGATCCATCCAGAACTACATTTTTATTGCCTTAGAATACAGTAACACCTAAAACAATAAAAATAAAGGTGGAAATATTGAAATTAAACATGAAATTAGGAAATCTTTCGATACCATGGATGGGAAATTTATCATTAAAGTGATTTATGGTTTTGGATTCAATAAATCCATCATAACTAAAATTATAACATTGTTCCACTCAGAATCCATTTTTATCTTAAAAATGTCTCTCCCAGAGGCTATTTCAAATTCCCAAAAGGTGTCAGATAGGGTGAGACCCTCTATTTTATTATTTTTTCTATTATAGAGGATTATTTAAATCACAAGATCTCTCTCCAGGTCGATCAAAATAAACATAAATCAATAAATTATTCATGGAATACGAATTTACTTATACATCTTTTATATGAAGATGAAATTATTTATTTCTTAAAAGAAGACAAATGAAACATCAGAACTCTCAAAAATGACCATTCTCACAATGATGAGGTATCGGGTAACATCATCAATTAGAGAAAATACTATCTTTTCTTTGGGCGAATCATCCCGAATAAAAGAAAAAACACTATTAAAAATTTATGTATTAAGTAAGGATCATTTCCTTTCACATATCTTGGTGTCCACCTTTTTGGGGCAATCCTAAATCAAGATATTTCAATAAAATTGTAGATCAAATCTATAATCAACTCTATTATTGGAAGGGGAATACTCTCTCTAAGTCAGGTGGAATGTGACTTGGAAATTCAACTATTGTTTACAAAATGATATAATTCATGAAGGATTATAAATGGCCTTCCAGACATTTAAAAAAAAGTCAATATTTACATTAAAAATTTTGTTTTTTCTAATAGTAAATTGGAAAAGAAGGTTGTGACGGTTACTTGTTCCAAATTTTACGAACCTCTTAACAAGGTGGGTCTTGGAATTAAAAATTGTACCTTCTATAATGAAGGACATAAATCTAGAATTACTGGGAACCTGATTCAAAACATTGGTCCTACTATTACCTACATCAAAAACAGGTTCCTTGATAATTTGATAAATGAAAACATTAATGTTCTAAAATCATTCAGATGACATTCCATTTAAAAAAATTATGCCAAACATATAACCAATTCTAAATGGATGCTCTCCAGTGACTCTTCCATGATATTCTGGTTAGACAACTGAACTGGTGCCCCTCTATCTACTCTAATCCTAGATCAAATACTTGAAAATATCAATATGTCCATCAAAGACTTTATTAATTACTAACTTGATAGTCTCTCTTTGAATTTAATTCTGGTGATTTCCAATATACTTTATAAAAAATTGATGAATTTCTTGTATTAGAGCATTCTCATAATTCCATGCTAGATTCAAATAATTTTTACAATCATCACATCAATGGTGATGGAAATGTCCTTAGATGAATAAATATTTTTGTAATGACTTGGATAAATACTTCACGACTTACTCTTATTTGGTTTTTATCCTAAAATAGGATCCCAACTGATGCATGTTTAATAAATTTTGGGATACACATTTGTTTCAAATGTCATTTTTCTAATCAACATAGAGAGGATACCAATAACTTATCTTGTTCATGTAACACCACCACGGCCCATTGGAGTTATAATTTAGACATCTTTTATTGCAGATTGTTGTTTAACTCTATAAATGCTTAGCTAAATCATTATATGGAAATGGATTTCTCTCAAGATATCAAAAATCTTTACCATGTTATTGTCGCAGAGCTTTTTCATGTGATTTGGTATGATAGAAATGAAATATTTGACAATAATTTCTCACTCAATGCCAATGAGGTCCGATTTGAATTCTATTTATTATTTGTGAGTCTACCTTGATTCCAAAGGGTAACTGAAACAACATAGTGAAGGTTTTCCTGATTTTGAGAGGACTTCATGTAGAGACCCGAAGCTTATCGTACATGGACATTACATTACTTTTGCGGAATACTTAGTACATAACAAAAACACACACACAAGGATCGCAATAGTTTAGTGTCTTTGGAAACTCGGAACGTAATCTTCTAATCGTGGTGAAAGATCTTCAATATCTCCCATAAAGATCTTCCCTTTTTTTTACCTATAAACCTTTCTTTATATCCTGGGGAAAAGAAAACATAAAAGGGTGAGCTCAAATGCTCAGTAAGGGTAAACAAAAGAAATATCAATCACATCATATACAAAAGAACATAGCTTTTTTGGAAATCTTAACCTGCAAAAGAGCTCATAATATCATAACATGGGATAAATCATAGAAGTGAAAATGAGATCCCCATAATCATAACATAAAACTTGAAACTTTGTGGCATGCACACATAATCATGGAAAATCATTTCTTGTTAGTCATGACTCATTGCCAAGACTATCTTAGTGGACAAAGTCCCTTTCTGAACCGAGTTCACTCCTCGTTTCAGTCCTGTATCACTGAACCGAAATAACCTTCCGTTCCAGCCATGTCTATCTCATGAGATATAAAATCATTACCCAATGCATTGGAGGGAGATATAGGTCCCACCCATCTTATAATGAATCCTTTCTTATGTGTGCCACATAATCATAAAACATACATCATCGCATAACACATATAACAAAAATGGGATTCTTGAAACATCATGACATCATAAATCAATTCATATATGATAAAGGAATTCATAAACATAATTCCATCACAACATAGTCAAACCAATGTAAAAATATGGATAGAAACAGAACCCTTTATTATCTTAGATGGAAAATAATTTTGATAAAACACTTGAATTGAATTCTTGAGGAAAATATCCTTTCTTCTTCAAAAACATTTTTCCTTTCATAACATGTCATACAACTTTAAAATAAAAGAAGTTGATTAAAAATAAACTTGAAAACTTGTAAAGGAAGCTTCTTTGAAGTATTGTTTTAAAAATCCATTCATGCCGTATAAGTTAAAAAAAACATTCTTCGTACTTTTGTCGGAAAAGTCAAAAAGTACCTCGTACGACAAAAGATTCCTTTCATACATATTACTAAAAACTCACCGAAGGGTAAAAATGGATTTAAACTATTGTAAGTGGATGGAAACAACATTACATATTGAGGGAACATGGATGTGGATGATAAAATACACCCCAGTAAATACTTATGAATAAACAATCTCGGATAAAAATGAGATTGTGATATTTCCCTTACCTTAGGTCCGACTTGCTTTGTAAGTGTCCGAACCTCCTGTATAATGATTTAAATCATGTTATTGACTTATTAAAGAATCATATTCATTGTTATGATATCATATATGGTTCACTTATGACATTATATTACCCGTTCTTTTGTAAATTCCATGTTAAAGAAGCGTTTTGGGTAAAATCGTTTCATTTATCGTAGGTGTTTTGACTTGTTGTTCTTGACATAATTATTACTTATATAATGATTTACTTACTTCCAGAATATAAAATATGATTTATATATCATATATATTCAGTATATATATATATAATAGGTAGATAAATAAAATGAAAAACACCGTTCATGGAGACGGTAGTCCGTACGTACGCATGAACGCTGTTTTCCTTTCCTTATTGTCTTGAAATGGAAGTAAGTAGATGACATACATATGTATATATATACATAAATCCAGTAGCTTTATAATGTCATATATTTCATTATTATTTCTTATATATACATTATAATCATTCTTAAATGGTTAACATGGAGAATGAATCTCATCGCGTCGTGGAGACGGTATTCCGTACGTACGCACGAGCGATGATATCATTTCTATAAATATTGAATTGAATTGGAGTGGATTATACAATATATCAGAATCAATATGATGTTGTAATAACTATGTATAGTTATTCTTTACACCATTATACCCATCCATGTAAGGTGGTGGTGGAAAATAGATTACACCACGGCGTGGAGACGGTATTCCGTACGTACGCACGCGTGGTGATTTCTTTTTCCGTAGGATGGATAGATGGTGAAATAGGGTTGTTTCATACTTATAATAACATATCAGTATATGAGTGATACTGATGTTATTACTTCATAATGAAACAACCTAAGAAGAAGAAGTGGAAGAAGAAATAAAGATGAAAGAATTGGTAACGGTAATTACCTCTTCTTTGAAGTGCCTCTTTGAGACCTCCTCTTAGGGCACTAAAATTGGACTTTGAGGAAGACCAGAACCTCTAGGATGTTGCTAGGGAAGTGTAGAGGAGAAATTGGCAGGGGTTGGCCGAGCTTGAGTGCTCAAATTGGTGTGAGGAGGAGGGGGAGGAGGTGTCCTTTTATAGGGGAGGAGAGGGGCACCTTAGGAATATCTCAAACTATTATTTCATATTAAAGTCAAAATCGGTTTATAATGGTTCCAAAGGGTCTTATTTCGAAGCTAAAGTGGGGATGGGTCGAAATCCTATCAACCAATAAGATTTAGACAAGTTTAGGTTCTTATTTTAACCTTATCAATTAGATTTAACTCTAAGTTAAATAATTTAACTTTTACCGTGTCTTTTTGTTTTCTTTCACTATATGGTTAATACACTTACTATAACATGTCAAACGAACCCCAAATTGTATATTATTAATACATATATCCTTATCTAAGTCATTTGGCCGAACCTTAGATTTTTAGGAATAAGATAACAATTAATAATATAATATTTGATTTAAAAACTCTTTTGTGTCAATTTTGACACTATTTGATATATGATTTTTTTGAAAGTCATAACAGAATTATATGTTCGAACCAAGTTGATTAAATCAACAATAATATATCATAGTAACCTAGAAAATTAGTGGAATTCATAAAAAGTCTTAAATTACATTTATTTTGGTATTTATATTATCAATTATGTCAATATTTCATAAATAAGATAATTACTGCATCATCTTTGTGTCATAAATAAATTATATTATTTGATGTCTAAAAATTACAAATAAAATACCATCATGTAGGAAATCTTTTTAGCTTTCTAATGAATATTTATAGTCGAATTTATCTTATGTATAACCCCATATTAAAAATGATTTACTTATTAAACTTTGATTTTAACTATTTTAACCCTTCTTTAAATAAATTAATAATAAATGTCCTAATCTAATCCAAGTGGGCCTAAATGGTCATATTTTATTACTAAGTTTGTTTTTGGTCGAATTACACTTGTCCAATAGAATTAGGACATGTGTTAGGGTAATATTAATATCATATTTACCCTTAGTTACCCTATTTACTATTTACCGTGGTAAAAAAAAGTAAAAAGTTACTATTCACCAAAAAATTATCTTCATCTCATTGAATCACATTTTAGTCCTTGATATTAACCGTGTCTCTCGGATTTTCGAAATTCCATTCACAGAAGCGGTAAAATTAAGTTTTATGCAAAATTCAGTTTTTAACCTACCACTTAGTAGTTTCACTATTCATCAAAAATTGATGTTTTTCTGAACAATGCCAAAATTTCATCCCAAGCTATATTTCATATTCCGAATTCAAAAATGAAGTCTATTTTACCAAATTCATAACATATTAATTAATTTTATAATTAAATCCCGATGTTAAAACAAATAGCGTGTTTTTAAGAAACAATATCTATCAAAAGATTGACACTTGTTTATGTCTAGTTTAAATGTGAAACTACATCCAATGACCAACATTGTATTAAATTGTAAAAATATATTCTAAATATACTTTAAAACCACTCAAATTAATGATTTATCACTATTAATTATTTCGATTAAAAAAGTTGTTTTTAATTATAATTTAGTAATTTTCACTATTCATCAGAATATGAAAGTTATCCGAAAAGTACCAAAAATTCACCTTAGGCTAAATTCGATACTCCGAATCCAAAAATAAAGTTCATTTTGAAAAATAAGATTTACTGGATTTCAAAAAGTGGTTATTACTATTCATAACGGCTAGTTTTAATAATATTTTTATAGCATATCGTTGTTTAGTGAAACTCGGTATTGCGTACTACACACGCTATCGAGGAAGGTCGCGATTGCGTGTAATGCAAGTCAAGTCAAGGATGTGTGTTGTGCATGCTCCTTTTGGTGTAGCGTACAACACAAGACATTAATAAAATTAAAAAGAATATTTTTTTATAAAATCTTGGGCTGTTACATTCTACCCCCCTTAAAATGAATTTCGCCCTCGAAATTCGTCGGGGTTATAAATGGTTTACTATTTGAAAGTTTCTTTAATAGAAACCCACATCGTAAAAGGGAATACCAAAACTTGGCTTTAAAAACTAAAGTATGAAATGTAACGACTACCCAAATAAACTAATCACTGGGTTTCCACATAGGTGAAAATATGGATATGGAAGAGAAATCTAACCATCATGTTCTGATGGAGAGTGGTAGAGAACATGGCTATGGAAAATCCAGTAATCACAAATCCATAAATTTGTGACGATCTAAGGTACCATCTGATTCATCAGGTATAAGATCACTAGGACAACATTTTTGGTTTTCAAGATCATTTCCCTAAAGTTGAAAATTTGAATTAGAATAAATACTTACTTTATTTTGATACAATATCACTGTTGTTCGTGCCTTGAACAATTTCCACTTCATCTCTTAAATAAATGAAGTTGAATTTGTTATTCGTGAAGTGTTAGCAGATCATGTGATAGAATGACGGGTCATTCCATCTGTCTCAAACAAAAGGTAAGCAAAAGTTATTAAATATACATAAGTCATTCTATAGTGAGATTAATCATATATAGTTCTTAAAATGGACTTATACTTCATATATCATACTGCTTAATATAATAAAACTAGTTTCTACTAAACAGGGACTTCCTGTAGGCCAGTGGTAGGCGATAAAGGCCAGTCGCACTTTGGTTGGGGGTTCGATTCCTACAGCCTTGTCCGAAGCGATGGGCTGTCGCCCGTCCTGCAGGTTGTCCTTTTTCTAAAACTACGTTACTATAACATCCCATCAATAATATCGAAAATCTTCTATCCTTAAACAATACTAACTTATGTCCAACATAATCCAGTCTAATCTTTAGGCTTATACATAATACTGCAGTCCACTCTCATAATATAGTGACATCGATTACCAGAGATTTAATACTGTCGTTGATCCCCACATATCATAAGATATGTCTTGTTGGTCACATTCCAAACATTCAAAGTCCTTAATCGTGTATTCTCTTGAATACCTTAGTGAAAACATGAGTGCAGTTAAAAGTTAACACTTTCCACATACCAAAATCCTCAAAATTCTATATACTCAAACCATGATATCACTTAGTCCTTATATCAATCATGAGCTCATGAATACTATTAAACATTTCATTTTCTCGTCTTCATTATGCACATATCATCTTATTTCCAAAAAAATATCTCAATCACTTTGAATACCACATCAATAAATATTGCAATACTCAATGATAGAACATTATCCCATTACATAAACACTTAATCATTCCACCACATCGTTGTCATATTCAACATTGCCAATAGTGATCGCATGTGATTTCCCTTTGTCCTTTGCCTTCAGTGGTTGCTCATGTTGATCATCACTAACCCTTGGATTAGGGCAATTATTAGCATAATGCCCCATTTCCTTGCACTTGAAGCATTGAAGTGTTGGCGGTGCGTTCTCTGCAGTGTTTGCTTTATTCTCATCATTAGAAACCCTTTTTCCATTACTTCGACACTCAGCTGCTCGATGACCTTCTTTTCCACACTTAAAACATTTTCTAGTCCCTTTAAGACAATCTCCACCATGCTTCTTTCCACACTTTGTGCATAAGTAAACCTTCATCTTCTTTTCACCATTATTCTGAGATTTCTCCTTGAACTCCATCTTTCGTTTCTTGTCAAAACCATGAGATGGATATGTAACACCAACTTCCATTTCTACCTTGATAGCACAACGCACAATTTCTTCATAGCTACTGAAGTCTCTTATAGCTAATGCCCTTCGAAGACTTGGTTTTAAGCCACTGAAAAATCGATCAACTTTACTTTCAGGTTGGATGATAATTCCAGAAGCATACCTTGCAAGTCTTGTAAAATTTGCTTCATAGGTACCAACAGATTCATCGTCCCTTTGCTTCAGTTCAAGAAACTCTTTCTCCATCTTTGTTCGAAGAATACGAGGGAAGTACTTACTGAAAAACAAGTTCTTGAACTCGTCCCATTCCATGGACTCAATTTCATCTCTTGGCCTCGTATTCTTGATAAGATTCCACCATTGATCAGCTTCACCTTCCAAACGATATACTGCTAAGATGACTTTATCATGATCAGAACATTGAAGAACTGAAAATATCTTTTCAGTAGTACTGATCCATTGTTCAGCCACAAGTGGATCAGAAGACCCACTGAAAGAAGGTGGACGTTGCCTCATGAAGGACTCAATAGAATATTGTTCCCTTCTCTGCTCATTTGGAAGTCCAGAATAATTCATAGCTTGTGTAAGTATAGCAATAAGATTTTGCACTCCATCTCCCATAACATTTGTTTGTTCAGGAGGGCAATCATTGCATTGTCCATTGCATTGATCAACACGGTTCCTTCGGGTTCCAGCCATCGTCTAAAACCCAAAAAGAATAGTGTGAGAGGCAAAAATCATGCTAGGGAAAACAACATAATAAAGGGGAAGTACCTTCAATATCCAACATCTTAGGTTTAATTATATGATCGTTAGCGTAATTCTATTACTATAACCTATACGTATACTTATCCCTAGGGACATCCCTAGACATACCTTAGAAATATCTCTAGGGATCTCACTAACGTTTTCGCATCCTAGTTTCCAAAGGTTGACTAAACCTTTCCTCTGATACCAACTGTAGAGACCCGAAGCTTATCGTACATGGACATTACATTACTTTTGCGGAATACTTAGTACATAACAAAAACACACACACAAGGATCGTAATAGTTTAGTGTCTTTGGAAACTCGGAACGTAATCTTCTAATCGTGGTGAAAGATCTTCAATATCTCCCATAAAGATCTTCCCTTTTTTTTTACCTATAAACCTTTCTTTATATCCTGGGGAAAAGAAAACATAAAAGGGTGAGCTCAAATGCTCAGTAAGGGTAAACAAAAGAAATATCAATCACATCATATACAAAAGAACATAGCTTTTTTGGAAATCTTAACCTGCAAAAGAGCTCATAATATCATAACATGGGATAAATCATAGAAGTGAAAATGAGATCCCCATAATCATAACATTAAACTTGAAACTTTGTGGCATGCACACATAATCATGGAAAATCATTTCTTGTTAGTCATGACTCATTGCCAAGACTATCTTAGTGGACAAAGTCCCTTTCTGAACCGAGTTCACTCCTCGTTTCAGTCCTGTATCACTGAACCGAAATAACCTTCCGTTCCAGCCATGTCTATCTCATGAGATATAAAATCATTACCCAATGCATTGGAGGGAGATATAGGTCCCACCCATCTTATAATGAATCCTTTCTTATGTGTGCCACATAATCATAAAACATACATCATCGCATAACACATATAACAAAAATGGGATTCTTGAAACATCATGACATCATAAATCAATTCATATATGATAAAGGAATTCATAAACATAATTCCATCACAACATAGTCAAACCAATGTAAAAATATGGATAGAAACAGAACCCTTTATTATCTTAGATGGAAAATAATTTTGATAAAACACTTGAATTGAATTCTTGAGGAAAATATCCTTTCTTCTTCAAAAACATTTTTCCTTTCATAACATGTCATACAACTTTAAAATAAAAGAAGTTGATTAAAAATAAACTTGAAAACTTGTAAAGGAAGCTTCTTTGAAGTAATGTTTTAAAAATCCATTCATGCCGTATAAGTTAAAAAAAACATTCTTCGTACTTTTGTCGGAAAAGTCAAAAAGTACCTCGTACGACAAAAGATTCCTTTCATACATATTACTAAAAACTCACCGAAGGGTAAAAATGGATTTAAACTATTGTAAGTGGATGGAAACAACATTACATATTGAGGGAACATGGATGTGGATGATAAAATACACCCCAGTAAATACTTACGAATAAACAATCTCGGATAAAAATGAGATTGTGATATTTCCCTTACCTTAGGTCCGACTTGCTTTGTAAGTGTCCGAACCTCCTGTATAATGATTTAAATCATGTTATTGACTTATTAAAGAATCATATTCATTGTTATGATATCATATATGGTTCACTTATGACATTATATTACCCGTTCTTTTGTAAATTCCATGTTAAAGAAGCGTTTTGGGTAAAATCGTTTCATTTATCGTAGGTGTTTTGACTTGTTGTTCTTGACATAATTATTACTTATATCATGATTTACTTACTTCCAGAATATAAAATATGATTTATATATCATATATATTCAGTATATATATATATATAATAGGTAGATAAATAAAATGAAAAACACCGTTCATGGAGACGGTAGTCCGTACGTACGCATGAACGCTGTTTTCCTTTCCTTATTGTCTTGAAATGGAAGTAAGTAGATGACATACATATGTATATATATACATAAATCCAGTAGCTTTATAATGTCATATATTTCATTATTATTTCTTATATATACATTATAATCATTCTTAAATGGTTAACATGGAGAATGAATCTCATCGCGTCGTGGAGACGGTATTCCGTACGTACGCACGAGCGATGATATCATTTCTATAAATATTGAATTGAATTGGAGTGGATTATACAATATATCAGAATCAATATGATGTTGTAATAACTATGTATAGTTATTCTTTACACCATTATACCCATCCATGTAAGGTGGTGGTGGAAAATAGATTACACCACGGCGTGGAGACGGTATTCCGTACGTACGCACGCGTGGTGATTTCTTTTTCCGTAGGATGGATAGATGGTGAAATAGGGTTGTTTCATACTTATAATAACATATCAGTATATGAGTGATACTGATGTTATTACTTCATAATGAAACAACCTAAGAAGAAGAAGTGGAAGAAGAAATAAAGATGAAAGAATTGGTAACGGTAATTACCTCTTCTTTGAAGTGCCTCTTTGAGACCTCCTCTTAGGGCACTAAAATTGGACTTTGAGGAAGACCAGAACCTCTAGGATGTTGCTAGGGAAGTGGAGAGGAGAAATTGGCAGGGGTTGGCCGAGCTTGAGTGCTCAAATTGGTGTGAGGAGGAGGGGGAGGAGGTGTCCTTTTATAGGGGAGGAGAGGGGCACCTTAGGAATATCTCAAACTATTATTTTATATTAAAGTCAAAATCGGTTTATAATGGTTCCAAAGGGTCTTATTTCGAAGCTAAAGTGGGGATGGGTCGAAAGCCTATCAACCAATAAGATTTAGACAAGTTTAGGTTCTTATTTTAACCTTATCAATTAGATTTAACTCTAAGTTAAATAATTTAACTTTTACCGTGTCTTTTTGTTTTCTTTCACTATATGGTTAATACACTTACTATAACATGCCAAACGAACCCCAAATTGTATATTATTAATACATATATCCTTATCTAAGTCATTTGGCCGAACCTTAGATTTTTAGGAATAATATAACAATTAATAATATAATATTTTATTTAAAAACTCTTTTGTGTCAATTTTGACACTATTTGATATATGATTTTTTTGAAAGTCATAACAGAATTATATGTTCGAACCAAGTTGATTAAATCA
This sequence comes from Viscum album, assembly GCA_963277665.1. NCBI lineage: Eukaryota > Viridiplantae > Streptophyta > Magnoliopsida > Santalales > Viscaceae > Viscum > Viscum album. Next base: position 108,252,359 of record OY728149.1, read on the forward strand.
ACAATAATATATCATAGTAACCTAGAAAATTAGTGGAATTCATAAAAAGTCTTAAATTACATTTATTTTGGTATTTATATTATCAATTATGTCAATATTTCATAAATAAGATAATTACTGCATCATCTTTGTGTCATAAATAAATTATATTATTTGATGTCTAAAAATTACAAATAAAATACCATCATGTAGGAAATCTTTTTAGCTTTCTAATGAATATTTATAGTCGAATTTATCTTATGTATAACCCCATATTAAAAATGATTTACTTATTAAACTTTGATTTTAACTATTTTAACCCTTCTTTAAATAAATTAATAATAAATGTCCTAATCTAATCCAAGTGGGCCTAAATGGTCATATTTTATTCCTAAGTTTGTTTTTGGTCGAATTACACTTGTCCAATAGAATTAGGACATGTGTTAGGGTAATATTAATATCATATTTACCCTTAGTTACCCTATTTACTATTTACCGTGGTAAAAAAAAGTAAAAAGTTACTATTCACCAAAAAATTATTTTCAACTCATTGAATCACATTTTAGTCCTTGATATTAACCGTGTCTCTCGGATTTTCGAAATTCCATTCACAGAAGCGGTAAAATTAAGTTTTATGCAAAATTCAGTTTTTAACCTACCACTTAGTAGTTTCACTATTCATCAAAAATTGATGTTTTTCAGAACAATGCCAAAATTTCATCCCAAGCTATATTTCATATTCCGAATTCAAAAATGAAGTCTATTTTACCAAATTCATAACATATTAATTAATTTTATAATTAAATCCCGATGTTAAAACAAATAGCGTGTTTTTAAGAAACAATATCTATCAAAAGATTGACACTTGTTTATGTCTAGTTTAAATGTGAAACTACATCCAATGACCAACATTGTATTAAATTGTAAAAATATATTCTAAATATACTTTAAAACCACTCAAATTAATGATTTATCACTATTAATTATTTCGATTAAAAAAGTTGTTTTTAATTATAATTTAGTAATTTTCACTATTCATCAGAATATGAAAGTTATCCGAAAAGTACCAAAAATTCACCTTAGGCTAAATTCGATACTCTGAATCCAAAAATAAAGTTCATTTTGAAAAATAAGATTTACTGGATTTCAAAAAGTGGTTATTACTATTCATAACGGCTAGTTTTAATAATATTTTTATAGCATATCGTTGTTTAGTGAAACTCGGTATTGCGTACTACACACGCTATCGAGGAAGGTCGCGATTGCGTGTAATGCAAGTCAAGTCAAGGATGTGTGTTGTGCATGCTCCTTTTGGTGTAGCGTACAACACAAGACATTAATAAAATTAAAAAGAATATTTTTTTATAAAATCTTGGGCTGTTACACTTCAGTTCTATGGAATTTTTTCCAACCACAGCTCACATTTAATGTTTTTTTGAAAAATAACACATTAAAGTTGGATAAAAAATAACGTTGACCTAACTTCTAAAGTTAATTTGTGACATACTATATGTGGGCCATCTTCTGGATTCATCTTGGTCAAATCATTGGGTGTATTCATAGAGGATGTGGCACTGCCTCTTCTTTGGAAGTTGAAATAATGAGTGTCATTCATGCTATCTCTAATGCCAAAAACCAAGGATGGAAAATTATATTGATTGAGAGTTACTCGACTACCATTTTCCATGATCTTTGGAATGGGGTGGTTCATCTGGTCTGTTCAATCAATTCTCGATAGATGGAGTGTCTTCGTTCACTCCAAGATATCAATCATATTACCAATTATACCTACCAAGAAGCGTATGATATTGTGGATGGTCGTTCAAATAACGGTTAATTTCAGGGAATTACATGGCTAGAGGATATCCCTAATGACTTACTCCCCCTTCATCTGAAATATTTTAATCTAACTCAATTTTTGGATCATGTAAACTTGAATTTTAATTTTAATAATTATTTGGTTATTTAATAAAAGGAACAATTTCATCAATAAAATAGATAATGAGTTGTCTTATAGTATATTTTACCATCCATAGGTAGATGGTTAGTGTAAGAGGACTATTAACCCCTTGAGGATATTTATAGGCTATATTATATATATTTTAAAGGTGTTCTGGATCAACACTTTCTTCCAGTTGAGTATTATAATAGAAATATATTACGCTAAATCAATCAGATTTTTCTTTATAATTTAATCAATGGAAAATATTGTATTACTAAGACATACTAGGATGAAGTTAGAAAAAAATATATTCAAAACTAATCTAGCTGAGGAAATGTTATAGAAGGTTAGATCCATTCAACAAAACATCATGGAAGTTATGGGTAGATAAAAGAGTTAATATAAAAACCATCAGTGAGATTTCACATAATTTGAAGGGGAAATTAATAATAATTCTGATATAATGTAACACCAAAAAAATTACATCTATATGATTTGAAAGAAATCTGGAAATATTCTATTTCTGTCCATACACAAAACCAGAATTCTATATCGAAAGTGATATATTAAACCATCATAACCTAGTTATTAAATTTTAGCGTATGAATAATAATAGTATATTTGTAAAAATAATTTATAATGGTTTTTATTAAAGAAAATTTATTTATAAATGTAAAATAAATAATTTTATGATTTTCTATAATATCATTTTATGCTTCCAATGTATGATTTATTCAAAAATGGGTTTTATAAAAAAATTACACGGATATTAAAATTATTTATTTTTATTTTTAATAAGTTTTGTTTTAGAAAATTATTATAGTTTTCAAAAATAACAGTGTCAATTTCATCTTATCTTATATTGTTAAGATTCATTTAAGAATATTTATTTTTTGAATAGATAAAAATATTAATTTATATAAAAATAGTCATATTTATCATGTAGAGGTACCATTAAATATTATATTTTATCTTAAATTACCATTAGTATTATTTAATTATATATAATATAATTAATTACAAAATAATCATAACTATACATTATTTGATACATGACAATTTTTAGATTAAAAACATGTTTTTATAAAATATATTTTCATATAGATAATGTGTTTTTATCTTAATTAATTAAATTAATATATTTTGGATAATGATTTCAATGAAATATAAATATTATATATTTAATTATGTATTTTAACAGTCATTTGATGTTTTTACGTGGAAATGAATGTATGTAAATAATTATTTATGCATAACAATTCAATATTCTAAAATGGGGTTTTTTTATTGAATTCTTATTTAAAATTAAATTCTAACTCAAAAAAAATTAAATATAGTAAAATGGATTCTTGATTTATAACAATATAATTAGTAAAATATAATGGTTCATATTAATATTGTTTTCTAAGTTAATAGTATTTAATGTTAAAATGGGTTTATCGGGGGTTGAACAAAATATAAGTATAGAATAGCCACCTAGAAGTATCAAATTTATATTGGTTAAATATATTTATAAATTATATTATTCAATATTTAAATCCTTATCCATTTGGAGCCACATTATTAGAAATGTTCCAAAATATCACTGATATATTTTATGATATCTCGTACGCATCCCTCCCCTCACATAGAAAACAAACCCTCTTCTCCTCCTTTTTTCACACCATTTGAGACATATTGGTCCAATAATACCTTCCCCTAAACCATCCTATAATAAATAAATTCTCCCAAAGATATTCTATTATTATTTCAATTGCAATCCGGCATGTCTTTCGGTATAAGACCAAGGTGTCTTCTCCATGAAGAGGTATAGATAATATCCAAGACCATTCAAAATAATTTCTTCTTATACATCCTATAAACATGTTGTATCAATAGAAAAATGATTTATATAGAATAATAAATAAAATAAAATTTTATTATAGTGATTTAACATCTAATTTAAACCTCTTAGAAACAAAATAGTTGATGAGTGTATCGTGAGTACATATATGTGGATCATCGCCTCTATGTAGCTATACAATTCATTATCCACCATCGTTAGTCATGGATGGTTATTTTCATAGTTTTAATATTTTAATATAATATTTATGATATAGCCATTATTATATAATGGTGAATAAATATTTACCTTTATTTTAACCCATCTATCAAAAGATGGAGACATCACTCATGCGTATATATGGACAACCATCTCCACATAAAAATGTAATTTAGTTATAATAAAAAATGTATATTAATAGTAATAATTATGTATATAATAAATATAGATGATATTTATATCATTATTGAAATAATATTTATAATTTAACAATGATAAAATTCCAATGATCATAAACACAAAAACAAAACAAAAATGAAAAATATAGCAGTTTACACTTGAAATGATGACGATAATGAGTTATTGTTAATGATTGTCTTAAAAAATATTATACATAAAGTATATATGGAATTATATTTATTGTAACATCATTGTTAAATAATTTTAACAAATTTGAAATTTATTATACTTGATTTTATTATTCTCATGAAGAAATATGTAGGGGCTTTATGATATAATATCTTTTTTACTAGGATTTTTTACAGTAAAATATTTTAATGATGAAATTGTATGATATATATCTCCTAAATCATATTTATCTTTTATCATCTATTTATTTATCCTTATATAATTTTTTACCATTTCTTTACACCTATTTACATACTCATGAGACTAAAAGATTGTTTTTCTTGAAATCCGACAATGTTTTTTTCCTTTAGTTCAGAATATTTTCTTCCATGAACTTATTTTCTGTAAAATTGTTTTCAATAATATTTTTAATATTATCTATATATTATGTATATTTATTTTTTAATATATTGGAAATTACTTAAAAAAATTCAAAGTAACCTTCTTATAGTTTAAAAAATGTGGTTCTTTTAACTTTTTATTGAAAATGTGAATGGATTTTTTTATTTCACATAGACCGCATGAACTACATTAGCCACCATCATGAATAATATTTTATTTTAAGATTAATTTATAATATTAAAATTTTAATTTCAAGTAAAATTATTTTGATAACATTTAAATTAAATTTTTTGTTCTAAATAAGTGTTTTCTAATAAAAATATTGTTTTCCTCAATAGATGCTCTAGTGATATTTAAAAGGAATTTTTATCTATCAAAATATCATTTGTTGTCTCTTATGATAAAATCAGTATATGATAAAAATTTAGCACAATTATTATTTCTATGGATGATTTATGACTACGACTATGAAATGATTATGAAACTCATTTCTTTTCCATGTGTAATGATTTAATGATGTGATTAATATTTTTTGTTATTGTGGCTGACTTCTGTACGGTTTAAATTATGTAATGGGTGGGGAAGAAATTATATAACCCTCCTATAAATTGGGTAAAAAAGAATATCTTATTAGATAATTAGGATAGAAATGGGCTGCAAACCCAATTCCATAAGGGATTTTGTCTAATAAAGAAATCATAGGAGTGAACCATACCTAATGAAATGATTGCATGGGTAGTGAACCCAACCCACTATGATAGTATTAAAGGTGATACATGTATAAGGATATTAATTTCTAAGCTTATGTTCATGAAATAAATAAATGTACTATTCTCCTGATATTTTTTCACTGATAATGATTGATTATTAATGATTCAACACTCTTATATCCTACGTATTTTGACTGAGAAAAAATTATTAAATGTTTTCTGACATCAATCTTGGAATTAATGAGTATTATTTTCTAATATGATTTTTAGTTTCTCATATACTTACAGTTCTCTTTTGTTAACATATTTTTGTTGAATTATATATTTTATACTTACCCTTACAAAGTATTTAATCTCATCATTTAAAATGTTTCCCTTATCCAAGTGATGCAGAAATGTTTTAACTATGTTATGTCTAAGAAGGGTGTTAGTTTTAAATAAATTAACATTAAGTGATTTCGAACATTTATTTACATGTTGATTATATATAAATGTTTCTAGAGATACTAAATCATTATTGTTCTAACAAAGATCATGTGGATATGTAATGTATATTTTCACTAATAAAATGTATTATTTATTTACTAAAGGATGAGGTTGCTAAAATAAATCATTAATATAGTTCATTTCGAATGGCAAAAAATTAACGCTTGTTATATAGAACTCCATATATAATGTTAAATGACTAGAATCTAATTCATCATCATTTTCATCTACATGAATTGAGACTAACAACCAAAATTAATTAAAAGATAACATTATAGGTATTGTTAAAGTACCAGTTATAGTATATTTAAATTAATTGTACACTTTGTTCAGGATTTCCATTATCCTATGTTGACTAGATTTTTGATTTTAAATTATGTTGCTCTTATATTTTTAGGGACAAAGTGTATTGGTCAAAATTCATTTACCTAAAATGTTTTCATATCAATTATTTTTCATTGAAAAAACAATTAATAATTATCAAAAGATAGTTGTTATTATGAATTTTGCATTAACAAATAATATGTGTTTTCAAAAAAATAGTTCATCATTTTTTTTCATTTTCATAAAATGATCTATCTAAAAAATAATTATGTTTCATGTATCATCCTATATTTTCTTAAATTATGTGATGTTTTGGGGTGGTCATGTTTTCAAATTCATAAAAATTAATCAATGATAATAATTTTATACCATTTGGGTGTTTTATAAAACCCATTTTTTTCATTGGTTCCATAAAAAAGTGAGTTATTTCTATTTAGATATTTTATGAATCCCATTTTATTTCTTGAGGTTTTTATTAATATTGAATGATTTCATTCTATATGATTTATAAAACCCATTTTATATCCATGGGTTCACTATGCTGTTATATGTAAATTATTATTAAGTGGGACATTAAAGTATGTATGAATGGTGTGAGAGGTCCTATATCACCCTACAATGAATTTATTAATTATTTATATGTCATGAGTACATATTAGTATCTTGTAATAATGTCCATTGATGGTGTAGCTCACAAAAGTAATGTTTACATATTATAATGTTTTGTTCCACATTTTAGGGATGATATTAATTATGATCATATAATTTTATTAATCATGGTTTATATTAAATTTAATACTTGATGCTATAAATATTATGTTTTGGTGTTGATATTTTTTTGTATTTAATTTTTTTACATTTAATGTTAAGATAAAAAATGTTTTATAATTATCACTCATAATGTTATGATATTTTAGTTTGGATAATATTTCTATTGATTGTTATAAAATAATACACAATGAACGGTTTATACACACCTTAATGAGAATTTTACCCCACCCCTTATGATTTTATTTTCTAGTTTATAAGGATGACTCTTAATAATGATATTTCTAGGTGGTGGCCATGTATTGTTTCTATGGGGGAAATGATCAGGATTTTTCTGAAAAAGGAATATTATAGAACTAGCCTCCATAACATTAAGCCCCTAAATACATGGAATAATATTATTTTGGATTAGTGTTTTTTAATTATTTTAATGTATTTAAAATATCATAATTTTTATCTTATTCTACATTTCATACGGTTCACCTACCATTGAATAAAACTAACTTAAAGTCAATGGGCCCTATATTTGATGTTAATGACAAGAATAAAATATGTAAAAATATATAATAACCATATCATCATCAGGAATATAAAATTAATAATTTAGTTTACCAAAATAACCCTCCATAAATTCAAAAAAATAGTTCATCTACCATGATAAATATATAGATAATGATAGGGAGTGATATAAATATTTAAATTGATGAAATCATCATGATATAATGTTTTGTCTGATGGATAATCGATCAATATGAGAGTGAATCATATTATTTATCAACTAAAAATCCCTAAAATATCTTCCATGAATCCTTTATGTTTTTGAAAATTATAACTGGGCATTAAAAAATATTTTGGTAGGATAACTAGTCATTCAAAATGAAAATCATGAAACTTATACCATTACACATGGTTTGTCAACATGGTCTAAAATACCATGTGATTGACCATGTAGTGATACTTGGAATATTTTTCAAGTTGAAAGGTATATCTATATGATATTTCCAACCATGTAACAACTTATTTCTAAATCCATTAACCACTTTAACCCTTGAATTATTTTCCCACGTGGCATAGGAGATCATGCACATAAATTTATGATTCTTGCTATTTATAAGTAAAAAATTTATTTTAACTTAAAAACCCCAAAAAAATTGTTGGACTTATAGATCATGTTCAATTTTTCACAATTTTATCTATTTTAAAATGATTATTCCATGAGAAGATACTAACATCCACAATTTATGAACAACATTGACTAGTATTTAAATATCGTTGATTTACTATCCAAATCCACCTATTTAATATATTTATATAATAAAAACATTTTAAAAAATTTAATACTGTATGATATCATGATCTTGTACCTTGTATTAGAAATATTCATTAACCATCCCATAGAGGTTCAATCTGGATTTAAACAGCTGCACTGTAGAGAATATAATGCGATAGATTTGGTTAGTAACTAATTTGGTGAGAAATGTTAATCACATAATTGAATATGACCAATATCTATGAAATATGAAATAAAAATTAAATTTTATTATTCAAATAACATTATCAAATAAAACAATGTATTGTGGAAAATCAATTTCATGATTATTTAGTCAGGGGTGTCTAAAATCTTAGGAAACTCTCTAAACTCATCATCAACATAATTATAAAAAACAATTCCTCAGTAGTTCCATCATAAATCACATCCGTATTAAATAAAAATTATTTATGATCTCTTGTATCAAACATATCTCAAATAGAGATCTTTACGTAAATTCACCCATTTATAGAAACCATCAACATGTACATCTATACAATTCTTTAAATTGAGATATTTGAATTAATGGGGGATAATTATTATTTAATATAAATTCAATTATTGTAATATTAACTTTCTATGAGATCCTATAATATAGTATATAAGCCTTATGAATATACTCTGATGTTAGAAAATTATGATTTCCATTTTATGTGAGAGTGGCAAAATTTAATATTATTTAACTATAAACATATCATTTTCTTCAATACTCACTAAAATAATAATGGAAACTAAAAATATCAATGATATGTGATAGAAAATTGGATCATGTGGATATTAAGAACTTATTTCAGAAATTGATTACCCATGGGTTCCATTGAGAAAATATTATTAATGGTTTAAATGTATGATAACATAAATATTCATCCTATAATCTCTCATAGATGATAATTTATTTATGGTGATCTATAAAAAATAATATGAATAAAATAAAATATTTTTCCTACATCCATGTTGGAATTAACATAGGCTACAAAAATATCATAGGTCACCAATTCCCCCCATAACATACTGACAAAGGGGGAACTAGGGGACATAATTAGTTACATAACTCTTTATTCCTACCCAATTGAACTTCCATTTTATATAATGAAATATCATTATCCAACCATAATGAATTTATAAACTCTATTTATTAATCACATTCAAACTCGCTTCCTTTAAAATCAAAGGAACCACCACAATATATCTTAAACAATGCATCAGTTAAACTACTGCTGATATATATTCAATTATTTACCACCATTAAAAGAGACACACATAATCATTCATTTAGAATCATTTATTTATTATTCCTTTCATAATTATATAATTCAAAAAATATCTTAAATATAATACTACTATGAATTCCATAAGCTATTACTAGTCCTTATATTCCTTAATTTATTTAATCATCAATCATAAGTCATCATGTATAACCTTAAAATTTACTCATTTATAATAGAAATAAATATATAAATACACTAAACCTACCTCATTGTATAAATTGGTATCCATTTAGGGTAAAATATAACTCAGAATTTTATAATCATAATGTAGAAGGAAATTATCACAAAGTTTCTGTTTTCCAAAGCTATTAGATGTATTAAAAACCACCAATATATTAAGATCATAAATATGAATATAGATTTGATAAATCTATGATATTTTTATTCCATATTTCACAATGTTATTTATCTACATAAGTATGCATCAATGTATCGATCTAAATTCATTGTATCACACAAAAAACCCTCACTAAATTTTGGGACGAATAACCTAGGTGTATAAATAATCCTTCACTTTAACTCATCAAAAATATTCCTGGAACATGCTGGGAATGTGTTGATGAAAATTTTTAACTAATTTAATATTATTTTTTATGCTCATAGGATCCCACATTTGTGTTAATGATTATATTACATTAAGTGGATTTAAGGATAATGTTTATTGGAATATTTATTTTTATTCAAGTTGTATTATATATTTAAATAATGTGGATGTTTATTTGTTTTTGTTAAATATTATTGTTATTTCAATGGATTCTATAATCATAGTTAATAACCTGAAAATAAGAGAAAATTTATTGATCAGGAACCCTACTATTGTGAGGTAAACAACTTTTTGAACTCTATATCTAGATTAAATATGTTGACTATCAACCATAATTTTTATATCAACCATATGGTTGAGTACTTTATATATGGTTTATCAACTATACTTTAAATCAACTATATATTGTCAATCATACTTTTGATGTTAATATCTATAGAAATCAATAATGTGTTTGACTTGGTTGAACTATATGTTTTAAATTATGGTTTATTTATAGGATTATTGTAACCTTAATCATGATATTAAATATAAATATAATAATATTTTTTCCTTTTTTAAAAGAAATTATTCAATATATCAAATCATTCCCATTTATAAGAGAAGTTATTAATTTTTATGAACATTTTATTTCAAATTTATGGATTATATATGTTAATATTTTTGGATCAATTAACCGGAAAAAATATACGATCCTTGTTAAATAATGATAATTTAAACTTATAAAAATATATATGTGCATTGGAAAATAATATGTTTATATGATTTATAATTCACTGAAGAGATACAATTTGGATATATATATATATTGATCATATTATATTTTATATTCATGTATATATTATTGTAGTATTTGTTTGTTAATATCTCACTTCATCTCGATAAAAAATATTATAGGTACATAATAGGGACATACCTGATTATCATTTTATATGTTTTTTTTTATAAAATTAGGTTTTAATAAAAGTGAAATATTCATTGTTTTGAAGATTTCTTATATATATATTTTCCTTTACATGAGATCATATAATTTGTTAGTAATTGTTTCATATGTATGTCGAATTAGTTATTTGACATTTTCAACTCATCAATTTCCGTTTCAGGGTCAAATACACATACTCCATCATAGTGGAATGTCAAATTCTCATAGTACGATATAGATACAATATTTCACTTAAAAATAACTACTTGGGCTTATAAAATTCGAATTTTATGGTTTCAACTTTCTATACTAAGTTATAGAAGTCCATCAAAGAAGGACATGCAAGTGAAAATCACAAAGCTCATGGAGAGAGCATAAATTGAGTGAACTAGAGGATTTATGTTACCTAAATCACTATACATAACTATGAGTTATTATTTCATATACTTATCTCCCACTTATCACCTAATTTAAATAGATAAGGAATATATAACTTCACATATTTAGAAAAGTATTATTTTTTCATTTTTCTCGAAAGGACACAATTCACCCCTATTTTATCTACAATTCATACTTCATAACACAAAACAAATGATATCAACTAATGGGATCCTTTTTTATAATTATTTTAAAAAATACTTGAATATTATGTTGTTTCTATTTGACACCAACCATTTATATTAGAGCCTATACTCTATAAGAAATATTATTGTTTCATCCTGACAACATTAAGTGGTACCAATAGTCAGACGCTATTAAATATTAATTTTATAATAACCTAATCCTTTCAAATATATTTTTATATGAATCTAAAATATAAATATCCATCAATTATAACACAAGGATTGTAATATCCATGTTTATTTTTAATAATAATTTCATAATACATTAAGAAAATGTAAAACATGGCATCCATAATTTTTTCTCCATAGCGAGATCATAAAATCCATTTCATGTCATAAAACTAGAAAATATATCCTACAGAATACAAAAAGAAATGGATGAGATAAAATGTCCAGTAAAAGAATAATCATGATAAGGATTCATAACATTGCTGTCAATGGTATAATCTGATATTGTAAAAGGGAAAGTAAATGTCTAATTAAGTTGATGCATAATATAATGAGAATAGTATTATATGATCCTGGAATAATGGGAAATTGGAAATGAAATAAAACATTACTTATTCATTGTTAAAATCTAACTACCAAAACAATATCACATGGAGGATAGAGTCACATAAAAGATTATGTTCACTCCCTAATCCCATACATGATGTCTCACAAGGCTAAAACACTACCAAATGAATTATAAGGCTACATAATTCTATACCAAACCATAAAATTAAGTTATTGTGTATAGATACGTGTTACACATCAGGATATCAATCATATTTCATAAAAATAATATTCACATATTAAAATAAATAGGCTTAAAAATAATTTTTCATAACATAATAAAGAAATATTCGTTAATAATAACATTTTAGAGATAGTTGTTAGGCATGTATTACCCCATAAAAGTAATGGATAATAATATAGATATTAATTTGACAAAAATATATAAATATATATTATTTATAATAATTATATTACATTAAAGAGAGATAAGGTGTGTTTGAGAGAGAATGGTTATAACTTGAAGAAAATAGTGTGTTATAAAGAACTCCTAACTTGAGCTTAGTTTCTCATGTTAGTTATTTATATACCAAAATAAAAAACTAATATTAATTAAATAAATTTTTATGCATATTTTAATGTATATTATTCAATTTCTTTTCAGGGATACAATTTGATGTTTAATTACTTAACCAATTAATTTCATGTCAAATGTTTTAATGATAAAGGAATCATATGTACAAAATAATATAGGTAAGTTAACTGAGGTAAAAAGGATTATTAATTCATCGTATCTATAATAGTAATATTGAATCCATTAATATTTTTATACATAAATTATAATTTATAAATCAAAAATAAATTATGGTTAGTAAAATTGATCTATTTTGAAAACATGGAGACGTTTTGTCATTTATATGAATCAGTAAAGTTTTTATTTTTCAGTGATAATTATGGAATAATGTTTTTTATTGTATCTTTAGAGTATGATAATTATATCATTAAAATCATTTTAGTGATTTAAATTCTCTTATACATACCATCAATGAGATTTCATTTTAAAAATTAACCACATCACATCGTGAGGTGATAGTCTATCATAGACAGAAACAACATTATAATTTATTCCATTGATTATAAAAAAATTATATATTAAATATATAAAATTATTATTATATCATTAATATAATATACTAATATAAAATTAAGCTATATTGTGATCCCCCTGACCCAATTCACTCTACCGCAACTGAACTATGTTCGCCACATGAAATCCAGCATGCCTCCCCATATGAAAGATTCTAATTACTAGTATTGAGGGTCCACGGTGGAATAGGTGCAAGATTGTTAGCTGATGATTAGTTTGTACAAAAATAGTGTAATAAAATCTAAAAATAATGTAAGAATAATTTTAACTAAACAACTAATGAATATACATCCCTCATATAGTATCCTAGTAATCACAACAATATTATATACAAAATAGTGATAATGAAATGTTGTATAGAAAGGAAATAAAGGACTAAACGGTATTATGTACACACATTCATGCATATAAAATGAAAAAAGGAAAATAATACTCTATATAGATATAATCACAATCCACATGTCAGTCATATTTTTCCCCACTCCCATGGAACAATAAATCATGCATTGATAACCGGGTGATTTCCCTTGTCTGTAACTGTAACCATGAATTCTTTCCAGGTACTAAATGGTTTCTTTATCAACTATGTGGTATGATCAGTGGACCATCACAAAAAATATCTAATTCCATCCAATATATTAAAATATAATAATAGTGTGAATATAATAATATAATTGAAAATATAGTGAGGTATATAAATAACTGCCATTGGTATGGGTTCTTATGGAACACCAATCCTAGGTTACCTACTTCATCCTAATATTATGTATTATTTATTAATAATTTAGAAATAATTTAATTTGAAATGAAGTCTTAGGACTTGTATTGTGTCCTAGAGTCCCGTAAATCTCATATCCATTAGGATCTATATAAAAATGTTATTATTAAAATAAAAAGGATCTTACCAAATCCATATATCTGATTTGCCTTTAAAGATGTGTTGTATAGTCATCACATTATTTAAAATTTTCAATATACCCGAGTCCATCTATGGAATTTCTATTTTGGAACCTAGGTATCACTCTAAGAATATATGAACCCATTACCTTGCAATAACATCCTATGAAATCCTCATGGGAAACCTATTATTGCTCTAGGTGTGGTATAAATTCACCTCCCTATTAGTCGGTCCTTGGTGGTCCACAACGAGATCCCCAATGTCACTCACAGAGTACAATATGATCATCCCTCTAATTCTATACTTGGAATCCCACATTTGGAGTATATATATAACTTATGGCATAATAATAGTCTACCCTCTGAGTCTTCCCATGGATGTCTAAAAAGGATTCCATGTATCCCTTAGTAATATAATTTACAACATCCAAAAGAGTGCATACATTTTGTTCATAAGATATCCCATATTTCACCCATGGAACGTAATAATATTTTAATTATATTCATTTAAAGACTTAAACGCACCTAACAATGTTTTTCAAATCATATCATAGTAATTGAAGTACTATAATCACATGAATACACATATTTATCTTAATTGGGTATTTGGATATAAAGAACACCTCAAGTATATGCAGGAGAGAAAATGGGAAAAGGTATAGGGACATGGTCTTCCCTTCCCACTTTTATTTAATTCCTATGATATGACATTCAATTTATTTATCTTCCCATAAGAAAGCCGAAAATTCCACACCATAAAAAAGGGAAATGAATGCAATGACCACCCATAGTATATTTATCTATTTAATTAACACATTCTAGGGGTGG
Source organism: Viscum album (assembly GCA_963277665.1). Classification (NCBI taxonomy): domain Eukaryota; kingdom Viridiplantae; phylum Streptophyta; class Magnoliopsida; order Santalales; family Viscaceae; genus Viscum; species Viscum album. The sequence continues at coordinate 108,267,392 of OY728149.1, forward strand.
TTAAATTCATATCCCATAAACATTAATGATAAATAAATGGATATACTGCTTTATATATGTGATTACTACCCATTTAATTTCTTAATCAATTCATTTAATATGCTTAACTCATAATGAAATATATGTAAACACAAAGACATTAAGTGAACACTCAAGTCCCCCATCCTCATCTTTCTAGTAAAATCCTCATATGTTTTATGTCTATGATTCATTAGAGAACCTATGAAATTGATAAATAAAATAAAACACATAGATATTGGGGAATATATTCTCAAAACAATATTTATCTATCCATGAGAATAGAAATGAAAAAATCAAAATGATAAATAGATATTTTACTAGTACATATCCAATGAGAATGACATTAGCTGGATAAGAGTCTCGATGGATAAGATAAAAATTATCCAATGATGAACTTCAATGGGGAACACCAAATTGGGTTTCTGTTTAAGTTTTTGTGGAGGAAGGAAATTATCGTTAGGCTTTATGTTTGTTAAGGTAAAATGGTTATTCTCAAAAAATTTAAAGGGTTGCATGGTTTGGTGGTATGGTTGGCTAAACCATTCCCCAATCATGTCAAGCTCACTACCTAGGAACCCCTTCTCATTAAATCATAAAACATGGAAACTAAAATTGATCACCGAACATGTATTATCCCTATGTTAAAACGTATTCATAAAAAAGATAGACATACAGACAAGGTTTTATAGTATCATTAAATAGTATGGATTTGAATAGTGCACTAGATCACCATGAAAAGTTTGACATTATCACGCAGATATATCATAACTCTTTCTTATAAACATGAAACCTACATTTTCCTTCCAATACATGGGGATATGGGCCATAAACAAGCCTAAACACCCACATATCCTCTATGAACTCATTAGGAACTCAAAAAAGAGTAAAATCAAGGAACTGAACAAAAAATTATAAGGTTCCTTATGTTATTGAAAAAAATAAGATCTTATAATCTTATTCCTTCCAATATATTCATCACTGGATTTCCCATCCATGGGTGGTAAAATATCATATGAGAATATATCTAGCCACTAGGGATGTACATCAGCCTCCCAATCTTGAATCATATTTGGTGCATGACTATGATATAGTATCACCGTACCTATCGAACTGAAAAACCATAGCTAACATTCAGGCTTCGATTAACAACAAGGATACGATACTACTCAAATGATGGATCAACCTCCATCTCAACTTCTTCGAGTTGAAGAACATGTGACATGTAAAAATGATATCAGTGAAGATGAGAAACAAAGAAAATGTCGTAAAAATTTAGGCAGTTCAAAGTTATGTGAAACATATAGGTTATCGGCCCAACTCTCTCCATAATCTAAAATGCTTTAATGGAATGAGGTGATAATTTCCCTTTTTTCCAAATCTTCTTATTCCCCTGTCTAGGTGAAACTCATAAAAAAACCACAACTCCATAACTCATACTATAGTGGCTAATGATCATGATCACCATATGGATTTTTTCTCTACTGATATATAGTCATCTGCTTATAAATAACTTAAACTTACTACAATGTCTCCTAAACAAGATGAGGACCCAGTAACAGAGCCCATTTTACCTCTAACTAGTATAAGGGTGAATAAAACGACCAATCATATATGACCTCATAAGGATCCATCTGTATATACTACTATAGAACATTCATGTAATAGTTTTGGCCATTATCAGTGCTAAAAATGGTCCATATATATAATTGTGGATAAAATCTAGGGGTTGTTTCATTTAAAACACTAATTTATTATGATATATCATATTATTTATTAAAATGTTTTATCCTTACAATATTATATATTCTAGTTGGTCGAATGTGAGTTTATTATTCTTTTTTATGACATAAGGGTTTCTTATTACACTTCTTAATTGACTATATTATATTTTCATTGTTTTAAAGGGTTTAAAAATCCTTGATGGGATATTTCATAGAGGTAGGACGGTTCTATGTCAGAGGATTGAGATTATTAACTATTTGATTTCTCTTATAAATATAGAATTTTTAGAGGCCCCAATAATTCATATATCATAACTTGTCCCAATTTAGACCTATTGAATAACATACACAAACATGTATTCCCCAACAAATATTATTAATAATAGTCCACGAGTTAACTAATATTTTCAATTGTGTAATTCTCACAAGTGAAGTCATTTCCCATTTTAGATAACACAGTAGAGTAAAAATATCGTCCTCATCGTCTTCATATCCCAAATAGTTATTATTGAAATTTTTTTCTTAAGACTCATCCCCAATCACTTTTATTTTTCTTGTACTAATCTGAGTAGTTGTCCTCTCATAGATTGATACTGGTTATAATTTTTTAAGAAACATATATGGATGTCCATACGATATGGAAGATGAGTGTCATACAAAAAAATTAAAATATAACTATCTATGAAAAGAAATTATTATAATAAAAATTATCCATAACTTTCATACTTGGATTAACTCTGGGGATACCACCAATCATTGAGGATTTATTCTATTCTTAAATTCAATTACCCATTTTATTCAAAAAATAATGAAATTTTTACAAACCATCAAAATTTTGGTTTCCCTTATTAGAATTCTGTATAAAAAATGGGTATTTATTTATTTACTAACAGAAATAAATATTTTATAACCCTAATAGAATATTTATGAATAAAAAATGGATCCAAGCTAATTTTTTTGACAAAAGAGTATGAATATAATGTTAAATATTTCATCATGTTTTGAATATATAATGTATATAATTCATATTAAATCCTTTGTTCGTGTTTACATTGTTTTTAATAATAAAAATTGTTTGGAAGAGTTGGAATAACATTGGATTTTCATAGAGTGGAACATATCTATATTGTTGGACTAAACAAATAGAAAAAATGAACATGCACACCAATTGGGATGATACTACGGTTCATAAATGATATTATGTGAATACAAGTTTAAAACATGATGGAGATTAAATAGAGGAAATGGAAATGTAAATTGTAGTTCAACTTCATTATTTTCCAATGTTATTTGAGATGTTAAAAAACTATGATAATAGACAAATATATACCGGTTATACTAAATATACAACATTTTTCTCTATATTGATGTTATATAATTTCAAATCTGGTAGTGGAGTGAGTGACACCAGGTTTAATGAAATACTTGGTGACCTGAATAATATTCAACTAGAAGAAAATTAACTATGATTTCAAACAAATTAATATTAAGGAATTTTACATTCAATGTGAATGACCAATAAAAAATAAATACTTGTAAAAAATATTGCATAATTTTTTCAACTTCTATGTATCACTCAGAAAATTCTCTTAGTGTAGTAGAGATCGATACAAGAAAATTGAACCAAGTACTTAGAAATATTTATTCTACCTTCATATCACTGAAAAATTGAGAATAATATATGAATGTTAGGAAACTGAGAGACTATTTACATGCCATGTAGATAAAATAATTAAATATGGGTTCCAACATCATCTAGTATATTGTCCTCAGTGGATTAAAATTAATTAATGGTAAGTTCAATTTGGAAATGAGGCAAGATAATATCTTCTTACATTAACTACATATGAAATAAATCCCTTGGGAATACATATTAGTACTTAATGTATATGACCAAACATGTTTATAAATTATACCTTCACTCCATGGTTATGCATGAAGCCCAAATACATTATTTTTTAAGATTATATCTAGAAAAAAACCTGATAATGATATTGAAATCTATTTGTATCCATTGATAGAGGATTGGAAATTCATGTGGGATACATGTGTTAAAATGTTAGATTCTCATTTAGGTGAAGAATTCACATTGATAAAAATGTTGTATGGGATGATAAATGGAATTCCTGCTTATGGAAATTTTTTAGGATATATAATTAAAGGAATTTTGGGGTGTCCCACTAGATATTAGTGCACACACTAATTTAGGATGAAAATTTTCTCAAAGAATGTGTTTTTAGGACATTGGTAATTATTTCCAAGATGATATAAGTACCGATCCCATATGAAAAAATTCAGTGGGAATATAAAAAAAGCTACAACACTGTCTCCAATGATGGGTGATCAATTATTCAATAAACTAAATGATAATGAAACTATTTTTGGTGATTCATTTTTGATAAACCTTAAGAAATCGGTTTGAATGAAGAGATCAATTATATTTGAATTAACATATTATAATTATTTGTACATCATACATTTTATGGATTAAATTATATAATAAAAATGTATTTGATAATGTTATTATCATTTCACTATATGTTCCTAGCAAAAAATATGGAATCAAGTCTAGGATGGACAAGATGAATGACATGGTGATATGGGAGGATTTGGCATTAGTTAAGGGTAAAGATTGAAATTTTCTTTCCCTAATAGTTTCCACTCTATCCAAACAGGGAAAATTGTAATTTTTAATTCTCATTAATACTGTAAAAGTTTTATATGTATATTCAGTAAATACCAAGATTTTCATCTTAATGAATAATTTAATATTACAGGGTAAAAAATCACACTACTATCATAGCTTGATACATGATATGATGTGTGCTTCTTTGTGTTTCATTCTTCTTAAAAATGCACTACATATATTCACTAGACTCGAATTATTTTTAATATCCACATTAAAAAAAATTTAGACCAAAAAATGTTGTTGATCATGAATAAGAAGGTTGTAGTCATATTATTGGAATTAGATATGTTTATCCCACAAACATTTGTTGATATAATAATCCACATAATGGTTCAATTGGTTATAGTGGTTCAACTATGTGTTCTTATCCAATATAGATTAATTTACCCCCATTTAATGGTATATAAAGATTATGTAAGGTTATGTTAATAATTAATTCCATTCAGAATGTGGTATTGCAGAATATTATATTGTTAAAAAGATGTTAACTTTTATTCTGACAACCAATCAAATCTTGACAACATCAGCCTCTCAGAGTATCGTTGTAGTGGGATCCTTTTGGGAGAAGTAATTTTTAGAAAAGATGTTATTATAATTACATGATTAAGAGGGACCAATCACACCTTTACATTTTATTTAATAGTGAAGATTTTGATCCATATTTTGAAACCCAAAAATAAATTACAGAAGCTTTTAATACATGAATGGATGAATTAAGGATATTAAATACATATAATAAGTATTTTATAGGATTTTTTTGAGATCAAAATAATAATAAGTTGTTTGAAATTATGAATTAATTTTCTGAATGAAATTGATATCTATGCATGTGAGGGAATGAAATTGTCATATCTGACACTAGTTTTGTAATCATTGGTGAAATCTTATATACAAATGAACATAATGAATATTGTATAATAAAAATTTGGTGTTACTCTTGTGTAGAAAGTGATGCACATATCGAGTTACAAGGGTTAAAATCCTACTTAAGGATATTTTTTATATATTGGAAATAAGGAATAAATATATGGGTTTGATTATATAACATTTAATGTGATGATTTTTCATTTCAAATGGGTTTCTACTAGAAGTGATGTGAATTTGGATGAAATGGCCTTCGTGAAGGTGGATTTATGTGTGGCAGGGGGAAAGGAGGATCTATTCATATTGGAATTACAAAAATTGAATTTATTTTATATCCCAAATCCAATAAACAAGAATTTCTCTATATTTCAACTAGTTGCTAATATAAATGTCATACTAGATTAAAATTAAATTATGGATGATCATTTCAATGGGAGATCACAACCATCACATGCCAATAATAATGTAGATAACGTGTCATATATTAGAGGGTACTCCAAATAGGGGATTCAAATTCTCAATAGAGGATCAAAATCCCTAAGACCATTAAAAATTAATAAGGAGATGAAAATGAGAAGGTAAAGTGGTTGTTAATATACTTTGATTTTTATTATAATATTAACTAATCTACACTGTATTAACATAATATAAATTTAATGTTTGACAATGCATACATACAATATTTTCTACAAATGAAATTTTTTTTACTCCTAAAAAATAAAAAACTATAATTAAGGTAACCCTTTTGGAATATGTACATGTAATTTTATGATATACATTCACCATTTTACATAATAATTATATAATGAAATATTTATTTAATTTTCATTATTTATTTCTCAGTTCATTTATTTTATAAAATTTATGTCTATATTTCATTCCTCCCTTCATCAAAACATCAACATAGTTTATACTATTATAAACATTTCACCCCTGTAGTTTTGTAATTTATCAATTTCCTTCAAGCCCCTCCACTACTTTTTTAAGAAAAGAAATTAAGATTCATCTCATCAATCAAATAATTAATTGTGATGTTTTCACGGTAAAATCATGGTCCATATAATTGATATATTGTTTTATTTTTATGATTAATTTATTAATTTTTAGTATTAATCACAAAATAGTTTTTTTCATATACTAGTGAATTCTTTTTCTCGAGGTGGGTGGTTTTATCAATGTGGCCCGTGCTCATGAGAGATTGTACTTCAATGATAAAACTGAAATAATGTAAATAAGGAAATGTTTCGAGCATGTATACAACCATCATGAAAATTTTAATTCATACTAATTATTTAATTAATATTTTTATTATATTATATAATATTTGTAAGTTAATTTCTTATCATATTTATATATTAATTATTTATTATTTACATAGATATTTTGGGTGTCATATTTTTATGGCTCATTTATTTTAGAAAATTGTTATCTATCTTTTATTCCATTAATCACCAAAATAGCCACAAAATTATTCTCTCTGAAAAACTTTTCACCCCTAATGTGATGGAATGTATCACTTTCCATCAATTTCCCTCTTCTTCTGTATGAAGAGAAATGATGCTACATATGATCAATTATAGAGGTTTTCATGATGTTTCCACAATAAAATCAATTTTCATAGAATAAATGTATTAATTCACATTTTTTAACTGTTTTCCTATTATTACTCACATTATAATTTTTCTCTCATATAGGTGGAATCTTTTGTTTGAGTTGGGGTAGTCGGTTTATAGATGATCATTTTCCTGAGATATTTGACATCGAGATTCCAACTGTGATAATGAAAATAGGGAAACATGTCAAGAATGTATAAAACCATCAAGTAGTAGTGAATTCCATTTACATATTTAATTAATTTTTTCACAATTTTATTTAATATTATTTTCTAAATTTTTTTATACATTGTTTTCTAATACTTTTTTATTTTTTATGAAATATCATTTGGGATGTAATTTTTTTCATTAAACTATATGTAGTAAGAAAATAATAGATAACTTATTCCATTATGTCAAGGTTAATATAGTTTCCATAGGTTTTCCCTATGGAACTACAAAACTACATATCAAGTCAATGTTCATATCCAAAAAACCCATCTTCAGCAAAGAACCTCAAATAAATATGATTTTTTGGTAGATAGACAATTAATGAGAACAGAAATATTGGTACTATTAGAAATTGATATTGTTTTTAGACATTGGGATGTGTATGAAAAAACCACGGATCAATCTAACATAGTTTGTGACTAGTATGATTCGAAGTGTTTGATTTTATTTAAAATTGACATAGATTTTTTTAAAAAAGAAAAAATTCATACTAAAAACTAGTAGAACACATTCAAATTGTTTTAATAAATTAAAAAATTAATCCATAAGTTATGTTTTATTTTTAGGAATCATCCTCACCTTAATCGCATACATGATGTTCCCGGTATGACTCATAGTGTCTGTTATCTGATTCAAATTGATATATTAATTCTAAACATTTCATTCACATAAAATCAAGAAAAATCAAATGGATTGTCTTGATAATTTATTATAATGATTCATAAAACATTTAAAAAGTTTTTGAATTGGTCTCACCTCAAACCAATAAACGATGTTACCACTATGAATAAAAGTGTGTTTTCCAAATTTATAATGACATTTCAGTAAAAAATAAATGTAACATACTGAAAACTGAGAAATAATATTTTGATTGTTTTGAAACATTATAAAAATTATACATATATCACTTGGGACATGTAGGAATTATCTTCACCTCAATCCAACACACAGAGAGACCAATATGACTCCAAGTGAATGTTTTTATTTAAAAAAGACATTAATTTTATTGAAAAAGGCAACTAATATACACAAAACTTCAAAAAAACATTCATATTGTTTTATAAATTATGAAAATTAACTATATATAATATGTGACATGTATGAATTAGTATTACCTCAATCTAATACACAATGGTTTTGGAATGACTAAAAGAACCTGTTATCGGTTTAAAATTTTCAATTTTGTTCCAAAGTAATACATAAAAGTAAACAAACACAGTCATATTTTCTTGATAATTTAGTACAATGATTCATAATTTTCTTTGTATGAATCTTCTTCATGTCAAAGTAACACATGATTTGACCAGTATGAATTAGTGCATGGTCTTCCTGATTAAAATGAAATTTTTGTAAAAACCAAATGTGGCATACTCTAAACTATGAAAACACATTGAGTATATTTTTATCTTATAGGAAAATTATAGATATTTAAATTTTGATATTTAGTAATCATTTTAACCACAATATGATGCATAGAGTGACCACTATGATCCCAAGTGTGCGTTTTTATTTAATATTGAAACTAATTTTAGTAAAAAGATATAACTGACTTCATAAAAACTAAGTAAAATCATATAGATTGTTTTGATTCATTATAAAAATTATCCCTTAGTCATTTTTGACATATAAGAATCTGACTCACCTTAATATGATATAAAATGTTCATTGTGTTACTAAATGTGTCCGTTATCAGTTTAAAGTTGACATTTTAGTTCAAAAAGTGGCGCTGATTGAAAACTGAGTAAACATTGACCAATTGTAATGTGAATAAATTAAAATGATTCATAAGTCATTTATGACATGTAGGTATTAGTCACATAAGAAACCGACACATTATGTGACAGGTATGACTTAAAGTGTGTGTATCCAGATTAAAATGTCATTTATGTAAAAAGGACAAGTGATGTACTCAGAAATAGGAAAAACCATTTGGATTGTTTTGATATATTTTAAAACAATCCAAAACTATTTTGGGACATGTATGAATAACAATCACATATATCTGACTAATAGAGTCACTAATATGACTCCAAGTGGCACTTTTTTTAAAATTACATTGGTTTCAAAAAATAAAAGAAAACTAACATACTCAAAATCAATAAAACACATTTAGATGGTATTTATACATTATAGAAATTATCCTTATGTCATTTTTGATTTTAGAAAACAACTTCAACTTAATCTGATACACGATGTGCACAATATTACTCAAAGCCCCTATTTTCTCTCTAAAATCGACATTTTAGTTTAAAAAGTTCCAATCACTTAAAAATAAGAAAATAATATTGAATATTATTTATAATTTAAAAAAAATTATATGTCATTTTTTATGGGTAAAAATTATTCTCACATTAAATAAACACATTATTTGACCGATGTGACTCAAAGAGTGTGTTTCCAATTCAAAATGATATTTTAGTAAAAAATAGAAGTGAAGAACTCAGAATTGATAAAATAGATTTGGATTGGTTTTATAATTTGGGAATTTTATCCATAACTCAACTGGGTTGTGTAGAAATAGGAAAAATGTGAATATGATGCACTTTGTTGCCGCATTGACTCCAATTGCATATTTTCAATATCTATGTTTCATTTTTTGTTTAAAAGATGTATTAATTAATTATATCTGAGAAAAAAATCCTAATTTTTTTTTCTCCCCATTCAATCAGATATTAATTAATTAATTTCGTTATCCTCTTATCTTATAATTAATTATTTTTTTCTCTAAAAAATATAGACACTTAATAAGAAATGGTGTGACATGAAGAAATCAACTGTAACTGAATCTCATAAACAATGTAACTTTTATGAATCAAATTTTAGTTTAAAATTAACTCATTCTACTAATTTATTTAATTATATTATTATAATCATAATAATTATTTTCTTATAAATTTGTGTTTCTTTGCTTAAACAGGAGTGATTTGTTTAGAAATTTTGTGTGTCGGGGTCAAGATCAAAATGCAAAGGAACATTGATTTTTTTGAATGTATGCAATAATTTTTACTTATGTATTTATATAAATAAATGTGTGAAATGTTTATAATATAGTGTGATTTTTTTATTTTATTCATGTTGAAAATTTTAGTTTATTTAGATTATATATTGGTACTCTAATTTTCTAATTTCTGTGATTTTTTGGTGTTGTAGTGTGCTGTTACTAATCACTGCATTGGTGTTACAATGTGCTCTTACACTCCACTACAGTATGACCCTTTTATCCCAAATTCAAAATGAATTAATAAAGGTCTCCTTTTTCAGTGATAAACACATGCTCTAGTCATAAATTTCCTTTATCAGTTCTTTTTTAGTGATTATAAAATCATTTTTTTTAATAAATTATGGGTAAGAAACACATTTCTAGGACTCAAAATTCCATTTTAAGTGTTATTAAAGGCCTATTTTGTTATAGTGATTTCTTAAAAAGAGTTGTTATTATAATAGTAAATAAAACGAGGTATGTTTTTTCCCAAAGAACCATTGAAATCAATGATTTGTGCTTAAAGTAAATCCTCCAAAACTGTTATCGTTGACTCAGACTGATTTTTTTTGTCTCTTGGTGATAGGCTATACTCAATAGTACTTGTGAACCTAGATCTCTTTGGAATTAATTATAGAATAATTATGTAAAATGAGATTAATTAATTGATATGATAGAATATGGAACCCCATTGAGGTGTATGATCTCATGAATATAGATCCTCCATAGTTCATCTTCTGAAAAAGACTCCCAAATAGGATATAAAATAGAGACCATTATCAACCAATCTATGACCACCCATATGACATCACTACCTCAAGGTGGTCATGGAAATCCAATAATTAAATCTATGGTGATGTCATACCATTTCTAACCAATAATATCTAATAACTATAAAATCCATTATGTTCATTGGTGTACCACCTTTCCCTACTGACCGGTGGAACTAGGAGTAACAAACCCAACAATCTCCCTTTTTATCCTCATACACCATTATTAGATATGTAAGTCATGATACATCTTTTAATGATGAAATATTCTACCCATAACAAAACATGATAATCTCACATGAAATATCCTTGAATGTCTTTAGTAACCTAGATGCATCCATAAACTATAAATATCTCATTATAGATTCCCATACTTTTTAAACATATATATTATGTGTTTTTTTGGATTAATATTCATTACACCATAACCGTATATGTCTAGTGCCATTTGAAAAATGGAATTATAAACAACAGGTTCAAAATAAATCTACATGGATATAGAGTTGTTCTTTATCACAATCTTCTTTTTAGGAATTTTATAATCAATACCATTATTCATATTTTAGAGAAATGTAATATAATAATGTGTGATCTCAGATATATAGTAAATGTTTAAAAGGGAGATATTAATGATTTCCAAATCATAATTTCAGAATATATTTATCTGATCATGAAAATATACCATTGATATTAACTATCAAAATCTTGAGTATTTAAATAGATCTTTTACTTTTATATTACATGGATAGTGAATGTATTTGATCTATAAAAGGATATCATTGGAATTATACAAGGAATTTTTGTATAAATATATGTATAGAAACTAATTTCTATAGTAGTCAAGGATATTTTCCAAGACAATTTTACTACAATGGGTTTACGGTACAATCCATCATAGTGGAAGATACCCCTTATTGTACCGGGTTCACTGCCTTTTCCCTCCATGTCTTGATGAACCAGGTTCACTCCCCATTATAACCCTATCTTATAGAACCTTTCTCATTCCCTATTCTAGTCCTGTCTATATAATGAGATATAATGAATTACCTAATAAATTTGACGGATATATAGTTATAACCCATCACATAATTAAAATAATAGATATTTGTCTCATAAGATAATATGTCATTCCTCATATCATAACCCATGAAAATAAATGAGTTTCATAAACATTTCTTCATTGAATTACCCATGAAAATGAAATGGGTTTCATAAAACTTTCATCATAGAATAACTCATGTAAGAGTAATGGTATTCATTGAAATTATACCATCATATAACAAAATCATCTAGATAAATAATAAGGATGATATACTTGGATAATAAACCTATAAAATCATATGTAACATCAAATAATGTTGACATGGATAGATAATTATTTTTTTAATATAACTTAAAATAATTCTAGAAGAAAATACAATGTTCATTTGGAAATACTTTTTGTAATAGTTATACAATTTAATAGGAAAACATTTTATTTGAAAATAACCTTCTAATATATTATTGTATGATTTAAACAATTATGGTGTCATGAAGATGGAAAAATCTAATCATGTTGTAATATTTAAAAGAAAATTTCCTTCAATATGTTTTTATGAAAAGTCACAATGTACCATGTTTGGAAATTGTTGAAAATATTCGTTTTAAAAAAATATATAAAACATATAACATGGATAAAAATAAACCTAAAAATTAATAGGATAATATTAAAAAACAATTTTTTATAAAACACAGATATGCATTACAAATACTTCCTAGTGGGGAATTAGATGTAAATAATATTGAATAATTATAAGATTTTACAGTAAACCCTTACATAAAGACATCCATTTCATCGTTCAAGATATTAACTAATGCATAATAAAAATGGGTTTATTATACATTTTTTATATAACTTTTGTTAAACAACACCATGTATTATATATTTATAATATCATATCACTCTTTAAGTAGTAATTTATTATTAGAATCAGTGTTCTGAGTGATAGATGCTTCGTTTTCTAAACATGTTTTGGTTCAACGGTATTATCCTATATACTTGCGTCCCAATATAATAATTTATATATTTTGAGTCATGTTATAAAAATAATATATTATAATTATATACATATTTATAATCATTCATAAAAATTATAAATAGAAATGTGGATTGCATCATTCATAGAGATGATAGGTCGTATGTATGAATGAACATTATTTTAAAATTTTAATTGATAGAATAATAGAAATGTAAATAATAATTATAATTTTATGAATAATTTTTATATCATATATATATATATATTCATTAAACACATCATAATACCCATACATAAAATACGATGATGAAAATTGAATTGTATCGCTACATGGAGATGGTATGTCTTACGTATGCATGTGTGATGCATAGAGTTATTATTTGATAGGAACGAGGGTGTATAACGGGTTTTTCATTATCATAATAAAAATTTCAGAATATTTTTTGTACAATGTTTTTTATATCATTATTATTATCATAGAATTATAGAAGGTAATAAAGACTAAAAAATTAAAGTGAACTGTCCGAGCGACAACCTCATCTATGAAATGCATCCTTTAGATATTCTCTAAAGGTAACCAGGGTTTGTATTTGATAAGCATTGAACTTATAGAATGTGAATAAGAAATCTTAGAAGATATAACTTCTAGATATGGTCGAAATATATGTCTCTTATGGGGATTAATGAATTTATATTGGAGGGTCATTTTTATAATTGAGGTGATAAGCAGTTTTGAATTTTTCAAAAGTGCAGGATATAATACATTAACTTTCTAGACAAATACAAAAAAATTGAAATGTATTCAAGGGTAAGATAATATAAGGATATAATATAATCAAAATATACATTTTAGAAATGTTTTAGTTTTATTCTAATCCTTATCTTTTTTATTAACCCTTATCCACCCTATTTTAATTTAACTTATGAAAACAAATTGTTTGACTTTAAAAGGATTCAATTTTTACTTATAGCGTATGAATTTTTCCACAAATTGAACATTTATGAATTTTTTTCCATAACATAATCTCCTTGATTTTTGTAAATATTTTAATGGTCTTGAAATAATTTAATAATATATTATTTTGATAAAAATCATTACTATCAATTTGAAACTATTTATTACTGTGAATATTGAAATGTAAAAAAAACTTTTAAAATATGAACCAATATTTTCTTGTTTCATTAATATGTCATCTTATTGTACAGATTCTTGTATCTCCTTAAATATCAATAATTATATAACCTATGATATATATAATTTCATTTATTTTATTTTTTCTATTAATTGTATAATTACTCTATAAGCATTATATAAGAATATTGTGAATCTATTTAATTCATAAAAATTATTAATAAATAACCATGACAATGATAAATCTTTTAGATTTAAAAATTGTATTTATAGTTGAGAACTACATCACATAAACTCTATATTTAAAATATTATACTTAATAAATGTAGAAGTCTGACATTTTTTCAGATTACATTATTTTAATAATATATATGTCCTTTTCTAGGAAAGAATTCCATTAAATAAATAAATTCTCAAAGCTATGTGTTATGAGAGATATTAACTTCATAAAATAAGAAATATAATCAAATTTTATGGCCTTATCACTTATTCTTAATTATGATGGACATATTTCACCCTTTATTGAGGTAAGAAAATTTCCTACAATTACTATTCATATAGATAAAAAAAAGGGTACTAAATAAAAACTTATAACCTGATGATTTTAAATATTTAATTATTTATATCTAATTCAATAGTTATAATTTTAGGAAACACATTTTAATTAATTTGTGAAAAATGTGAAAAATACTACTTTATGGAGGAAAAAAAGTTTTAAACACAAAATGACCTTTATTTTACCCCTATGATTAGAAATATATTTGTAGAATATTTAAAAATATTCATCAATTAATTAAAATATCATTTCAATTAAAATAATTGGCCAATTTTAATTTAATATATTGATATAAAATTCATTCCATGCACAAACCAATTATTTCAAACAAAACATCACTTTTATTTTAAAATATTTTTTTTACATTCTAATAATTTTATAATTAATGATTTACTTTTAAAAATTCATATACCATATATTTTTAATAATTTTTTTATTACTATGAATTCCCTCTAATTTAATGGCTAGAATATTGTGGTAACATAATATTTTAATAATATAAAAAAATTATTTCAACTCGATGATGCATACCACACAAGCTATCAAAGAAATAAAATATTTAAAGATAGATATTTCATAAAAATATTGTGGTTATACAATCTACCCCATTTAAAAATTCCTTGAATTGCACTAACTTGATACATTTGCTTCAATACATCCTATGGTTCCCACATTACATCCTAGAATTTATGGTTTCATTATTAAACATTAACTAGCTCGGTGGTCTTGGTTCATATGAATTTATCTCCATGATATAAAATCTATAATGGTTGTTATTCATAAGAAATATCTTTGTCTGGTGCTATTAAACTTATGTTTATAATGTTTTAAGGATCAGGTTTTGCCTTAATTTTGAGAGATACATGGTACACAACATAAACAGGGGAGATATTTTGTGAAATTACATATATATTAACAACCATCCCAATAAGAACCAGATCATAAAAGGTATAATTTAAATGGGGATTAGTTTTACCTTATTTATAAATCTCATAAGTCTTTTCTAGGGAGATATTTCTTGGAGTAACTTGTCACCCACTTCAAACTATAGATCTCTCTGATGAATATCAACATAATAAAATTGTCGAATATAAGTTGTTATCATGTGAAATTGAATGGATCAAACCTTCTCTTCTATCTCCTCATCTAAATAATCCCCTAATATATTTCGTCCACAACATCATTCTAGAACTTTGGTGTTATGAACTTCTTACCATATTGGGATTCAGATAGAGGCAAATGAATTACAGAGTGAAAGAAATTGTTTTCAGAAAATCATACCCCAGTTATTTATTCATCCCAAAAACCATTGAAATAAATATATAAATCTCTCAACATAAGTTATAGATTTTTAATTTCCTCTCAAACATAATTTATATCTTAGGATGATAATTATGTGAAACATAAATCTTTTTTGAAATCATACTGAAGACTTTTCTTGAACATTGATTTAATTATATAATCCTAATTAGATAAAATTTAATGTGGTAATCCATTAGTTATTACCACTTAATTAATATATATTTTTTGAAAATATTATCAAGAGTGAAATGTTATATTCTAGAATAGAGTGTTTTGACTTTGTAATTCAATTTCCTAAAACATATATAACATTATTCGCATTAATTTTTATTGGGAGTCTAGTATAGAAATTCATAGTGATGTGTTCCAAAACATATTCTAGTATAGTAAATAGTTGTAACATCCCTTTAGACATCTACTTCCCATCATTAACTTTATAAAATATCAATCAATGAGAAATATATTGTAAAATATCTCTATTCATTCCTTCCCAAAATAATACTATTTCAATTATATATAAATCTATGTTCTCCTAGGATGAATAAATAATAATAATATCTAAGTCACAATAAAAAAATATTTAAAATAATGTATGTAAGGAATACATAAAAGTTTACTGAACCTCATTATTCCTTCATAATCGAAGATAAAATCATAAAAAATTATCACATTCTTTTGTACCTCTACAACATCAATCTAAGCCTCCATAGTTTTAACATATATAGCTGTATGAATATTTATTTGATCCTAATAAGAGCTCTCCCCTTCAATTATATGTTCCATGACCATCCTTTTTATGTCCATTATTATTGGATCCTTTTTTATCCTCATCATAGATATGATATCATTATCTATTATGACCAAATCATCTTCCATGGTGAATTTTTTCCTAGAGAGGTAATGTATTGAGTTGTCAAAATCAATAATATACTCCAAATATAATATTTGGTGAATAATTAACTCTTATGTGTGTATATAATATAATATTTTTTAACATATATACATATCACATATTTTTCAATAAATATAATACCTTTATTTTAATAATGAAAAATTTTGTTGCTAACTCCGAATCAATATTTGGATGATGCTTCTCATCAATCTATTTTTTCAGAGGAATAAGCTAAACCATGTCATTTTCAAAAGAACACCTCCCAATACCTTTTTATATGCATCACTATAGATAAAATACCCTTATACACAATAGGGTAATGTATGAAATGGGTATCTCACAATCCTTCTCTTCATCTCCATGAATGTTTATTCACATTCATCCATCCAAATGAACATAGAACCCTTCTATGTTAAATTGGTTAGTGGATTAGACAGTCAAGAGACATTATCCATAAGTATATGATAATATCCATCTAAAACATGAAACGATCATATCTTAGATACCATTGGTAGTCTAGTCCAATGTTCAAAAACATCGTGTTTGATCTAACTCTATAACTGTTGTTGGGATTAAGTGACCCAAAAATGAAATGTTCTAATGTTGAAATTCATAGTAGTTAAATTTTACAGAAAGTTTCTCCTTTCTAAAGGTCCTCAGTACAATCCTCTTGTGATATTAATGTCCATACATGGACAATTAATATATAAGAATATCATTTATAAATACAACTAAAAACTGATCAAGATAGACTCTAAATACAATTAATTGAATCTATAAATATTTTGGGGGAATTAGTAAGACCAATTGGAAATACTATAAATTCATACTATCTATACCTTGTATAGGATTTTTACATGTGTATATCTTACTTCTCTCATAATTGTTTCTTTAATTCCTACAACCCAATTGGGTCGATTCCATAAGGATTATATGAAATAGTTATAGAACTAACTACAAGTTCTATTGAAAACTCAACTTCTTGATTCAATGGAAGACATGGAAACTCTCTCAAAAAGACATTAATATACTCTTGTAAAAATTTTGTATCATTAATTTACAGTTTTTACCCATCCATATGAGTAGATAACATTACTTTATGGGAATTATAACAAAAAATGTGGAAGTAATTTCCCTTGGATGTTCATATTAACCCTTGAATTGATAGGTGAAATAGGTTCATTATAAATATGAAATGTTTATTACCATCTTATGAATATGATATTATAACCATATAGAGGAACCCAATCGATGCAAATAATAACATCAAATTCAACTAATGTATGAATAAAATGATTTACAAGAATCACTTAACCAAAAACTCCAACAAAGGAAGAATTATAAACATTCGATATCAACAATGTTACATTAATGGTTTTATAAACAATTTTACATCAAATTTATGTGGTGATATAGTGATAAATATATAAAATTATTTATAAATAATACAATTGGTGGGTCCATAATCAAGTAAGACATTATCCATTTTATAGTTTATGATAAGTGTACCATTAACCAGATCATTGTCATACTTCATATCTATAATAATGATCACAACATAATTTTTGTTGTATTTCTGTTTAACAGGTTTCTAGCATCGATGATTGTTTTCACCCATTGGATTTGGGAACTGGTTATCATAATTCCTATTTTCCTTACACTTGAGAACTGTATTGCGGGTGGTACATTCTAAGAAACTATATATTTATTAACATAATTTGCTAAATTTGTCCCATAACTTCAACAGTATATATTCTTGTGATCTTATTTCACAAACATTAAAAATTAATTTTCACCTTAAGTAGATTTCCTCCATGTTTCATTGAACACATTGAGCATAAATGATAATTAATATTATTTTGTCCATGGATTTTTGAGTTTCCCTTTATTTCAATCGTTGTATTCTTATCGAACCCATGATATTGATGTCTAACTCCAATATCCATTTCAACCATAGTGGCACATCTAACGATTCAATCATAACTACAGAAGTACCTTATAGACAACTACCTTCAGAGACTTGGTTTTAAGCTACTCATGAATCGATAACCCTTATGTTTTGTTTGGATGATAATGCCCGAATAGTAAAAGACTTGTCAAATTTTCATCACAGGTTCTAATATGTTCATAATTAATTTTATTTATCTGAATTAATTAACTCTCTATTTTTATATAATTAATATGATGAAATTACCTATTCAAATATATGTTATTTAACTCGTTACTTTCCATGGAGTCAATTCAATCCCATGGACATGTATTCATAATAACAGTCTACCATTGATCATATTACTCATCCAAACTATAGACAATCAAATTTAATTTCACATATTTTGAACATTGGAGAATACAAAATATATTATTAGTGGAAGTAATCCTATTCTCAACCATTATTGCTCTATAAGAGACATTGAATAAATGTTGATGTTCAATAATGAAGGACTCAAAAGAATATTGTTCCCTCTTTTTCTCATTTGGCCATCCCACAAAATTCATAGGTTGAAAATGTTGTGGTCCCTATCTAATGAAATTCTACTCCCCTGGCGGGTAATCAGTGAATGGACTATCACAATCAATATTAACATGACTGATTCAAGTTCTAACATCAAAATAGATCCCAAAACCATAGTGTGAGAAATACTAATCATAGTGGTAAAGCCACATAATCAAGGGAAATTACTCACAAAATTTCAATCTATGACATCTTAGGTTTAGTCATAGTTTATTTATACTCATTACCAATATCCTAGAATTGTAACATATAGAGACTTAGCCTTGCGGTTCAAACTAAGGGGTTTTCATCCTAGTTTCCATAGTTTAACTAAAACTTTCTATAATACCATGTATAATGGCCCATAATTTTCATACATAGATATAATATCTTATTAGATGAATTTAAATTACATATATTAAAGAATCCACACCATAACTATATAGGTTTAGTGTATCCTGAAACATAGAATCCAAAAAACCTTTTTTGTAATATATATACATGTCCTACTACTTATTTCATCATAACTAGATTTATTTTAGGGATATCAGAGTAAATACCTTTCTTTATATACTTGGTAAAATAAACACAATAAAAGGTCAGCTTAGGTGTTCTATGATAGTGAATAATGGTTGTATAAATGGTTTCATAATCACAGTATGTTCATAAGGGTATAAGAAGATGATATTATACCCTGGAAATCAAAGATAAAAATATTGATCCATGAAATAAATTTGTTAAGTTCATAATTCATGAATCACAATGGTTAATTATCCATATAAGAATAACACGTCCACCATACATGGAATTATGGGATACACATAATCATGGATAATTATTTTGTGGGTAATCAAGGATCATTACAAAGGCTATCAAATTGAAATGGGTTCACTAACCAAACTATCAAAATGTAGAATGTCCATTAGTGATCTAGATTCAATCCCCCATTATATATATATCTTACTGAACAAGGTTCACTCTCTATTCCTGGCACATATTACATACTGGGGTATATTCCTGATTACAATCTTGTATATCACATGTCATACAAATGTTAACCAAATGCATTGGAATGGGATATAGGTCCCACCGACCAAAAAAATATTACATATGTATTCCACAGTATCATAAAAAATTAATAATAACATAACCTATGAATATATATGGGTCATATAAACATTTCATAATTTCACAACCCTTAGAAATGAAATTGGTTTCATAAAGACGTCCCTATACTATAAATCATGGAAAATTAGCAGTGTTCATAAAAATAATGAAATCCTAAATGGGAATCATAAGGATAAATAATAATAATATATGTAGATCATATCCCTAGTAAATAGTAAGTATCGTCACATAATTTTGTTTTAGAAGGAAAATTATTTTGAGATATCACTTGAAATAATTTTTTTTATGAAAATATACTTTCGATTTTGAAATCATTTTTTTAAAAGCTATGAAATTTAAAAATAAAACATTTTAATTTTAATGAATTATGTAAAATTGATATAGAATCATAAATGAATAGACATTTTGAGGGTGCGGAAATCCAGTCATTATGTATAAGTTAATAAAACATTCATTTTGTATTTTTTATGGAGAAATCCAAAAATACATTGTTTGGTAAATGATAAAATAAATCTTCTTAAACCATTTGATACAAGGTAATGCATTTGTAAAACAAAATTATAAAATAAGAGAATATTAGGAAAACCATTTTTTAAAACATTGTAATAAATAATTGACATGGTGTATAAATATTTCCCATTACATACTTAAATCTAAATAATCTCTAATAATAATGTGATTGTGAAATAAACACTTACCTCATGTCTTTATTATTTGTATTAATGTTAAAAAAATTGGTAAAAAATAAGTATTTGTTATAAATTTATTCCATAACATTAATTATATCATACAATTTATTATTTATTTTTAATATCTTATATCCAATTTATTAATAATCTGTTATTAATCTCACTATTCTAGGTGAGGCCTATTTCATTTCCAAACCTTATTTCAGTTTGGAATTCTTGTATAGTATAAAATTATCGTTGTATAATCCAATATATTTAAAACAAGATTTGTTATTAGTTTAAACACTATTTGGGGTTATTTTATGGCTTATTATTTTGGTTAAAACTTAGTTACCATATTTTGATTTTATCTATGATAACAAAATTTTCAATATTAAACACATGTAATTTTTATATATATTGTGTAAATTAGACCATAAATAGTCCATTTATGAAATTTTTGAACATATACTTATAAATTTTTATTTTTTTATATTTTTTATGGTTTTGAAATAATTTAAGGATATATTATTTTGATAAAAAATCATTATTGTAAATTATTAAACTATTCATTACACTGAGATTAAAAACATTAATAAAACACATCGAATTATTAAAAACTATTTTATTATATCCATAAAAATTCAATTCCTTTTATAGAAGTTTTGGATCACATTAAATATTTCAAATTATATAACCGTTAATATTTTTATTGGCATTTATTTTTAAATTCTGTTAAATGAATAATTATTGTATCAGTATTATATATGAAATTAGGGTAATTATTTAATAATTAAAATTTTTAAATAAATTAACTCAAGGAATATAAATTATTCATATTTTCAAATAATATTTATATTCTATAATTTATTCTATTTAACCAAATATTAAAAATATTATACTTCATAGAAATAAGAGTGTAACATCTTATCACATTCTTTGAATATAATAATATCAAATTACTTTTCAGTGAATGTTTTACGTTAAATAAATACATTTTAAACAAATTAATTTATTTTTTGAATTAATTTCCTCAAATTAAAGATATGATGAAAACATATGGTCTTGTCAAATATTTTTTATCTAGATTATCATGGTTTCCCCTTTACCGATGTAATAAACTTTACCATAGTTAATAATCATATTGAAAAAAATAAAAGGTCCCTCATTACCAAATTTAAATTAATTGATTCAAAATATGAAGTTAATTTCATTTAATTTAGTACCAATAAATGAAAAATAAATAAATTTTAAATTTACAGCAAAAATTGTGAAAAAATACTTTTAGGAAAAATTTATTCCAAGCATAAAACATGACTTCTTCATATCCTATGTATAGAAATTTATTTATTTAAATCATAAAACCCATTATCAGTTATATAATATATAATTTTCATTAAAATAATTAAAAAATATTAATATAATATATTGATAAAAAATTATTTCATTTTTCAAACAATTTTCCATAAAAACATCACTTTTTTTATAAAATATATTTTTTTCAATTTTTTTAATTAATTGATAAATAATGTATTGGTTTTATAAATTAATGCACCACTTATATTTAAAAAAAATATTACTATTCATCTTCCCCAATCAAATGGCTAAGAGATAATGAACCCATTATGTTTTAACAACATTACTTGGTTCATTGAAACTCATTGTGATGAGTAACATAAGATATCGAAGAAAAAAATATTTTAAAGAGAAATATTTCTGAAAAATATTAGGTTATTACACTAATTCTCATCAATGAACCAACCAGGAATAGGGTTATCACATATAATGTTATCTCATAGGAACAACCCATAAGAATATGATAGTTGTGTCATCTTCACTCTCGAAAAACGTTAAGAGGTCACATAAAGTTATGAATGTACAAACTATCCATGATGGTCATAAAATATCTATTTAAATATCAAAAATATTCTCTCTTAGTAATTAATTCTTCCAATAGTGCTAGGAATTCAAAATAATTATTATGTTGTGATCATTTATTTGGTAGTTCCTCATGGGTGGCCTCAACCAACAAGTCTCGAACTCCAAAACTCACTCCTACATCACAAATTATCATATCCCAGTACCTAATTTATATTATTAGGCTTTATAAAATTTTCTTGACTCTAGAAGAATCATGATCAGTGTTAATGTCAGTGTTTGTTTCATCTCTTAAAATGCTATCTCACAAGATTTTGACCGTATAAACATCACACCGATATTAGTAAATATCATAAGATCTGATTCTATGAACATGAATTCTTGTATTAATCGCTTTTAAGAACCATTTATCCCCAATAAACTCCCTATATCAATGACGTTATTGGTCTACTCCTAGGAACCTACAAGTATCACCTTATATGGATCAACAAAAATTCTTGTCTCTGAGATAATATGACCAAAGAAGTTAATTTTATCCATTAAAAAATGTAACTATATGATATTAGTATATAATTTACACTCAATTAGTATATTCAATATGATCTCATGATATTTGGAATACTCATTATGCATGTGGAAAATATTCTGGAATAACATCCATGAGCACCACCAATAAAGAATATATATATTTATAGAAAACGAAATTAAATAGATCCATGAAAACTGGTGGACTCTTCATGACATTAAATGTCATGAAAAATAATTTTATTAGCCTTATATAATATGGAGTGATATACATGGAATATTTGACCATCCACCACACACCTATTAAAAATCCAATCTCCGATGAATCATTGAGAAAACCTATTATCCTTATATATTGTAAAATAGATCACATATACAAGGCAATGCATACTAGTTTGTATCCACTAAATGATTCAAATTATTATAATCCACATAATACCCGAGGATTCCATACACCTTCTTAGTGACAAGGATTGTTGAACCCCATGATGAAGAGTTGGTTTATATAAAACCCTTGGCCTTCAAATCATCTATCTGAATCTTCAGTTACCAAATCACAGTAGTAGCGATCCGGTAAGGATGAATGAATATTAGTTTAACACCTAGAATTATCTCAATTTAATACTCAACCACTCTCAAGTGATGTTTTACTAGAATTACATATTATAAAATTTACCTAAAATGATCAACCACTAATTAGAAATCCTCATCCCACATTCTCTTATCATCTATGTATAAGCCATCAATATGGGCTACCATCATGAAATACCACATTGCTCATGACCATATCGTCTTTCATGGAAATTCCATTCACCCTTGGTAATAAAATACGTACCCTATAGTGATGTGAAGGTCACCATTTAGTTTTATTAGTAAACATAATCATGATAGGGAACCAACTAGTCCTTCATAATAATAAAGAAAACCCTATCATATTGATTACAATGATTTCTCATATAAATATATACCCACCTATCACAATTGGGAAATACATTTTCTGATGTACACTATCATACTTTATCCAATAAAAGAGAATCATGTATCATCATGCCACCTAAAAACTGATCATTGATCCCAAGTATCATAAAAGCATGCACATATATTAAGGAATTGTAAGCACCTGTATTGAATAGAGTAAATACTAATATAGAGGATACTCGAATAGTACCACTCACTACAGAGGTTTCGACCTTATTCTAATTCTTTATCAGTTTAACTACATACATATAGAATGATGCATGACCTTGATGTAATATTGGGCTACCCTAAATAGTAACAATATACTAGCACTATTAGCATGTTTTCTGGCTACTCAACCATGACCACCTCATTATCCTAATCATACATTAACACCTTATATCCTTTCATGATGAGATGTTGCTGACCCCTTTCCTGAATATCGATTTGGTGTATACCATCTCTCATTAACTATTGGAGGAGAAGATAAAAAAATAACAATAGATTACCCATCTTACATCAAGATCAGAATTTGATTGGGTCCTTCATACATTAATGTAGAATGTGTCTTGGTCCACCTCATTAATGGAACCTCACATGTCTAACAAAGTATGTATATTGGATACTAATTTCATCATGAGGAATATCCAAATGATGATTCCTACTATTGGCCAATGTAGTGAAAGATATAGGTGTTGAACCTCCCTTTCTATCACCCTAGTATCTCATAGGTTATTCGTACTTCTAAGAGAACGATTCTCTATCCTAGATATGGTTTAACACAAAATATATCCCTCTGTGATCATTCATCACACCTGAGACCATTCTCATATTACATAGTACTAGATAAATCTTAACCCGAAAAAATTGATGTAAGAAATTGGGAATTTGTGAAATAGTATGAATAGTAGGATCCATGACCCATGTGTGGGGCCATAACCCACAATTCCAATGACTGAACCATGGTTTTGATACCACTTTATGGAATCCCCAACCGAGACCACACACCAATAACTAAAATCAGATAGCCACATAACCACAAGTTTAACTCCCCATGTGAAAGATATTTTCGAATAGCAGTGGGGGAGCATGGTTGAATAATGCGGAGAATATACCCTCAAGATTAGAGTTTATAAAAAAGGTACATTAATTCTAAAAAATATAAGAATAATAATGTTAACATAACAACTTAATAATTAACATCCATCAAATAATTACGAGGTGATCACATCCATCAATGATATACATATAATGATTATGATTTCAAACTATAAACAATAAAAAATACGTATACATGGAATCATGCACACATACATTCATGTATACCAAAGGAACCAAAAATAAAAAAAATTTAGTCTCCAGATAGCATCATGTGACATAGAATGGTCCTCATCTCCCTCTGTCCCATGCTATAATAAATCATTCATTTGGAAACATTTAATTTTCCATGAACAAACCTAAATCCATGATGTCCTTCCAGGTACCAAAAGGAGCTCTGAATACGGTGTTGGATATTATTTGTTGACCACCAAAAATGGAATCTCATTCCATTCAGTTTATGAGTATATAAGTAATAGTGTTCAAGTAAAAATAAAACTATAAATAAATGTTGGTATACAAATAACTCATATATGTCTGAGTTCCTAGGGATCACCCATCCTCTCCTCAAAGTTTTGGCATAATCCATAATATCACATAGTACTTGTTTAGTATTGATTTATTTAATTATAAAATATTAGGATTAGTCACTTGGATCAAGTGTACCCCCTAACACATATCAAATAGGGTGTGTATAAAAATTACATCTATAAAAAGAAAGACTCTGACATAATTAAATATTTTTCATCGACTTGTTTGATGCATCATATAATCATCACATTATTTAATATTTTCAATAATCATGATACTATCCATGGAGTTCCTAATTTGGTTCCCATGTAACTCTCTAGGTATATATGAACACATCACCATACTTGTTCATCCGAGGAAATATTAATTGGATCCCTAAAATCTCTCAATGTGTAGTATAATGTTACCTCTTTCTAAATCAATAAATGGTTATCCACAATGGGATCCAATTTTCCATTTATGTCTTATATAATGATCATCTCATTAATTACATCCTTGTAGTTCTATAGAGGGATTATAAATTGGGAAAATATAATAATAATAGTCATCCCTCTAGGTATGTCCTTGGTAGTCTGAATAGGAGTACAAGTATCACAATGGTGTATTCAGGCCATCAGTCAAATGAGTCCAACTATGATATTCATATGAGAACCCATATGCAACCTATGGTACATGATAATCATTTAATTATTTTATTTTAAATAATTAAACTCACCTTAGAAGGAGGATCAAATCAATGCATAGTCATAAAAGGCCTAACATCACATTAATCCTACAAATTTAAGTATTGGTATTTTAGATATAACACAATTCTCAACACTAAGTGAGAAGGATAATTGAAATAGTCACTGAGACATGTTCTTCAATTCCCTAGTTCATTTAATTTATATCACATGTCATTTAATTCATTTAACATCACATAAGATAGGGGTAAAAGGCCATACCATAAAAGGGTATTGAAATAATAGGTCACCCATAGTGGTTTTATCCATCTAAGATACACACCCCTATTAGTGGTGAAATTTATGTTCCTTAACCATTCATGATGATTAAATGGGTTTCATGGGTCATATAGTTTAATCCTACCCATTTAATTTAGGAATCGATCTAGTTAATAATAATCCATTTGAAAATCTGATGCATGATTGAAATAAATATATATAACGACCAAAAGAGTGAGGTAAATCATGAGATACCGTACCTCATATTTGTAGTATAATACTTTTCTATTTTTGGATATGGGATAGATTGGATGAAATCAAATAATAATACAAACTCCCTAAAAATAGGTCACACGAGCTCACACCAAAATACCTCTATTAACATGATGATAAATAATTAAATGCACTTGGTGAATAGATAAAATATCAAAATGCATAGAATTAGAATATAAATGGATCAATCAGAGTCTAGATGGAGAATATATCAAATATTTTAATAGGATTTTCATGGGGGATCTCTAAATTGATGGGCTATTGTGTGTTGGAGGAGAAAAACAATTGGTTGAGGGTTATAAAGATTTTATGTAAAAAATGGTCATTTTAATAAAATTTAATGGTTTTCATGGTTTTTCCACATAGTTGGGAAAACAATGTCCCAACTGTGCAATGATCAATGTAGGACATCCCATTTCCACATCTTCATGGAAACCAATTAAACAAACTATGCCTCAACCACAAATTTTCTCTATGTGAAATGTTATGAAGAAATATCACATAAATTTGAACAATTTTTCATGGTTTTATAAAACTATGTATCAAATGATTGTTAACTATATCACCCCACATATTTTGATCCCAAATGTGTGGACTGGGCTTCATGGTTTCTAATAACAATCCACCTTAGATTCTTTTCCCAATACTCTCAGCATTTACCTCGGTAAAATCTAAAAACACCATAGTTTACTCCGTGAACTCATTATGAAAACATAAATGAATAAAATTAAGGATCCTAACTAAAAATAAAAGGATCCATTCCTTATAGTAATACCAGTTACTTACAATTATTACCTCTTCATAAAATAAAAGTGAACGATGAATCACATCACAACACAAGGCGGTAGTCGGCTAGACACATGAGCTGTTATATTGTATTCTCAATGGAATGTAATGAAATAAGGTATATCTAATATTTTATTTCCATAACTATAATTATATCTTAAATTTAATATATAAAAATTATATAATTTATCATATCCATCCATGATAAGTGGTGACGGAAAACTAATTATGTGGGTTCTCAAGGTGGTACCCCTCCATACACATGATCAACAACTTCATTTACAATTTGAGGGAGGAGGAGATGATTGTAGGCCACGACTGTAAAATAAAAAAAATATGTATATAAAAGATATTGATGTTGTTATATCAAATAGTATTAATACTATTAGAAGGATTTCGATGAATAAATAATAAATAATTCTCAGTTAAAGATCCTGCCTATATTTCATATTCCATCTTCTTCTTCGCCCCAAATTCCATCTTAAGATGACTTTCTCACCAATACATGGATAATAGAATGAGGATATGGATATAATAAAGTAATTTTCATAGTTATAGGTATAACTAAAATGTTTTGGATATGTGGAAAGGACCAAAGAGAGGCGGGACTTTTATAAGTGGGTGAGATGATGCACATGAAATGTTTTACATGAAATAATTTCAACAATAATTTTTTTCTTTCTAAAAGGATATAGAATGGACAAATTTTCAACATTAAAAGAGAAAAGGTATTAATATGGAATGAGAAATGGAATTTTATATGATTTGTATAATTTGAAACCCTTAACGTTTTTTTAACACCCTATAAACCCCTTTTAACCTTAACCAAAACATGTAATGTTTTACTATTTTCACTATTCATTACGTTAATAAATTAATTTGAACATATTAGATAATCAAATTTATTATAATTACAAATATTAAATGAATTTCCCATAATTATTTAATATAATTTGAAATATTAATTTTAAAATTAAACTAGCAAACATGTCAAAAAAATGTTTTCCAAACAAAAAACATTCCAAAGTTCAAATATTAATTATATCAAAAATTAATATGAAATTAATTAAAATGAATTAATTTTTATAAATTACTATATAAATGTTCTATTGTTATTTAAAAAACATAAAAATCATATTGTTATTTTAAACTATTTAAACTAAAATACTATTCAAAATAGAAATCATTGTTTTCATCTTTTCATAAAAATAAATATTTTTTAAAAAATCAAAATAACTAATCGTGATTGAATTTTTAAATGATGATTTAAAAAACAAAATTTATTTTTTAAAAATAAAATTTCTAAATAATTTTAAATTTTATTTTAAAATATGTGTTCATATGGTGACCAAACCTCTGTTAAGAAAAGTTATCGTTTTTGTAAAACATAATTTATTCGAAATGTTTTTATTTTTTATAAATAGTATATTGAAAATGAATTTATTTAATACTTTGGTAAACCATGTAATTTTTCATAATTTATATAGTCCTATTAAAAATCAATCACTAAATTATTAGGTTTTAATGGAAATGTTTAAATGATAAAATTTTAAGCGAGTAACATGTTTCATTTAAACTAAGTGTTGCGTGGATGAAAATATATGAAAGAAATTGAATTTAGTTAAAAATAAAAAAAATAATGAAGACATTGGTTTTTATATAGTTTCCCTTATAAATAATTTCACCTATGAAATTACATATTACATACCAAATTGAAAATAGATGATTTTACTTTTACTTCATTACGTCTTCCGGATCCTAAGTTGACTCCTCAAACTTTTGGATTAATGAAAACAATTTTATCAGGTGAGTTGTCTTGATTTAGATAACCTCATATTTATAATCCAATATCATCACCATCATATCATCAAATGAAATTTAGTTTTCTAATGGTCCCACCTATGGAATTAGTACATTAAATGGGACTGATATATAGTTACTCAAGAGAGATTCATGGGAGAAATCCTAGGGATGATGAATATTATGTCACAGTTATAGTCCGTAGGCCTCCAGGATTATGTGATAAAGGATATAAAAGGGACTATTGTATCTAGAAATAATCTATCCCTTCTTCCCAATCATCATGCCATTATTATACTGTGAAAAGAATGGACCACCTTATCTCTAACCAAAAACATTAGGCATTTCTAATGGGTTTCTCCATGGATTTTTAGTCGACTTTACTCATATATTATGTGATTGTGAATTTTTATTGACCATATTTATTATCTATTGGGAAAGATCTAGTCCCATTTAATTACTATCTGAAGCATCATCCTGTGTTGTTTGAGTCTGATACCACTTCCCTTACGTACCCTCATAAGGTGTTATTAGAATGATAAAATAGGATTTTTTTATATGATAACTATATCAGGGGAATGTGTTTATCCCAATATACTTATAAATCCATTGAACAAGAAATAACTATACCCTCGATATATTGTAAGGTTCTTTGAAAATAACAATTAGTTTGAGGGTGATATGTAGTATTAAAACCGAGTTCTATATCCAATTCTTATTGAAATATTATCTAAAACCATGAGGTAAACCTTTGATCTAGATTAATTATATTTGAGAGTGCCACTCTAGGATATGTAAACACTCATATTATACCTATATATATTAGAGAGTTCATCGGGAGTGAAATACTCATTGATGGAAAGGAAATGTGGAAATTTAAAAGGACGTT
This sequence comes from Viscum album, assembly GCA_963277665.1. Classification (NCBI taxonomy): domain Eukaryota; kingdom Viridiplantae; phylum Streptophyta; class Magnoliopsida; order Santalales; family Viscaceae; genus Viscum; species Viscum album. The sequence continues at coordinate 108,298,125 of OY728149.1, forward strand.
TGACTACAACCCATATGGCGTTATTACCATTAGGTTTACTATGGTTTTTATTAATAAATACAAGGTTATGTTTTATCATTTTCATATTGTTTTGTGAAATATTTTCATCATAAGAATATAATTAAATCATTCATCCTTGACTTGATGGCTTGCCAAGCATCAAGATACAATGTTTTCAATCTCCCTATTCATGTTTTCCCAAAAATTATTGGGTATAGGTTCTTTATAAATATTTATTATAAATATATTATTATATAAGGATTATATATGAAAATCCTGAAAAATATTCCACTACATCTTACTTTTTATGGGATACAAATTTGGGTTCCAACATTATTACCCCATTTTCATCAAAGTTAAACTCCAGAATTTTCACTTGTTTTTTCCTATAGAACCTCATCTTTTTTCTAGGCCTCCTTGACCATCTCACAAATAGATGGTTGAGAAGATATTTGAAAAATATAGTATGTGAATAATTTTATTATTCCCAAATAAATTATTTTCAAATCAAAAAATATAGGACCCCTGTCAATTATAATTGTTGATAAAATACCCTTATCCTTTCTACATAGTGAGTCTATCACATTTTATGATTTACCTTGATGGTAATGGATAGAGTATTCATATCTCTTGATCAGATCTAATAAAATTATCTAGAATGGTTTAATTCACATCTATGTGAATATGTATTTGAGTCTATTCTGATCTTTACATATTTCACATTTCTCCCCAAAGAGATGATGTTATCCGATCATCAATTAAAAAGATCACTAAAACCAACTTTAGGTCATGCATGAAATATTTATTCTCAAGAATGTTACAATACCTTATGGTGTATTTAATCATATTAACATTCTTCATTACTCCACTACACAATCCCAACATTAATACAATGCTGTAAACCAAAAAAAGATCCCCACATAAGGGTGACGTAAGTACTTATGATGTAATAATCATGTTTTAGAAACCTTTAATAACTCTTCAAATTACCCAGTACATTATAGTTTTACTCCGTTTTGTTTTATCTAGGTTAGTGTGTTTAAAAATTATGATATTTGTTTTTCACAAATCTCCGGTAATACCCATCCAATCTGAGTAAACTAAAGATCTCTATTATAAATTATAGTCTAGAATAGTCCTTGATTACTTTGATCATAGAATAGTCAATAGATGTCCCATCATTAGTGATGATATCCCCTATTAATGATACTTGGATAAACTATAACTCTCATTTATTATAAATTTCATATAGAATATCGTTTCTCAATGCATTTAGATAATCATTCAAATTATCCTCATTCTCCTCCTTACTCTTGGATAATGTCATAAAATCATCTATAAAGATTCCCAAAAATTTGTTGACATAATCCAAGATTAATATATTTATTAATTATTTAATAAAGAGAGATAATTAGTGATTCCAAAAGGAATATCTATAAACAAATAGTGAACATAGGTATTTATAAAGAATATTTGGGGATATCATCCATCATTAGAGTTAATTTTTTATATCCTTACCAAATTTCCAACTTAAAAAAATATAGATCCATATGTAGTTAATAAAAAATTTCATTTATCTATTGAAGGGAATACTTTTTATTTATCATGATTTTTTTCAACTAATAATTAAATTAGAGCTGAATTGAGCCATCATTATTCAAGATAGAGATAAATGTTTCACCCCGTTGTGAGGAACATGGGAATATAAATCCTTTACCAATATCTTGGATTCTTATTCCCACAATTTTGACATATTTGATGTTTTTATTTTACTCTTCATATATATTTATCTATCATAACACCAATGTTAATCTCTATTTAATAATTCTTATCCTAGTGATATCCTTGATATTTGATAATCTCTATTTCAAAATTGAGGGTACATTAGGAACTTTCCTCATGGATATCAAAGGATAAAATGTTAAATGGTTTTGTAAAAATTGGTGTTATCCCACCAAAGAAGATATCTACCTTAACATTTTGGTATATTAAAAATATAGAGGAGTATTTCCCATGGATTTTGATGTTTTATTTATATTACCCATTGGATTCAACATCCATTTTCTTGAGTATATGTAAATACATCTCCATTTATCATTAGAGAGTACAAGGAAAATATTTTTCAAACTTATGTTTCTTAATTACTTACACTCCATATCTTTACTATCATCCATGGGATTCATAATTTTTATCCACTTCAACCATTGATAGACCTCTCACACCATATTTGAAATAACTATCTTGAGTAAAGGATTGAAGTTTATTAATGAAAATTTAAAGATAGTTGATCCACAGTTCCAAAAATAAATAACTGAAGATCCACTTAATGATGGAGGGCTTTATCGCATAAATGTTTCAATTGGAACATTCTATTTCTCAAGGGGATTTGGGAATTTAACCATATACATGTTGATGTTCAAAAATGTTGTTATATGAGTATATAATTTCACGATGTTTATGAATACTTATTCTATTAGGTTGGGAATATCATTTTTTATGTTATGACATTTACCCTTATAATAGTTGTTGAGTTGGTTTCTCTTATATCTATCCATTTGACTGATAAAAAGGATAACTAAGAATGAGTAGTTTTAAAATGTTAAAAACATATATGGATGACAATAAAGATTAAATGTATAACTCATAAACTAAATATATTACTCAAGTTATGAATTTATAGTTGTTAAAAAATTTGATACATGATGTATTTAATAATTGAATATCTTTTGGGTATTTTTGTACACTTCATATAGATCATGTTGAGTTTTTAAATTTCCAATATAATTATCCCCTAGGAGATTGATACCAGGTGTGCAGTAAGGCCCATTAACATGTAACAGGTAGCACCAAAGTGGTACTTAAGTAAATTGTTTTAGAGTTATTACCCCAAGGTACCTCAGTGCTAAAACAACATAAAAATCTAGTATCCAGATGGGGAAATAATCACTCATAAACCACTCACTCTATATTTCCAAATATTCCATGATATTCTCATATAATTAAGAGAATCATTAAATTTATCCTCATACCATTACCTATGATCTCACTAATAGTTTCTCATCCTTCTTTTAAAAGGGTAAATAAATCCTTCCTCTATTAAAAACTAAATCATCCCAGGAAATTTAACATATTATAACATGATTATTAAACATAAATTCCCAATAATTACAATATATGGATCATAAAGTCCCACTGTACTTCGAAGAGTGGGTTCATAATACATGAAAATAAAATAAAACAGGTCTTCCTCAATTTATTCTATATAGGGATATCATGAAATCAATTATTGCTCCTAAAACAGTGTTATATAACCCAGGGAATACATAAAGAACGGGCTGAGGAAAAAAGACTAGTAAGGAAATGACCATGATAAGGACGCATAATATGTTAGTTAAATGTATAACGTGTTATCTTCAAAGAGATTTTATATCAGTATTAAAATCGAATAATAACATATGGTTCATTATATAATATGATCATGGAAGTAATGTAATTTGGAAACTACATAAAAAATAACATAAATATATGTCAAGCATAACTCCCAGGACAACATCACATGGTTGAAGGAGTCCCATAATAGATTAATTTTACTCCTTAATCCCATATACAATGATTAATGACACTAAACAATTACCAAATTCATTTGAAGGATATAAACATTTAAGCACATCTATAAAATTTATTTAATGTAAACTCATATTTGTGCCATATAATGATATAAATAATAAGGAATAAACATAAGAATTACCCATGAAATGAAATGGGTTTCATAATCTTGTCTCATAACACAATCACTTGTGATTATTTAAAGAAATAATTTGTGATATTGTCATATGTCATGTATTATCCCATTAAATAAATGGATTATGAGCTAGATATATTTGTGAGAGACATATAAATTGAATTTTTAAGCATTATATATCAATAAATAGCGGTAATGAGAGTTTTATATTGAATGGTCATATGATGATGATAACATTGGGTTAGAAAGATCCATTACCTTGAGCACTATTGGTCGTATGTATTAATGAAAAATGACTCATATTTCTAAAATCATTATGTTAAATTGACTATGATAATAGATATTTTAAATTAATTATATCCAAAATAGTAACTGTGGAATAAATATGTTTTCAATTAATAAAATTTTATTTTTTATCCTCCTAGGAAATATAGTTATGAATAATAAACTATGTTACATTCATGGAGATGATAGGACTTATGTACACATGAGAAAAATTTTAATTTTTCAATGATAATGATAGAAATAAGGTAAGTGTTATTTAAAATTCATAGGATGATAATTATATCCTAAATATAAAATTATTTCATTAAATAATATTACTCATATAATCTATATTATGTGTTAATAAAAATGAATCACAATGCTTTACGTGCTGGTAGTCTGTCATACACACATATAACATTGTTATTATTGGATTAGATGGTAATTTAAGAAATTATATAATTATTTTAATTAAAATAATTATTAATATCTGATTAACATAATATATAAACATCAAATTAATATTTATACCTTTTGTGTAAAGTGCATGTGAAAAACAAAACACATCGCTTCATGAGGAGATAACTGACCGTACATATGATTGGTGTTATAATATTATTTACAGAATGGAAATTAAGAAGTTATATATGATATTATAAATTAATAAATACTATTATGTAATAAATATAATATTTTAAAAAATTATATACTTTATTATATCCATCCTTGAGAATCCTTAAAATAAAACAATTTACATCTTTTTGCAAGACTGTAGTCAGTCATACCCAAAATCAATAATTTATTTTCCATTTAACTAAAGAGGATATAGTTGTCTGCAATTCCATTGATACAAAAAACACATCATAGGGAATATATTGAGGTAATTATATCATATTAATTTAATAATATTATATGATGGAAGATAATGAAATAAAATAAATGCTCGGTTAAGGACGTTACCTATTTTATAGATAACTTTTTACGGTCACATGAAAAGACCTCTAATGTTTATTTTCTAAAAAAAATATTGATTTTTTATAAGGCTAGGGAATAAGAGAAGTTTTATGGTCCTGTATTGGTCAAAATAATCGTTATTTTAATTATGTAAATGATAATAGATGCAAAACCCTTTTACAATTAGGGGAGAGGACAAGCTCTGAAATTTTGAAAAGAAAGAATTACACCAATTGTTTTCTCTTAAAAAAGGCTGATAAATAGATAATTTTCTAACATTATATTATATACGTTAAATATAATACAATAAAATAATAATTAGAATTTTTTGGGACTTTAGTTACCCTTATTCATTTAATTTAACATTCCCAAAAACCTATTTTCACCCAGATTATAATAAATAATTTTTATTACGTTCACTATTCATTTTGGAAAAAATTCATTTACAATTATTATATAATATAAATATTTATTATAAAAAAATTAATCCATTTTATCAAATTAAAAACAAATAGATAAATGAATTTAATTTAAATTTAATTCTATATACATGGAGAAAAACAATTTTCTAAAAGAGATACACTCAAAAGTTAAAAAAGATTTTATATCAAAATTTATCCTGAAATTGATTAAAATGAACAATTATAGATTAGATAATATATTTTTTAACTAAATTTAATTTCAAAGATTCATTAAAATAATCTATGTCATGAAATCTCTCAAAAAAAGGCAGTTTTTAATTAAAATCAATATGTTTTAATATTAATTAAAAATGAATCTTTTTAGAAAAATATACAATATCCACCCTATTAAAATTTTTATATGATTATTTGAAAAATTTATTTTATATTTTAAAAAAAAATCTAAAATTCTTAAAACATAATTATTAAATTTTGTGTCCAATGTGCGACTAAACCACCTTTTATAAAAAAAATTAGAAATTTTTTTTCTTTAAAATGAATCTTATATTATTTATAATTAATAGTTAATGTTTATTTTATTATATAAAATTTAAATAAATATATATTTTAAATTATTTTGTTTATCTTATTTATAACCTTAAACTTCATTTTTATGTTATAATAGAATGATTAAATAATAATATTCTAATTGAGTTTAATGTATTTTTACCCAGTTCTACATGAATCAAAAGATATCAAAGAGAATGAATTATATGAAAAACTATCATAAATTATTTTGGTGTTACAAATTTTTGGCCTTATAAGACTTTGTTAAATATCCAGACAGAAAGGATATATCAATATATAATATAGGAGACATTTTTTCGATGATCAGGGATCATAATTTTATTGGTGATAATTATGGATGATTCGAAGAATATATGTTTATTTATTTTGATGAATACAAGAATAATAATTTATTTGAAAGTATTAAATCCTTTTGAAATTATTAAATATAATCTGGTGAACTGGAATTATGATCGAGGTCCATGAAATCAATTTTATGTGGATTTGGTCGAAAATAATTCAGTCATATATCATAATGTACTACGTTCTATATGGATATTGAAAAAAAATTCAGTTGTATACATAGGAAATGATATTTTTTGAAAACTAACCTATACTAATAAAAAATTAATATTCTTGACATTCAAAATGTATAAAGGTTAAACCATGACTAAGACGAATGGGATATTAACTAACCATTTCAAAAAATGTCTATATGGGGAGAACCTATTCTATATAAAGATCAAATATTAGTGGTATAAAGAGAGTTAACTTCTTAGTGTAATGTAATATCTACAATAATTAATCAATCCACAATAGTTAAATAGTTGAATATGAATGGATTAACTTCTCATTTAATGTCATATGACATTGAGATACATGAAGAATATAAAAACCATTCTCATATACAAAATTAAAAAGATACATTCAATGTTTTTCTATATGAACTTTTATATTCTTATAGTTCACGTTAAGGTTTTAATATATATTACATTGCTATTTTTTTGAGAAAAATGTGTAAATAGTTAAAGGGGAAGTTAAATAAGGATGAATAAAATGAAGTTAAATTTCATTTCTACAATAAGAAAGGTTTTATGAGATCAAATTTTCTTATGCTTAGAGGTCAATGGTAATATTATTGTAAATAGGAAGAAAATAATTCCAAGATATCAAGTGGTAATTATATTGAGGATTCAATTAATTAATAAACTAGAAACTCTTATGTTGAGCATGAAAATAAAACGGTAAATATATGACATATTTCTCATACTGATGAGAAAAAAATCTCTTACACTAAAAGTTATAAATCTAAAAATATTTCTTATAATTAGCATAATAAATAGTTTTTATGGTTTAATATAAATTTGTTTCCATAAATATATAAACTGAAAAACTCAAATTATCTTTTGATGTTATTTATATTTAATAAAACAATTTAAGGAATCTGATTTCAAATTAAGATAAAATAATTCCAAAATTTCTTATATTTTTAACAAAAATATGAATAACTATTCGATAAAGTAAATTCTTTAATGAAATATTATAGTGTTCATATCGAGTTAAAAATTATACGAATATAATTATTGATAAACATAATGATAATAATAATGAGAATATTAGTATTGGTAGTATTGGAGAAAAACCAATTTTTTTAGGAATTATTTTGATCTAGGTTCCGAAAAGAAATATCATATTCACAATTAAATTTATTAATTATTGTCTAAATTTACATAATGCTAATGACAATAATTTTATAAAACCTAAATTTTGTGGTGTTAAGAATGTTAATTATTCAAAATTATTTATAAAAACTATTTATGAATAATGTAAAAAATTTAAAAATATTTGGCTATCAAACTATTTATTTTCTAGAACTAATATTCCATAATGTACATGGGTATTGAATAAAACCTATATTTAATATTATTTATATATATTTAACTAAAAACAATTTTTATATTCTTCTGTTCATTATTGAATAATATGTGGAAATTTATGGTAAATAAAAATCATAATAATCTTATAATGATTGATCAACTTGGATGTTTTTTATCTAAAAGGATGGATTCATAAATATGATCTCTTGAAATATAGGGAGAAATTAATTTAGTTTTAATGAACTAACTATTTTATATACGGTAGAAAAACTAATACATATTTATTTTTTTATCCCAATATATTATTCTACGTTTTTTTTCAAAATGGAATCCCTGGGACTGGCCTTTTCAAAACCTCCACTCCAAGGAACCCCCCTCCCCACAAAGTGGCCATAATGCCTCATCCCTGAAGGATGTGTTGCTAACCGAGATGACAAATCCTCCAATGGGGTAACACATTTATCAGTGATGGGTTGAAACAACTATCTATCACCCATGTGAAGTTATTCTTCACATCTAAACACTAGATGACCCATCAAGATGAATGGTAAATGGGAGGTGGAAATTCCCCCAAGAGCAGGCTCCTTGAATTGAACCCAGAACTCACTGAACACCTTTTATTTTAGCCCTTGACTATGCACCACTATGCCATCACCGATGCAGCGAAAGGTAATCTGATATTTCAAGCCCAAGGGGTTACACGGTATATATGGGTCGTTAACCACCACTAAGCACCATTTTGTTCTTCCCCAGCTGCAGGCCTAAGGGTAACATCACATGGTCTTTCATGCCAGTTCCACTCGGGGTAGAAGGGTCTCAAGTGATATCGTTTAGGGATATCTGTCATTTCCATAGTGAGGAATCGAACCCGAAACCTCAGTGATAGACTCTACAGCTGCTACTAACTCACCAATTCTATGTTGTAAAAAAGTACAATGAGTTTTCATACCCTATGGGTTACACGGTATGCGGGTGGTTGCCCACCATCGAGCACCTTTATGTACTTCCCTTCCCACAGAACCATGTGTAATGGAACTCGGGATTTTAGTCGGTTTCCATACAGGGTATAGGGGTCTGGATTGATTCTACTAATTCTTAAATAGTTAAATATATTCTCACTTTATATTTTATGTGATGAATTATTTAATTGATTAATATTATATATATTATTCGTAGTTTTTTATGGAATAATATATAATTAATGTAGTTTTTATGATATTCAATTTATTTAAAATCATATAAGTAATGTTATTTTTATACAATTTCATTGTAAAACTATTGTTTTTTTTAATTATTCATCTTATATAGTAATTTTTTAAAATTTATTCATACAAAATTTATTATTTTATTATTTAAACTTAATATTATGTAACACTTTTTTATGAAAAACATTCTTTTATATTATAAAATTTGAAATGTTTGAAATGAAATTTTGTCTTGTGAAGGTTAATTATTAACTTGAAACCTTCAGTATAACATCCTTCATTATTCTTGCCTCAAACCATAATCCTTACATATTATAAAATCCCCCCAAATATTTCATCATATTTTTTAAAATTACAAATTAAAATACCTTTGATGAATCTAGTCATGTCTCCATGAATATTCTAAAGAGATCTAGCTAAGAAATGTTTTTGCCTTAAATTCTATGCATTCAAATTTTGGAACATTTTTTTCAGTAGTTCATTAGAATTTTTTATAAGGATAACATTATGGAAAATAAATTTTGATCTATATTTGTTTATTTGCCAATTGTTTTTGGAGAACAATCACTATATTTTGTTGAATTATAATTAGAGGAGTATTTTAGAAAATGTATAGGGATACATGGTTTCTAGGAATTTTATGTTGAATTTCCTCACATACCTAAATGAAGAATTACCTCTATAATGCCTTATAACTCTCCATTTGATGATGATGATGATTTATTAGTTAAAAGTCATTATCAATTTGGAATTTTAGAATTGGTATCTAAATTTAATCTCTAAAAAGAAGAATTAGTGACTCATTATGAAGAACTAAATTGTTCAATGAAATATTATAAATATTTTGAAAATCATTCAATTTCTAATTAAATAGGTGAATCTCTTAAATAAGAGTATCAATGTCTATTTGTAAGTTTAAATTTTATAAAATATTTTTATTCATTTAAAGTGGTGATAGTATTCAAAATTGATTGTATTAGAAATGAATCTATTTCCAAATCATATCATAATGATCTGAAACACTCTTTTTTAAAACATGTATTCATCATTTCGGAAATAATGAAGATATGAAGTTCTTCAACAAATAATAGAAATACTATTATGAATTATAGCTACTATAATAGAAATATTTCATTGTGTTGAATTTGATGATGCCCAATTGAACATTTAAGAAATCCCTTTTCTTTTTTCTTATTCTATAAATTAACCTATCCTAAATAAAATCCAAAATATCATTTCAAATTTTAGATGTTTTGAATAACAACATTTACCTTTGTTTTTTTCATTAATAATTATCCTTATTTATTATTATTTATTCTATATTAACTATGTATTATTCCATTAGTGTACTTTATTTTTAATATCATAAAAAGGGTGATAAATTATGATTAAAATATAAATATTTATATTGAAAAAACATTTCTATGACGATTTTATACAATTAATATTTCTTAAAATTTAGAATTTTTTAACTGTTTTTTTATATTTATTAAAATCATGTATTATTTATTTTATTCTAATTTATTTTGGTTAAATTGGGTTTTTCAGAAATTTTGATAAATCATTGATTTATTTTGGGAGAATTATATTTATTTGTATTAAATTATTAATATCTCTGTTTTATTTATTATTTAATTTTGAGATATATTTTTACGTTAATTTTTATGTGGTTTTATTATCATTAAAAAGAGGAGATCATTTAAAATGTTTTGATAAAAAATATAATTGATTATGTATTTATTTTCATGCTCATGAACATGCACATTTTTTAACTACTAATGTTATATTAAGTGGAGTTCAGGAAAACGGTAATTGGAATAATAAATTTATTCTAGTAAAATTTTATATTTCAATCCAATGGATTTTTACTTGTATCCTTTAATATTATATATGATTAAAAGTATACTATACTCACTATTCATGACCCTTTGTTTTGATAAAATATATTGATTAGAAATTATAATTTTGTATGTAATGATACTTTAGAAATCCTACATTTTGAGTAAACATATAGTTCATAAACAATAATTTTGATATAAATACTACATTTGAGTACATGATATAATTCTAATCCACCATATTCTTGGAATCAATCATATTATTTAATCTATAATTTTTATTTTAATCTTGATTTTAGTAATGTTTGAAAAAGATTTAGATATCAACAACATTGTCCTTGGTTTAAAATATATGTTATAAAAATAAATTTAGTGAACTGGCATAGTTTGTACATATTTGGTTTCATCAATTTCATGACCATGATTCTTTATAGAGGAAAATAACTCTCGGGATAGGGAAAGTATATCATAATTTCTATTATCCAAGAGGATATGATTTATTTTTGAAATATAGAGGTTGGATACCTATCATCTTGGACTTAATCTCATGGTGTTTATCAATATTCAATAGTTCTAAGACATTAGATAAATATTCCACCAACTATATTTCTATGACGTAGTAAAATTTGTATGAATATATTTAATATCTATTTCTGAGTGATGGAAAAAAATGATTTTGATGTGCAAAGAGTTTCCTATTAATATGGTGTCAAAATAATAATTTGGTAGTTATAATATGGATTTGAAAACAAAATAATTAGAATCATGCAAAATTCAATTGAATAAAACAAGATAATATATTTAGAATAAATCAAATAAGAATTGTAACTGGAAAATTCGTTAATAATAAATCACATTTCAATTCCCATGTTATTCAAAAAGGTTGGATCTGCCAAGAAACGGTGCCCATGGGTTTTCTTGTGCAAGGAATAAAGGAAATTACTACCCAAAAGAGTTAGGTAAATAAATTTCTTTTTGAGATTGTGTTGAAAATTAATTAGGAAATACGATGTGTAAATATACCTAATGAATATGGGTTTGTTTATCCATATGATGGATTGGGTAGAGAGTTACCATATCAAATATCTAAGAATCATATAATGTATGAGCAAGATGAATTCCCCCTTAAAAAACTTGTTGGTGATAGGAACACCCATGAGGACTCATTTCATAGGGAAATATGGATTTTAGATCATTAAATAGATGTGATTTGTGTGGTTATATATTTTAGTAGGAGTTATATTTAACAAATTACTTACTAAAATGAATATGTAACATGTACTTATCTAATAAAAATGTTAATTCAATATAATGAAATCATCATCATCTATCTTTACATGGAGATCAATTATGGATAATGGAATACTAAATTTCCATAATTTCAAATAGTTTTATCAAAACATGAAAATAGATGTCAATAATGAATTGAATTTCAATGTATTGAAAGTACCTCATACTGATAATGAACCATATTGTGAAGCATTTCAAAAATAAGACATAGTTTCATATGATAGTAATCTAAAGTAATAGATATGATTGTATTTGATAATTAATTGGTGATGATAAGTTCACCTCTTAATCTCATTATGGATATGGATTTCAATTTTTATATCAATTTAAAAGGACACAATAGTTTATTTTTAAATATAATATTAATAAATTCAACAAATGTATACATGATCTCCTGAATATATTGAGGATTATTTGAAATACATGGGATTTATGAGATTAAATTCCATCATGATGAAATATAAGTATAATGTTATATTACATATCTAGAAATAAACTAAATGAGGTCACTTAGAGTCTATAATTACACATAAAACAAAGTGGATGAAGCAGGGGTGTTGTTTTAATTTTGAGAAGAATAGAAACTATAATATAAACTACCAGAAAAAATAAATTTTTCCATAAAACTATATTGAGATTCAAATTATGGTATTAATATTATATAACTAAACTCTTAAATTTTGTAGGGTATATGATAGAAATTGTATAATATGAAATTGTTTTAAATATACAAGTGAGTAGAAGTGAAGAAATTATTGAAGGTTGGTTGCTGATATTTGGATTTCAAGCAATAATGATTGGTGTTTCTATATCATGAAACCGGATAAAAGGATTACACAATGATTGTTGTAATTTTAAAAGTATATTCATTTTATTTTCAAATATTTTCTACATTAAGATGATATTGTAAAAACTAATTACCCAAAAGAAATATATTGTTTTATACACGTGGATTATGATTCGTCAAAATTCAATAAAATTCAGAATGAAAAGGATAAAATTGGTTTTATCTATAGTAAATTATTTTTCTAAGAGTATGGGGGAGTACATTTCTTCCACTGAAAATTGAATATTTAACAAATTATTAATTCAATATGATTTCCAAACAAATAAAGTACCATATATGAAATAGAAATATGTATATTTATAAAATATTTCAGATTAAAGGAAAAATTGTCATTTACTAATCAGAAAGAATATTATATATCTTAACATCATATTCCGAATAAAATATATAGACTAAAATAAAATTAATAGTATTTTTTAACTTAAAGTAAATATAATTTAATATAATTTAAATTATAAAAATTATACAATTCAATGGTTATAGTTAATTTAACAAGATATCATAAAATTATTAGGATATGATGGAAAATAAATATTATAATAATCACAATACTTATCATGAATGAATTAATTCGACTAGATTTTCTAGGATATATACAATTTAAAGAGTTATATGAGTTAAATTTATATTTCATTGGAAAAAATTTATGAAAATGGTTTTACTAAGGATGTTGATTATGCACTCTGAAAACTTATACATAAAAATTGAATTCATTAATATCTTGGAATATTATGAGGTTGAGTTGAGGAGTTTGAATTTTTTTAATGAAATTAACATTAGAAATATTATCCTTATTTTTATAATTTATTCAATGTAGATAACATTATATATGTTACTCATTGAAGAGTATAGTGAGATATTTTTATCAGATGGTCACATATAAATGTGTGATGAAATTCTATTTAGTTGTAATCGGTTTACAATAAACTATGAATTGTTGAAAAATAAGTGTTCTATATCATTTTATCATATATGATATGATACTATTGTTCTTGTGTAGGATGTTTTAAAATATACTCAACATAAATCAATATATATAAACTGTAACATATTTTGAGGTAATATCTATACTATAATTTTTAAAAATATTGATCTAAATGATTATATAGATTTACAATTCATAAAAAATGACAATTAAAGTCTAAATTATGAATTTTATTCGTACCTACTTTATTTTTATCATGTATTATTGCTAGTTATAAAGGAAAAATTTATTTTTATTAGTAGTATTCCTGAATGAGATATTGAAAATGTTCATGAGGTATATAAAGAATTTTTGTTTTCCAAATATCCCACCAAGTATACAATATACAGTGTAACACACTATGTATTTGGTAGATTAATGGTACATGGATAATATAAGAGTCCCTATTACATATGGATGGTGATATTCATTGCATGAGAAATGTTATTGGTTTCTACCACTTTTATATAATCCATAATAATTCGAGAATTATTGGTTTGTTCGGTGTGATTCTAATAGTTTCATCGTCTGAAACATAACTATAATGGATTTTCCCTATGGAATGAGGAATATGATATGTATTCCCTTAATTGATAATGACAAAGAAAATGTATGGACATATTTAAAATGTTTTTATATATATGTACTTGTCTACTTGGGTGAAGGGCATGTGATATACTCATCTACTTGACGATGTGTTTGAAAACCATGTATGATTATACATGGAGAATAAATAATTTTTGAGGAGGAGATATGGGATTGATATAAATAATAGCATATTATCACTCAATCCCTTATACAAAAATAAGTAGTGAAAATTAATGATGTAATTACGTGTCACTGGTGAACACTAGTAAAATGATACGTGTTTCTTATGGAGAAAATAAAATATTCCTTTATAGATTAGGTAGCACTAATTATTTTCTAGAGGCCCTTTTTTGAATGCATTGATTTTGATCTAGTTATTCATTTATATTTTAAATGATATAATTTACCTTGGGATTACAATTTCTTATTAATTGAATGGGGATATATTTTGACTTAGATAGATAGTTTATGAGTTTTAGTGTTTTGTCCAAAATTGTTTTTTTGAGTTTCTTATAAGGTATTACAGATGATATAATATAAGGTAATGTTTATGATGAATTGAAAAAATATTTTTGAGATATCTATATAAGTTTTGGATGCCATTTTACAAGTTGATCTATATGATATTGTATAAAGTGAAATGACATGGATAATATTAAGTATTTATTGAATGTAGAAGATATATGTAGACATTTAATGATGAAATTATATTTATGATTTATATTTTTTTGATTAAATCACATGGTTTAATAAAACTAATTCATAATCTATGAAATTCATATATATTATGAACCTCATATATATTGTTCTATAGTTTTGTATATGATATAATCACATCTTAGTGATTTATTATGTGTCTATTTCAATTATATGATATGATAAATGATGAATCAAAATAAAAATTTAGATGAGATTCATGAGATTATTGTATTATTGGAAATAATCAATCAATATTTACATGTATTTATAATTTCAATACTTTGTGAATAGTCGTAACAAACAGTAAGAAGCTACATTAATCTGTAGTAGGTAGTCATGATATCCCAAAAACAATTTAACCACACATATTTTATAACCACATAAAAATTAAAAATTTAAAAATAGGTTTTATTCTAAAATATATTTAAGAGTTATATTTATAAATTCTATAAATTAAATTTGATATAACTCTCTTGGTTTTTGGATTCTATATTTCAAAATTATCTTAAGGTGAAATTTTGGTATTTTTCAAAAAAGGGATTTTTTTAAAATGGTTATTATGTTTTAATGTTGTGTATTTTTATTTAAATAAATTAAATTTATATATTTAATTTAATATCAAATTAAATACTATAAAAAATATATTAACACTCATGTAATTATTAATTAAGAGTAAATAATAATAAAAACACTTAACATATGGAAAGATTTTTTAAGAAAAATAATATTAATCTATTTGTTAGGGTTCTTTTAAGAATATTAATTCATTAATATTATGAATTTTACTAATAATAAATAGATATTGGATTAATAATCTTCAATCTAAAATTTTATATGAAGGGTCATCGTATATATTTCGTAAAATAATAATTAAAATAATATACATCATTTTAATTATAACAGGGGTAAAATGTGTATATTAAATTTCCTCAATATTTTGTAAATTAAAATGATACAAACACTACTTAGAATTTATTTTTAATCGCATTAATTCAATCCCACATGTCATAAAAATAAATATTTACCTATCTCACCAACACTCATGTGATTCCATATTTTCACATCACCAAGAATTTGATTTTATATAAATAACATTAATTTTCACTTAGAATAGCAGATTACCTCAACCCACATCAAACCACACCTATCATCTAGATTCCTAATTAACCCATAACAATTTTATTTCCACTATTTTATTATTCAACATTTTTCGGCCCCAAGTTACATGAATTTTACCAAATCCCACCATTTTCTAGGATTTATTCAAGAGACAAACCAATCCATTAACATTATTATTATTAACCCACTAACCATTAATTCACTCCCTTACTCATCCACCTATCCTTTCATCTAATAATTTATCTTTAGAAAATTATAAGAACACAGAAAATCTTATTAAAAATGATATATCAACAAAATAATTACTTTCCTTGCCTTACACGCCCGTATAAGCACATCTCGTTTGCCGGGTCACACTAAGAATCACCAGGACCTATTAGACTACGGACTCCATCTTCGCATCAATCATCTGCACAAGACATGCCATGTTCGGGAAAATTCCACGCTGTGGTGAGGAAAACAATACTTAGAAGGGATCCCAAAACACAAAGGTATATAACAATGAAATACACAAAGAAAACTACCGATGTGGTACACAAAGTGTAGACCCTAAGAAGTATTGTCAAGAGAGTCACTAGAGTCAGCTCACATAGGTATAAATCTATAGTATGAAAATAAATACTATTAGTTGTAAATGATGAAAAATATGTAATAATGACACTATCATCCTATATGTTTCACTTAGGAATCTTGGGAACCTAGACTCGCCCGTCACTTAGGTTAGCTGGGGAACCTAGACCCACTCCTCACTCAGCCCTACAAGCGCACCAGACTTACTCGTCATGTAGGCCTGTTGGGGAACCAAGACATGCTAGTCATTTAGGTCTATCTGGGAACCTAGACTTTATCATCACATTGGCCTTTTGGGGCATGTTTACCCACTCTTCACACTCTTCTTGGCATATCTAGACACAGGATTACAACTTGTAGTGCGCCCATTTCTGGTAGAATCTACTCCTCAAGTCATCAGTTGTATCTCAACTTCGACTAAAACCCACATAGTGTATATTAAAATTATTTCTTTATCATGAGTGTCCCAACACCACATATGGGTCATCTATTGGATGTACGATTGATTATTATGAATATATTACAGAAAAGTGGCTGGTTGTGTCCAGGTCTGGTCTGACCCGGTCGGACCGACCCTTCCTGATGTGGCCTGGGGTATGCTGACCTAACCCAGTGGGTCAACCCGGCCCATTTCCATACCACTTATCTAACCCAGCTGGAGGCCAACCTACTTTTATGTCCCTGGATATTGGAGAAATCCAGTCTGTTCTACCTGAGATGCGGTTGGTGCCACATCTAAGAATCACCATGTGGTTCACTACGGTCTGGCTGGATAGTGGCCCTCCAACCATGTAACAAGACACAAATTCTGTTTCTACCCACACCACTGCCTATCAGATTCCTCTGATCACCATCTGCAGTGGATTCCATGAGCTTCCATTTCCATCATGGCCCACCTTTGAGTGCTTCTGTGGGCCACCAGACTAGCTCTGGTAGTCTATTTTCTGATCTGGAAGTCTTGTTACAATCCCCAGTTCACCGTCTCCACAGCTGTGTGCTCCAATCTGTCTTAACATCAATATAGGAGGACCAACCATGTTCAAAACCTCCCAAAAATAATTATACATGACCACGAGGGTCTGTCGGTGAAGAAGGAGTGGTGGAAGGGATATCACAATGAACACCCAAGGAAACTAATGCCATCCTTGTTCATTTGGCCTTCATTCATTCTGTTAGAAAATAATGGGGAGGTGTTCCAATAATATTATGATATAATCCCCTCTTAAATCCGAAAATATGAAAAATATCATTCCTGTAAGGATGATCAATTTGTTGGTCAATTTTCTAGTGAATTCAGTTGCGTTCGTCGCACAGAAAGGAAGAATGGGGAAAATTTAAACACATAAAAATAAAACCCTACATAGGTTTTGATCAATCAATAATGAAGGGTGAATCCTTCATTTGTCATCTGTCAATCAGCCAATGCCTGATACAAATTTGTTTGTTGATCTGTTGTTGTTCATCATTCATTGTCGCTCATCATTCACCAACGAATTTTTGCCAATTATTTAGAGAAAAATCCATGATCCTCCCCTAATCTAGTATCCATTTTAATCAACTTAATGAAGGAAATTTGTTTCAACAATTCTGTTATTCTGAGTCATCGCGTCGTTACACTCTTTCATTTATGAAATGAAACTATGTTTCTATTAAACATGTCTTAAAGTGTCGTTATGTTGTCTTACTGATGAAATGAGACTGCTTCCTCGATGTTGGGTTGTATAAAAACATTTTTGAATAGATTAATCATTCATTAGATTATTTTATTTTTCATTAAAATACCCAAAAAATTAAATTTTACTGTCAACCCATGTCGGTTGATGTTAGGACCCACGTAAGGAATGCACCCCCTCATGAGATCAATGGTACTCTCTGATATACAATCCATGTTACCATTTATGTTTTATAGGATTTGGAAATAAAATAATATTTATTTATTTGTTTTATATATAGTCACATCTGAAAAAATACATTCCACAGTTTACCTATACCAGCCAATGTTAGGATCCACTTACGGAAAACACCCCATTTCATACAAAACATTGGTCTCATATTTTCTATATGATTCACCGTTCATGTTTTATAAGGATTGGAAATATAAAATAATTATATATTATTATTTTATTTATTGTTATTCCTTTTTTGGGTTATCTCACTTGAGGCACACGATGACTAAGTTATGTTACATCTAGGGTAAACCTGCCATCCTAAATTCAACTGTGCCCTAGGATTTCGGATTTGGGAACATGTATAAGAGTTTTTATACTTTTTGGTAAAACCACTCACACGTGAAATTTAAAAACATAACAATTTTAAACTAACCATTCTGATCACACGGAGCCTCCGAATCACACACCATATCAGTGCCTTGTCTCAGAATTTTCCAGGAAATATTATAAAAATAAAACTGGAAAAGTATGAGTCATTACATTATCTCCACCATATGGATTAATGAAACTGAATTCTAAGACAAATTTTATTAAATAGATGAGGGTATGAGTAAAAAACTGACCCTCTCACTCTAACATTCTCTCCAAGATATTCCTTTAGTACCACCAAACACACAATGGATAAATCGATCACCCACTGAGGGTCCTCTCATATTGATCCTTGATCTATATCGAGAACTCTTTAAATGTCACCCCATTGTCGACATCCACCTCCCCCCAGTAAATGGTTTTTCATGGGTCTTGTACATATCTCCTCAGCTCGGATATATGGAGGGCTTCATGCAGCCTCTCTTGCTTTGGAGGTAGAGAAAATAGGTATGCCACCTCACCCACTCTATTTAGCATGCTCCACCAACTCTGGGCCCATGGGCACTAACCCTCTGTGGTTAGTTTGGGAATATGGCAACCTTCAGTGTTTCTCATATAAGGCCTTGAATAGTTCAATATTGATGGTGTAGTGATAGATATTGCTATAGAAAAACTCCACCTTAGATAGGTGATCGTCCCAAATACATCTAAAATTAAGGATGTAAGCATGTAGCATGTCCTCGATGAACTGAATGGTTCTCTTAGTCTAGTCGTCTATCTATAGGTGGAAAGTTGTGCTCAATATCAGTTGTTTCCTAATCTCCTCCTTCAATACCTTCCAAAACTGGGATACAAAGCGTGCACCTCAATCCAATACAATCATTGATGGGACATCATAGAGTCAAACAATATCCTATACATAGAGGTGTTCTATGCTCTCTATGGGATTCTGTTCTACAAAAGATAAGAAGTGACCAACATGGTGAGTTGTTCAACGATCTCATAGATGGTACCGTGTCCCATGGAAAAAAGAAATAAACCCATATTGATGTCTATAAATATCCTTTTACACAACCTTCTTGGCACCCCAATGAAGAAAAGTGAAACCCCTTCCAAGAACATGAGCTCGACATAGTGTGTTGAAAAAAAATAGATTAAACAGGTGCTTAACTTATACAGTAATAGGTAAACCCTACTTTAACTTGTTCTGTCATCCCTTATGTCCACCTTGACTCCCACATGCATATCCAATTGCATCTCATCACTCTAGGCATCCACAACCACTATTGTGCATCCTCTGAAAGAAATTATGTTCTCACCACCTTTAAAATATCCATAAAGGGTATACACTATGGACAACTAAGGACTTATAGACTCACATTAGGCATCATCGAGTTGTGCCTCCCTGACTCAATTTAACTATAGAGGTGTAAAAATAGCATATTGAAGGTAAACTGCATGATCTCTATACATAAATTATAACTTTAACAAGTACAACACTTTTGTTTCCCCATTCATGAACTACGAACTGGTTATTCTACCGAGAGAATCTACTACCATGTTTCTCTTACTATGAGTAAAGACCAATTAGATGTCATAGTACTAGAGTAACAAAAACAATCATCTTTAGTTAAAGATAAAATCCTTTTGAGAGAAGATATACTTGAGAATCTTACGGTTAGAGTAGATGATAAATCATTCACCTATAAGGTCGTGTCACCACATATTCAATGTGAATACAACTGCAGCCAACTCAAGGTCATAGGATGCATAATTATGATCATGTGGTCTCAAATTCTGAGAATAATCTCACTCCTTTCATCAAATTAAGGAGATAATAGATCCATGATAGTGGATAATTAATATTCATGTTCACTTCCTTATGTCATTGGAAGTCCACACATAACCTCAACATTCATTTACCTTCTTGGAAAAAATTCGGGACTTTCCCAAGATGAAACACTAGGTTTCATGAATCCATTCCTCTACAAGTCATCCAACTGTACCCTTAATTCATTAAGCTCTACGGGAGTTTTCTTATATGTTGGTATAGATATTGATGTCCTCCTAGGGTATAGGTCAATATATAATTCTACCTCCTTGTGAGGAGTTAGTCCTATCATATCTTCTAGAAATATTTCCTCATGCTCATTCGAAACTTCATGAAACTAATGATAAATCTCATCCACTGCACCGAGTGTCATGCTAGCCCTGAAGAGTGACTGTTTACACACTTTTATTCATTATTATACCCCATGATTCTTAATTTTCCTTTCTCAAAGTCTAAAGAAACCCAATTACATTGTACCAGATATACTACACCATTTTTTCAAAAATAGTCAATCTGGGCAACAACTGTCGATAACCAATCCACTCCATGAAAAATGTCATAAGGCCTCTATGCTGCCACTAAAAGTTTCTAACCAAAACTCTCACCTCAAGGGTCGGATCACATTATCATCATAAGTGTGATTATCATGCCTCCTCCCATATGTACTTCCACGCGTAAGGGTCAATTCAAAAGTTTAACCAAAAACTCTAGGTCTCAAACGAGATTCATTACATGGAATAATTATTATAACTTATGTATATTAATGTGGTAGATAGGAATATAAATAGAACATTCTGAGAATCATTTCTAGATCCCTTGGTTAATATCCCTTGAACAGATGCAGTTGTCCCTTCCCCTATCCTCCAACTCCCAAAGTCTTGTGTGGACCACATGGGTGTGGGGTGGTATCATGATGAAATGTATACCACATCCTGCTACTATCCTAGATCCTATTCTAAATCTGCCACCCAGAAAATTGATCTATACTTGTCACTTTCTCTGACCCGATGGCACATCAACCATTTCGATGATAGCAGGTCATGCTAGACAATATCTTGCAAGACACCCCTTCCGTATTTTGAAATGAATTACCTATTTATAGTCTTAAAATACTCACCATGTGTGCCTTGATCTCATGATCCCCTGTATTGGGACCTCTTCTTGGAATGTCTCAGACATCCATGTCTCTAAGACTAACAAAAACTTCTTGATTTCACACTGTTAACATGCACTAGTTATATCTGCACATCTGAAGGGATTTCAACTACAATGGTTCTCTCTAGAACAATAGCATAAATAGGAATGCAAAGAGGAATATTTTATTCTCAAATATCCCAAAATCACCATTCTCAATGGTCAAATCCATGAAGCACTGGTCGTATTATGTACATCGAGTACCTGGAATGGTTGGTATTCCTCAATTAATACTTAGTTATAAGAATGTCATCCTGGAGAAGCTATAGATACTATTGGACATGAATAACCCTTAGATTTCATTGTGAGAGTCTCTTCTCTATGAAACGTTCTCAAAATATTGCCACTGAAGAGCTACCTCATCGTATGATTGGGTAATATAAACACATATATTTCCCTACAGAGCCACGTAGAAGGATCATCATCAGGACATCCATTTAAACTAATAGTGTCTTGAATGGATGAAAAACTCAATAACCACATAATGAAATTTATTATTCTCATGTGAGTCAGTATCACCTTAGAACTTAAGGGGTATCGATCATTGAAACTCATGAATTGCGCTATGCCCTCCCATCGCATCCACGATTACTCCGAGTTCCATGTGCTAGTCCATTGGTGGTTTTATGATGGTACACTACCGTATGGTGTTTTCTCAAGTATGAACCCATGTACCCATCTTGTCACCCAGTAGATCATCCTTGTGATCATGAGGTGGAATCATGGCCAGCTGTCTACGTGGAAGCATCTTGAAACAAAACAGGATGTACCATAATCAATTGAGTATACATGGTGAGCTCACTCAAGAAGTACATAACAAATTCTACCCATTACTATATGATTCATGTACCATTATATTTCCCTAAAAATAGTTTTTTCACCTATGAGGTTGAAAATCCTAATTCAGGGTCCTAGAGTATGGATACTTTGGTCTCCACACCAACACTTGATTCCCTAGCCAAAAAGCTGAATTCGAAAGACTTAACACTATTTCCCAAAACCCAACTCATATACTCTAGGTTCTTAAGGTATAACCAACCCCCTATGATACCACCCTATCATGACCCATCCCCTAGGATCATTTGGAGACTACCCCAAGTCTACCTCCCATAGGTCAGGGGATGGACACAAGCGCAGAGTAGGAATATCCCAACCAAATGGGAGATATTTTAGTAAGTACATTTACACACACACAACTCAAATACATAGATGATAGACGGTGAATATAATATGTAAACAAAAAAAAGGTATTTTAGTAAAAAATTAAGGTAAATGGGTTTTGAAGACAAGCCTAAATGAAACAAAAAAGTAAATGTACATGTCTCTAGAACTAATTTGTAGAAAACCGTACTTGAATTTTAGGTACAGAAATAGATTTTTAAAGTCGTAGAGGTACTTCTCATCTATTGAGTTATTCTAAGCATCACATGACCCCAGTCCACCAAGGACATCATCAAAGCACCTATCATCTATAGAAGGCATGACACGTGTGGATAAAACCCATGTAGGGGTGAGTAACATAATACTTAGTAGGGACCGCAAACCACAAATGAATTCTACAAAGTTATATTCAAATCATAATATCGAATATGTACACGATGTGCAGCCACTAAGTACCCTAAAGAGAGTCAATATAGTTATATATCACTGGTAAAAATCTAATTTATGAAAAGAAAGACTATCGGTCATAAATGATGTACACCTTGTACTGTTGAAACACTCATCCCCGATGAGTCACATTGGCTAGTTGGGGCACCTAGACCTGCTCCTCACATAGGCCTACTGGGGAGCCTAGACTCGATTTTCATGTAGGAATATTGTTTCAAATAGACCTTCACAACACTTAGGTCATCTAGTCCACCTAAACCCCCTCATCACATTCTTATCGTCAAATCCATCCACATGATTCATACTTGTAGTGCGCTTGATTTTAGGAGAATCCAATCCTCAATACATTGACTGTATATTAACTTCTAATAAAATCCATATAGAGTATAACAAAAGTGTTTAATTTTCATGGGGGTCCAAATTCCACAAACAGCTCGTCAATCAGACGTACAATTAGGAATTTATGAGCCTTTTAGTGAAATGGGCTGGTTGGGTAAGGGTTTGGTTCGACCTGATCAAACCGACCTAACTAGACCTGACACAGGGTCTGCTGGCCCAACATGCATCCACTGAACTATCCCAGCCCACTAGGTCTAGCTTGGTCCAGCTAGACCTGGCCCGGTCTACTGCATTGGACCAGCCTGAGGTTGGCCCTCCTGTGTGACCCAGCCTGATGGAGGAGGCTAGTCTATTCCGCCCGAGACATGACTATGCCTCACATATCTTACCCACACTACAAGTCATTGTGAGGTCCACCATTGTAGTCCATCTAGACCATGAACCTATATCTACATGACACGGCATGGTTGTGGTGTCCTCCCACACCACATTCTATGGCATGCCGAAGGCCTCTCATCACCGTCCACGTCAGATGCTATGGGATTCCATTAATGTTGCGGCACTCTAGTGGGTGCTTCCGTGGGCGACCAAACTCCCTTAGGTGGTCCATTTAATGATGTTGAAGTCCAACTAGGTTAATCACATCACTTACACCATTTTAATCTTTTCCAAGCCATCTTTTCATTGATTCGGGTGTTCGATCACATTCAGAACCTCCAGACATGAATCTGATGTGACCACATGGTCCATTGGCAAAGAAAGGAAGGATGAAGAGAGATAAAAATAAACACCCTAGGTAACTAATGTCAGCCTTATTCATTTGGCCTACTTTATTTTTGTAATAAATGTAATGGGAGACATTCAAATAATTTCCATGACAAAATCCCCTCTTAAATCCATGTAAGTCAAAAATCCCATTACTGTGAGGATGATTGATCAGTGGGTCATTTTAGTGGTGAATTGATCTACGTTCATCATTTATAAAGAATAATGAAGACAATAAATTAATTATAAATTAAAAATTCCCTAGGTTTGGATCGATCACTGACAAAGGGTCAATCTTTTCTTCTTCATTCATCAATCTATCGATATATGATCAGAATGTTTCTGTTGATCCTTCATTATTCTCTAATGAATTTATTCAAAGGCTTCAAAGAAAACTCTTGGATCTTACCCTGATCCAAAAACTCTATTAATTGAATTAATAAAGGAAACATGTTTCAGCGTTTCTATTACGCTGAGTCATCACATCGTGACAGTGTTTCATTTATGAAATGAAATATCATTTCTGTTACTCTTGAGTTGTAGTGTCATTACACTATTTCATTTTTGAAGTGAAATAGTTTTATCAACATTATGTTTCAGTGAATCATTTTTGAATAAAATAAACTTTCCAAATTATATTATATTTTTCTTTAAAACCACCCAAAAAATTAACTTTTACTCTCATCCAGTGCCGATAGAGGTTACACCCCTCCTAAGGAATGCACACCCTAACGAGCTCAATAGTAATATTAGATTTATAATAAATGTATCAATTTTTGAGTTATAGGATTTGGAAATAAAATAATATTTATTTAATTATTTTATTTACTATCACGTCTCAAAATCTACATTCCACCACTGTCCTGCACTGACCAATATTAGGCTCTTCCAAATTAAGACACCCTATTATGAACTCAATGGTAGTATCATATTTTCAATCTGAGTCACGGTTCATTTTTTATTAGGATTTAAAAAATAAAATAATTTTAATTAATTATTTTATTTACGGTTATTCCATTTTTTGGTTTCCTCACGGGAGGCCCATGCTGAATAGCATTAAGTCGCACCTAGGGTAAACTCATCATAGTGAATGCAATAGTACACTCATATTTCTAATTCAGAGACCTATTTAAGAGTTATTCCACATATTTTAGAAAAGAAACTCACATGCACTATTTAAAAACACAAAATTTTTTGACAGACCATTCCAGTCTCACTGGGCCTCAGAATCACACGCCGTCTTAGCGCCTGGCCTCAGAATTTTTCCAAAAGTTTTCTATTATTTAAAATGAGAAAATCCAAGTCATTACAAGGAAAAATATTTTGATATAATGTATGTTAAAAATATGTTTTCATTATTATGAGTATGGAAAATCATACGTG
The DNA here is from genome assembly GCA_963277665.1 of Viscum album. NCBI lineage: Eukaryota > Viridiplantae > Streptophyta > Magnoliopsida > Santalales > Viscaceae > Viscum > Viscum album. The sequence continues at coordinate 108,324,428 of OY728149.1, forward strand.
TTCTGAAAATATTATTTTAAAACCCCAAAAAGTTGACTAAACTAATTCACTTATTTGGAATATTTAATTTAAAATTACCTATGAATTCCCCTCTTTTAGGACCATATTTATAAAAATAATTTATAATAAATACAAATAATGAGTCAAAATAACTATCACTATTCAAAAAATCTTAATTCTTAAATGTAGAGTCAAACTTATGTGAGGGTGTATATTTAGCCACGAAAAAAAAAATTAATAACAATGATCCAAAAATATAAAATAGCTTAGTGAAAATATGAATAATTTATGTGTATATAATCTCAGTGAACACTAAAATATCAACTAAGATGACACTAGATGACATTCGGTGGAATAATCTTCTAGACTACTGATGCATTTCTACTCTATAACCAACTAAATATAGCCATCATATTTAACTGATGGAACTCGGAAAAATAATAGGACCATGAAATATAATGTGGGATCTATTCCATTTCATCAATAATTGATAGTAAAAACCTCTCCATCAATCAGTTAAGTCACTGGTATTCCCATAATACTTGTAACAAAGGATAAGGAAGGGTGTTTTTTAGACAAAAACAAAATATTAATCACTTGGAAACCATCCAAATAATGTAAAGAAACCCAACATGCCTTTTAATTTATTCCCAATCCCCATTACGAATCACAAAACAAATAATATTACTATTATTTTTTCAATAATTAAATTTAAAAATAATTCCATGGCGATTAGTGTAATGGTGCATTATTTTCATGGGAAAATTCAATAATTTTAGTATCCAACCAAGTCCTAAATATAAATCAAATGTTTTTTGATATATTTTTCAGAATACTATTCCAAACTAATAACATATTTGAATTTAAATATCAAATTTTCTAATAGGCCTTAAATATTTAAACTAGTAGTAATATATAAAAGTATATATAAATAGGTTCGTATATAAGTTTAAATATAATTGTGTGTGTGTGTGTGTGTATATACATCTAACTGTAGATATGAATATAGTAACACACACAAATGTCTTTATATGAAGATAACATATTTAAAAACATATTTGAAATATTTAAACCCTTTTAAACACAATCTAAATTAAATAGACACCCCAATAAAAAAATTAAATATAATGAACAGTGAAATGATAAGTCACTACATCATTCAATAATTCCCCAAATACTATAATCATGAAAATTTATAATAAAATAAAATTATTTAAATACATACCCCCAAGAACATATAAAATGAATTTTAAAGAAAAACTAGATTTAACCCTTTAAAATAAATACATTTTCTTAATAAAAAAAGTTCATTAAAAATTGTAACCAAAGAGAATAACTATCATATACAATATCTTATGGAATTGATTTTATAAAATTCAAGAGAAAAATGGGTCATAATGAAAAATAGAAATGTATTGAAATAAAGTCATTGAATAAGTGAAAATGAAGAGGGAGATCTTTAAAAATTAAGATAAGAGGATGCATAATGAAACCTACACATTGTAGATATAAAATATATATTATTTGATACCTAAAACAATCCATTGGTTTGAATAAATTTGTACCACATAGAGGGAAGAATGAAAATAAAAATTACAAAGGAAGGAATATGGAAGTGGGAGATAACTGATAGAATAGACAAAGAGGTAAATATCTAACATTTAATTAGGAGGGCTAATATTCCAATTAGAAGGAAAGTACGAGTCCATATAGGGATCCTTTGGTGAACTGTGATAAAGTGAGGATAAGAGTATGATGTTTAATGTAAATAAACTAACGATAATGATTTAGTCATTTCATATCATAAAATTTCTAGGTTAGTCACATATTTTACCAAAATAAGCTAAAAATTTACACATCTCATTAAGCATACAATAAGGATTCATATTTTTGAGTCACATTGTTTGAAAAAATATTCTCTGACAATGAGAATCATCTCAGTAAAAACTACATATGCTCCCGTATGTCCTTTACATGGTAATCACTAACCATATACAAGTTATTATTTCTTAATATTTTACATTTTTTAAAATAAAATGTTCAAAAAATATAGGAAAAAGGTCATAGGAACATAAATAAATTGTAAAGTGAAGAAATATAAGGTTGGGTTTTGACAATTATACCCAATATAACACTATAAAACCCCAAAAATTCGATAAAGAACCAAATAAATACAATAATCTGAATAAATATTTGAAAAAGTTACACCTATTTAAATTAGAGATACTACATAAGGAAAAAAACAAATCTTCATGCACTACCTGTTCCTACATTCATTAAGTGGAAAAACAAGGGGAATAACACAAAAGGTATAATTAAAATCCCAATTTTTTACATTTCCTCTCTACAATATATATATTCCACAAATTATGGTTGGTCAAGTAAGGCTAATGAAACACGAAAAAAACACCACAAAACACTTCAAACTACTTTTCAACAAAGGGTAGAAAAAACACACTAAACATGTCGCATCATCCAAAAGTTCCTAAAAAATACATAATTCTCTATAAAAATTGAATAGAAAAAAATAATTCTATAAAAAATTTAAATATTATGAAATTAGTAATGATCCTAAAATTGACCATGAACCATATAGTGGTTCAAAAAAAATCTCAATTGGGTAACTAATGATATATATGTTACGTTAAGGATTATTTAATTAATATATTATTAAATTTATTAAACCTATGATAGTGGAACTATAATGTTATGTGCTTTCTTACTATGTTAAATTACTAGATTTAGTTTCTAGAGGTGTTCAGAGGTGGCTCAGAGGATTTTTAGAGAAGTTTAGTTGCTGAAGGCCAGAAGAAGGGATATATCGTGATGTGTAAATATTTTACATGACTTAATAGAGGATTTCACGCAACGTAAACATTTAAAATGATGAGAAAGAGGGTTTCACGACATCTAGTATATCTATTTTTAAAAATAAATACTAAAATTAACAGGTGACATGTTTTTCGACGGAAACCAAACCCCAAGGATTACATGATGTGAAAGTGTAATAGATGTCTTTTAATAACATGATTTTGTGTAGATTTAATGTTCTTTTCAGCAAAATTTTCATCCATAAATCCATGGAATCTTTTTTATCGTATTTTCTGAAAATCTTATGAACCCTGAGACGTTCTCTAGTCCTTTTCCTCCTTCTTTTTTATGCTGATCCTAGTTGTTTTTCATGGGTGATCCATGGTTGATCTATGGTGAGTTATCCTCTCATTATTTTTCTATTTGTTCCGTTCTTCTATGATGATACCCTATAGTGGTGCATTTTGGTTAACTTTTTGAGTGTGGTCTTATTTTTTATGGATCAGTGGTGCCATATCCGTTGACCTGTGGTTATCATGTAATGGTTATAGATCATGGGAATTATTCTTCACCTTGAGGATCATAACACATTGTAAGGCTTCTTTAAGGTAGGGATTCCCCCCTTTCACTTTATTTATGTATCATATGAGAGTGTTTCGACTTTTTTTATCGATGTATTAAGCTTGTTCCACATTATTATATGATAAATATATGTCTCATCAAAATTAAAAGAGGGTAAATAGGATTTTACTCACAAACAATCATATCATTGATATTATTTGTGATATTGTGATTTTTTGGGCTTGATGACCCACTAAAAATTATGGTTGTTGGGGTTGTTTTGGGCCAGATATATCTTATATGATTGATTCCATGGTTGGGATTGAAGTGCTATCACCTAAATAGATATTTTTTAATTACATATACTTATCTAATGAAAAGGATTCCCCATGATTTTGGTTGGTGTGACAACTCCACAAAAATAAATTCTAATGTGATAAATACCCCTTTGTAAATCTATAAATGGCTCTTGAGGTGTTGTTATGTGAATTGGTGCTTGTGAGATGTGGATTTTTGGTTGGGAAATGTAGAGGATATAATTTCTAAGCCATCCTTTTATTGAACTGGGGAGACAGTTTATGGTCCATCCCACTAGGGTGGTGAGGTGCTACAATGTTTATATATATGGTGAATGTGGTTACTTTGTACTATATTCTTGATTATTTATGGAAATTAATTAATGTTTAACAGTGTTTTAAATGGAAATATTTTCTTTTGATAATGCAATTTGAATTATTAATAAATAATTTAATTATGTATTGTGTTATTGAAGGTGGATGATTCTAAATAATGAAATAAATTATTGTTAAATTAGGAGTAAATGTGAATATGTATTAGATTAATAGAATTCATGACCTTTTTAAATCACTATTGAAATACTAATAAGTAAATTTAGTGGTGGTAACAATGGTGATAGTGTGGTGAGTTAGATTTTGTTTGAGAACCAATAGGCTGGTCTTGGGTGTTTGATACAATATATGAACTTGTACATTCTTTTGATTTCTATACACAACCCACCAACATTGATAATTACATTCTAAACACCAACATAGTCATGTGGACTGTATTTCCCAACATTCTAGTGGAAAGAAGAATGGTTGGCCGCCTACCCTTACCTACTCTATCTTCTTGGAAAAGTATTATTGCATCAGCTTTGAGGACCGGAGGACTGTTAGTGTATTAAACAGTGGTTGTGGTATCTCAGGTGTCTTCGAGGTGCATTTTTATGTGGTATACTAGGTTTCTTCAGGATGGGATGTGATTTGGTAACCTAGGTATCCTCTGTATGGGTTCTGATGTGGTGTCTTAGGTGTCCTCAGTATGAGTTATGATGTGCTTTCCTAGGTGTCTTTGTGATGAGATGTGTTGTGTTTTAAGGCCCATGTTCGAACATGTGGGATGTATTTTGAGGACTAGGTGTGTGTGGGAGGGATGCATTGTGAGGCACAAGTGTGTGCGGGTGCGATGTGAGGTGTTGTATTTGAAATTTGTGGGAGTGTTAGGGTGTCTACTGTTGGGGTGTGAGAGAATCTAATCACTGGTAAAGTTGTAAAATGAACCCTACAATCGATGTTCTTTAATTTATATAATATTAATTAGCTTTTTCTTTTTTATGTTCATGCCTTGGAGAGGTTGGGATGTCTAGTATACATGTATATGTGTTGTTTGGTTGTATTTTTTTCTCACATGTGAATTAGTATTCTTCTTTCACAAGTCTAGGGGAGACTAGTCTTTTTTATACTAAGTATACTTTTTCTCTCATTTTATGTATATATATCTATTTTAATGTTTTTGGAGGATTTTGAGAACTGTGCTATAATGCACTAGCTCGGATCCTTGACAGTTCTTGTTTCTTTTCATTAGCCTTACTTTTGGGTATTTACATTGAAGAATATTATTTGTATCACCTATATTTATACATGCATCTTTTATGGTTTGTGTTTCTCTTTTATATTATATCTTGGATTTTTTTTGGTTGATTTATCATACCCCCCAATCCAATATTATTATATAGGTTAATGCCTCAGGTACATGATATTTTTATACCCTCAGTGCGAGTAACCAAACTAGGACCAAAAGGATAAGGGATTTATTGGTCATTCCCCCCCCCCCCTTTCTCCATTGCTATCCCGGAAGGGGTATCATTTGAGGGATGTGGTCATGATGGAGTGGTATAAAAGATGATGGTTGAGTCATATGATGAAGTATTGAGTTATGAATAGTGAGGACTACATGGGGTTATATGGAAACAGTTCCAGTTGACCTTAGTGCATGACATAGGCCCAATAGACTGGCTAGGATATGATATCTTAGGCCCCCCTGTGATCCATTTCCTGGAATCTGAGCTTATAGAACGACCAAGTGAGATGAGCCTACTTGTATGGTAGATATAAATGAAAGCTACATGCATCAAAATGGCTTTTGTTCTTGTTTTAATTTGGTTGTTTTGAAAAATGTAAAATGGATAAAATGAATTAACTAGATTAATGTTAATTAAAACATATCATATTGAAAATTACATTCTATGGGAATAAGAAATATTTTCTTTCCTTTCATCTATGGAACCATTTCATCATTCAAGAATGGATCAGGTAGTTGAGGTCCAACATGCTGATCTGGTAGATTTCTTTAGGGATGATTCAGTCGAGGGGGGTTTTAGTGGATGCTTATATTTCACACATTCCAGTGGAAGGATTTGGTGAAGTAAGAGTGCAGTGTCTTAGTTGTGGAGATAGTTATCAAGATAGAATAGATAACTTTTAGTTTTATCTAAGCCTCAACCAAGTATTGGGTCCCTTTTTATTCATTCATATGTGAGGAGTTTTGTGTTAGTGGTGGGGACTATATTTGGGGGAGTGGAAGGTGGCAGATGATTTGTGGGAAAAATTCCAAAACCGGTTTTGGGTGGAGTTCCTTACATAAAAAATGAAGGTTGTAAAGTGGAAATAACTTCATTCTCTTCACTGTGGGAGATTGTTAGTGTGATATTTGGGAATCAAGTTTAATGATCTTCTATTTTTCCTCTAAAATTCATCCATATGAGAATTCAGATGTGTGACGTCTTAAGGAGGAAATCCATCCTTATATACAATATATAATTAGTCCTTTTATGTTGTTGACATATAAGGGGTTTTAGAAGAAGGAAGAGGTGATCGGGAAGATGCACTCATAGTGAGGGTCTTCGTGGGAAGGGATCCAATAGGGTTCCTTGAGGGGAAGTGTTTTTAGTGGCTGGTCTCAGGTACCAAGAACATTGAGGTTTAGAAAAGAAGATATTTGACCTCATTGGATACTTTCCAACCTTTTTGTGCTAGTGGTTTCCATGATTTTCTAGGATATTTTTTCCAAATTTTTTAGGTTGTGTGGTCTATGACCATTTTTAGGGGCCAATGCTCGCCAAATGATGGATCATTTTTTGTTGGAGGAAGACATGCTCTACATCAGTCTATGTAGTAGTTTCAAGTGAGGCCATTTCAACAACATGGTCAGCAGGTTTTTTCTCTATATACTAGAGATGGAGATAGTAGAGGCTAGCCATGTTCATCATGTTTAGGAACTACAACCCAATCATGGTAGTGGAGGTGGTTATCATTATAGAATAATAGGAGATGGGCATGGTCAATTTCAGGCAGTAGAGGAAGCAGTTTCAGATGATCCAGAGATCATCGAGGTACGATCAATTTTTTGAGTAATCTTTGTTGCGGATTTTCTGATTTTGGATCTATGGACATAAATATTTCACCCAATTTAATCCATGATATAGTAATAAACATAGAAATTATTCTCATTACCTTGGTGTTGAGAACACAATTTAGAATCCAGAATAGCTTTTTTGATGTGTGTTGGGGGTGTATATTGATGGTGGGACCACATCCATCTCATTGGGATCTTTTCTTGTTAAAAATGAATCCATATGATGTTAATATTAGGATTGAATGGTTCTATTTCATATGTTCTATTATCAACTTCTACAATAGTAGAGATTTATTTTTTATACGGTCGACAAGCTGGTGGTTTTCATTGGTGATCGGAGTTATTAGGTCAACATTTGCGGTCTGGATCCCATTCATTTTTTTGGATGACTAGTCAGCGAAATAAGTGGATGACAAGATAGTGGAGGTTCCATGGGTCATTGTGGAGTTCCTTGATATTTTATATGAGGATGTTGCGATGCTACCCACTCAACGTGGACATTGAGTTTGGGATAGACTTGGATCCTGGTGCTTCCATAATATTGATGGCATAACATCGAATGGAACCATTCAAGTTATTAGAGGTGAGGATCTAGATAGATGATCTGATGAAGAAGGGTTATATTCAGCCTAGCATGTTACCACGGGGTGCTCTAATATTATTATCCATAAAGGAATATGATACTATAAGTTTTTTAAAGAATACTCAGGGTCAAATTAGGTTATAGTCAAAGATCGATACCCACTCCCAAGGACATAGGACCATTTCAACATATTGAGAGGAGAAAATTGAATTTCTATAATATATATGTACTTTGGATATCACCAGTTGAATTTAACGGATGGATATATCCTAAAATCATATTTCATGTTCAGGTATAGGAACATCGAGTTTATATTCATTCCATTTTGTGTTATGAACACAACCACCATGTTCATGGGGATTGTAAACTCCAGGTTTCATGAGTTAATTGATCTATTCATCGTCATATTTATTGATGATATATGAATACAATTGATGGTAGAAATGTACATTTTTTAACATATCTGTGTTTTCATGATGGTTCTTCAGCACCACTAGCTTTATAGAAAATTTACCTAGTTTAGGTATTGGGAATGAGAGGAACATTTCCTCGAGAAAAAAGTGTCTCAAAATGATGTAGCAACAGACATGTTTGAGGTAGAAGTAGTTATTTCTTTTTCAGAACCTAAGTATTTGGTAAAGGATCATAGTTTTGTTAGCCTCATAGGCTAAGATCTTAGGCATGTACCCTATTTCTCTCGATTTGTACCTTGATTGGAAAAATTGACAATGATAGACCAATATTGTTTTTAGTGATTAGTTCCATGCAGCATTCATTTGCCTGAAGGGGAGGTTATTCATAGCTACAGTTCCATATCCACTGGAGTATGGTGTGTTGTCTGAGGTGTTTTATGATTATATGCATATTGTCTTTGTATATCTGCTAATGTATTAGAGGTAAGTGATCCCTTATGTGACAAGGAATTCATGTCCCCATGACTACACCTATTCTACCCATGATATAGTACTAGTATATGTTTTGTTTATTTTGATGTTGTGGAAAAATTACATCATTTGTAAGAGCTTTTTGGTCTTTACAGATCACTTGGTCTTGATTTATATCTTTTTCCAATGTGATTTGAACTAGTGGTAGCAGTGATGAATGGAGATTATTCAGCATATTTCTTTTGAGATCTATTAATCCCTAATAAATGAGATTTTTTTGGTGGAATAATTGAGTATGAAGTCATGGAATGGTTTTTTTCAGATGTCTATGGATTCTTGGAATAAATTATAGAGTTGGAATCTATTCTCATAGATGACATAGTGGATTGTGGTTGAGGATGTTTTAAACTGATGAAAATGAAGTATTCATCGATATATAAGTTGGAGGAGTCTCATTGGGGGACTCATGGGTATAGGTTATGCGTGATCGTGTTGTCCATGGTAATGCTCATAAGGGATGGTCGGATGTGAATGTGGATTTTTTGAAATGATGTTTGTTCTGGTAGCGATGTGGAAGGGAGTTCTTAATGAGTTTCATATCTCACCCTTTGAGGTACATCCTAGAATTTATAAGATGTATCATGGATTATAGACTTTGTTTTGGTGGCCATAGATAAAATTTTCAACGGTGGAGTTTGTGATAATGATCCAGGTTTTCCATAAATTAAAGATTGAGCATCATGAACCTAGTGGTTTAATGCATCCCTTGGATGTTCTTGTGTGAAAATGGGATCCCATATGATGGAATTTATCACATTTTTATACATAGCTATGTGAATTTATTATTCTATATGGGTGATAGTGGATAATTGGACAAACTTATCCCAGTTTTTATAAATCATGGAGAAGGAAATAATGAATTCTTGGATAAGAGGTATGCAAATGAGGTGGTGAGTTTTGATGGAGTTCGATGATCCATTTTATTGAATCAGGATTCATGTATTACTTAATGAGTCTGGAGGGGATTGTAGTTTGATTTTGGAACTCAGATACACCTCATTGTCTCATTCCACCCTCAGATAGATGGGAAAACAAAACCAAATATCCATACTTTGTATGACATGTCAGGATCATGCGTCTTGGACATCAGTGGATCATGGGTAGGAAAAAATCCTTTTGTAGAATTTTCTAATAATAATATATATCACTATTCATTTTTTATAGCCCGAAATGAGGAATTCCATTCAAGACGATGTTGTTATCTGTTCTGCTAGACAGAGGTTGGCGATACAGTCATTCTTGGTCCCCATGTGGGGCATAACATGAAGCATAATTTTTAGCTTGATCGTGACATGGTGAAAGCAGTACAATACTGGAATAATTGTTCTGATGATAAAAAAGGAGTCCCTTTCAGTATGAGATTAGGGGAAACTTTTTCTAGAATTTTTCCACATGACATGGGTAGTGGAGATTTGGCAGATGGAAAAATCATTATCCCAGGTTTTGTTGGGCCCTTTGAGGTGTTTGGTTGAGTTCTCAATGTGTTATACATGTTGAAATTCCCATTGAAGTTGGAGAGGATCCATGACGTCTTCCACATATCTCAACTTGGTAGATATCTTCATGATGTCTCTCATTTCATTGACTGGTAGAGAGTTGGATATCACAGATGATGTGCCGTTTATGGAAGTGTTGATAAATATCTAGGATCATTAAGAGAAGTAACTACATGAATTGACTTACCATTTTTATTGTGTGTTTTGTATGCAAGATGGAATGGAGGATAGTACTAGAGAGTGGGAAATTCAGATGTGTTCCCAATACCTGAAGTTGTTTTGAGTTTTTCATTTCTTTATTTTCACTTTTTAATGTGATGTTTTGATCCTTTTATTTATCAGATGTGGTATTTTCCATGTTTTATGATGTGTGTGGTATGATGTGTGGTATGTTACTGAAATATAGATAAAGGGGAGGAAAATATTCTAACTCAAGATGTATTAACAATGATTCCATTAAAACAATATGGGAAGGTGATTACTATATAGAGAGGATAGTATCTTGACATAGAGGATAGAATTTCTAAATTCATGTGTTCAGGATAGTTTTATTAATCGGCTAGAGTGGTTGTCTCTTTGGGATGCACAGAGGTTAAGATGTTTGTGTAGAGGTTTTGTGGCAGTTTGGTTTGGTTTGGAATGTTTGTATGGTATTATTGTGTGAGACAAAAATAGATCCTTGAGAGGTATCTTGTGGGGTGAGTGTTCATACACCTTTTTCTTGTAGGCTTGGGATTGGTTTTGGATTATCGATTCATAAATTAATTGGAGATATATCCAATTTAATTGTATATTCTTTCTCAGTTTGTTATATTTTTGGTTTTCATTGTTTGTGGTGTTCGGAGGATGCTCAGTGGATGTCTAGAGAGGTTTGGTTGCTAAAGGTGAGAAGTAGAGAAATTTCGAGATCTATAAACATTTTACATGCTGTGAAAGCTAGTTTTATGTTGTGTAGTCATTTTACAATATATGGATGATGATTTCAAAATGTGTAATATATTGGGGTTTAAAAATAATTAATAAAATTAATTGATTTCATATTTTACAGAATAAAGTTAAACCTATTATTTCATGATGTGAAAGGGCGTTACACGTCATGTAATACCCCTATAATAATCATATTTAATGTTCCTTTTAGCCTATTTCTCATTCATTCATTCATGTTTTCTTCTATCTATAAATTTTATTTGTTGATCCTAATGGTTTCTCATTTCAGTTATATGGTAGATCCATAGTGAGTTCCCTTATCGTTCTTTTCCTTTTCCTTCTGTTCATCTTTAGAGTTCTTCAACAGGGATGCAATTTTTTGGGTTTTGAGTTTGGGTTTCTTTATTAGGGATCCCAACTGTGGTATAGTTTGATCCATGTTTATCAAGACAATTTTTTGGTTTGAGTGGGTTCTTCTTCACCATACGATGCACAACAAGTCAAAAAGATATTTCTATAGTTGGGATTCCCACATTTCTCTTTATTTGTTTATCATGTGGGACCAGTTTAATTTTTTTATCTATGGATTGTGGTTGTTCTTGAATAATGAAAGATAAATATTTATCTAAACAATATTTAAATGAGGTAATTCAGTTTGATACTATTTCTTGTATAGCTTTGATATTTTTTTTGATATTGTGATTTATTTGAAATGATGACTCGCTGAAAATTATTGTCGTTTGGTGATTTGATTGTAATAGATATATCTACTTTCATTTCATTTTTGGATGTTATTTTTGTGATATCACCCCAAATAAAAATTGGTTTATGACATATAATTATTTAATGAAATGGTTTCCATAGGAATTTTGTTTGTGTTATAACACATCTAAAATAATGTGGAATGTTTTAAATTCCCCATTGTAAATATATAAATAGATCTTGATATGTTTGATGTGAGGTATTACTTCTGGGATAATGATGTGTCATTTGGGAATGTGGGGATAATAGTTAGTGGCTCGTACTTTTGGGGAATTGGGGAGATAGTTTGTGGGTCATGCCTTTGGGGCGGAAAGGTGACAAAATGATGAGTTGTTTTTGGAATGTTTTTTCTTTATTATGGATACCCAATTAGTGAAAGAATAAGTGAATATTTAATATGGTTTGAAATGGCATGGGGTTGTTTGGATAATGGTATGTGAATTTTTAATAAGCAATTTAATGATAGGTTTTGTGATTAATGGTTGTTTATGCTAAATAATGAAATGAATGGGTGTTAAACAAGGAGGAAATGTGAATCCATGTTATATTTCCAAGACTCTTCATCATCTTAAATGACTACTGAAAATACTAATCAGTGCATTTAGAGTTGGCACCATAGGTGAAGGTTTTTGGATTTGGTTGTTTATTCAAGAACCCATAGGTTGGTCATGCATTTTTGATACAATATATATATATATACTTGTACATTAATGAGATGTCTATACGCACCACACTGAATTTGAGATGAAAGTGTCGAATAGCCACATTTTTTTAAGGGGAGTGTCTTCCCCAATATCTTGGTTAGAGTATGGATGGATTTCCACACGCTCATCCCCACTCCCTTTACTATGAAAGGGGGTATGACAAATGATGTGATGGATGGAGGTCAATTAATGTATTTATTGAAGGCTTTACTATCACAAGTGTATCTAGGATGAGTTTTGATGCGGTATCCCAGCGGTATTCGAGATGGGTTCTGTTGCGGTATCCTAGGTGTCTCTGGTTAGAGCTGGGATATGGTATCTAAGGTGTCTTTGAGATGAGTTGTGATGTGATTTCCCAGGTGTCTTAGAAATGATATGTGATTAGATGTGATGTGGGGTTCTTTTCTAACGCCCGGGTGTGAGTGAGTGAAATGTGTTGTAAGGCCTAGATGTGTCTGACTGGGATGCATTGTGAGGCATAGGTGTGTGTGGATGGGATGTGATGTGTTATATTGAGAAGAGCTGGGAGTTCCATGATTTATTCCATCGGTATTTAATAGCGGCTAATACAATGGAAAGTTGTGTGGGGGTACCCTCTAATCAATGTGAATTATATTATATTATATTACTTGGCTTGCATTATTTGGTGAGTGTGCCTTGCTGAGGTTGGGATGGTTATTATTCCGGTATATGTGTTTTTTGGTTTCCCGGTTTTCTCATAGGTGAATTAGTATTATTTTTTCACATCGTCAAGATAGACTTTAGTTTTTCCTACTGAGTATAATTGTATAGTAAACCCACATATATAAAAATATTTTCAGGTTTATAGGATAATTTCATAGATAGTGATAGACCTTACTATCTTAGATCATATACAGCTATTATGTCACATATTTAGCCTTACTTTTTTCATTCACTTTGGAGACTTTTTTTGTAACATTATTATTTATAAACTCATGTGGGATGGTTTGGGTTTTTATTTTATACTACGTCCTAGAATTTTTGGTGTATGATTCATCTTATATCCTAATCTGATATTATTATAGAGGGTAACACCTCCCACACCTAAGATTTATATACACTTGGTGCTAGTTTCCAACATTGGGCGTACTGGAGGTGGGTCTCTTGAGTGATTATCTCCCTTTATTCATTTCCAACATGGATGGGTATCCTTGGAGGCATGGTTCGTGAAAAAACTAAATAACGACATAAATAGAAAGTATTATGGGATTTCATATAGAGGGACTAGAATGACCTACCAAAAAAACTGATGGAATACGATAAAATTATACTTTATTAAAATAATATCCTCCCATGTTTTTTTAGTTATATGATTGTGGTTTATCCTTCACTTACATCTCGTACGATGTCCAATCAATACTAACATTTAAAGGAACAAGGTTATCGGCCCTAATTGGATAGACCCCAAAGAACACTTCCATCATCATGGACTTATTGACCCTGTCATCATACAGAGCCTAATTGAATGGATTTATTCAAGAATTATGGTTGAGTTAAGAGCCACAATGAGTATAAGAACTATTAACAGTCCTAAAACAATATCTTGGGAGAGAAAAAATCAACTAGTTAAAATAATATTCAAAATATTTCAATTTCTAATCACCCTACTAGAGGATTAGATGATCCGTTATACTACCCATATTCAACTTCTTATGAAAATCACACTTGATAGACACCATCTTAATGAATTACCTTGACATGATTCTTTATAGTAGAATATGAATTAAAATCCTATAATATTTTAGATTCAACACCAGAAACAAATTCAAAACATTATTTATTGTTTAGAAATTTGGTATTTTTAACAAACTGAAGACTTATTCTATAATATATAGCCAATCTATTATGTCATGAAGTCCCCAGTCATCATATTAGATTAATAATAACTAATATGATGTTGGGTATACTACAACACCCAATTTTTGGGTAGGTTGGATAGATGGAAGAAATATATATGGGATGTGAGAGACACAAGGATAATGAAAACTCTATAATATCAACTTCTATGACCACATACGTCACTTCCATGAGTAAATATCTAAATAATCAAATTGAAAAATTAGATTTTAATTAAAAAAAATCAAAATTATAACTCATGATAATAATAATATCCATGTAATTTAAATTCAAACACCACTTTAATAAATTACTACATTAATTAATGTCTAAAAAATATTTATTTCAAATTGTGTAATTTCACATAAAAATAATTTTTAAATCACAATTTATTTTGAAAATTAATTTTATATTAAAAAACATCGATTTTATTTTAAAACCCTTTTACAAATATAATTTATAAATTTTTTAAACCAATTCAATTCACTTTTAATTGGGTTCCAATTATTAATTATTATTATAATATATCTAAATAAAATTTATTTATAATAAAAACAGTGAAATTCATTTTAAACAACATTATAAAATGTTGTAGATAAATAAAAACAATATTGAAATAATTTTTAATATGTTAATGGTTTTTCATGGTTTGTAAACACAACCTGATATACCATGCATCAATAATGAAATAATTTTCTGGTAGATTATAGATTCATTCCCATGGGAACCAATGAGTTTTTCATGCCATTAATGGAAACCATGCACTATTTGTTTTTGTCCTATTTGAGCTAAAATGTCAAAAAACCCCATAATATCTTATGAAACACTAACAAGAAACCCCATCAATTTATTGTAAAATCATTATAAAAAATAACAGTATGGATGACGATCACATTTCAATATAGAACATGTCGTGAAAACTCATGTATCATACAAGCTTTGGTGATTCAGTACCTTACCATGACCTATCTCCCCAGATATCGAATCTAATATTTGTTAAACATTAGAAATTTCAAGAGAAATCAACAAAACAAGGCCCACTTTAGAGCCTAGTATTTTCCATACATCCCAATAGCCAATGTATCATCAATGAAATGATATTTTGGTATATTATATACTTATTCATAGCAGAACCACATAGTTTTCCAGGCCGTGGGGGGAAACTATGAACCTCTTTTTCTTGTCCCATACGAGTTGAAATTTTACGAAATCACAAATAAAAACATATAAATTACGCAAAAAAATTAGACCCCATCAATTCAAAAAAAGCACACTATGAATAATAATAATAATAATAATAATAATAATTAAAATAATAATACTAATAGTATTAATAATAATATTTCAAAACTCGACATACCATGGTAACTCATGATTTATATGAAAGTTGGTGATAAGGTAACCTCCCATTAACTAGATCACCAGACCTAATTATCCCTTCTCATATCTAAAAAAATTCAAAAATAATAAGGGAACATAAATAAATAAGGCCTACTAATGAACCTCGGATTTAATAGATTTTTTTATATAAACTAAACTAGGCCTCGTAGTATTAATTCACTCGAGATGGTCTGATATATGACCTAATGAATGTTACTAACCACTATAGGCTAGTTAAATGAACCATGGTGTTAGATATAGGAAAGTGGTAATAATTTTTCAAAGATAAACAATATATAACAATGATAAAAATTCAAATATAAAGCTTTGTTATTTTGAACATGTATTGGAAATTAGTGGATAAAAAATATAATAGTTTCATATTTAAATATACAAACTAAGTCATCTCAAATAAAAAAATATCATCAAATAAATAAAATAAATCTGAACGAGAATAAATGAAACATCAAGAGGGTTGACTGTTCCACTACAACTCAAATAATAAATAGTGATTGAAATAAAAGAATAGATGTCCATGTGATTTCATGTCACAATCCCTCCTCAAAAATAATAAATCCACTCCCTAAGATATCTATATCCATAAAAAAACCACCATGAAACCCACTCATTATATAGACACATAGAGTTGTATATAGGTTATGAGGAAACACCCCATAAGGGATTCCTAAAGTATTTCATAAATTTCATTTTTTAAAAATTCTATAAATACATTTTTATTATTTAGTGAACTATAAATAATATTTTCATTATTTAGTGAATGTAAAATCATATACATTTCAATATCTTATTATATATATAACATAAATTTGTGGAAATTAACAAACATAATTTGAAAATTACATTTAAAACCTACCTTTGAAATCCTCATTTTAAAACAACATCCTTAAAACAATTTTCAAATGAACCCAAATAAGGAATAAAAAAACAATAATTGAGTAACTTAGTACAAATATATTAGGAGAAATCATACTGATGCTAGGGTATAAATGTAATCATTTAAGGAATAATTTACTGTAAATATGAAAATGAATAAAACAATTTATATATATATATATAATATTTCAATTTAAAGAGTATTTAATAATGGTTGACTAATAAAAATAAATTTATATTATCTGTTATCTTTAAGTGGAATAATATATAATATAACTATTGAATTAATATACTATAACCAATTGGATGCTCTAAACTAACATCACCTCTAAAACACCCCCAAGACCTATATTTGTTCTGTACCAAGTGGGATATTTTTAATCACAATGGTATTGCACAATTATTATATCCCAATATCAAAAAATTATATTGATTCCAATAATACTTGTGATAGATGGAATATAAGGATTTTCATATTTATATACACACACTAATAATGAATAAATTGAAAACCCTGAAATCAATATACCTTAAACGTCCATCTTATAACCAATATACCCAATCCATTTTCCTAGAAACTTAACCAATCATTATTATCTTCATTGTTGAAAAATTTACTTCAAACATAATCCCATGCATCTTAACATAACGGTTGAATTAAACATTTGAATATTATGTAATGTATAGTTATAATCGCACCATGAATTTGAAACTAAATTATTTCGAAAATATTCTTTGAAATATTTTCCAAATTAATATCAATTTTGAATTTCCTTTTTAAAATGATAAACATGAAATATGTTTATAAAATAATTTTATAAAATTATATATATATATGTATATATAATTTGGTAGGAACATATGTGTTTATGAATTTATATTTGTATATATTTATATATATTCGCTTATAAATTGATACATAAATATATATGTAGGTATATAAAGATGATCATTATTAAAAAGAACAATTTTAAATATTGTGACCTATGAAAAATATTTTAATTAATGAAGACTCCCCATTTACAAAAATATCACACCCAATAATTAAATGATAAGGCACAACAAAATTGATAAAACAAAAAAACCAATAACCATGAAAAAATTATTAAAAAAGTGTATTAAAATACACCTAAGAGCCCAATTAAAATGAATGTTTATAAAAAACCACATGTAAACGAGGGAAATCAAGAAATTATTTTTAAAAAATAGATTGATGAAAAAAATTGGAACCTAGGAGTATACAAAACATACATATTTTTGATGGAACTATATTAATTAAAAACCATGTGAAACATGAGTTTATATGATAAAGGGAACTCTAGATACACATGTAAATTGGAAAATCATAGAAGAATATACACAAGAAAACAGAGATATGTGGCTATGAAATAGAACCTATATACTTTATAATTAAAAATACATTGTTTTACACATATAATCAATCATGAGATAGGCTAAATGGATACCAAAATATAGGAATAATGAAAAAACAGAGTAGAAATCATGAAAGAAGGAATTTGAAGAGGGAAGCGAGGATAAACAAAGATAATATTGCCAATTTTTTATAAAGGAGGTTTAAAATTAAAAAATGGAGGTAAGAATGGGGTCACATAGGGATACATATGTGTTCTTTGATCAAGTGAGTAGTGGATAAATCATTATTTCTCCCTAACCCCAAATTCCTATATTTTGTGCAATGTTATATTATATTGGAATGTTTACAAGGGAAAAAGTCACAAAGGAACATTCATTTTAACATTATTATAAAGGTTTATTACATGAATGATTGCTGTAATATTTTTGGGAATTACTAAATACTAAGCTCATATATAATAAATTGGAATAAACTTCATCCCATTAATTCTTATTCAATTATTTCATCTTCATAACTTGGGTAAAGAAACATAACAAGGGAGAGATGAAACTCTCAGTAATGAAAAATAATGTTTAGAAGATAATGAATCATTGTGAAAAAATTAACCTGAATAGGTAAATGAATAATAACACATGCCATTAAAAAAATATAAGGAAATATAAAATTGGAATGTTAAGAAACTAAAAATAAGTACCATTAAATCAATGAACTGAAAATGAAATGCATCCATAGATTTGTCTACGCAAAATATCATGAATAAATATTAATTGAATTATCAATAATGGAAATGATTAATTATAATATGTCATGTATCCAGTGAATAGTATTATTTTTACTATCAATATATAGTTTAAACAATTTATCCAACTAATTTTCTACACGAGACTACTGATGCATCGAGGGGCTTGCAGTAACTGGTCCCCAACCCCTAGGGCTTTCCTTATATGGTCCCTAACCTGTTTATTTCATGTAAAAAGAATTCCTTGTATTTTTAATTAAAATAAATTTCTTATAAAATATATAAGAATAATAAATAATATATATCTATTAATAATACCTCATGATAGGATGAATAATATCAAGGGTTGTTGACATTAAACAAATCTTGAGGAAAAATAATATTTAAACACTCTAATGTGTGCAATACCACATTGAATCATTTAAATAATGATTCCCTATGAATTATATGGAACTCATAATACCAGGAGAATAAGTATAATCGTGATATAACATGTAAAATGGAATTATATATACCAAATAAAAGTGAATTGGTGTATAATAAAAAAAATTCTAATTGGAATGTTAATTGAGATAAAATCCACTAACTTAACCTTACTTTTTTTGTGGTCTTTATCCTCCAGTATACTGGTTTAAAATATTTTAATAAATTATATTGTTTTTATCATATAATAAATTAACTTAATATAATATATCATTATCCTTTTATTAATAACAATTCATTAATTTCAATATTTTAGGTGTTAATTGTAGAGTTCTCTCAAGAATGTTTTATACTGTTACTTGTAGTTCTCATTAATTTTATTATGGTTTCATCATATAAATTTTTGAACCATCGATATATAATAAAATATAATATGTATATATATGTATTTATAAAAATATATAATTTTTGGAGATATGAAGTGAAACTTATCGTTCATGGATATGGTAGTTCGTACGTAGAAAGAATGCCACCTTAATTACTTTTATCATATTAAAACAATGAATCATAAATGATAAATAAGGATAATTTAATTCTATTATCATATATATGTTATATATTTAATATTTATTTAATATAATAATCCTAAACATATCACATTTATAGAACGATCGAATCACATCTCTTCGAGGGTGTGGTTGCACACATTTACTGAAACGATGTTATCATATTTACAAAAAATGGGAATTATTAATATTATGTGTTATAAAACAATAAAAAAAGTATAAAGGAACAATTAATATCATATATATCACACACACATATATATATTATATCATAATTTCCATCATGAGTGGTAGTAAATGAAAAATCAATAATCATCATTTAGTGAGACACTAGTTTGTCGTACAAAGAAATAATTTGTTTTTTTTTCTCATTAGAAATATGATTGTGTAATTATAGTTAGAAAAAAATAAATAAATACATTATATTATATATAGGATACTAATGTTTTATAAATGATTTAAAATAATAATATTTTATGGATTGGATAATGGAAATAGGACTAAAAAGCTTCCGAATCATTGTTGCCTCTTAAATGGGTAACTCTATTTGGTTTATACCAAAAATAATTCATTAGATGGATATAGTCCCTAATGGAGTCTGAAGGGTATATATTAGGGATGTTGGGATTTTATGTTGTAAGATTTTGGTTGAGAAAATGTGGCTTCAGAGGTTATAGGAATGAGTAGAGTGCCTGCATTTTATAGTGGAGGGGAGTGACACTTTTGTAAATAACAAAAGGTATTCCGTAATGGGAGGTATATATAACAAAAATAATCTTTATTAAAAACGTAAACATGATTTATTTCATTAAATATAACATAATACAACTTTGGGGATCAAGATGTCTCATTTATTGATAAATTAGGGGCATTACAAAACAACATAGAACATAAAACACAAAATCTTTATTGGAAACTTCTTCTACATGACCAAAACATTCCTTCATACATATCATTGCCTAGGATAACATGAGGAAATAAATAAGTAATGGGTGAGCTATAAATACTAGTAATGGAGAAAACTGTGTATAAAATTGAGAATATAGTACATGTTATGAAATAGACATATTAATGGACCGCAAGAGAAAAATAATCATAAAGGCATGATATATCATGATTATCATAACATAGAAATGTGGAAACAACATTTAACCTGATACTCAAATGATCCAAGGATAATTTCACATGGATAATTATTAAATACTCATTTCACTTTAATTATCTAGACTAAACCCTCATTCCACTTGATCTGTCATGATATTAATCTTTACACAGTGCATTGGAGTGCTATCAGGGTGCACCCTTTTTAATCATTGATTTTATTACACATGTGTGCCCCATAGATCATACAAAAGGGATTCATTAAACATAAACATTTATTGCCTGATAAAAAATTTAATTCAAACATGAAACTCATTAATCAATAAGTAAATATTTATAAAGGTGAATACCCTTGATTGAGAAATGGGCTTGGTATTCACTACATAATGACTTTGGATTGGAGAATCACGGTGCAATTTCTACGACATAACGACATGACATAAGAATTCATAAAAACGTTTGTTATGAGATAAAGGGGTATATCATCATATTTACATGAAATTATATTTATGTGAGTCATATATAAACATCTCCCAACATATGTAATGGAATTTATATGCATAATTTAAAATAATTTCTTGAATGTAAATGAGAAGACAAGTATTTCTTATAGAATATAGGCATGGTAACCAGTGTGAATGGTATGCATTAATGGGAGATGAAATTCTCTCTCTTCATTCATATATAAAGAGGTTTGTATGGGGGAGGTTCAAAGTAATACCCCATCATTTTTAATTTAAAACAACATGGTATAAAAATATAAAGAAATTTGGACAAAAAATACAAAGTAAGAAATCCCCTACTAGGAAGTGTGATCCCAAAGGCTTGAGAGAGGCATGGGAAAGGATTATAGGGAGATTTGGGAACCATGGGAGATTTCCAGAGAGAGGATGGAATAGGTGTTTAGAGATATAATGGTTTCGAGTGAAGTGTAATGGGATATTGACAATATTTATATAGTAATGGAGAAGGAATGATTTATCATTTTGGTTTTGGACACTACACATTAAACTAATCAATACCACAAACCATCCCATGGGGTTTTCCACTATTTATTCCAATTTAGAGTGGAAAAAATTATTTTATAAGTCCAATGTAAAACTTATTAAAATATTAGTCTTGATTATATTTAGGCGAGTCACACTCCCATGGAAATCATTTTAAAAATCTAAAATGTTTTATAAGTCTTGGAGGGTCCACTAAGGTATTGTAAAATTAATCAAAAAAATCTAAAATCACATTATAATAAAGGAAAAAAATATATTTTCTGAATACACATTTTATTTTATTTTATTACATCACTATTGGGTCATTATGATGTCCTAAAACACATTATATATTTAAACAGTACATAATTTTTACAAAAAAAATCGATTGTCTAAAAAAAATAGGCAACATTCTTCATTAGATGATTTTGAAATCATGAATAAAAAATAATATTCATTTTATCTAAGTAATTATATAAATATGTGAATTTTTATTATAAAAATAAAAACTAACATTTATTGAAAATTAATGGGTTTTGAAAAAACCAGCTTTATAGCATTAATAAAAATTACAAATGTCTTCATAAAAATTAGAAGATAAATTATATTTAATAAAAATTAATTTAGTAGTAATATTTTATTAAAATAATATTTAATTCAAAAATCCATTAATTCGTCGAAACATATTTCTTATTTGAATATTATTTAAAATAATATTTGTGCCTTAAAAAACATTTACCAAGTAACAATAATAAAAAATAAATTAAATTATTTATTATATACAAAACTAATTCACATAATCATAGTGTTGGGTTCTTGTTACATAACAACTTATAACATCTGCATAAGACTAAAGGGTATGGTTTGTGCTGGTGACAGACTCTTGGGGTGGTTCGGATAACATCCCTCGGGTGGTAAATCTATCAACTTACACTTCTCCCACATATAGTTATATTAAAGCTTAACATGTTAATGATCATATTGGGATTGGTCACGATCATAGACCAGTGACGCCAAATCAATTCCAAGATCTGAAAAAATGGGCTTCGTATGGAGAATTTCTATGAAATGAGCTCATCACTTCATTTCTCTAGTAAATTGGATTTGTTAAAGCCATATATTTATACTAATCTTGTGATCACTTTTCAAAAGCTATATTAGAAATTGTAACAATTATTTATGGTATTATAAAATAGAAAAAACACAAAACGATGGAAGTGGATATGTTTTATATAACCATTCTCATTCATAATAAATTTAATTAGATCAAGAGGAATTTTCATTAATAAAAGTTTGGGTCGTTACAATCTTCCCCCCTTAAGAAATTTATCCATCAAAATTTCTTTTTCCCACAGTAAAACAGATGAGGGTAACTCTTCTTCAGCACATCATCCATATTTCACATTGTGTCTTCAAACTTGTGTTTTCTCCACTACACATTGATGAGGGGCATTGTCTTATTTAATAGAACTTTTTCCCTACGATCTAATATCACCACAAGATTGTCATTATATGAGAGTTCATTATACAGTGGTACCACCTCTAGATTGAGTATATGTGAGGAATACATCATGTACTTGTGATAGGATCGGTTGGAGTGTCAGTCGATAGTCCACTACTCTAATGTGATGAAGTATCTCAAAAGGGTCGATGTACCTTGGAATAAACATTCCATTTTTCCCAAATATCTTAAATCTCATCCATAGTGATATACAATGGAATACCATGTCTCTATCCTCAAACATTAGGTCTCTTCGAATATTATCAGCATAACTCTTTTGTTGACTCGGAGCACCTTTAATGTGCTTCTGGATGGTCTTAACATTCTCCACCATTTCATCTACCATTTTTTTAACTAGGAGTTTTCACTCCACAACTTCATCCCAACATGTCGATGTTATGCACCTCCTCCCATAAAGGGATTCATAAGGATCCATTTTGATTTTTGAGTGGAAACTTTTACTATAAGAGAACTCAACCAGGGGAATATGTTGATCCCATCCTCCTTTAAGGTCCATTGATAAAGCTACCAACATGTCCCCATATGTTTGGATATTCTTCTCAGATTGGCCATAAGTTTGAGGATGATAAGACATATTGATGTTCAGCTCAGTATTTAGAGCATGTTGGAGACTCTTCCTGAACATAGAGGTGAATCTTGGATCTTGATCAAAAATAATTGATAGTGGTACTCTATGTAGCCTTACAACTTCTCTTTTGTATATATGTGCCAGTTGTTCCAATGAGAAACCCTCTGTAATAGCAATGATGTGTGCAGTCTTTCTAAGATGATCCCAACCAACCCATATAGCACAGTTTCCATTGTATGTCTTCAGATGTTTAGTGACAAAGTCCATAGTTATGTTCTCCCATTTCCATGATGATATAGTAAATTATTTCATCATCCCCTTATACTTCTACCTCCCATCCTTCACATGTTGTTATACCAAGCACATTGATGTAACATAGAAATCTCTATATTCAGGTTTTCCCAACAATAATACTCTCTGAGATCTCAATAAATCATTGTGTTTCCTAGGTGTATGAAGATATTTGAACTATGTTCATCATCCAAAATATCATTCATTAACTCTATATTTGAAGGAACGCATATTTTTTCCCCGAATCACCCATTTACTTTTTCATTAACATTGAACTCGAAGGATTTAATATTTCTGATAGTTTAAACCTTATTTTGAATTCTTAAATCACCCTTTTGAGAACTCTTTAACCTTTATAAAAGAGGTTTCTAAGCAATAATTTGTGAAAGGATTGATGATGTTCCCTTCTATATGAATCTCATGTCAATATTCATCAAATCTATGAATATTGGATCCTTTTCAATTCCCATCAATGAAAGATTTGATGGATCTATTCAACTTAGAGCATTTACCACCTTGTTCTCTTTCCTATGGTGGTAATGGATTGAGCAGTCATTGATTAGAACTAACTATTTTCATTGTATAATGTTTTACTCTTTCTATGTGAATATATAATTGAGGCTTTTCTGATCCATATATATTTCACACTTCTCCCCAAAGAGGCAATGCTACAAAATTTTCAATGAAATGATTACAACAGTCAACTCTATATCATGTGTTTGATAGTTTTTCTCATGAACATTCAATTTCATTTAGGAATAGGAAACACATTTACATTTTTCATCAACACACATCCTAGGACCTTATTCGAAGCATCAATAAATAAAACAAAAAGTTAACAGCCTGTGGGTAATGTGAGCACAAACATAGTGATAATCCTCATTTTTAACTCCATGAGGATCTCTTCGCATTCATCATTCCATGAAAACTTGACTCCATTTAGTGTTAGCTTGGTAAAAGGGTTCGAAAATTGCGATAAATTTCTCACAAATCAGCAATAATATCCATAAATCCTTATGAAGCTATGGATATCCATAACTGATGTTGTCCTCACCCATCCCACGATTACTGTGGTCTTGGATGGGTCCATAGATATCCCTTTCTTGTGATGATATGACCCTTGAATGATACTTCCTTAAATCATAACTCAAACATCGTGTACCTTTCATAGATTATCTCTTTTTTCAAGGTCTCTATTATAGCGCTTATATGATCCTTATGATCCTCCTTGGTTTTGGAGTATATTAGAATATCGTCAATAAAGACTACCAAAAATATTTCGTGGTAATACCTAAATAATCTTTTCATCAAGTCCAAGAAAATTAATAGATCATTAGTGAGTCAAAAAGGAAATACTCTGAGTTCATATTGCATGTCTCATGTTAAAAAATAAGTCTTTAGTATATACTCCTTCTTCATCTTTACTTGGTAATATCCCGACCATAGATCCATCTTAGAGATGTATTGTTCTCCATCTAGCTGATCAAAAAATTCATCAATTCGGGGAAGATTATACTTGTTCTATAACATGATTTTGTTGATCTCATGATAATCAATGAAATGTTGCATTAACCCATCCTACTTCTTGATGAAGAGGAAAGGTGAACCCTATGGTGAAGCACTTGGGCATATAAATACTTTATCCAGATTCTCTTATTGTTGTTTTTAGCTCCTCATGCTCTAAAAAATCAATTCTATATAAAGTATTCGATATTGGCAGTGTCCTATGCATAAGAACAATCTAGAATTCCACATCTATTGTCAGAGGAAGACCGGGAAATTCCTTGGGAAACACTTCGGTGAGTTATCTCACAATAGGAATGTCTTCAAGGATGTTTTCTTCCTTAAAATCAATCATCTATGAAATATACACATGATTATTGGTTAGTAACATCCACGCTTGAGATGATGGTTCTAATGAAGATACATACTTTTTCTTGAACTTTTACCAAATAGGGGGTCTATTCGCCATATGAAGCTTGATTTTCCTCTCATGGAAATTTATGTTGGCTTCATATATGGAATGAAAATCAATGCCATGAATTGTGTCAAATTATACCAAATGGTATGTGATGAGTTTCATTGTGAATTTTAATCTAAAAATTATAATAGGTGAGGATTTATATTCATGGGTTGTAGTGATTTCCGCATTTCCATTGACATCAACATATCTACTTCCCTGATTTGTGGTGATGTTGGGATCGTTATACTAATCTTTTGTGATATAAAAGAATGAATAGAACTAGAGTCACTGGTTTGAAAAGATTCCTTTTTTCATTGTAGTTGATGAAATTAACAATGAATTGACTGTAAAACATAGAATTACACTCCTCTTTCGTAGTAGTGTCTTTTTTGTTTTCATTATTTAATAGAAAATTTTCCTTTTATTTCACACCTAAATCATTGCCTCATCCCCTTCAGGCAATTTACAGGGTTCTTCTTTCTACACCATTCACAAGTGGGGGTTGTAATTTCATATAACCATTGGATTTATCCATCAAAATTCAATATTTAATGTCCACTGTAGGGTTCTTATCACAATGATACCATTGAGATTCAGTGATCTCCATTTTGACTTTGAGTGAAAACAAGAAAATTTTCTCATAGCTATCGAAGTCACGGATCACCAGGGCTTTCCATAGGCTAGCATTTATCCCACCAAATAAGCAGTAAACCATGCATTCAAGGGTAATGACAAATGTGATGGTGTATTGTGCATTACATTTAATGTTTTCCTCATACAATTCGATGGATATTTCATATTTCCCCTTGGTGGAATTGAAGTACCATTCAATTTTATATAGGAGGGTGTGTGGAAAACAATTATTGAAAAACATTTTCCATAAATCCTTCCATTACAACACCTTAATCTCTTCCTCAACCTTCATATTTTTTATCAATATACACTATTGATTAGATACACCCTCCATATGATAGGTAGCTTGAAGAACCTTATTTTGTTCTGAACATTTACCGATAGGGAATATTTTCCAATGGAGATGATCCACTGTTCGGTGATTGAGGGATCAGATTACCCATTAAAAATAGGAGGCCTTTCTCACATGAAGCTCCCTATTGAGGCATGTTATTTATTAGGGGGTGTCAGATGTTCCTCTTGACCCATGTTTCTATTCAAAAACAAGTGTTAACTAAGAGATTATTGTGACAAAATTCCTTTATACATAGTATTGCATGGGATAACATAAGGAAATGAATAAGAGAAGGTTGAGCTATATTGCCCAGTAAAGGCATATATATGGAATAACATGAAGAAAATTTTACATGATAGGAAATAGGAATATAAATGGATAACTATAAAAACATGAACATAAAGGAAAGATATAGCGTGACTCTCATAACATAGAAATATCACGACAAAATTTAACAAGATATTTACATGAGCCAAGATTAATTTCCCGTGGATCATGAGTAAACCCTCATTGCACTTGAATTCGTTTTAGTAAACCCTCATTGCACTTGACAAATCATGATATTAATCTTTACCCAATGTATTGGAGCGCTATTAGGGTTCACCTTTCTTAATCATTTAATTTCATGAAAATATTTAATTATAAATTAAATATTCATAACGTTGAATACACCTGATTGAAAAAATGGGAATGGTATTCACTACACAATGAGTTTTTCTTGGATAATTGTTGTGAAATTTTTCCAGCATAACGACGTGATGTAAGAATTCATAAAAATGGATGTTAAGAGAAAAAGGTTTATCTCATCATATGTACATAAAATGAAATTTTTAGGGGTAATATATATACATTTATCAACATAATTAATGAAATTTTGATGCATAATTTAAAATAATTGTTGTAATGTAAATGAGAAGAGAAAAATTCTTTATAGATTTTCTTCATAGTAATGGGTGTGCATGGGATGAATTAATGAGAGAGAATGAGGACTATCATCATTCAAACATAAGGAGGAAATTATGGGAGAGGACAAAAATCCTACCCTAAAATTGTTAAATGAAATCCAAAGGGTATAACAATATAATGAAATTTTGACAAAAAATAGAATGCATGAAATCCCTTACATTGAAGTATGATTCAGAAGGCATAAAAAAGGCATAAAAGGGGTCTATATAGAGCTTGTGGAATTTTGAAAAGATTATAGTGAGAGGAGGGAATAGGTTGGTGAGATCCAAAGGATGTTAGGGAAGAGGAAAGGAATATTGAGTGGGTTTATATAGGTAATGAGAGGTAATTCTTTATCATTTTGGTTTTGGGCACTACACATTAAACTAATCAAAACCACAAATCATCACAAGGTTTTTTACCATGATTTTCTCCAATGTGGAGGGTGAAATATTATTTTATAAGTCTAATGGAACTAATTATTAAAATATAATTCTTTCATATGTGGTGGTGAGTCTTACTCTAAAGGAAATCATTTTAAAAATATATAATGTTTAATAAGTCTTGGAGGGTCCACTAAGGCATTGTAAAATTAATAAAACAAATTCAAAATTCAAATTATTTTAAAGTAAATATATATATTGGTTGAATAACCCTTTTATAAATATTTATTACATCACTATTGGGTCATTATGATGTCATAAAACACATTATATATTTAAATGGTACTTAATTTTTATATAAAAAATCAACTGTCTCAAAAAATTATAAACAATTCCCAAATAGATAATCATGGCATCCTGAATCCAAAAATACTATTAATTTTATCTAAATAATTTTCTAGATATGTGAATTTTTTTAAATAATAACTAACATTTATAAAAAATTCATTGGTTTTTACAAAAAAAAATTCTATCCTCAATAAAAAATACAATGGTATTCATAAAAATTATATGATTATTTATATTTAATAAAAAGTAGTGTAGTAAAAAACATTTTGAAGATAATATTTAATTAAAAAAACCATTAATTCATCAAAATATATTTCATATTTTAATATTAACTAAAATTACTATTTTTCTATAAAAACCATTTACAAAGTAACAATAATAAGAATGAATGTAAATTCTTTATTAAATACAAAACTTATGCACATAATCATTATTATAGGGTCATGTTACATAACCCCTTATATCACCTGCATAAATACCAAAGGGTAAGGTGTTAGATGGTGACAGACTCTTGAGGTGTCTTTGATAACATCGCTAAGGTGTTAATCTATAGCAACTTCTACTTCTGTCGTAGGAAGTTCTGTTCAAGATCAATGTATTGAATCTCATCTTTTACATGGTCACGATCAAATCCCAAGGATGCAACCTCCATTCCAAGCTCTGAAAAATGGGATTAAAATAGAGCAATTTTACTGGATGAGGCAAACCATTCCTTTGTCTAAGTAAATTGGATCTGTTAAAGCCATATATATATACTAATCAATTGATCATTGTCAAATACTATATTAGCATTGATAACAGTTCTTAACAGTATATTAAAATATAAAAAACATAAAACCATGGATTTTTATATGATTTGCATAACCATTTTCAATAATAAGACATTTAATCAGATCAAGAGGAATTTTCATTAATAAACGATTGCATCGTTACTGTTTACATCCCAAAATTACATCCAAATGAAAACAAAATTTAGTAAGGGGGATAATTTATGACTAAAACATCCACCAAAAAAATATGTGCATTTTAATTATTTGGTTCCTTAACATTTATGATTCCCAAATTTTACCATTTTGGTTTTTACTGAAGAATCATGTTTTCTAATATAATTATTTCATCCATTAAGACTAAACTAAAGTGTTATTTATTATAAAATATAAGTTCACTAATTTATTAATATTTTAAACAATTTTAAAATCAAAATATAATATTTTTGGGAAATTGATTTTAAAACAAGAACATGTGAGAAGATAAAACCATACTTAATACCAGGTCGCGTTAACAATATATTTACAGTATATAGGTCAAAATTTTAATTAAAAAAGATATATTGGTCCATTATTATACAATATTTAGTATTTATTAACTCTTAAATATCACTTGGATGAATATATTATTTTTATTTTATTTAAAATCATTTAATAAAATATAATTTATTGTAAAATAACAAATTTTGTAAATTTTGACATTATTTATTTAATTTTAAAATTTTAATATAAAAAACTGTCTAGTAATTCCAATATATTATGTTTCATTCTAATTAAAATGATATATTAATCTAAATAAATAAATAATGATAGTAATTAAAATAATTTAATTGAATTTTTATATTTATAGTATCATTTATTTTATTTGTTTATTGACTAAATAATCGCCGTGATGACATTTCTTAATAATTTTAAGTATCTAACCCATCTCAAAAAATAATTTATAAAATATTATGACAACAATAAAACATTTATAATTAAAAAGGGTATGTATAACTGAGTATATTATTCTTTTTACATATCTAATTTTTTTATAATTTTTAATTATAAGGAAAGTCCGCTTTTGTATTTTTCTTAAATTAGCCTTTTATATAGGGAACTTCCATTTCATAATATCTTAGTACCCAATAAAATCAGAACCAATTGGGATTATGGTTAAATTATTGAAATCCAATTTATTTTAAATAAGTAAACCGGCCATTTTGGTCATTATCATTATGGTTTATCCCCTTATTAAGATTAATCAGACCTTATACATCGTAATTAATTTTAATCACATTCAATAATCGTTTTTCTCAAAAATTATGTTGATCTTATTAAACCAAAAATATTTTTATTATTATAATAGATTATGTCTATTCTAAAAAAATTAAATCCCATATGTGGGAAAATTAAGATTAACACAAATTCCACACATATGGAAATAAAGTGGGTTTTTAATGTAGAATCATCATTTCAATAAGTTTTTGTATATAATTTCTATATAAAAACGATTCCAATGACAAAAACGATTTAATATATGTATAATTGATATATTGTGACTTTGAAGACAAATTAAAATTATTATTTAACACTAATCTCAGTTTAACGTAAAAGGATGTTTTTAATTAAATTACAATAATTTTCACTATTCATCATAAAATGATGTTTCTCAGAAAAATGCCAAATATTAAACCTATTATAATTTCAAAATTATGAATTTGAAAATTATTTTTATTTTTAAAAATTAAATTCATTAAAGTGTTAATATTTAGTTTTAAAATTTCTTCACTATTAAATGGAAGTTAAATTTAGTCTTGCTTACATGATAATCCCTTGTTTAATATAGCATTACCTTAACATGGTGTTCCCTATAAAGATAGATAGAGAATAAAATAATTTTTTTCAAAAATAAAAATATTTTAGTTTGTGGGGGTGTTACGTTCTCCCCAACATATTTAAATAACATTCTCATAATTTAAACTTGATCTCATTAATCAAGGAATTGGTATATAAAAATAAACTATTGTTGAAAAACCCAAATCGTAAAAGTGATAAAAGCACATATTCAAAATAAAATTGACTAGAATTTACAATTACAAAATAAATAAGTTATATTGTATGAGAAATTAGGTGGAAAAGGAATCATGAATACATAGGAAAAATATATCAATCAAGTTGTCATTGAGAGTGCTGGAGCACAATGCTAGGAGAATGTTAGCAATAAGAAAGCCCTAAATTCAAGATGATATAAGGGCAATTAGACTCAATGAAAATGAAGGTACTAGGACAAAATTATATTTTTCAATAACATTTTCCTAGATTTCAGTTATTCATTCAATCTTTAGTATTACAATTAAATATTCATATAACATTTGTATATGCACAATCTTGTCCTTAAGTCATTCCCTGAACTATTTATACATCATCTTTTAGAACAATATTCATTGTATAGTGATGTAATATAAACAATTTATAAAACAACATCCAAATTTTATCTTAAACCATTTCATAAATGTATAAATTTTCAAAAATATTGTGATCCAAAACATTATAAATATGGTCATTGAATTTCCAAAATGAACTTATCTTTATCCTTTAATCAACATTTACCAAATCTAGTTTTCTGCATTCCAAACATGTAAATAATACCATCATGTATCAAATTGAAATATGTTTAAAAATAATATTACAATAACTATTATTGGAAACATGTTTTCCAACATATTCCATAAGTAAGAAGCATTTTATTGGATATATTTATTAAATCCAAAAGTTTTTATAAAATATATCAATGGTAGTTCAGACCACTAGTCGACAAGTCATTAATTCATTCCATGGTAGTAAACACCATTCCAAATTAATCATTTCTTAATCATTTTCTCTACATTAAGAACATATTAAGGGTTCTATTTCCCACAATCATGTTTTTCATGAAATTATTAACATTCTACAAAATTATTTTTCTTAGAACCATTTGGCTTATGATCTAAAATCGTTAAGGAATAAGTTCTGCAGTACAATCATAATATATCCCATAAATCTTATAACTAGAAAATTACTGATAAAATATTAAAATGTCTTAATTCATGAATAGTGATATAAATAATTCCTCTTCATCTGTATTAGTAGCATAAATTGACCATTATCCAACAGCATAATTAGGTGTATATTTCATTGATTCTTGGGGAATTGATTCTCATAGTGTCCCACAACCATAGAGTTGAATCAATGTACATTGGAATCATTTTTATTACCCTTGACATCATAATCTTGGAATCATTTTCCTCCACAATTATAAAAACCCCCATTCCCTTCATAAAAGTACCAAAGTGTTTTCAACTACAATTATCACATGTTGGAAAATCTTTCATCCCATCATCTTCATTAAATCAGTCCATTTATCATTGTTCTTATTTTTCCTATAATTATATTTTTTTCCTTCGATGAGATAATACATGAAAATTATTTACCTATCTCATTAGCACATTATATAATTTCTGCATATGATGAGGATACTTGGGAATCTATTTCCCATTTAAATGATGGATTAATACCATGAAATATATGATCATTCTTACTCTTGGGATCACATGTATTGGTTGAATTCACATTCCTTCTACTATGCACCATTTCTAAATAACAGAATACACTATATTAAATCATAAAATAATAACATCCCAAAAATAGTGGATCAATTTCCATAAATTGAAAATTTAATGCATAGTTAGTCTCATAATTGTGAACATGTTTTATTCAGAGATATTTTTAAATTAGAGTCTTTCATAATAGTTTGTAATGAAAATGTGAATTATCCTGACGGTATATCCATTTTGTGTCAAACTAGATTTGAAATAAGGACCATTTTTTTTAACCAGGTTAACATGTGCACTTGTAGTATATAGACATGGATGAATTAATAGGAACACCCACCAGATCTATTACTTACCAAATTTCATGGATATGATTTGATACTTATCTTCAATTTGTTACTAGGGCTGTTCTCCCTAATATATGTTTTATAAATATAGTTTCCATGATTGATGCTAAAATTCCTATGACACCAACTATAATGCCCTAGACCTAGAAACCCAATGTTGGTGCATTATATTTTTATATCAGTATGTTGATAATGAAAAAAGTCTTGATGTGGCCTTTTTTAACCAGTTTGGGGAATCCTGATTACATAAATGACACCCATAATTCATTGGGTATTAGAAAATACAAACATTATACATAATAAAATGGAATAAACCACATCCATGAATGATTATTCAAGGATTTATTCATAATAATGAGGGGAACAAAACATAATAAGGGTGACCATAACTACATAGTAAGGCTAAAAAATAGGAATAAATAGTAGGACTATGAGAATAAATTCACATGGAAAGGTAAACAACGGATAAAACATTCCATTCAAATAAATAGATAAGTAAATATCAATATGTAATGCAAATAAACTTAAATCATATTCCATTATATTAATGAACAAAAAAAGATATGAATCCATATATATGTGGATGCAAAATCCCATGGATACAGAATAATTTAATTCTCAATATAAAGAAATACTTAATCATCGTAAATCATTTTTCCCAAGAACCTGATAGCTTTACCATAAACATATTGTTTAAACTATTTTTCCATCTAATTCACATCATCAAACTATTGATGCATCGAGGGGGTTGCATTAATCGACTCATAACCTGTATAGAATTCCTAAAATGGTCCACAACCAATGTATTTCATGTCCAAATCATTCCTCATATTTTGAAAAAACAATGTTCATTATAAAATATCAATATTTAATAACGAATAAGGATTAATATATAATACCTCATATTATGATAAGTAACAATAAGGGTTGTTCACATTAATAAATTCTTTTAGAAAAATACTTATTAAACATTCCAATGTGTCAGATACCACATTGAAACATTTATATTACAATTTAATATAAATTAAATTATACTTATAATATCATGATAATTAAAATATTATATATATAAAATTTTCAATGTCAGTATATACACTAAATAAAAGTTAATTGGTTCATCACAGAAATAAGTCTCAATGCAATGTAAACTCAGATAAAATTCCCCTCCTTAATCATCCTTTTGTTTTCAGGTATTAATCATCTAGTATTCTGGTTTAAAATATTTTTATATCTTATAAAAGAACTGTAATCATGTTTATAATATCATATATCAACTTCATATAATATCTCATTATCAATTTGTTAAAAAATCATTAATTTCACTATTTTGAGTGTTAATAGTAGAGTTTTCTCATGTATGTTTTAACATGGTACTTGTTGTTATAATTAATTAGATTCATGTTTCACCATCTCCATAATGTGAACCATGATTTTATTATGATATATAATTAGTATAAATATATTTATAAAAATATGTATTTTTTGTAGGTAATAAATAAAATTAATCATTCATAGAGACGACAGTCCATACGAAGGCAAGAACACTACATTAATTTATTTATCACATTAAAATAATGAAAAATAAATGATATATATGTATATTATAATTATAGTATCATATCTATGTTATAAAGTTTACCGCATATTATTCAAATC
Organism: Viscum album; assembly: GCA_963277665.1. Taxonomy (NCBI): domain Eukaryota; kingdom Viridiplantae; phylum Streptophyta; class Magnoliopsida; order Santalales; family Viscaceae; genus Viscum; species Viscum album. Next base: position 108,359,559 of record OY728149.1, read on the forward strand.
ATCCTTAATAGATTCCATGTATAGAGTGAACGAATCACATCGCTTCGAGGGGGCAGTAGTCGAAACATCCTCAAACGATGATGTCGTGTTACCAAAAATGGGAATTATTAATGGTATGTATAATTAAATTGTTAAATAAATATAAATACATAAAAGATTCATAAATATCATATATTAATATATTTTCCAGCATAATAGCCTCCATGAGCGGTGGTAAAGGAAAAAATAAAAAATCATCATTTCGTGAGGCAGTAGTTCACCATACACAGAAACAATATGTTTGTTACTAGTTATATGAAAGTGTTTGTACATTTAAGTATAAAACATATCATAAAAACAAACTGGTATATTTAGTATATCATTTTTTATACAATAATGATTATAATAAGAGTTTAGGGGTTGGAGAATGGAAATAAAACCAAAATTCTTAAGTAAGTTTGTCACCCCTTAATCAGGTAAGTATTTTTGGATTAAACCAAAAGGCATACTTTTATGGATTTATGCCCAAATAGTGGATTCTATGTCTGGAGGATTTGTTTTGGAAGAAAATTTGGGAAGAGGTTTGATGATCAAATAAGTCTTGAGAGGTGTGAAGAATGGGTAGAGTGCATGCCTTTTTATAGTGTAAGGGGAGAGAAAATCTTGTAAATATCAAAAGGTATTCATTAATGGGAGGTATAACTTTGCTAAAGTTAATAATAAATGAAAACATAATTTATTAATGGGAGGTCTACCTTACCTAAAGATATTAATGGGAGTTCTACCTCACCAGAAGGTATTCATTAATGGGAGGTCTACCTTATTGTCACGAATCATGTTCAATACCTAGAGTTTCTGGTTAAGTCACTAACATGATCCTTATGTTTGTATGTACCTATTAGAGGAGACATGATAATCAAACATATTTCTACAGTGTGATCTGATCATTGAGGTGAGAGTTTCAGTTGGATCTTCTTGGTGGAATCATGGAGGAATTATGACGTTAGTTTCGGTAGGGAATGGTTATCCTCAGTTTATGTCTTGATTGACTATTTTAGGAAAAAGATGTGGTATATCTACATCATTGGAATGTGATTTTCCTTGGTTGGTGAAAAAGGAAACCCGTGAATCCTGGGATAACTCATGTATAGGATGGTGCATCTGATCACATGTGAGTCAGCTAAACATACCCTCTTGGCAGTAGATGTTTCGAGTTTTCAGTTCCCAACAATAGAGGAGGAGTGTGGGAATGTCCTTTCAAAAGTTGTTTCCAGGATTTCCTCCTTGTAGGGAGAGGGATTTCTGTATCATTATACTCTTTGAGATGTCACTATTATCTACATTTTTATATCAGAGGGATTTTTTAGACCTTCACAAGAAGGGGGAATAGGTGGGGGATTATAGTGGATGGGCTTAGAAATACCCAGATTTCGAGGTTATGAGTGGATTACCAGAGCATTAACCAAGTGGCCATGGATAAAATGTACCCACTACCATAGGGTTGAAGGGCACATCAATTAGTTAAATGGGGTATCCTTTTATATGTATGGAATGGTTCCCATATGCTTTTCAGTAGTTGATAGAATGGTGATGGCTGGAGTTCCTCGAGGACCATGACTTTGAGATACTATATATTGCTGGGAAAAAGAATGTGGTGGTAGATGCACTAGGTGTGAGGTCTGGCCTATAACTACTAAGTGAAGAGACAAAGTAGTATTCCATGATGTAGGTATCCTTCATGTATAATGATGGATCACCTTACCATGAGTCAATGATTGCCAATCCCCCACTCTTATAGCGAGTTAGGAGGAAATGCTTATGGGTGTTGACTGTAAGGGCTAGCATACTTTGTTATTCTCAGGATAAAATCATGACATATTTTCAATAGTTGGGGAACACCTCATAATTTTTAGAGGATGATTTGTAGTACCATTGATGTTTCAGATGGATGTGATGAAAATGTTCCATATATCCCTATTAGAGGTACATCCTGGTGTGGTGAACATGTACCAGGACCTCCGACATCAGTACTCAATGCCACAAATGAAGAAAGTGGTGGATGAGTTCGTTTCTCGATGCCTCAATTGTTAGCAAGTGAAAGATGAGCATCAGGTTCCAGCAGGCATGCCCAAGCCACTTGAGGTACCAAAGTGGATGTGGGATGGTATCTTGATTGAATTTGTGATATAATTTTCACGCACGTCCAAGGGATATGATTCTATCTAGGTGAATGTTAACCAACTCATCATGTCAGATCACTTCCTAACCATTATGAGGTACAGATCAGTAGAGGTATTGGGATGCCTCTACATCTATGAGATAGTGTGGCTTCACAGGGTGCCTTTGATGATTGTCCCACACCATGATGCACTCATTACATCATGGTTGGGGAAGAAATTTTAGGAGGTGGTTTGGGCTCAGTTGTGCTTGCACATAGCTTTTCTCCCTCTGGAAGATGGTCAGAAGGAGCGGAACATAAACAACATGGAGCACAAGCCATGTGCTTTCATCTTTTATTTTGGTCATCTTTCAGAGAACAACCTTCTACTATTGGATTTTACATACAAAAAAATCTATCACTCCACCAATTTCAAGGCACCATTTGAGTCCTTTTACAAGCATCCATGAAGATCACCTCTATACTGGACAGGCCAACAGAAGTTAGCACTCATGGGTCCAGTGTTCGAACAGTATACGACTGAGAAGGTTCAGATCATCTAGGAGAAGATGAGGATGACACAGAGCTATCAGAAATCATATGCTGACAAAATATAAAGACACTTGGAGTTCGAGGAGGGAGACCATGAGTTCCTTTGGGTCTCACCCTGATGGGGATTGTGGATATTTTTCTAGGGTGACATGTTCTCTATGAGGTTCATCAAAATTTTGACATTCTTGGTGGAGTTTTTGAGGTGGCGTACCACCTAGATATTCCCCCACAGATACACCATGTGCACATTGTTTTACACATGTCTTATATTGGGACCTATGTTTATGATCCATCACAAATCAATCAACTAGTGTGGGTTTGACATTGAAAATGGGGGAAAATTTGAAGAACAACCACTGATGATAGAGGGTCGACAATAGTGGGTCCTTTGTGGATGGAAGAATCTTATGGTTTTCATTCACTGGAATCACGTGAATCTTTAGGAGAGAGCATGAGATCAGGAGGTTCAGATTCATGCTCAGTACCCCCCCCCATTTATTTTAGCCTTGTTTTGGATAACGATTATGTGAATCCCAAAATGGGGCAAGTAATGTATTGTCTCATAATTCTGATGTAATTTTTTATTATATGGTATTATTTCGAGACCAGCCATTGAGACGGTGTGCGATTGCAATGCACAGAGTTTATGGAATGATCCGTCAAAAAATGTAATGATTTAAATAGCATGTGAAAGAGGTTTTCCAGAAAAAGTGTAATTTCACATAAATATGTTCCCAGATCATAAATAGGAGGGAACCATTACGTTCAGGATTGAAGGATAATCCTTGGTGCCAATTAATTTTAGTTGGTCCAGGCCTCTAGTAAGAAAACCCAAAAAATGGAATAACTATAAATAAAATTATTAAATAAAATTATTTTATTTTTCAAATGATTAATAATCGTGAATGGAGACTCGGATTAAAAAACTGGGACCACCACTATGCTCCTGAGGGTATACTATCAATAAAAATATCCTAACATTGGTTGGTATGGGCCAACAGTTGATGTTAGTTTTTTCCTGTAAATAAAATAATTAATTAATAATTATTTTATTGTCAAACCCTTATAACTCATTAATGGTATCCTTGATGTAATTTATATGAGAGTATTGTTGATCTTATGAGGGAATGTTCCCCTTAGGATGAGCCTAACCTCAACCGGTGTAGGTCTAGAGTGAAAGTTAATTTTTGAACTATTTTTAAGGATCATTTAAATAAACGTGCGAGCGGGTTTTTATGAAATTTAAACCCTTTCTTGGATCAAAAATACGAGGGCACCATTGAACATAGAAAGGAAGAATTCTCTTATAAATGGCCTAAACTAGATCAACGCGAGTCAAGGTACAAACTTATTTTTTTGATTTTTTAATTAAAAAACTTAAAAATAAAATAAACGTGTTTTATTTTATTTTTATAAACTATCGAAATTCATCTCAATGATTATCCAACCATGATAAATTAAATATGTTGTTTCATTAAATAAAACATCATAATGAAATAGTAATAGAAATTTCACTAAAACACTTGTTCTCATTTCATCCTTTAATGGACAGGTAAACAACACATGATGGTTGGCACGTTCCTAGTTCGGCTTTGATGATTCAGGGGAGATGAAAATTACTGCTCATGACCCCGAAACATTGAATAGTGGAGTAATAAATGGTGAATTCGTTCTTCTTACACCCTTAAAATGGATAATCACCAATGAAAAATGACCCACAACCATAAACAGAGGATTGTAGAATGATGAATGAGGCAACCCGGTTCATCAGCAACAAAAAATATGACCCAGTTAATGGTTTAATTGTTTTTTGTTTTCCTTATTATTATTCTAAAACAATTAACGCACATCAACCCAACAATAGGATGATCCATGGGTCATGGGTCCTTTGGGGAGGGTGTTTTCCTAGGGGGTTTTTACCAATATTGATGATTATCAGATAGAAAAATGATTCCAGGCCTCCCCTATTTTTAATCTTCTAACTCGTATGGCGTAGGAAGACATGAACAAGGATCGTTCCCCCTCCACATGTGCATTATTCATGGTCGCATCCTCGAATTGGAGGAATGGTGGATCTGAGTCCGTGGAAGTGATGGTGGAAACTTGAAAGCCCTGAGGGAGCACCCAGATGTTTTATTATACCTGGTGGACCCCAAAAGGTGACATCGCTGGTAGCCTGTGTTAGTGGACATAGGAAGGAGGTGGGTCCAACTGTTGTCCTATATGAGATGAAGCTTCCAGCCCTCACTGCCATGCTGGTGGAGGCGGCATTTCTGGCATGCGTCTGGGTGCAGGACGGTCGTAGAATCTAGTTGGACACATTACTTGTGTGACGCCACAAAGGAGGAGTGGCCCACTCTATGAAGGCTGCATGCTAACCATGATGGTCAGCCTCGCGCGCCACAACCAGATCGGGTGGCCCACCAGGCCATGTGAGGCCCGTGAATCAGGAATCCCAAGAGGCCCAAATAAACTATCAAGATGGTCTGCTTTAGCGGATAAAGTTAACATGATATTGTTAGGCCGCATGGCGGCCTTCGCTAAGAAAAGAAGCCAACCTGCCAGTGCTTCTAGGGCCTGATAAATTACGGTCACTTGGTAACCATGTGGAGTGGGCCCAGAAACGACCTCGCCCAAGCCTATTGAGGACCAATGGGCTAGAGAAACAGGATCGAGTCACACGGGACCCCGAGTTGAGTTGAGTTGGTCATCTTGGTCTGAACTAGTCATATCGGGCCCAGATGCAACAGACACATGTTTACAAAAAGGGATGTATCTTCTAGATCGTGCCTCTGATTGAAGCTCAGTCTATGTTGTTGTGACCCATGTGACGGGGAGTTCCTTATGAAATAATTTATTTAAATTTCATGGATGTTGAGGTAGTGAGGATTCGTGGATCAGATACCCAATGAGACTCTGTGACATAGCTATCATGGATACCTCATGAGTTACATTTCCTGCAAGATTTCTTGACACAAATATCAGCAAGGATTCATGACTCTGCTACCGAGAAAGACTATGTGACTAAGTTATTAGTGGGGATTTGTGACTCAACTACCCAACAAGACTCTGTGACTCATCTATTGGAGACACTACATGACTTAGCTATCTAGTGAGACTTTGTGACTCAACTATTAGCGAGACTCCATGACTCAACAACCCAATGAGGCTCCAGTAAAAATCTATTTCATAGGTATTGGATACCTATCTATCCTCAAGGAATCGTCTAGGATGAGTTAACGTTCAGTTATTGATGTTCTGTGTTTGCAATTGTAGGTTTTTCTATCAACACATTAAATTACACCTGTGTTTATCAAACACTAGTGACTCTAATCATTGTGCATTATTTTCTATTTTCCTTTTTGGATTTCTATGAGAATCTAGATGGTTTTGGGGTCCCTACTGAGTACTTCATTACTCACACCATCCCGGGCTTTGGCGGAAGTGTTGTGTGTGGTGCAAACGGCCGACGACTTGGTAGAGGACCTGGTGGCCTAGGATCAGGTAGTTCCTAGTGAGGTCAGCTAGGCATGATGTGCTTATACGGCTCCCAACTGCTAATATATATTTACTCATTAAGGCGGGTTTCCTTCTGAGGGCTTTTAGAGTTTCCTAGTATTTTCTAGTTTTCAGTTCGTCCATTGTTGGGTTAGTATTCTAGCCCTTTTAACCTACATTTTTTACTTTTACTCAGTTGTTGTTTTGTGCCATTCATATTTAAATTTCTAGATTTGGGGCATGTTTGTGTGTGCGTGCATACAGGTACTCAGGAAAATACCTCCCATTTAAAGGTTGATACATTCGGCACAAGTTTCCAAACCCTAGCCTTCAAGAGGTGGGCATGGGTTATGTCACGACATGGACACCGGGGGACCGGTCGTGACACGTAGTGTTTCCTATAAAGATAGATTGCAAAAGATTTAAATTAAACTATTTTAATTTATTTGGGTGTTTTATGAATGGTGTTAAATAATCGATGATAACTATTTAGTAATTTAATTTTTTAAAATTTATGTGAAAGGTGCACACTTTTTCTACATGGTTTACCAAATTGTCTAATAATACTGAAATTATTGGAATTAGGTATGTCAAAACTACATATCCATCCAACATAAAATATATATTGATGAAAAGGTCAAGGAAGTAGTACACAAGAAAAAAGAAACAAAAACAAGAATCACATAGACACAACATGAATAACAAGAGCACATTGGACCAAGGGAGGCCTGAGGTAATCTAATCCAAGAGCATCCCATCTGATTAAATTAACCCCCTCATGCTTCAAGAATTTGATCGAAAAGTGGCAAGTGATGTTGGAACGTATCTGCTCCTTAGAAGCATAGTGATAAGCAATTTTGTTCCCCTCACACCATGTATGCATCAAACTGACATTATAAAGAAGGGTGCATTATTTACTAACAGTGTAAGATATTGAACAAGGAACATTTCCTTGACCATGAAGAGAATAATGATTGATCAAATAATCAGACACATATTGAAATATAGTAATATTATTTTGAGGGAAAAGTAGTAACCATATGATCATTTATCTTGCCTATTCATGAATAATATTTCGATACACAAAAAACATAGTAAAGACCACGCCACACTCCCACAATAATCCTAAACCACCCCCTCCTCTCATCCCTACCATCAAACTGGATCTGTCCAAATTGAACATGTATTCAGATATTGAATGGATCCATCAAATCCATTTCCCCTGAGGTCTGGCACTGCATGTTTTTACAGGAGGAGCACCAACTTACAAAAACCTTAGTGAGGGATCCCATGTCCGATTAGTTATGAGTGTGAACAGATCCACTAAAAGATTCCACATATGAAAAATGATGGACCTCGTTGTAGGTGTAGCCCCTTCAAATCGAGATTGATTCTTATACATCTAGAAACACCAACACCCTGTGTTGATGACTACTGACCTCTCCATCCTTTATGTGATTGATCTACTTGTCCCATAGAACCATATATAATGATATGGTGCATCAAGATTCAAGATATAAGAAAATTCCGTTCATTATCCGAATAAATTTTTTATACATGGGACCATTTCCTCACAAAAAATGTGTGTGGTAATCATCTCCAGCTGAAAACTACAAAAATGGAATTCAGATTCCATACTAATACAGACCATTTTGATCTTGTAATATGTGTCCACTACATGATTCCTTATTCTAAAGGTTAAAAAATTAAATTTCAATGGGATTTTAATACACCATTCTATGAATTCTCAGTTTTCATGATGATCTTATGAATCCAAGAGCCTTCGATAATCCTCTGTAGAGAATTTCATTGAAGTGGAAGCTGTGAACACACATCTTTATGTGTCCAAATTGATGATGATAGGATCCCAGATAACCTGTTGTTAAGTGGATATAACTATAAAAAACATGGATGGTGTCTCTCTTCCTTGAATGAAATCAAAGGCACTGAGCATCTTGAAAATACAGTAATAGAACCTAACTAGTTGTTATACTAGAATATGATATCACCTTCACCAATAATTCATCAACAATTCTGTTTGAGGATGCTAATGAGTGGATAATTTTTGCATTAGAATGGGGATACATTCCCAACATCCTCCAACTCGTCACCCACCCAGATGCAAGACATAGCCCTCCCCCAAATGGTTTTCCCTTCTATTACTTCCCATGCATTCTTGTCATGTATACAGTGAAGCGTTGAGTTAATAATTCTAACATTAACCCCCCTACTGTATGGGATTTTCCATTCTCTCCCAAAAAACCCAATGAAACATCACTTAATAAAGTTCATCCCACATGAAACATGGTAGAATATTATTAATAACACTGTTGAAAACTTTAGTCACATTAGTAGAAGCCAATGCATGGATAAGAATCGATGAAAGGACACTGTTCACCAGAGAAATCCCCCCCTAAAAGAATCACTGTATTTTTTACAGATGAGAACTCGACCGATAATTTTTCTCAAAATGTGTTCAATGTCCCGTAATCTGAGTATCCCAAAAGATAAAAGTATTTTGAGATACTCTATGGGGAATGACCTATGATGCATACCCACCCTACTAAAAAGGAAAGATACCCTACTAGGAGAACAATTTTTATAGTTGTAGAGATTACTTTTGGCGTTGTTAGTGACCTGCCCACTCCAGTAACAATACCTGTCTAGGATTTTCATGATGCCCCTAACAGACCTCCTTCAACCATTAATTAAAATTATAACATCATCCACAAACATCAAATGGGAAATAAAAGGATGGTTGAATTTCATAAGATATGATTGTAAGATTCTATTCGATAGACCATTATTGATAAGTAAACGAAGAGTATACTAGGCAATGAGGAAAATTATTGGATAAATTGGGTCTCCTAGGAGGAGCCCTTGAGTTTCCTTGAAGAATACATGAGGCTTCCCGATGAAGGATACAACCATCCATGAGATGATGAAGCAACTGATGATGAGTTTCATATCCGTATGAGAGATCCCAATAGTAATAATCACTCTGTTAATATAAATATAGTCAATCCAATCAAAATAGTTGTTCATATACAATTTGATTACAATGTTCGAGCCATCAGGTTTGGTATTAATATCCCTTAGAATATCATATGCCTGTCTGATAGCCACTTGAATTGACCACCCCTTAACAAACCCATGTTGTTCCATAGAAGACCGTCGAGGGTTTAACTTGGACAACCTGATGTTGGTGATTCTTACCAAACTTTTCAAGGGAAATTAAACATACTCACTGGTCTGTATTTCGAGAGTTAATATGGATCATTATCCGTTGGAATAATCACTAAAGTGGTGGCACTATAAACCCTTTGAACGATTCCATTCTAAAATAATATGTGCATGTAATTTTTGACATCATCTCTAACCACCTCCCAAGCATCCATGTAAAATGATCTAAGAAATCCATCTGGGTGAGGAGAAATTTATAGATTTAGATTCTTCATGGATGAGTTAATTTCCTCCCCATATGAGATCACCTATAAGAATACATTATCTCATATATATATACATAGGGGGTAGATACTTCCCATATTTTTGCACTGTCACTTAGGTATACCTTGACCATCCTCAGGTTTGGTCCTGGTAGGAGATCCCTGAAGAAAGAATGATCCATGCTCCCCATAGTTCCTGCTTCATCCATGTATGTACCATCATCATGTATGACATTCAGTTTAATCATTAGCCTTCATTCTTTTAATAATGAAAGGAAAAAGGCTGTGTTCTTATCAATTTTTTGTAACCACTTTATCATAGATTTTTGGTAATCCACTCTTTCATACTTAAAGATAAACTATTCCCAATAGGTTTTCCTGCCCTCGAGCCCCTCAAAAACTCAGTCACTCCACTTCTCCTTTAAGATAGTTTCGAAACTTTCAATACTCCATTTTAGAGTCTCCAAGTCCTTGATTGAAGGAGGAATATCTATTTCCCACGCATGCAGCCCAAACATCAGTCACCTCTATTTGTTGTGAAATGAAAACCATGATTTCCCCTAAACCTTTCAACCCCACAACTATGAAATGACCTATTTATATCCAGGGATGCTAGTCCAGTGGCGGTAGAACCTAAAACCTTCTGATGTTTCCTTCCAAGAAGATAGGAAAATCAGTAAAGGAAAATGGTCAGAGATACCATGAACTAAGTTCTTGACATTGGCATTGGGAAACATGGTTAAAACAATATATCTCTTACCCACCCTCTAAATGATTAGAACAAATTGTGTGATAACCGATTGACATGAAATATTTATTTACTTTTAATAAATTATTAAATAAAAAACATATAAATAATGGAAGGAGTCATCGATCAATAAAAAATATAATTATTAAACTGAACATTATGGTGTGAAAAATGTGTTATCATAGAATGGGGATCGATATCGCAATTATTATACATTTATAAAATATTAATTCTTTATAAAATTTGAGAATTAAAATAACAATAACAAACTAATAAATATATAATAAATGATTGTAATTAAGGATTAGAAAAGGTAATAGATATAAATAATGTTACAAATTATGTAATTAATATAGTTATATTTAATATATAGTATATTAAATCAATTTCTTTAAAGAAAGTTGTAGAAGAAATAGAATTATTAACTCAGTTTTGTTTCATTTATTTATTTTATTTATAACATTGTTTTCTTGTCACCCTTTTATTTTGTTCTGTAAGGTTTCATTTTCATGATTTCACTTAAAATTGTAGGATATTCCAATATTAATTATGTTCCATTTTTTCGGAATTTTTTCATTTGAAAATATATTAATTTATATGTTCCCAATCCAATATTTTCCTTTTCAAATTCATTTATTTTACTTCATTTAAAATAAAATTTCATATATTAATGGACTTGTAACTCCATGGAATTATCATCCATTGAATATATTGTTAATGATTTATTATATATTCCATCTCATTATAATTATATTATAAGACATTGAAATGCTACAATATTGGTGGTAAACCTTGGAATAAATAAAATTATTGGAAAACATCCTAAATTTATTGTAAATTAATGAATGGTTATTTTCATAGAAATAATATACATATATTGATACAAACAAGTGGATGTTAGAATTTTGTTAGATATACCTAGTGGTAATAACCCTACAAAAGTATTATTAGTTATTAACTCTATCTTCACATAGTGAACCGCTAACAGGTATAAATTAAATCATAGTTTTAAATTATTTATGGATATTCATTGGATATTTCAAATGTTTCATTATAAACTATATTAATAGATTTTGATATGTTTAATTTCAACTTATGTTCTCTATCACCGTTCTTCCCACATATTAATTTATTTTTATTTATTATGTATATGTTATTTAACCTAATGTATTCTTGATTTAACATTCCCATTATTGAATGGATTTGACATCCATTAATATATATAGTTTCAATACCATAATAATTAAAATATTTATACTAATAAATTTATTTTATTTTTTTGACTAAGGAATTATTGACATTTTTTATACTAGTAAAATCAAAATATATAATTATTTATTTTTAAGAAATTTTGATTAAAAATTTTATATTCATTCATTTCATTTGATTAATGCATCTGAAATAATTTTTGATGTGTGGTACCAAGAATTATATAACATCACTATGCATCGATAGGTCTTCTGAGACTGACTACTATGGGTATTTGAATATGCCGTTCCATTTATGTATTAAATCATGAAATGAGGATTATACATTAATAGTAAGATGAACAATATTAATAATTACATTATTATGAAATTAGTTTTCATTTTTCATGTGATTATTTTAATTTCATTGGATATGTTCCATTCCCATGAAAATAGTTTCATATCATATTTGATTATTTTTTTCCATCCTTATCATTCATGCCTTGTCATTAATTGATATATTTTAATGTATGCTAACCCTTTATGAGATAGATCAATTCTTTATATTGTTTCCCATTTCACATGGAATCCACGAAGATCAATTGGAGTTATGACTTGAATTTAAAGGATAAATTATAAAATTTAAAGGTATAAAAATAATATATCTTAATATTTCAATGAAATTAATTGTCTAATTATATATCTAGTTTTTTATGAATACTGAACTATTTTATCCAATGTATTGTGATATTTTCATTCAATAAAAATATAATATAATACCCACTAGATATGAGGTACTGGGTTCATTTTTTTTGAACCCATAAATCCCCTTAATAATTAAGATATTTTCATTATTTTATTCCTACAAATTAATATTGTCATTTTTATCTTATTTTGGTCCATTAGTATGTATCTGATGCTGATAATCATATATTTATAAAATTTATTATTGGTGAAATAAATTGAATTTTTTTGCGGATAATTTCCATTTATAATAAAAAAATGAACCTGAACCCTAAAATTATGGGCCCCTCTTTATGATCCCAGTGGATGAATCTCCACTATCATACAATCTATCTCCCCATTCTTTATTTGTTCCTTATATACTATTATAAGACATAAAAGAAATAAAAAATATTTTTTTTTAAAATTTGTAGCAACCTGCATGTACTCATTGTAAGGAAGAGTTTATCTATTCCTAGGTGATCATTAAAAAACATATAATAAGTAGAAAAATTCATTCAAAAACGTTATGTATTTTATTCATTTATAATTTATAATTTCCATTTAACACATAAGAATTTTAGTAGGAATTATATTCATATTTATTTTTTCAATTAAATTAAAAATTAATCTATGATTATATATCTAATAGGTTCATCAAGTATAATGAAATAGTTGGATAATTAGAAAAAATATACATAAATAAGAACTAATAGTGTCTAAACCTATTTTTGATGGTTTCATTAGAGTTTCTATCTATTTCACTCTAAACATAGGGTATCCCAACCTCAAATAATTATTCAAAAACAACATTATCCCATAAAATAATTAAAAATATCATTAACATGAGGTAAAGGGTATTTATTCTTTTCTATTACATGATCCATACTTTGATAGTTGATCCATAACATGATGCTAATGTTTTTATTTTTATTTGTAATATTCAATTCTTCCAAATGTAAAATAGTATTTTAAATAAATAAATTTTCTAATAAACGATCTAAATTAATCATATACTCTTTCCACTATATCGGTACCATGTAGTATGATTGTAATGTTTTCAAAATAATCCTAATAAGAAGGTTAAAATATGATCTCTATGTATCACTCTAGTTTTTCTCGACAGAAGCTATTAAAATACATATATGAAATAATTCAACATTAGGAATAAATAAAATAGATTAATATATTATATTGTTCCATTAACTAACATAGTTATATGAGATTTTAAATTTCCAACACCTCTAATAATTGGTCCTTATTTACTAGAAACTATTTCCTACTATCCCAAAAAACTATGAACACTCCATTTGTGTAGATTAAAGGAAGCATTACATTTAGAATAGGTAATGTGATCTTGTTATTTCTCCATTAAAAATAATCTCGTTATTTTTAATATGTGTTTAAATCTAAAGTGATGATTTTCTAGGAGATCACTACACCAAATTTAAAAATGGAGTACGATAGATACCAATGTATCCATCGTTCAATTACTCAAAGTGGATTATCCATCCTCAAGAAATAGAAATTTGAAAAAATATAAACATAATCAAAAACAAACTAATGAGATTCACGAATGTCAAACCATGAATAATATGAAGTAGATAAAATAAAATAGTATATATGATTATTATAGTATAATCTTATGATTACATTGGTGAATCCTCTATAATTGTCGTATGTCATTGATTTTTATATAGCTTTTCGTATCGAGAAATACCAGTAGTAATTATCTTTGATTCTACTATATCTTTATTCATTTTTATTACATACATGTGCAATCTCGACATCGATACAAAACCTCTAGTAATAAGTCCTCATTATAAATATTTTTATAACATCCTCATATTCTTAATCTTTTAACAATTATAAAAATTGCAAGGATTATTATGATATACTAGTTTCAATTGTATAGTTCTACCACAACTACGAACACATAAGTTGTCTCATCCCATGAGATGTAGCTAATCTTTCTTATTTCCTCCTGCCACCTCCCCCATATTTGAGAAAAAAATGGATTCATTAGCATAAAATTCAATATATTAACATATTCTATTGAATAATTATTCCACAAAACCACATAGCTTTGAAAATCAAGAAGAATAAACCTCAATCAAGTCTCAATTAAAACATTCCTCTTAAAACATAATAAATTTAAATTCACATTTGAGAATAACATTGGTGTAAAATACACCATCTTGGAAAAATAGGAATCATACTCTTACACCATAATTTTTCCATAATTGTTATATCATGAATAAAAATATTTATTCCATATTATCATAACTACAATAAATAGATGGAAAAATATATACTGGAAATTGTCCATAAATTACATTATCTTAATTGTTACACCATGTGAATTATAATATATATCCTTAAGCATGTGTGCATATATATACAACTTTCTTTTCGTGATAGTATGAAGAGTATGAAAATTTTGGCTGATCCTTTCCAACAAATCCTCAATATCCTACACTCACTAATCCCTATTAAATGCTAGGGTATTAATATTTTATAACTATAAGTCTAGATATGATTCCTTAGTTATATATTTATATAATAAATTTCCATGTTATTTAAAAATTTTAACTAATGGATTAAGGACACTAAAAATAACATCCATTTTCCTAAGTCATTCCCAATGAATAATCTCTCTAGATAGAGGCATATTTATATATAAATCCAAATTAATGTCAAACAGACTACTATGTAGGAATTTCCTCTTCCATGATTATAGTTACAAAAAAATATATGAGGGGTTATAAAAATATATCTCGGTGGATCTATTATACAATTTGTTACTCATTACATTAAAATATAATTTTAAATTAATTAATAACAGATAATTTTTACGAAATTAATTTTAAAAAAATTATAAAAATTATATATATATTTCAAAGACAATTCCATTAAATAAAATAATTTTTCAAAATTTCTATCAGTTATTTATGTCAAATACAAACATTCATATCACTATGAATGAACACACTGATTGTCCCCATATTATCACAATGATCATCAGAATATCATTAAATATTATAATTCCTAAAAATAGTCTTCTATAAGCTTGCTCTAACACCATTTTTTGATGACCTCCCCTGAATTTCCAAATCATAAGACTCAAAATGAATCACATAAATTAATCAATAATTTTTACAAATCACCAGATCATATTATATTTTATGTAGATATAAATATAAAATTAGGGAATGATTTTCCCTCATAATAAACAATATAATACAGGAGAGAAAACTGTCATTATATTTAAAAAAATACCAATAATTAAAACTAGTTATTTTTATGTAAAATGAAAACAAAATTGATTACAGTGATTTTTTTGTTTAAGGATCCAACATGATATGAAGAAGAAAATAAAGACCTTCCCTACAAATTTGGATAGTAAGACTATTCAAGTAAAGCATAACCAAATAAATCTACATTAAAATTAATCATAAATCAATGAATACTTCACTAATAAATATTTGAGAATTTCCAATTCCAGTATCAAGATATAAAGAATTTATATACATGAAAAAATGTGGGATTAGTTTCTTGTATGTGAATACTGAGTAAAATTTACGCTTATAAGAATTATGAAATCCCATAAGTGATCTATTTCCCACCATGGATTATATTTAATTAAAACCCATATTAAAAATAAATCAATTTTCAAGAAAATAAATTATAAATTTAGACCAAAATATGTAATAATATTTTCATAAATAACATAGTTTTTATAAATATATTTTAAAGTAAAATAGAATATATAAGATCATGATAAGAAATATCGAATAGTTTCTTTGTCTAAAGAGATAGGATAACTACCTGAAAAATACATTATATTATTAAATTTAAGGTATTTCATCAGAATACATGAACCACTGTTATTAGACTAGGATTATCCTTTGATAACATTTTGTATAATTCATAATTCCATAGGGATATTAAAGAATAATATAAATGGTGATATTCGAATTTCAGTAAGGGGTATTAGAAAAAAACAATAGCATTGAATAAACCAGATAAACACCATATCATATAAATAGAAAATAATTTAACACCAGTAAAATTTTTACATGAGAATAATATATCCACATATTTAATATCAATAGAAAAAAATTAATATTATGGATAATAAATTATTATTTTATAATGATGGGATGCATAATCTAAGATAAAATAAAAATATTACTAAGGAATTGTATAAATAAATCATAAGTAAAGGGTGATAATAAACCAAGTAACAATGTTATATTATCCCATAAGAACTATGAATTCATTAAAGGGATATATAATTTTATATCCCAAACACCACATAATAAGTAAAATACTTCAAAAATATAGAATAAATGTCCCAAATTAATATTATAATGATTTCAAAGGAAAATTATACATTGACGGGGATATGTGATCAATAATAATATTTATAAATTAAATAGTATATATATTTTTATGGTTTCCAAAATATATTGAATAATATATCTATCCATGTGAATATATATCAATTAAATTAAAAACTATATCATATATAGAATTCATGTTATAAACCCTCATAAATGTAAAGACAGGGGAGAAATGTGGAATGATATATAATTTTATTAAGAGGATATCAACATGTATTATTAAATTCTTGACATTTTTTATAAAGATACAAGTTCAAATAAATGAAACATTAATATCTTCTAAAACTTTAGATTAAGTGAGATATATTTTTTTACGCACAGGGAATACATAATTTCATAAAAGTGAAACATCGAGGTCAGTATGGTCTGATATTGATGGTTCACTTATCTGGATGTCCTTATTTTGACAACATCCCTCTTTTATAAATTTCCAATTTATTATAGTCTAAATATATGGTATATATATGTTTTTCGATAATTAAAATTATAGATTCAGAAATATTTTAACATTATAATGACTTATGATAATTAAATAATGAGAGGGAATGTTAATATGTAATTTGATTTACTATAAAAGATTTATAATAACTAAATATACCTCATTAAATATATAAATTTAATGAAATTAAATATTAATTCTTAAAAAAGAGAACATAATATATTATAGACTCATTCCTTGATATGTGGATTTATAATAAATTATAATAATGTACTTCAGTCCATGATGTATTCTAAAAAAGTCTCTTATGTGGGATATATAAAGGAGTAACACGATTAAGGGTTTTAGAGTGAAGTGGAATGAGAGGATTTGAGTCTATTTATAGAAAATGAGAGAGAATTGAGAAATAATATTAAAATTTATAATTTGGAAATCTAGGTTGTGAAAACGTTAATGATATTGGCCTTCCCTTTGTTTTAAATAAATTTATTTTAATTTTAATTTTTTTTAAAATTTATTACAATATGAACCCAAAAAACTTTTTAATAATATTATTGTAATGGAAAATAAATTTTTCACAAATAATTAATTAATAAAATCAAATACATTTTATAATTTATAAACGTCATTATTGATTCGGAAAAAAGATTTAAATATTTTAAAAAATACATCAATGAATACACATTTTATTCTTGAAAAAAAAATTATATTATTCCATAAATCATTTTTAAATCAAAATGATGTTACAATACCTATTTCATATACATAAATTATTTTACATTCCTTTAAAATATTCAATTATATCTTAATATTATAAAAATTTCATCATTTGATAATTATATAAAATTTATTCCTTATTTAAACACTTTTTAATTAATATTATTTTCTATAAAAGAATAATATAAATGTTATTTAAGATAATTATTATATTCTAAAATCATGAATTATGTTCAATTTTTTAAAACCCTATTTTAGTAAAGTTTATATTATCAAACGATATGTGTTTTTAATTAAATTTTTATTTTTCATGAATATTCATTACTTATATATAATAATGACATAATTTCAATAATTTTTTTATTATCTTAATTTTTTTATTTCCCATTTTAATAATACAATTATCATATTACTATATTACAATTTTAAAATCCTCCATGCATTTTAATTATAATTTTTTCCACTAAAAAATTACATAATTCTTACTCATAATATAATTCATGATATTTAATTATATTCTCAATCATCTCCACTCCATTAAATAACGTTTTCATTGCAATATCAATATATATTCAATTATAATTATTCTTTTAAAAATATGGAAATATATTTTTCATGATTATAGTGATTCCATATATATGTATATATATTGTTATCTATCATTATTTGTAGCCATTATATTGAGTTTAACTCTATAGTTTTTATTATACTACTATGCAGATGCAATGATGGATTCACATAGGGGATGGAAATTACAATGATATTTCTATTTTGGGTAGTATATTATTAGGTATTATATACCCAGTAAATAGTTTAATCCTTAAAAGGATTGTTATACATGAATCTATAAAAAATTTGTGAAATGATTCTTTATTAGTTACTAATGTTCCCACACTTATTATTTTACTTGTGACTCATCTAAAGAATTATTATTATTTCCATAATAATTTATATCTAATATAATGATTATATATTTTCTCATTATTATATAATTTTTTATAGTTTATCTATATTTCTTTAGTGATGAGTAGATGTATTGGGTTAGCATATAATCCCCAAATAGTGGGACATGAAATACATCATGTAAATTAATGTGGATGATTGGAATGAAATAATGTAAATCAATGAATCTTTTTTCCAATAAAATTTTAAATTCACAATGTAGATTAGACCTAGATGCCCGTTATTTCAAAAAAATATAATTCTATTAGTGGTAGTATCATCAACTAGTTTTTTTTTCATCCCTGAAAAACAATATCCTTTTTTGTATTCAATGAATCTTGTTAATCTAATGTTATCTATCTTGATATGGTTTGGGATATTTTACACATTCTCAGTTGTCTACTCAACTAGTTCAAGATAAATTATCCTTCTTTTCCCAAGTTCAAACTAGCTGGTTGGAGGGCTATATCATTTCTCATCAAAATAATTATATAATGATGTAATGACCCATACATTATAAAATATATCTATTTCATAAATAAAAATTTATTACATTATATATTATAATATTATACACATTTAAGAAATAGAAACACCAAAAAATAGTTTTTTCATTAATGGGGTTTGTTACAATAGTTAAAAATCCCTCAAAATTCCAACTACTACAATGGGATATAAAAATGAAAATAGAGAAAATATAATGGGAAAATTTATATCATCTTGGTCTGCTTGAATAATCACTCCCACAAACAATTCTATGAATATATATATATATATATAATTTAATTGATATTTTATAAAGTAATTTCATATAACTTTTGAAGGAATTATAGTGGAAGATATTTTGGGGAATGAAAAGGAATATATACATGAAACTATGACCATCTAAATAATTTTGTAATAGTTAAATTAGTAATGTGGACATTGAAATAATAAAATTATCATTATGAATAGTAACCTTACTATTGTAAATAGTAATTTGTTCACATAATAGATAAATTTAAAGTAGAAAATTTCTTATAATGATTACTTTAATAATTAATAAATATTATAATACAATAAAATAAATATGAAGATTTTAAACACAAATAAAAAAATAAATTTTATAAATTTAATTTTATTATGTTTATTAAATATGATAATTTTAATTTTAATAAATAAAATTATTTATTTTAGATATTTATTTTCTTATAATTAATTTCTATTTTATAATCCCCATGTCCAAATTTCCAGTGGGTGAAATGTTTTTGATAATATAAGAATCCTCAATTTTTACGTCAATAGTATAAATACTAGTTTTCAAATACTACATGTCTTATTAAATAATTATGATATAGTAAAAACTTAATTAAAAATAACCTGGTTTTATAACATAGAATAAATTTAATTAGGTAGATGTTTAATTTAAAAATAATAAACAATATTTACAAACTTGAAATTTATTCTTCAACGTCTAAAAGATTAAAGTGTCCGTATAAATATTTTTATTTATTTTTCCTATTTATTTTTCCTTAGACTAAAATATTAAAATTATCAAGTGTTTGAAAGTCCATAAATCATAATATTTTATATAAATATTTTTCATAATTTCAAAAATATTATTATTTAATTTTTTACCAATGATGTAAATATTTATTCATTATTATATCATAAGAGTACCCCTCTCCACAATTATGAACATCCCATCTATCACACCATGGAAAAAATACATCCTCAAACATATGTACATGTATTAGAAATATTTATCACATTAGTTTAGTTATTTATGTTATATATTCATTATACTCTAATAAATCTACGATTTTAGTTCAATAAAATGAAAGCAACACAGAGAGAAGTGTAATGTTTGAGCAACATTTTCTATAATTTTCATCTTATCTTATTATTTTCCTATATAAAATTAAAAAAAACATCATGTATAATTAATTTAGTTTTATTTTATATTACATTGCTGATGTTAACCTGCTGTAATGTTTATATGTATAACATGATATTTCTCACACTTCTCTTACTCATCTATTAAAAATAAATCGTTTGAGGTCACATAACCAAATACGTGTACATTTACATGTCACTTCATATCACCACCAGTATAGATGGCTAAAATGAATTATATAAAATATATTATTATTTAATTATAATTCTTTTAAAATTTTGGATTTAATTTTTCTATTTTTATATGAAAATTCTAGAAAAAATATTAATCAAAACAAGACAAGATAATTAAATTAAAAAATGACATTACAATAATTTATATATAATTTTGAGTACTATAAAATAGAATCCAATAATTATAATTAATCAATACTTACATAAATTATGATATGTAACTTTTAGTTCATTCTTTTAATAATTGGATGTATATTATATATGAGGTTTAAATGATATGAGACATAACCATATTTAAGGTAATGAAATTATCAAATCCAACCCCCTCTATTTTTATCTTAACACCAATTTCATATTACTTTACCTATGGATATTACTTTAATTTCCATAACATGTATTTTATCTATTCATGGACTTTTATTTCATAGGGTATACTTGTATCTGCTTAATCAAAATTATTTCTAACACAATTTAAAAGGTTTATCAAAATGAATCTATTTTTCCCACAAATGTCATTGATTGATCTTGAGTAATTTTTTCATAAATGAAAAATAACCTTTTATTCAAAATATTGATTTCACTTATTCATATGACAACCCCAATGGATATTCCATAAGATATGATACATGAAATCCTTTTGAAACCAATTATTTTTCATTGTTTTATTTCATATTTATTATTATTATATATTATTCTTCCATGTGGCACGAATGATTACGAGTATTAATGTTGTGATGGGTGGGCTAAGAGTTTTATATCCCACTAATGCATTGTGTGAAGTGATATATCTATTGAGATTACGTGTATTATTCATTAAAATTGTTCTATGTTTTTCTTTTGAAAATTAGAATGACAAAAATTATGAACATATATTTTTCTTGAACATGATGCTTTCTTTGTTTAATCCAATGTATAGTATTTGGCAACTATGTTATGATTATTCATTGTTATGAATATGAAACATTCTATGCCATTCCTAAAATTATTTCTTCATTGTTATGATTGTGATATCAGGATTATGATATAATGATTATTATTGTGCTCAACCATGAATTATTGGTTCATCTCCCTTAGTCCTTCTATGATATTCCTCACCTTATTTATATTTTAGGAAACTTATTTATTTGATGTATATCATCAGGTGAGCACAAGTACTAAGGATAATGTGACATTTATTTGGAGGATAAATATTAAGGATTTAAAAAATTTCATCTTGTATTATGTACACATTATGTGTTGATATAATTTTCCCAAGATACTAACCCCTTCAATTCTAAAATATATTAAAATTATTTTTTTATCTTCAATTGGATGTAATAGTTTTGAATTAAAACATTTAGTCTCTATAATTGGTATTAGATAATATTTTAGTTAATATTGGATAAAATATTATAATATATTACTAGCCCCTTCATCTCGGCTTATACTAGTGGAATAAAAAATGATCCATGTATCACACTAAGTCTGAAACTCCAAGGGGAAAGAAATTAGCTAATAGGAATATATATATAAAAACCATTATAATGTATATATAACATCTGTTATTAATCCACTTAGTGATTTAAAAGGATTCAAGTACATTTTCATAGATTCATCATATGAGAAGAAGGAAAATAATATGGATCCCATAAGAAATTACTTTATAATTATTTATAGGTGAAATAAATTATTGTTTATTTATTTATAAATGATTTGTTCAAAGGTTTTTTATTTTATAAAATGGTTTGAATGTACGGAAAACAAGTCCAAAAAAATGCGTGTGCGACAATTAAATTATTATTTAGTGAAATTTCCATTGTAAACATAGATGTAGTATGGAACTTCATAGTGATTATTATATAACTGTAGCAGGTTATAATAAAATTTTGAACCATGTATAATGTCCACCTTCACCAAAGAATATGTTTTATCATCAGGGTTTTCATATGAATTTTCTATTCCTCTATGTTTTGAAAATCACAAACACATTATCTAAAGAAAATGTTTTCCCTAAAATTATTTTAATATGGAATATTTTCCATCCCCAATGAAATTTATCCCTATCCTTTTTTGATTGTTCATTCTATTATTCTCTAAATATAATTGTTTTTATTTCTATGTGTAAAATTTAGTTTCACATATAAAACTGAAGAATACTATAAATACAGAGTTATATATTATTCTATTTTCAAGTCCCGAAGTTTCCGAAATTCAGGTTTTGATTTCTATTAAATTTCGGATCTGAATTCCATAAAATCCAGGTTCATAATTCTCTAAAATCCAGACTCTGAATTCTATGAAATTCAGATTACTAATTCACTGAAATTTGGGTTCTGAATTCTCTGAAATTTAGACTCTGAATTCTCTGAAATTAAGACATCAAATCATCTAAAATTCAGACTCCAATTGCCTTATAATTCAGACTCTGAATTCCTCATAATTAAGACTCTGAATTCCTCACAATTCAACTAGAAATTATTCAGAATTCAGACTCTGAATTCATTGGAATTAAGACTCCAAAATCTACAGAATTCACATTCCAATTTCCTTGGAAAATATAATTCAAACATCCATGATTTATAGTCTCCATGTATTTATTTACATACACTCCGAACATTATTTTTCCACAGACTCCGAAAATTGGATTTAGTTAAGCAACCATATTTTTTATCCCTCGTTATAGTTATGAAACAATTTCATACAATCTATTTCAAACTAACTGTTGTTTAAGTTACACATGTACACGTCCCTTTGAGATTCAAGAAAAAATATGACCATAGGATGAAGGAGTCGACTCTTGGAGAAAGGCCTATAAAAGAGGGCTCATTTGAATGAGCTCAAAAAAATGGAGAACCGATAAATAAATCTAGAGATTACATTCTACTGAAGTAATTTATAGAGAGAGATACTCTCATTCCTTGTGTGTATTGAACATCTTCTTCATCTTTCTTTGTGCATCTCTGATTATTGTTGTTTACAATCGAGGACATCCGGGGATAGGAAGACTGAGGTGGCGACTACCTTAATGTTCGAGGAATTATGTGGATAGGAAGATATATGTTCTGAATACCTTAATGTTTGAGGGATTGCTAGGATTTCAAGTCATATTCTGATACTCTTATCAAGGGATTACCCAAGTGTGGGAAATAAAGACTTTCTTGAATGTCTAAATCAAGGGACCATTATCCATGATTGTTGGATACCCTACTATTTGGTTTTAAAGATTTCATACTTGTTACTTGTTTTTTTTCAAGTTTATTTTCCTCTGAATTTTGATAAAGGAAGAAATTATAATCCTCTTATACTTTAATGTTTTTTATACTCTGATAAGTAAGATTATATACACTTTAATGTAGAATCACTTCCTTGTAAATATTCTCTAAGTTTCCGTTTTGGAACCATAATTCTGGAACCTGGCAATTTTGTTGAACTAGAATAGGTCTTGTAAATGAACCTTGTTTAACATTGTTAAACATAGTATTCCTTAAGGTTAAAAATGAATGTTTTTAAACAAACAATTCACCCCCCTCTTGTAATTGAGAATCTACATTCATATTTCAATCCTACAATTTGAATCATAGGAGGTCTCTGAAATACATATATTCACATATATGTCTTCTTTATCAATTTTTCATTGTTCTAAATATATTTTCATTACTTATGAATTTTAACCATGTTTTCAAAAAACTTCTATAAACATGTTTTTGTGGAAAGATATTTTCTTTCAGATGGAAGGAATGAATGTTTGTTCAGTTGACAATATAAATCATACTAGACCACAAATATTTTATAGAAATTATTATAAATATTGGAGAGTGTATGAAGACTTTTTTTATTAATACAGTAGTGGAAAACTTTGTTATGCTTACGGGAGATAACTGGATTCCTGATAAAGAAGTCAAAATCTTTTACTAATCATGAAAAGTTGTAATATCAACTAAACTATAAAGTACACAATACTTTGTTGTGTTCCAGGACTAGGAATATATATAGTCATATTTATTCTTATGAATCTGCAAATTGTATTTGGATGAAATTGGAGGTTACTAATTTCTGTACATCCAAGGTTAATGAAACTAGAAGAGCTACGCTTAGAGCAAAATGTCATGGATTTCTATTTCCTTATGGACAACCAGTGTGTAGGTTACAACAATGGCTTATGACTATTGTCAAAAGTTTACAATCCATGGGTGTTAATGGATAAGATGATGAGGCACTTTTGGAAAATATTATAGACATCATTCTTAATGAGTGGGAATCTAAGAGAACAGCTATTGAAAAGAATAATAATGTATCTTAAATTACTCTTGATGGGATTTTTGAAACTCTTCTTCAAGACGAGACAAGAATGAAAACATACGCTGATTTGAATAAAAAGAAAAATGTAAATGGAAGTGTATCCATTACTACTACTAAATCAAAGACTCTTGAAAGGGTTATGATATCCATGTTAAATAATGTCAAGATTTTATCTGAATCTAGTGAATGTAACCATTCTATGAATGAGCTAGCTAATCTTACTCGAAGGATGAACGTAATAGTTGAGAAGAAATACTTTCAATATAGGTTTAAGAAGAAAGAATGAATGGACATTAAAGACTCTGAAGTCACCTATTATGAATGAAAAAGAGAATGGCATATTAGGCTAGATTGTCCTATTGTTAAGAAAAAGGATAAAAATGAAAATAATTCTAATAAAAATTGAAAAATTACTAAAAAGTTAAAACTGATAAATTTTTGAAAGCTAATGACATATGGAGTTCTAGTGGTGGAGACACTTTTAATGAAACCTCAGAGTATGAATCCTCTGGTGAGAAGAATCTTGGTTTACTAGCCATATTACCCAATGAAAATCATTGTCTAATGGATAGGGTACACAATTATGTATTCATAACTAATGTATCCTTTAATGATAATTATAGTGATAATAAATATTATCAATCATTATATTAAGAATCTTCTTGTGATGATGGTAATACATTTTCTACTTATGAAGAAGTTTCTAGGTTTTCTAAGCTTCATTAGAATGAAATTTATAAACTCAAGAAAAAACATGATAAGGAAAAATCTATAATTTCAATTCTTAATAATGAAGTATCAGATCATTCTAAAGATATTGATTATAAAACTTGTGATTTTGATAGTATTTCAAAAAACCATGAAGAAGTTAATTTTGAGAAGGATAAACTTTCTAAGGATCATGAAAAACTATCTTCTAAGAAAAATATTTTAGAGACTAACTCCTGTGCTAAAAAATAATGTTTTTAGGATAAAAACATAGTTATTAAACTTGTGTTAGAATTATTTTCCTTCATGAAGTGTTTGTCAAACATTACCTTATGTAAGTAAAACTTTAACAAGATGTATTCCAAAATTCATCCTCTAATGAACAAATCTGGTTTTGGTTATACTCATTTTAAACCTATTTTTAGTAATAGTTTTTTTGTTCCTCATAGTGCTCCAATATTCACTAATTGTTAGTGTGGTGGATATTGGTCATAACATTGTTCTTCAAACAAAACTCTGTCTTTCAGTTTTTATAAATACTATTTTTCTAAGAAGATGTGGATACCAAAAAATTTTCTTTATTATGTTTCTATATATAAGAATGTTTGGGTTCTGAAAATAAAACTCTCTTATTTTCATGAAAATATGGAACGTACCAACCACAATACATGGAACATGGATAGTAGATGTTCCTGGGATATGACTGGTAACAAAAACTTCTTTGATAAGATTATCAAGAAGAATGGAGGAAAAGTAACTTTTGGAGATATTGCTAAGAGGGAAATTATTGGTATGGGTAACATTATTATTCTAGAATTTTTTTTGATTTCTAATGTTTTATTTGTTTTGGGTATTAAGCACCATCTTATTAGCATTATTCAGTTATGTGATAAAGGTTACCTTGTGAATTTTAGGAATAATAAATGTGTAGTACACAATTCCAAGGAAGAGTTTATTTTTTCTACCAATAGGCAAGAAAATGTATCCCCACTAAACATAGAAGACATTAAGAGCCAAGATCTACCTTGTTTTAGTGCAATGGAAGATCATTCACTGTTATGGAATTGAAGGATAGGATACTGTATCCTTAGGAACCTATGAAAAATATATAATAAAATACTAGTTAAGGATCCACTTGGGTCTATATTTGATTCTCCAAAAGTTGGTGGTCCTTGTCAATTTGGAATGAAACCTAAATCCGGTTTTAAATCAATTGGTGAACTCTCAACTGCTTATGCATTACAGTTGGTGCATATGGATCTTTTTGGTACAACATAAACTGGATGCATTGGAGGAAAATATTATGTATATGTCTTAGTTGATGATTATACTAGATTTACGTGGGTCTATTTCCTAGGAAAGAAATATGAAGAACTTTAAAATTTAAAAAAATTTATAGCCCAAGTTAAAAATGAGAAAAAACATCCTTTGATAACTATTCCTTGTGGTCATGGATGAGAATTTAAAAATTCTATTTTTGAAACATTTAGTAGTAGAAAAGGAATTACTCATAACTTCTCAGCACCAAGAACCCCTCAACAAAATGGTGTTGTTGAAAGAAGAAATCGAGTTCTTCAAGAGATAATATGAATCATGTTTAGTGAATATTCGATAGCTAAACACTATTTGGATGAAGCCGTAAATACTTCCTTCTATACTATAAATAGGGTTTTGACTAGAACATTTCATAACAAACCCCTTATGAGTTATGGAATGGTAGAAAACCTAGAATTTCCTACTTCAAGGTATTTGTTTACAATGTATTCATTTTAAATAAAAATAATAATATACATAAATCTGCACCCAAATATGATGAATAAATTTTCATAGGCTAATCCACAACTTCTAAGGCTTATAGATTTTTCAATAAAAACACTTCCACTGTTGAAGAAAAGTACATGTCAAATTTGATGAAACCGATCCTTTGGTTTTTAAACAACCTCAACCTACATCTTCAAATGTGTTTTCAAAAAAATATTATCAACCCTTAATAGAATATCCTTTTGATAAAGAAGATGTTTATGAAAATATTGATGAACCATTTACACAAGATGATTTCCTACCATACATTGATGAATAAGTTTTAAAAATCCAAATAAGTTTTTTCTTAAGAATCATCCTTGTGAGAGAATCATTGGAGATGTAAATATACTATTAAGGACTAGAAGTTCCTTAAGAAATAAAGTATAACATCTAGAATTCCCTTCTCTATTATAACGTAAAATCATTGATGTAGCTATAGGTGATGATGATTGGATAAAAGCCATGAGAGATATGCTAACTGTATTCGAAAGGAATGAAGTCTAGACCTGGTTTAAAAGACCTAAGGGAACTTCTATTGTTTGAGTAAATGGGTTTTCAGAAATAAGTGTGATGAAAATGGAATTATATTAAGAAATAAATCTACATTAGTTTCTAAAGTCTATAATCAACACGAACGAATAGACTATGAAGAATCCTATGCTCTAATAGCTAGATTTGTGTCTATTCATATACTACTTGTCGTTACAGTATTCATTAGTTTCAAAAAATTTCAAATGGATTTTAATCAGGCTTTTATTAATGGTTATGTTCAAGAAAATGTATTTGTTAAAAAACCTAGTGGTTTTGAAGATACAAAACATCCTAAACATGTTTTCAAACTTAACAAATCTTTATATAGACATAATGAATCTCCTAGAGCCTGGTATGATTGACTTAAATTATTTTTGTTACAAAACAATACATTAATGGAAATGATAATCTAGATCTCTTCATAAATAATTAATGGAAAAATGTTTTGATTGTTAATATTTATGTTGATGAAATTATATTTAGTTTAACTCAGCAATATTTAACCGATTCGTATGAAAAAATAATGAAATATGAGTTTGAAATGAGTATGATGGGTGAGTAAACATTTTTCATTGGTTTTTAAATTTCTCAAAAACCATAATGAATTTATATATCCCAAAATAAGAATATTATTGTCATTCTTAAAAAGTATGGATATGAAAACACTAAGAGTATAAGTACTCCCATTGGTACCTCAAATTCACCTGATATTGATGAAGCTAGAAAACTAGTGTATCAAACATAATTTAGTGGTATGGTAGGATGTATACTATACTTGATATCTAGTGGTCAAGACATAATGTTTTTTGTATGCTTATGTGAAAGATACTAATAAAATACTATGGAATGTCATTTAAATGTATAGAAAAGAATTTTTCACTAATTAAAGGGACCCATGGATTTAGGAATATTTTATAATTCTAGAAATGATATTGTTTTAATTTTTTTTTTCAAATTCTAACATTGGTGGATGTAGAATGGACTGGAAATTTACATCTAGAACATGTCATTTCTTAGGATATTCTTTAGTTTCTTGGCCATACAAAAACCAACACTCAGTATAACATTCTACTACTGAACCTAAATATTTAGGAGATGGAAGTAGTTGTGCTCATGTGTTATGGATGCAACACACGCTCACAAACTATGGTATGATTTTTACAAAAACACAAGTATTGTGTGATAAAAGTAGTTTCATTTCCTTATGAAAAAACTGTACACATCACTTCTGTTCAGAACGCATATATATTTGGAATCACATTCATAGAGATCACACAAAAATAAGAGATATCATTTTTTAATTTATCGGAAATCAAGATCAACCTTCAGATATTTTCAAAAAGTCATTACCCTCTGATAGATTTTAATTCCTTAAAAAAATATGTGAATGATAACCATAAGCTATCCTTATATTTTAACTTTTTGTTAAAACCTATTCCTTAATAGTTAGAAACTCTTTTTTCATAGGGGGAGAAAATTTTCCTGATATAAAAAACGTTATGGAGTCAAAATCATTGGTAGTAAAACAATTTTAGAGTCAAAATTTTTCATAGTCAACATTCATTGTTTTTTAAATTTCTCGTAGTTGTTCTTTTTAATTTTCCAAAATCTAATATTCTTCCAGAAGAATCTTCGGCATTAAAAAAATCAATCTAGGAATCTGGAAATCAATTTTTCTTTCTTAAATTTTCTTAATCATATTTTTACATGTTATTATTTTCATTTTGTTTTGAATTTTCCAAATTCACATTTCCTTAAATCTGATTGTTTATGTTAAAAAAAGTCAAAAGATCATAGCCTATCAAAATCCTTCTTCAATTATTATCTCAACCATCAGATCTAATCAAGAGTATTTCCACCATTGAATTAAGTAATGAAGTTGAACCATCGACTTAATCGCCTATATAAGGATACCCCAATGGTAGTCCCAAATCGATCATCAAGCTCTAGTTTGATGAATCCTTGCTGCTCTATATATGTCTGTTCTGAATATTCATGGTTTTCTTAATTAGGATTGTCTGTAGAAACCTCTTCTCATAAATATATATATTTTGAAAAGGAAATATCTGAGTGAAAAATATACAGAGAGATATTAGTTGACCCCAAATTCATTGTTAATTATGATTCCATAATTTCAAATAATATCACGTTGAAAGGATGGGAAATCCTATGTATATCCAAATAGAGGGAATAGGATCTGGTATATCTACAGTTGTAAGTAGAGTTCTATGAATCAGTAAGATTTTTCAATGAAATATGGATATATATTTTATATTTTAAGATCTATGGGAATACCTACTCCCTTTCTTACAATTTGGCTACTATCTTTATTTGAATTCCTTATGAGGGAGAAGCAGAGTTTTTTCTATCAAGTTACATGATGTAGAAGGATCTTTTTACAAGGAGAAAGTTATAGAGTGTCTTGGGTTGAAGGATTTGAAGGCTCTGAAAATTATTCATCTCTCTAAAATCGTTGGATTCTTAGCTATGGTTTTAGGGATTTATCATTCAGAGAAAAGGGGATAATGATTCCCTAAATAAATGTGATATCGACGCATTATATTTTTTTGGGGAATCTCAAGAAGGTAAATTTAGTGCAGTATGTTTTTCTAACAATCATGAATATCTTGAATGGAACCCTAAAAGATTATATTTTCGTGTATCTAGCTATTCTTTTGAAGATTATAGTTCTTTTTCTTCAGTCTTTTAAAATTTCATGTAGTTTAAAGCCCTGGAATTTCAATTTATTGTTGCTGCGTCATGATACTCTAAGGAGAATGAATGTCTATTTTTTCAGTGATTCAGGATAATTTTATGATTGATCAGAAGGTGAAATCCTTGATCTAGCAATGAAACTGGAGTTGGATGAATCCTCTATGAAGGGTGGAAAGAATAGGAAGGAAAAGGAACCGGAAGAGAATGAAAGACTCCAGCGTCTAAGGTAACTCAAACCGCACCTCCAAAACCAAAAAAGAAAAAGGCTTATCTTGATAATGTAGTAGATAAGTGGAGTGAAAAAAACGAAAAATAAGAAGGGAGGGGACCCTAATTTGGGCTTGGATCTATCTGAGGTTAAGGCGTTAAAGATAAAGGATTATTAAGATATTATGGTGAAACATAAATAAAAGAAGTATATGAAGAAGTTATCAGAGGAAGAAATTATTCAATCCCTTCTCAAGGATTCTGAGAAAGCATATGAACAAATCCCAGTGCCAAAATCAATTTTTTCTAAATCACTTTCTCTGAAATTGGGAAATATGGTGGTGATTCTAGATCTAGAAAAAGAAGAAAAAATTGTTTAGTAAGAGGAATAGGAAATAGAAGAAGAAGAAAAAGAAAAATAAGAAGATGGGGAAGGGGATGAAACAGATGATGTCATAAAGCAAGATAAAGATTACCATGAGAAGGAACATCCCTTTATAAAATAATCGATCCAGACATCTCAATATGAAACCTCAAAACTTCCTACTCTAGGGAATGGAGAGAAGTGTCAAAAGGAAGTCAATAATCCAACAGATGATGATAGTAGCAATAATTCTTTCATTCATCCAGAAGATCAAGTGGCTGATGCTGATAAATAAGAAATTGAGGAAGACAAAATTTTCTATGATAGTGAGCATTAATCACCCGAACCAGAAGAAATATTTCAAAGAGTTGATAAGGGAAAGTAAGTATTAGTCCATACACCTAGAAAATATTTAACGAAAAATAATGATATTGGAAGTTCATCGACGAGGAATGATTAAGAGTTAGAAAAAGAACCCTCACCAAACAAAATTTTTTGATTCAAAATCATCCTCTCCTGTACATGATTTTATGGTACAATCATTGAAAAATCTTATCGATGTTATTACTTTATTTCCAAGAATAGATTAGAGGTGTCTATTTATTTAGCATTCGTTCAATCAGAAATCAGAATCATTCTCGATGAAAATGGATGAATTTGGTAGACTTGAGGAAGACTTCAAATCCATTCTCATTGGTTATGTGGCCTATACAAGGTCATTCAAGAATATTACAAGCTGGTCAAGTAGGACAGTTGAATACCTGAGAGCTTTTGACGAATTTCCACATACTTTAAAAGATTCATTCAACACCAAACATGTCAAGCTTAACGATCTTACTAAGAGCATTGAGGAAAATCTGACTCTCGAACACACAACTCAAAATCAAGAAGTCACAGACTTTAATGGGAATCTTAATTCTGTGGCAATGAATTGGTAGATGGAAATGGATATCAGAATCGAGTTTGAAGAGAATCTTGTTATGTAAGAAGAGGTGTTGAATGTTCAAGAAGCGCATCTAAATGATCTAGAAGAAAATATTAGATCCTTGGAGAAGAAAAAGAGAAGATCAAGATTAGATGCTTAAGTGTATAGAAGAAGATCACAAGGAGCTCAAAAATCTTAAAACCAATGTAAAGAAGTTAGCACCGAAGGAGAAAGAAGGATAATTTAATGAATTTGGATCTTTTGTTTTATTTCTTCCCTATACAAATTCTTTCAATCATACTGGAATTTCAGTTATTCTCTATATATTTGGTTTTTTTGTACTAATTTTTCAGGTACCATTTTCTTTACATTCCCTCTATTCTTTTTTTTAAAACACAATGGGTGGAATGGAATGATAAAACAATACTAAGTAAGAATAAATTTTCGTATGTAACGGGGTGTTCATCTAACAGGAAGTCTGTATCAATGAAGATTTTCTAATGAAAGAAAATTTAAAATTTTATTCATGAAATCAAGAATAAGATCCTTATGGATTTCAAAACCTAAGGGGGAGTTATTCGTATTCACTATGTTCCATAATTAAAGAGTGATAAGTTTCCTTTTCTGTTCATAAAGAAATTTAAATAAGTCATTATATTTTTTTTAGTAATAATGTTTTTTATTTTAAAAAAGGGGGATATTTTTGAGTCAATAAGGATTCTTATGACTATTCCATTATTTTATGTTTTTAAAATCACAAATACTCTATTTAAGGCAAATCACTTTTTTTCTAAAATTATCTTAATAAGGAATATTATCCTTCCCTAAGGAAATTTTTCCTTATCCTTGTTTTCATTGTTCATTTTATTATTCTCTAAATCAACTTATTTTAATTTCTATGTCCAAAATTCAGATTCACATCTAAAACCTTGGAATCATATAAATACTTAGATATATAGTATAATGTTTTCATGATACGAATTCTCTAAAATTTTGGTTCATATTTCTTTGAAATTTGGGTTCTGATTTCATTGAAATTTAGGTATCGAATTCTCTGAAATTAAGACTCTGAATTTTATGAAACTTAGATTCTAAATTCTCTAAAGTTCAGGTTCTGAATTCTATGAAATTCATGTTACAAATTATTTGAAATTGCAACTCCAAATTATCTGAAATTCAGACTCTGAATTCTCTGAAATTAAGATTCTAAATTCACTGAAATACGGATTTCAAATTCTACATAATTAAGACATCGAATTCCTTAGAATTCAGAATCACAATTCTTCAGAATTAATACTCTGAATTCTTTAGCATTCACACCCCGAATTCCTCGTAATTCAAACTCTAAATTCCTCAAAATTCATACTCTAAATTCTTCAGAATTCAGACTCTAAAATCTATAGTATTCAGATTCCGAATTGATTGGTAAAGAGAATCTGAACATCCATAATTTATATTCTCCATGTGTTTATTTACTTAGAATCTGAACATTATTTTTCCTTAAACTCCAAAATTTTGATTTTGTTAAGCAACCATATTTTTCTTACCCCAGTAATAGTTATGAAATGATGTCATTCAATTTATTTCTAACTAACCATTTTGTGAGTTACACTTGTACAGGTCACTCCAAGATTCAAGGAAGAATATGACCATTGGAGAAGTGCCTTTAAATATGAGCTCATTTGAAAAATCTCAAAAAAACTGGGAACTTATCTATGAATATTGAGATTACATGCTGCTGATGTAATTTCTAGAGAGAGACTCTCAAGCATTGTGCATACTGAACATCTTGTTCAGCATTCATCGTCCAACTCTGATTTTTGTTTTGTACAATCTAGGACTTCTAGGGATAGGAAGAAGGAGGTGATTACTACCTTAATGTTTGAGGAATTCTGTTGATAGGAAGACAGAGGTTCCGACGACCTTAATGTTTGAGGGATTGTGGCGATAGCAAGACAGATTATGATATTTCTATCGAGGGCATACCCTAGTGTGGGTAAGACCAAACTTCTTGAAAGTATAAATCAAGGGACCTTTATCCAAGGTCATTGGATACCCTACTCTTTGGGATAAAAGATTTCATACTTGTTACCTATGTTGTCTTAGGTTTATTTTCCACTGCCTTTTGATAAAGGATGAAAGTATAATCTTGTTATACTTTCTTGATCTTTTTTATACACTGATAAGTAATTTTTAGTGTTCTTAAGGTAGAATATTTTCCTTTTAAACTTTCCATAAGTGTTATTTCTAGCACCATATTTCTGGAACCTTTCTTGTTTTTAGAACTATTATAGGTCTTCTAAATTTACGTTGTTTAACTTTGTTAAACATAGTTTTACATAAGGTTAAAAATGAATACTTTTAAACAGACAATTCACCCACCACTTGTAATTCAGCATCTACATTCATATTTCGACTCTACAGAATAAACAACTAACCATTGATCTCTTTACATTGAAAAACCCACTAAGGATTAGTCAAACTTATAGTCAACTTTTCATTGAAATGTGGGTAAACATAATGGAAATGATAATTTCTATGATTCACTATTATAAGCAAGAGATTATTACTTTATTAATTTATTATTTTTATGGGGAGGATGATCAGTGAGGGGTGTTGATAAATATTAAAAATACGAATGGTGAAATGTAATAAATGGAGTGGTAAGACAGAAATAAGACATTTTTTAATAAGTATTTCCCTCGAGAGTTGTGAAAAAATATAGAGATATTATTAGTATAGATTAAAAAATGGATAGTGAATAAATCACCACATATACAGAAAACTTCATAGGGTTTACATGATATGTCTATATCATAGTTATAAAAAATTATATAAAAACATATATAGTTTTTAGTGGGTTAAAACCAAACATATAAAGAGATTATATCAGAGACTTCATGAATTATTAATACATAGTTTGATGTGAGCTCAAGGAAGAGTTTATGTTTTTAGATTTATCATATTAATATGAAGATAATAAGAGAAGTATGTTGTTTAATGTATGTGGATCAAAATAAAAGGGATAAAAAAGGTCCAATCCACCATATATCAAATATGTGGGAAGACAAATAATGGAAATTACCTCAAAGGGGTGAGGAAATGCTTTAAATGTTTGGTAGAATTATAATAAGCTCATTAATGATTAAGATACATGAATAATATAACCATCAGGATAAAGGTAAGTAAATGAAATCCCAACCCATAATTCAATATAAAAATAATAAGAAGAAATGGAACTATGCCTGCCAATTCATCAAATCATGGGTCATTGAGGAAAATCAATGTCAGCAGACTCCAAAGTTGGCGGATCAAGGAAATGATAATTTCATCACCACCACTAAGGTGGAACACTAAAATGAAGTTAGACAAGTTACATATACTATTTACCAAATAATTAAAAAATATTTATTTGAGTAAAGTTCTTCAAATTCCTTTATATAATTCAATCTTTATATAAAAAATGGATCATAACCCTTATAAATTACAATAGAGATATCTATAAAAAAACCATGTTGTGTGATGAATAAAACCAAGATACTTATCCCATATTCTTTTAACATCTGTGGGATGATTATTCAATTGAATCGTGTATTCCATCCATTAGAGAAATTATATTCAATATTGCTCATTGATTGGATCTCATTCTACAGATCATACGTCAACTACCATGAAAAGGGAATATCTTTCTATAATTTAAAAAACACTAGGATCCTATAAATTTTTATGGAAGATCATGAATCTCATTGGGAAAATCCTTCAATGCTGATAGTGTTCATACCAAGAAAATAGGAATATCTTTTACAACTATTTTTTCTAAACGAAAATATCAACCTTGAGGTAATAGGATTTGTGGGGGAATATGCTGATATATTTCTTAAGATATTTCCCTAACTTCCCTTGTATCATAATCTATATTTTCTATTATATCTCATATATGGACATATATTATCTACAAAATCTCATATATGATGTCTCTAACATAACTGGAGGTGTTAAAGAAGTAGCTACTAGAGTATTTAACGAAGGGTTCATACACCCTAGTGAATCACTGTTAGTTGCATCAATACTCATTTTCAAGAAATGAATGTATATATTTTAATGTGCATTAATTATTAAGAGATTAAAAAATCAGAAGAAATTATAAGTACTAATGATTAAGTATTTAATTCTAGTTTGATCATCCTTTATGATCTCGCTACCTCTCCATGTTTGGTCACATTTATGGATATCTACAACTGACGGTGAAAAATGAAGATTTTATGAAGACAACCGTAAATACAAGGTGTGAACACAATGATTTCCTATTGTTTCCATTTGATCACAATAATTCCCCCAATATATTTTTAGTTATTATGAATTTTATTTCGAGACTAACTTGAATATTTTTGGTAATAT
The DNA here is from genome assembly GCA_963277665.1 of Viscum album. Classification (NCBI taxonomy): domain Eukaryota; kingdom Viridiplantae; phylum Streptophyta; class Magnoliopsida; order Santalales; family Viscaceae; genus Viscum; species Viscum album. The sequence continues at coordinate 108,396,392 of OY728149.1, forward strand.
TTATTGACGATATTCTCATTTACTCTATGGGGAAGGAAAAACGTGAAGAGAATCTATGGATTGCGATGACGATATTAAAAAAAATGATAAATTTCATATTATGTTCGAGTAGTTTTACTTTTGGATTATGTAATTACTAATCCTGGAGAATTTGATAACTAGTGATGGAATTTCAGTGGAGCCTTAAAAAATAATCTTAGTGAATGATCTAGACCCTCCAGTGTCATAAAATTCCACAATTTGTTTAGATTAGGTTGGCAGTAATGATGATTTATGAATTGTTTTCAATCTATTATAGGAAAATAACTATGTTATAATAGAAAAAGATAATTTATATCAAGAAATAATATTGAAAGAAATGATATTATATGCTCAATGGTAGGATAATAATAATGATTATAATCGCACTACAATCATGTGTAGAAGGGTTTCTGGTATAAAGTGATGCTTTGAATAAATTCTTGGTTTGGGTATCCATGAAGAATGAAATAATTATAAACTATTCCATATAATAGTTAAATATCCATGATAAAACTACCAATACTCATGAATATATTTAAGAGATATGATATTTTCATAGAATATTTGGTGATTCAACATCTATAGTGAGCAGTGTGACACATATACAGATAATAAAAGTCTAAATTATATATTAACAAAGATCTATATGAAAATGAATCAAATAAAATGTATAGGGATGGTTATGGACTATGATTTCTATATTCACTACCTTCATTGAAAGATGAACAATGTGTTATATGATATTTGTATAAAAAACATTTTACACTATCCAAGATATTGATTGAGAAATACCATATTTTAAAAGAAATGAAAATGATGGATTTTGAAATCAAAATTGTAGTAATTACATCCAATAATTCCTAAATTATTTCAAAAAATATATAAATAATGGATGATAAAAGTTTCACAAAGCTAAGATTTAGATATTCAAAAAATGAATTGGAGTTTCATTAACTCTATATTGATAAATATGGTGTCATTCAGTCAGATCTTGAATTTTTGTTCCATATTCAATTGGGATAAAAAAAGATATATTAGATAACTCACAAAGATCACCTTTCCCTGTAAATCATGTAATTACCATGATGTATCATGATCATTGAGAACACTTCTGTTGAAGCATCCAGAAGAATGAGATTGCATAGTACACCTCAATGTTATTTCTATGAAAAAATGGTAAATCAAAGTAGATATAATACAAGGTGTTGATTCGACCATTTCCCATTCCCACATTGAAATTGGTGAACATGAGAATGTAATTTATCACCTACCTATTAAAGGTATCCGAATGACGAAATTTGAAATTGGTAGTGGTGGATCTACTCACAATACATGGCCCCTGCATCACTATTTGAGAATATTTCTTACATGATTAATTTTTCAAGATATATATAAAGGCATTTGTTGATGAATTTGGGGGAACCAATATTAATTTTATATGATGTAGATCCAAGTTTCACCATTAAATTTAATGAAGTATTTAAAATTATCTAAATATTTTATTGAATTTTAGTATAAACTATCACATCAAAACAAATAGACAGTACAGAAGTGCAATTCCGAAACATCAGGACATACTGAAATCACTGTTAATGTAATTAAAATTATGATCAGATCAAAATGTCAAATTATTTGAGTTCTTATATAACAACAAAAACCACTTCTGTATAAAAATGGCTCCATATGATGTTCTATATGGGATGAAATATTGAACAATAATATATTTGGTAGAATCTACTAAGTAATACATACTTTGGTTCATTATTGTGAAAGAAATGATAGGAATGGTTCAAGCCGTCCAACAACATATTAAAGATCCTTATATTTTGTTTTTTAGGTATACCAAAAATCATATATGGGACTTGGATTTTTCATATGGAGAATATGTTTTCCTTATAATCACCACAGAAGAAAGTCATGTTTTTTGGATTGAATTTAAATCACAACCCTATATACATTGAACCCTTTGGGATCCTTGATCTCACATGTCCAGTGGACTATAATTTTTCAAATCCACTAACTATAACTTTAGTCCATGATGTGATTCACATATCTCTAATTAGTATGTACATACCTGATCCCTCACATGTACCGAATCCATAGGTATTATATTTTAAGCATGAACTTTCTTATGAAGAGAATCTAGTGAAGATGTTGGACATTAGATAATATGTTGTTTAAAACAAGGAAAATAACCTTTTAAAAGTGATGTGGTGGAAAAAAATTTGAATAGGAGAAATGGGAACTGAAAGAAATAGTGGAATTTATGTACCCACCTCTACCATCAATTGATAAAATTAATTGAAATTTCAGGGATGAAATTTATAAAGAGTAGATGTTTTATTGGTCGAGAATCTATAAATGATATTTATTATCTTGATAAATAAATATTATAATATATTTAATAGTATTATACAATAAAAACAAATAAACACATCAAAATGATTAATTTCATTAATGGAGATCATCCCATTAGTTAATAAACTAACCCATTGAACATATAAATACTACAATAGGACAACAAATTTTAAATAGAATAACTAGAATATAAAAATATGGATAATCTTGATATATTAGAATATTTTCTCCCTTGAAAAAAAAATGAAAAAAAATTAAAAACAATTAATCGACATTTCAGAAATGGTTAACATAGAAACATTGGAGGAATTATTTTGAAATATGTATTGAGGAATTAGGATTTATTTATTAATGAAAATTTGATAATTGGAATAGTAATTTAATCATTGCAATTGTAATATAATCATTTTAATAGTAACATTACATATATAAAGTGTGTCATGGACATTGCAAAGACTTATTTGAACTCAAAATATTATGATCTAATATAAATAATATTTATCAAGAGTACATCATGAAAATATATAGTGCCCAAATATTTTAATACACAAATACAACATCTTATTAGACTAATATTCATTACAAAACATTAAGATACATTCCATAACCAAAATATTTTGGTGTATTTAATAATTAGACACATAATCTTCTTCTTTTATGAAATAAATTCATGGTTTCCCAAATAGAAATATTTTAAAGATTACGCTACAAAAATCATTTCTTTAGAACCAAGGATGGAATAACATAAGAAAGGTTGAACTGAAATGCTCAATAAGGGTAACTATATATGATATCAATCGATGAGAATAAGTTAACAATAAGGGCATTATATCATGATAATAAATTTCAATGTCCATACTAAATATTTCCATGATCTTAAATACTAGTCAGGTTATAAAATGATTTCATATTAAAAATGATATTTATAACAGTGTGAAATCATCAATAATTAATAATTATCCCATGTATAAAAACATATACATATTAATGTATTGAGAACATAATATTATAACATTATGAATTTGTAAAATTTTAAAGATGTTAACTCATTGCGGTAAGGATGTGAAATTAATCACTTAAATAAACATATGAACAAGCAAATAAGTCCATGCGAAACCTTATAGATATGATATTAATGTATGTATATAATTGAATCAAAATTAGAAAGTAGTCCACCAATAATCATATATAGATGATAACAACGTTCACACCTCATGTTGTGAACATAAAATTAGGTTCATGCATAACATATCTCTCTCATTAGTTTTCCCTATTCACCCAATTCTTTAAGGGGATATATAATTCAAGGACCAACCATCATATAATATTAATAATAAATTAATATTGGTTCCATAAGATCATAAATCATTCATCATATATCATATCATTTGAAGGAGAAATGAGTTTCATAAATATCTCGTCATCATAATCATAGACCATATAGAGAAATAATTAGTGCGGTATCATTGCATCACACCCTTATTCAAGAATATATATCATCAAATGATATCATAACAGACGAAAATTCCATTAAAATAACCCACGTAATATTTCATTATGAAAATAATCTTTTCAACTTGAAATATATAGTTTAAAATATAAAAATTAATAAAATATTATGGGAAAAATAATTTGAATAGAACCATAGATAATTTTAATGTAAACATCCATACATAAAATATTTACGATGGTTGGGAATTTTTTTCATGTTCCATACACTAAATTGAATATCAATTTTACATTTTATGTAAAAATTCAAAATCATCTCATTTGGTAAATAATAAGAATATTTATTTTAAAACATTTTATAAAATGTAAAACAATAGTTAAATTAAATTTAAATAATAATTGTATAATTTTATATATTTTTTTTATTTGAAAACATTTTCATGAAAGAAAATTTATTTATGAATGAAGAGAAAAATAATTTTCGATTTTATAATAAAACATTATTTTGGTGTCTTGAGTACATGAAGTGGGGAAAGTTGATAGAAAATATAAAATCAATATAAATAACGAGAATATAGTAATCATTAAAGGTGTTTAACAAATATTTATCATATAATTTCATCAATGGAAATTTTGAAATAAACAATCCTAAATAAATTGGGAATGAGATGTAAATAACTTTTCTGAAGTATTATATAACATAGTGTTTATTAAAAACACATTTATAACAAATATAAATTTATTATAATTATTTTAAAGTACAAATAAATATATGTAATAAAATATATGATGTACTTACATCGTTATATCCCCTTTTAATAATGATTTTTTCATCAATGTTCTTATTTTAGGTGATTATTTTTTTTCTTGCTTGTTTTGATTTAGAAGTTCTTTTCATTATTACATGATAATTATTAAAAAATATAAATAATGATAATATTTATTTAAATATTATATATATATATATATTCCATAAATATATATATTTATCTAAAAAATATATTTATATAAAATTAATTACATTGTTCATTGGGATGGCAGGCCTTATATACACATGAATGTTGTTTTAATTTTTCAATTGAAGGAACCAAATAAAGGTAAATAATAAATAAATTTTTTTGAATAATTATTATATCTTATATAACATTTATTATCATTAAATATATCTATATTACCGTTGATATAAATCGATAATGAAAAGAAAATAACATTGCTTCATAGATATGGTATCCCACAAGTAAACATGAGAAACATTACCATTTTCGAAAGGATTGGAAGGTAAAAAAGTACATATGAAATTATCATCAAAAAGGATAATTATTTCATAGATATCATATAGAAAAATATAAACCATCACAATAGCCATCCTTTGTATTGGTGACAGAAAATGATTAGTATTTTTATGTGAATACCTTAATAACTGTATTTGCATGAGTGATAATTTCTCATCCCATGGAATGGTGAAGAGGGTGAATATAGGTGGTATTATTTATAAAATAATATTTCACTAAATCCAAGATAATGAAATTTTTTATTTTATGAAGAATATCAATGATTTATAGGTGTTAGAATAAGAATCAAATTGAAAGAGGTCGGGTAAAATTATTAACACTTCTTCAGTAGGTTTCTTTTAGATCTTTTCATAATGACCCTTAGTGAAATCTTTTAAGAAGAAGGAAGATCTAGATCATGGACATTGTGGTTTATAATATACTTTAGTTGTGTTTTTTTATCAATACATATCAATATATTTTAACAAATTGAAAAAATAGGTTCCCTTTTATAAGTGAGGAGAGAGATTCTCGTGGAATTTCCAAAAAGAATAGAAATACAATAAAGTCATTCTAAAGAAGTATTCTACAATATTTCTATAGATTTAGATAAGTTTTTATGTGGTTTAAATCCCATAAACTAAATTAATTTTAATATATTTATATGAGGTTTTAAACATAATATTTTTATATAGCCCCTAAGTTAACTAATTATAACATTACCCACATTAATGACCTTTTCACTCTTAGAGAATGATAATTTTTCATATAGTGTAAAAATTGGTTCCTAAATTAAAAAGGGATGACATTGTCTTTAACTAATAATTCTATATAAACATTTTCCAATGTAATAAAAAAATTAATTAATATAAAGGAATTTTTATCATAAATTTATATCCTTAAAATAATATGTTGACTTTATTTTACCCTTTTTATGCTTACTGTGGTGAAAAAAATTATTATTATTACTACTCATATTATACAAAAATTAAAGTGCCATATTTTATAAATTTTTAACAAATCATTAAAAATAATAAATACAATTTTAAACATTCCATTTCTATAAGTCGGATATGTAGAGACCCAAACATGATGTACATGGACATTACATTACTTTTTAGAATACTTAACACATAAGAAAAATAGACATCCAAGGAACTTAATAGTTTTGTGTCTTTGGAAACATGGAACACAATCTTCTAATCATGGTGAAAGATCGTCAACCTCTCCCATAATGAACATTCCGTTTTTTACCTAAAACTGTTATTTTTATCCTGGGCTAAAGAAAACTTAAAAAAGGTGAGCTCAAATGCTCAGTAAGGGTAAGCATGGAAAAAATGAAACAAACCATATATGTTTGAACTTAAAAACATGAATATAATGTTTAAAAATTAAAATCACGAGTTGTGAAATAAATCTTTGCAGTACGTATGGAATAGATCATAAAAGAACATTAATCATGATAAAATATAATGGGAATAAAACATGTAATTGTGGAAAACCATTAAGTACATGATATGAATTCTATAGTAGCCAAGAAATTTCTGCCAAGACCATCATAGTGGACAATGTCCATTACTGAACCATGTTTACTTACCATTCCAGCCCTGTATTACTAAGCAAGATTTACTTTCCATTCCTGCCATGTTTATCTCATGAGATATAAATCTTTACACAATGAATTGGATGTAGATATAGGTCCCACCCATCTCATAATGAAATCATTCTTTCATGTGAAACAAAAAAAATCATTAATCGTAACAAAAAAAATAAAATGGGTTTCATAAACATCATCCCATCATAACAGAATCCATATAAAACAAATGGATATAATTTCATTATAATAAAAACTCAAACCATATAAATAATAGATACATTATAATTGAAACATAAACATAACAAATAATGTCATCTTAGATTGAAAATAGTTTTGATAAAACACTTGTAATGAATTCTTGAGGAAAATATCCTTTCTTCTTCAAAATCATTTTATATTCTCAAAATGCCCTGAAATTTTAAAAGGAAATGATTTTGTTGAAAATAATCATGAAATTTTATAGAGTAATATTGATTGAAATAAGTAATTATGAAATCGTAAATATCCATTCAGGTAGTATAAGTTAAAAAACATTCCTCCTGTACTTTTGTCGGAAAAGTAAAAAAGTACCTCATATGGTAAACAAAAGAAATATTCCTTTACTACATAGAAAAAGTCAAAACGGGGTAAACATGACTTTAAAAATACATTGAACAATATTATATAATTTATGAAATCATTTCTATAAATCATTTAAATGGATGATAAACATAACCCCAGTAAATACTTACATATAAACAATCTCAGATAAAAATGAGATTGCAAAATTATCCCTTACCATAGTTCAAATTTCATTTGTATGTGTCTGAGACTCCTTTGTTGTGGGAATAAACTTATTATTAACTTGTAACAAAAACATAATAATATTTATGATATCATATATGATTCACCTATGACTCTATATTACCCACTGTTTTGTTAATTCTTGTTAAAGCAACATTTCTGGTAAAATCCTCTCATTTATCGTACGTGTTGGGACATTCGGTACTTGATATTATTACTTATAAACTAATTTAATTAATTCAAAAATTTAAAAAATGATTTATATATAATATATATTCTCTATATAAATATATATGATAGATCGATAAATGGAATGAAATACACTGTTCATGGAGACGGTGGGCCATATGTACACATGAACGATGTTTTTGTTTCCTTATTAAATTTAATGGAAGTACTAAAATAACATATACATAAATATATTATCATTATTATGTCATATTTTACATGATTATTTATTATATATACATTATAGCCATTCTTGAATGGTTAACAAATAGAATGAATCTCATCTCGTCGTGGAGACGGTAATCCGTACGTACGCACAAGGCATTATATCATTCTCATAATTATTGAATTGATTTGAAGTGGATGATATAATATCTCAGAATAAGTATCATGTTATAATAATAATATATAGTTATTCTTTACACCATTATACCCATACAAGTAAGGTGGTGGTGGAAAAAACATATTACACCATAGTGGGGAGACGATATTCTGTACGTACGCACGCATGGTGATTTCATTTTTTGTAGGATGGATAGAAGGTGAAATAGGGTTGTTTCATATTTATAATAGCATATCATTATATTAGTGATACTGGTTTTATTACTTTATAATTAAATAAATAAATAAAAGGAAGTAGAAGAATAAATAAATTTGAAAGAATCGGTAAAGGGTATTACCTCTTCTTCGATGTGCCTCATCTAAACCTACTCTTAGGGCACTAAATATGGTATTTGAAGAAGACCAAGACCTATATTATGTTTCTATGGAAGTGGAAAAAAGAAATTGGTAGGGGTTGGATGACCATTAAGGCTCAAAGTGGTTTGAGGAGGAGATGGAGGAGGTTCCCTTTTATAAGAGAGGAGAATGGAACTTTTGGAATCCTCTAAAATATTAATTTATAATAAACTCAAAACCCACTTAAAATCCTCCAAAAATGACTCACATCCAAATATTATATGCGATAGGGTTCTAATATCATCAAAAAATAATATTTAGTCATGTTGGTAATTTATTGTAAACCTTATCAACTTGATTTATCATTATTTAATCTATTAAATTTTATTTTTGGTAATAAAATTCAAAATTTTAAATTGTTATAAATAATTACTTATGTTTTTTTTAATTGTCTATAATTGGATACATTATGAAATTTTAGGCTGTATAAATTTCAATTTATAAGTTTTAAATATTTTTGTGATTTTTAAACAATTTTATAATATGTTATTTTTATAAAATAACAATAGTGTCAATTTTGGCACTATTCATTTATGTGAATTTAAATAAAATCCACACAGAGGATATATTCAAAAAAATATTTAATAAACTCATAACATGTCATATTAATCTATAAATTTCGTCGAGAACATTAATCAGTTCATATAATATTTATTTTAATATTTTTAAATCCATTTATTTGATATTTTAATCAATAAAATAATTTCTACATCACTATTGTGTCATCATTAATGATACTTATTTAATTCTTAAAAATTATAAATAAATTATCATGATGTATATAATTTTATTAACTTGCTGGATACTATTTTTATTCGATATTTTATGAGGTTTATTACTACATTAAAATTATTACACTTATAAGATATAAGAGAGTGACATGTTGTCACTTTCTTTGGTTTTAATAATAGTTATATCCTTTTCGTGGTCATAAGTCCATGAAATGAATATATTATGTCCCTTATGTGATATCGGTCGACTTTTATTTATCCAATATTATTTTTTATGTGTTTGGCTAATTTTATAATCGTATATTTACACTTATTTACCAGATTTACTTTAAACTCTAGTAAATAAAATTTACCATAGTTACTATTCATAATGACTAAAAAAATAAAAGATTTGTTTTACCAAAATTTGGACCTACTAATTCAAAATATGGAATCCATTTTTCCAAATTCAAAACACAGAAGTGGAAGTATTTAATTTAAAATTAATCACGTTGTTGAGAAAAAAAGTTTTAAAAGTTAAAACGTTGCAAAAGATTGAAATATTTTTACCTATGAATTAAGTGTAAAATTAATGCTAATGACATAAATTTTATTAAATGGTAAAAATATATTCTATTTAAACTTTAAAACTATTCAATATTATAATTTAACTATATAAATTAATTCATTTAAAAAGTTGATTTTAATTAAAATTTAGCGAATTTTTTTTATTCCTGAAAATATGAATGTTAAGAAAAAAATATTTAAAAAGTATCCAAAGTTAATTTTTATATCTATATTTAAATGAATAATTTTATTTCATCAAATTGAACTTATAAATGTGTCAAAAACTCGAGTTAATGTGGGTGTGCCATCAAAAGGCGACAAAACTGCATTTTTGTAAAATACATATTTTACCCGAAAAATTTATTTTTTTGTCATACCATGTTCTATAGAATGTGTAAGATGAATTATAATTTCATAAAATTTAAAATTTAGTTATTAATATTCATAATGTCTAGTTTATAATAATATTATAATAATATTTCCTTTTTAGTGAAGCTTAGTATTTCGTAAAACACACGCTATCGAGGAAGGTCACTATTGCGTGTAATGCAAGCCAAGTCATGGTTGCATGTAGTGCAAGCTTCCTTTGGTATTGCATATAAAATAATAAAAATATATTTCATTTATACGTTGATCAAAACATATACATGGTGTTTTGTATAGTGCAAGCTAATTTTGGTGTAGCGTACAACACAAGACATCAATGAAATTAAAACGATTATTTCTCATAAAATCTCTTGGTGTTACATTCTACCCCCCCTTAAAATAAATTTATCCCTATAAATTCGTTGGGGTTATAATTCATTTACTACTTGAATGTTTCTTTCTTAGTAACCCACATCATAAAAAGGAATAATAAAACTTAATTTTAAAATGGAAATTTAGAAACATAACGGTCACCCAAAGTAACTCAACATTGGGTTTCCAAATAAGAGAATATAGGTGAAAATATGGATTTGGAAGAGAAATATTACCATCATGTTTGGATGAAGAGTGGTAGAGAACATGGTAATTAAAAATTCAATGTTCACAAAGCTATAAATTTTTTATGATCTAAGGTACCATCTGATTCATCAGATATGTGGGCACTAAGAAAACATTTTTGGTTTCAAGATCATTTCCCTGATGTTGAAGAATTATTGAATTAAAAGAAATACTTACATGATTTTGGTACAATCTCAATATTATTAGTGCCTTGAACAATTTCCACTTTATCTGATAAAGAAATGATGTTGAATTTGTCTTCCGTGAAGTTTTAGCAGATCATTCGATAGAATGATAGGTCATTCAATCGGTCACAAACATAAGGTTGTCAAAAATTATATACATAAGTCCATCTTATATTGTGATTAATCGTATATGGTTCCAAAAATGGACTTATAATTCATCTATCATACCCCTTAATTAAATAAAACTAGTTTCTACTAACCGGGGATATCCTGTATGCAAGTGGTAGTGATAAAGCCCTATCGCACTGCGGTTGTGGGTTCGATTCCCACAACCTTGTTTGACGTGACGGGTTGTTTCCCATCCTGTTGGTTTTCCTTTTTCTAAAACAACACTATTATAACATTCCAGAAATAATATTGAAAAATTGTTCTACCCTTAAACAATATAATTTTATGTCCAACATAATCCATTTAAAATCTTTAGGTTTATCCAAAATACTTCTATCCATGCTCATAGTATAAAGAAAATGATTACTATAAATTTCATCAACCAAGCATGTGAATACCATCATTTATCCCCCGTATATCTTAAGATATATCTTGTTGGTTACATGCCAAACATGTGAATTCCTTAATCATGTATACTCTTGAAACATGAATTGCCATATAATCTTTGTGAAAACATGAATGCTTTCAAAAGTTAACTCTTTCCATATACCAAAATCCCAAAATTTCTATATACTCAAACCATGATATCACTTTGTCCTTATATCACTAATGACTTCATTAATACTATCGAACATTTCATTATCTCCTTATCCCTTCATTATGTGCATAGTAGGTGCTTTCCAAAAATATTTCAATCCCTTTTCATGGTTATCAGTACCATATAATTTTTGGAAACCACAACAAACAAATACATGGATATTCCAATATTCCACAATACTATAAAAAAGATTCCACTACACTATTTTGGAATCTCATTATATAAACACTTAATCATTCCACCACTTCTTTGTCATATTCAACATTGCCAGCAGTGATCGCATGTGACTTCCTGTTGTTCTTTTCCTTAAGAGGTTATTGATGTCGATCATTATTAACCCTTGGATTAGGGAATTAGTTATCATAGTTCCCCATTTCCCTACATATGTAGAATTTAAGTGTTGGTGGTGTGTTATCTGGAGTCTTATCTCCATTCACATCATTAGATACCTTGTTCCCATTACATCGACACTCAGCTACTTGATGACCTTCTTTTCCATACTTAAAACATTTTCTAGTCCCTTTAATTAAATCTCCACCATGATTTTTTCCACACTTTGAGCACAATGGTACATTTGTCTTCTTTTCACCATAGTTTTGAGACTTTTACTTGAACTCCGTATTTCGTTTCTTGTCAATACCATGAGATGAATATGTAACAACAACTTCTAGTTGTACCTTGATAGCACAATGCACAATCTCTTCATAGCTACTGACATTTCTTATAGCTAATTCTTTTCTAATACTTGTTTTTAAGCCAATGAAAAATCGATCAACAATACTTTCAGGTTGGATGATAAATACAGAAGCATACCTTTCTAGCCTTGTAAAATTTACTTTATATATAAAAACAGATTCATCATTATTTTACTTAAGCTCATGGAAATCTGTTTCCATCATCATTCAATGTATACAAGGAAAGTACTTATTGAAAAATAAGTTCTGGAACTGATCCCATTCCATGGATTCAATTTCATTTTGGGGCCTTGTATTTTTAATTTGAGTCCACCTCTTGTCTGATTCACCTACTAAATGGTAAATGGATAGAATGACTTTTCCATGTTTTGAACATTGGAGTATGGAAAATTTGTTTTCAATGTTAATGATCCATTATTCAGAAATAAGTGGATTAGAAGACCCACTAAAATAAGGTGGACGTTGCCTCGTGAAGGACTCAATAGAATATTGTTCCCTTATCTGCTCATTTTGAAGTCCAGAATGATTCATAGATTGTGTATGTATATAAATAAGATTTTTTACTCCATCTCCCACAACATTGGTGTGTTCAGGAGGATAATGATTGCACTGTCCAATATATTGATCAACACGGTTCCTTCAGGTTCCAACCATCATCTAAAACACAAAAAGAATAGTGTGAGAGGAAAAATTCATGCTACGAAAATAACATAATAAAGGGGGAGTACGTTCAATATCATAAATTTTAGGTTTAATTATAAGATTGTAACCGTAATTCTAGGAATAAAACCTATACTTGTACTTTACCTTAGGGATATCCCTAGACATACCTTTGAAATATCTCTAGGGATCATACTACAGTTCTCGCATCATAGTTTCCAATGGTTTACTAAAACATCCAATCGATACCAACTGTAGGGACCCAAACCTAATGCACATGGAAATTGCAATACTTTTTCGGAAAACTTAATACATAACAAAAATAGACATCCAAGGACTATAACAGTTCAGTTTCATTGGAAACTTGGAACACAATCTTCTAATCACGGTGAAAGATCTTTAACATCTCCCCTAAAGATCATTCCCTTTTGTTTTCATACCTAAAACCTTTCTTTATATCCTAGGGAAAAGAAAAAATGAAAAGGGTTAGTTCAAATGCTCAGTAATGGTAAGAATAGATAAAATGAAATAAAAAATATACGTTTGAACTTAAAAACATGAACGTAATGTTTAAAAATTAAAATATTGAGTTGGGAAATAAATCATGGCAGTACGTAAGGAATAGATCATAAAGGAATATTAATCATGATAAAATAGCATGGGAATAAAACATTTAATTGTGGAAAACCATTAACATATGATATGATTTCCATAGAATCCAAGGCATTTCTTCCAAGACCATCATAGTGGAAAATGTCCATTACTGAACCAGGTTTACTTACCTTTCCAACCCTGTAATACTGAACCAGATTTACTTTCCGTTCCTGTCATGTTTATCTCATGAGATATAAATCATTACCCAATTCATTGGAGGGCAATATAGGTCCCACCCATCTTATAATTAAATCATTCTTTTGTGTGCCAAATCATAAATCATTCATCATAACCCAAAGAATAAAATGGGTTTCATAAACATCATCCCATTATAACATAATCCATATAAAACAAATGGATATCATTTTATTATAAGAAAAAATAAAACCATGTAAATAATAGATACATTAGTCTTGAAACAGAAACATAATAAATAATTTCATCTTAGAAGGAAAATATTTTTGATAAAACACTTCTGATGAATTTTTGAGGAAAATATGCTTTCTTCTTCAAAATCATTTTATATTCTCAAAATGCCCTGAAATTTTAAAAGAAAAAGAGTTTGTTGAAAGTAATCATGAAATTTCGTAGATGAAGATTCATTTAAATAATTCATTATGAAACCATAAAAATCCATTAAAACCGTATATGTTAAAAAACATTCTTCTTGTACTTTTCCCAGAAAAGTGAAAAAGTACCTCGTATGGAAAACAAAAGAAAGATTCCTTCCATACTACATAATAAAAGTAAAAAAGGGGTAAACATGTATTTAAGAATACATGGAATAATATTTAATACTTTATTAGAAAATTTCTTTAAAACATTGAAATTTATGACAAATATAACCCTAGTAAATACTTACTTATAAACAATCTCAGATAAAAATGAGATTGAAAAATTATCCCTTACCTGAGGTCCCATTTCTTATGTATGTGTTTGAAAATCCTGTATAGTGGGTTTAAACATGTTAATAACTGGTAACAGAACCATATTAAAATTTATTATATCATATATGATTCAATTATGACTTTATATTACCCGTTCTTTTGTCAATTCCATGTTAATGCAGCGTTTTGGATTAAATTGTTTCATTTATCGTATATGTTTAGACTTTTTGTTCTTGATATTATTACTTATTACCTGATTTACATAATTTAAGAATGTAAAACCTGATTTATATGCAATATATATTCATCATATAACTATATATCATATATTGATAAATGGAATGAAATACACCGTTCATGGAGACGGTAGGCCGTACGTACGCATGAACGCTGTTTTCGTTTCCTTATTAAATTTAATGGAAGAAATTAAATAACATATACATAAATACAGTATCACTATTATTTCACATTTTTCATGATTATTTATTATATAAACTTTATAACCATTCTTTAAGGGTTAACATAGAGAATGAATCTCATCGCATCGTGGAGACGGTAATCTGTACGTACGGACGAGCAATAATATCATTCTCATAATTGTTGAATGTAATTGATGTAGATGATATAATATATCAGAAGTAGTATCATGTTATAGTAACAATATATAGTTATTATTTACACCATTATACCCATCCATGTAAGGTGGTGGTCGAAAAAACAGATTACACGACACTGTGGAGACGGTATTCTGTACGTACACTCGCATGGTGATTTCATTTTTCATGGGATGGATAAAAGGTTAAATAGGGTTTTTTAATATTTATAATAACATATTATTATATTTTTGATACTGATTTTATTACTTTATAATGAAAAAAATAAATAAGAGGAAGTAGAAGAATAAATAATTTTAAAAGAATCGGTAAAGGATATTACCTCTTCTTCAATGCGCCTCCTCTAAACCGACTCTTAGGGAACTAATGTTGGTCTTTGAAGAAGTTCAGGACCTATATTATGTTCTAAAGGGAATTGGAGAAGAGAAATTGGTAGTGTTTGGCCGAGCGTGAAGGCTCAAAGTGGTGTGAGGATGAGAGGGAGGAGGTTCTCTTTTATAAGAGGGGAGAGGGGTACTTTTGGAAACCTCTAAAATATTAATTTATAATAAACTAAAAACCCACATAAAAACCTCTTAAAATGACTCAAATCAAAATATTATATTATATAGGGTTGTAATATTATCAAACAATAATATTTAGACTTGTTGATAATTTATTTTAAACCTTATTAGTGATATTTATCCTTATTTAATCTATGTTATTTTATTTGTGGTAATAATATTCTAAATTTTAAATTATTGTAAATAATTACTTATGTGTTGTGAATAGACTATAATTAGATACTTTATGAAATTTTATTCTATATCAATTTCAATTTATAATTTTGAAATATTTTTTTTGATTTTTAAACAATTTTATAATATGTTATTTTTATAAAACAACAATAGTGTCAATTTTGAGACTATTCATTTATTTGAACTTAAATAAAATCCACACAGAGGATATATTCTAAAAAATATATTTAATATACTCATAACCTTCCATATTCGTCTATAAAATTTGTGGAGAACATTAATTACTTAATATAATATTTATTTTAATGTTTTTAAAACCTTTTATTTGATATTTCCATCAATAAAATAATTTCTACATCACTATTGGGTCATCATTAATGATAATTATTTAATCCCTAAAAATACTAACTAAATTACATGATGTAGATAATTTTATTATATTTCTAGATAATATTTATATTCTATGTTTTATGAGGTTTATCACTAAATTAAAATTATTACACTTAAAAGATATAAGTGAGTGACATGTTGTCACTTTTAATGGATTTAATAATAATTATATTATTTTCATTGTCCAAAGTCAATGAAATTAATCTATTCCAACCCTTATGTGATATGTTTCTACTTTAATTCATCCAATAGAATTTTGGCAGGGGTTAGCGTAATTTTTTAATCTTATTTTTACACTTAATTACCTGATTTACCTTTAACTGTAGTAAATAAATTTTACCGTAGTTACTATTCATAATGTCTAAATAATAAAAGTATCTTATTATCAAAATTTGGACCCACTGATTCCTAATATAGTATCCATTTTTCTAAATTCAAAACACAGATGTGGTATTATTTCATTTAAAATTAATCCCACTGTTGACAAAATGGGTTTTAAAAGTTAAAATGTTGCAAAATATTGAAATGTTTTTACCAATTAATTGAGTGTAAAATTAATGCTAATGACTTCAATTATATTAAATGGTAAAAATATATTGTATTTATACTTTAAGACCACTAAATATTACAATTTGACTATATTAATTATCTCAATGAAAAAAGTTATTTTTAATTAAAACTTACTGTATTTATAAAATTCATAAAAATATAACAGTTGACATAAAAATATTAAAAAAATAACCAAATTCATTTTTTATATCTGTATTAAAATAAATATGTTTATTTCATCAAATTGAACTTATAAACGCGTCAAAAACTAGACTTAAATTGGATGTTCTATTAAAAGGCGACAAAACTACATTTTTTAAAAAATAATTATTTTACCCCAAAATTTTATTTTGTTCTCATACCATGTTCTATAAAATGTGTAAGATGAATTATAATGTCACAAAATAAAAAAAAAATTTACTTCTATTCATAATGGCTAGTTCATAATAATATTATAACAATATATCATTGTTTTGTTAAACTCAGTATTGGGTTCAAGACACACTATCGAGGATGGTCACTATGGTGTGTAATACCAGCCAAGTCAGCATTACGTGTAGTGCAAGATTCCTTTGGTATTGCATACAAGATAATAAAAATATAGTTCATTTATACATTGATCAAAATCTATACTTGGAGTTGTGCATATTGCAAGCTGAATTTGGTGTAGCGTACAACACAATACATCAAAGAAATTAAAAAGATTATTTCTCATAAAATCTAAGGGTGTTACAGGATACGTTAATTTAATATAAAAAACTAAATGCAATGAAATTTATTTTTAATATTATGTTTTATTATTTATAAAAATAGTTTATACCAACTTCCACTATAAAATTTATTTATAATAAATAAACTAGATTAATTTCGAAATAATATAACTAATTTTAATTATAATCTTTTTGAAAACAAAATATATATTTTTAAATTCATCATACAATAATATGTTTTTCAATAAAGACTAATATTTTTTCTCTTCATAAAAAAATCAATAATTTTTAAAAAAATTCTAAAAATTTCATCATAAGGTAATTTTTTAATTTTTATTTTAAATATCAATTCATTCTATCAAAATAAATTTGTAAAATGTTTTAAAAAATAAATATAAACTTTTCTTAAAAAAAGAAATAAAATTCATTTTTGAAGGAAACACATATTTATACGGCATTTTGACATTATTTAAAAAATGATTAATTATTTCCTATAAATTAACAGATAAATATTAATTTATTTATACCTTTATATTTATAAATATTATAAGTTGGTTATTCCTATTTATATCCACTAATTTAATAAATATGTTATAATTATCATATTTAAATAGTTAAATTCTGTGGTTGTTTTAATCCTAGTCTTATGTTTCCTGTATACTACCTAACATAATGTTTATATTTTAAAATCATAGGATGTTAAATTCTCCCCACATAATAAACTATGAAATAACAATTTAAACATTTAATCAGTAATCAATGGTTCTACATGTGAAATTATTTTTTGGAAAAGACAAAATGTAAAAATTGTGAATAGAAAGTACTCTTTAAAAGTGGAAACTTGAAATAATAAAATCATTTAGAATAACAAAACACTGGGGTAAAATATAATAATATTTGTGGTAAGTGAATATAAATACATTGAATAGAACTAAAATTCCCAATTACTAATAAATAGTGATATATAACATGGTTAGAATAATGTTAATGGTCATATAACCATAAATATGGGAGGAGTGAAAAGGATATAGATCAATAAAAAATAAAAGGAAAATAATTTTTTAATCCATTATAATTTTCCTAAGGATGATGGATTATATTAATATCAAGATTGGAAACATGATAAAATCTAATTACATGATTTCTTTCCAATTTATAACCCCAAATTTATCCTTTGGTTGTACTTTATTAAATTTCCATTTCATCTGTTACTCAATTAAATAAATACCAAGTCAATTTTTTATTCCTAACAAACTAAAATTAACTTTTATTGGTTTATAAGATAAATAAAACAATTATAAGTCTATTGTTATATCTCTAGATATTTTCAAATCCCATGTGGTTAGCATATGTTATCGAATACAGATAAATAATATACACTGATCACTAAAACATCAACATTTAGACCAAAAATTCAACATAATATAGTCTATAAGTAGTAAAAATTAGGCATCTGGGAAAAAATATATATGAAATACTGTAATCCCAATATAATAATGATTTGATCTCATATCCTTTCATGATAATCATAAGAATTTTCCTGAAATTGTTGTATTCAATAATAATATTTATACACAAAATGTGTATACCTTGATCATATATTCTACAAAATAAACTAATAATATCGAACAATAAACTCATAATGATATAATATATGATTTAAAATAATAATTTACAATTCTTCCTTAAATAAGGTTATATAAAATCTAAAAATTATTCCATTTGGTTCATCCTTACACAAATAATTGAACACATGTTGATTCAGAATATGAAATATGATTTCATTATTCTAGAATTTCAATAAAAATATATATTGGGATAGATAATAAATAACATAAATTTCACTTAAGGATTGATAAAAATATTCTAATAGGGATAATTCATACAAAATTTAACTTGGAATCCCAACTCTGTATTTGTGGTTATGTTTTCACTAATTACCATGATTCACATTAGTTATTGTGATTTCTCAAGATTTCCCTTTGTCCTTTTATATTATAGGGCGCAATATATCTTTAGCCCCAATAAAAATAGTATTACTTTATTGATTTACATGATTCAAAAAATAATTTCACCTATAAAAACTAATTGTGAGGGGTTTATTCTATTGATCTCTCTATTTATTCAATTGATTGATTGTTCTCTTCATGCTACTATGAGATTTTTTTTTCATGATGGTGAGCATTCCCACACTGGAAAAATATTCTTATTCCTTTCAAGAATTATCCAAAGGGTTCATTCCTAATTTTTCATAAATGATGAGGTTCAAACGTTATATTACCTATAAATGACATACCACTAGTGAAACCATGATTCTAAATCATTTCTTTTAATATCTCTAGAACCACCAGGGTTTCTAAATTAGACACCCACATTGAGTTCCCACTGAATGATTACACTGTATCTTATATAGTATTTAATGGATAATTATTTTTAGTGGTTGGGTTTCAATATAATAAATAATTAATTAATTTCTATTTAATGGTTGACGATTAAATCCAAATAATACCTTTAAAGACTTGTAAATAT
Source organism: Viscum album (assembly GCA_963277665.1). Classification (NCBI taxonomy): domain Eukaryota; kingdom Viridiplantae; phylum Streptophyta; class Magnoliopsida; order Santalales; family Viscaceae; genus Viscum; species Viscum album. Next base: position 108,416,474 of record OY728149.1, read on the forward strand.
TCTTCTTAGGTGCCAATGGATTCATTGTCATTATATTTATTATTATAGAAATATTTCTCCTTTTTTACATTGAATATAAGGGATGTAATTTATAAAAAAGTATCCTATCTAAATAATTCCATTTTATGAATTCATTTCCAATCACTTGCCACAAATTCATAATAAGATTCCACTGTTGATATGCATATTCATCCAAATGATAAATGACTTTGACAAATCTTTCTAGGATTTAGTACTGATGAATAGAAAATATCATTTCCATCACATTGATTCATTTCTCAATAACCATTAGATAATAACACACAAATAAGGATAATATAAATTTTAGTATAATATATTTATTGTAAATGTTTTATTTCCCTTGTACATTCAGCAGTTCAATATGTCCTTGATTACCACTCATAGCGTTTGTGAGAAAACAAAAAAATATGTATGATGTCTAAATAATGACATGAGGATATTCCATAATATTTTAATAATATTTCATCATTGTTTATCCTTAAATCCAATCATTTATAATGTTTTATAAGGATTTTTTGAAACCGAGCATATCTCCTAGGATTGTCAAACCATTTTCAAAGTAAGGAAACACTCAATGTGCACCTAAATGGTGTTTGGAATATAGTTGAAAAACTAAATTTTAGGTTGTTATCCATGTATGATTATATACCCAAACCATGTCCATATGTAATATCCATACATGGATGTATTTCTAGTAAAATCAAAAAATTGACTACCTTAACAAAAAAATTCGCTGATATCCAATACGTAGACTTATTCTCAGTGTTCATAGAAATATTATCTAAACAAAATTTTCAAATAATAATTAAAACGTGTGCTAATACCAAAAATAATGATCCAATATTTTCATACATAAATATTATTTCTTATGAGATGAATATCTATTACGTAACATTATTATCAACACAAGAATAATAATGATTCAGTGTTATTGGAGAGGTCAGATAAATAATCCAATTATTTCATTAATATTCTTGAATGTCTTCAACATATTCATAGTTAAAAACTACATAAAACAATTCCTCCTAGCCTAATGAAGGAAACAAATAATAAATGATGAGATAATATGTTCAGTAAGGGTAAAAATATGGGATACTGATCGTATATCATAATACAAACATAGGGGTATGAAATCATCATAATATAATATCATTCACAATATATTATAGATCAAAAAAATTGAATTATCACATAAATCATTATCATAATAACATACAATATAAATATGAGTGTATAATAGTCCATAATTAGTCATAATCCATGAGATTCTAATATATACATGTAAATGGGGTGAAAACATAAGTATATAACATTGTGAACATGTGTAAAAAGAATAAACATCAATCATTAAGTAAATGAAAAGAAATTAGGGCTTCGTATAATTTTAGGGACATTAAACTAGGTCAATGAATAATTTAATGGACATGAGAACCATGTCTATTTAGAATTATATGGACATGAGACCAATTTCCTTGTGTAATATTAAGGAAATGAAGACTTGATCAAGGCATAAAATAGTGAACATGAAATTTTGTTAACGCATAACATATTTTTCTCATGAGTGAACCAAATTTACACTATTCATTATAGAGATAAAAAATTCTTGGATTACCCATCACAAAATCATTGTACATTAATTTGTTTTCCACAAGATATTAAATAATCTCGTATATATCATATTCCATGGAATGTAAATTTTTACATAAACATCTCACCCTAATAATCATAAAACATTCTAATAAATAATAAGGAGTATTTCATTTTATAATATCCTTAATGAATATAAAGTATCATTAAAGGATGTTATCTTTGATAAAACATACTTTAAAAGATTACTAGAAATAGTTTTTGGGGAAAATAGTGTTCCAACTATGATATAATTTCTATAACATATGAAAATAAAAAAATATTATGGAAATCATTTTCTAGTGAAATAATCATCAAATATTTTAATGTAATATTCATTTAATTGAGTGTTCATAATTATAAGAAATTATATTCCTATAATAAATGATAAAACAATTGTTTCATTCATAATTTTTATAAAAAGTCAAAAGTACATCATATAGAAAGTGAAAATAATATTCCATTGAATTTTTTTTAATTTGAATACATAGGTGAAAATGAATTAAACTAATAAATTTATAATATTAAATAACATGAAAACATTTTTTGAAATCATTGACATAGAAGAAAATGAATTCTCAACTGAAGAGAGAAATAATGTCAGATTTCCTTAAAAATATTTTTTCATACTCATGAGTTAATAAAGTGAAGAAAATAAATTAAAAGCATGTAATATCAAGAAATAAATAGTGTATATAAATTATTATAGTGATTAATTATAGAGGGATTATATAATTTCTTCAATGTAAATTCAATCATGAACTTGTAACACACAGAGATTTTATGAAAAATATTCTTTTTAATTTCATTGATGTCTTGTGTTGTACGCTACAGCAAAAGGATCTTGCATTACACGCATCCCTGACTTGGCTTGCATTACAGGCAATCGCGACCTTCCACGATAGCATCTGTTGTACGCAATACCGAGTTTCACTAAACAATGATATGTTATATAAACTAATCGTTATGAATAGTAATACACACTTTCTGAAATTTGATAAATTTTATCTTTCAAAATGGACATCATTTTTGGATTCGGAATATCGAAATTATCCTAGGGTGAATTTTTTGTATTTTTCTGAGAACTTTCAATTTTTTATTAATAGTGAAAACACAGGGATACTATTTAAAAACCGACTTTTTATTTTAATTATTATTTATTTTATTTAAATTTATTTTAGGTCAAAATAGATACATAATACCTATATAAGTTCAATGTAATTCATTGGAGTCGTTTTATAATAATTTTAGATATATAAAAATTTTATTGAACTTATCACCGTCTTTTACCCACCTTCTTTGAGAATTTTCAAATTTACATAAAACATAATCTTACCGCTTCTCTGAGTGGAATTTAAAAAATACGAGAGACAAGGTTGATGATAGTAAGTAAAATGTGTTTCAATGAGATGGAAATAATTTTTGGTGAATAGTAACCTTTTACTTTTATTTACCACGGTTAAAAGTAAATAGGGTAATTAAGGGTAAAAATGATATTATTATTACCCTGAAACGTGTAATAATTCAATTGTATAAGTGTAATTTGACCAAAAACAATATTAGGAATAAAATATGACCGTTTATGTCCACTTGGATTAGATTAGGACATTTATTATTATTTAATTAAAAGAAGAGTTAAAAGAGTTAAAATCAAAGTTTAATAAGTAAAAAAATTTAATATAGGGTTATACATAAGGTAAATTAAAATATAAATATTCATTAGAAGGATAAAAAGATTTCCTGAATAATGATAATTTATTTATGATTTTTAGACATTAAATAAGTTAAGTTATTTATGAAACAATGATGATAGAGTAATTACCTTATTAATGAAATATTAACATAATTGATGTTATTAATAACCAAATAAATGTAATTTTAGACTTCTTATGAATTAAACTAGTTTTATAAGTTAATAAAACATTTTCTTATTGATTTAATTAACTTTTTTTGAACTAATAATGCTTTTATATGTTTCAAAAAAATCAAGTCCAAATAGTGTCAAAATTGACATAAAATAGTTTTAAAACAAAAATTATATTATTAATTGTTATTTTATTTCTAAAAATCTATTTTTCAGCCAAATGACCTGGATAAGGATATATATATTAATAATGAACCACTTTGTGTTCGTTTGGCTTGTTATTGTATGTTTATTAACTATATAGTTTAAGAAAACAAAAAGACACGGTAAATGTTAAATTATTTAACTTAGAGTTCAATCTAAATGATAAGGATAAAATAGAGATCTAAACTTGTATAAAACCTATTAGTTGAGATTATTTCGACCCATACCCACCTTAGTTTATAAATAAATCAATTTGGAGCTATTGAAAACCGAATATGACTTTATTATAAAATAATATTTTATGTTTTTTCTAATGAACCCCTCTCATCCCTTATAAAAGGGAACCCCTTCCCTCTTCTCTTCACACCCTTTTGAGCCTTGAAGATCGGACAACCCCTTCCCATTTCTCTTCTCCACTTCCCTAGAAACATTCTGGAGTTTCTGTTCTTCTCAAAAGTCCAACTCCAGTCCCTTAAGAGCAAGCTTAAAGAAGGTGCGTTGAAGACGAGGTAATCTCTTCTATTGACTCTTTCATGTTTCTTTCTTCTTCAACTTATTCTTCTTTAGTTTTTTCATTATAAAGTAATAACATTAGTTTATCTAATATACAGATATGTTATTATAAATATGAAACAACCCCATTTAACATTCTATCCATCCTACTGAAAATGAAATCACCACGCGTGCGTACATACAAAATATCGTCTCCACGTCGTGGTGTAATCTATTTTTCCACCACCACCTTACTTGGATGGGTATAATGGTGTAAAGATTAACTATATATGGATAATATAACACCATACTGACTATTAGATATTATATCATTCACTCTAATTCCATTCAAAAATTATAGGAATGATATCATTGCTCGTGCGTACGTACGGATTACCGTCTCCACGACGTGATAAGATTCAATATCCATGTTAACCATTAAAGAATGATTATAAAGTATATATAATGAATAATAATTGTATATATAACATAAAAATTCTACTTGATTTATTTCATTGTTATTTACATAATTCTATTCAAGTCAACCAGGAATGGAAAACATCGTTCATGCGTACGTACGGCCTACCATCTCCATGAACGGTGTATTTCATTTCATTTATTTATCTATAATATATATATACTGAATATATATGACATATAAATCATGATTTACATTTTGGAAGTAATTAAATCATGATATAAGTAATAATAATATCAAGAACAATGAGTCCAAACAAGTACGATAAATAAAATGATTTTACCCAAAACGCTACTTTAACATGGAATTTACAAAAGAACGGGTAATATAAAGTCATATGTGAGACATATATGATATAATAACAATATATATGATTCTATAATAAGTAAATGACATTATTTCAAATCATTATACAGGAGGTTCAGATATGTACGAAGCATATCGGACCTAAGGTAAGGGATAACTTTTCCAATCTCGTTTTTATCTGAGATTGTTTATTCGTAAGTATTTACTGGGGTTATTGTTATCATTCATGACCATGTTTTATAAAAATGTTTTCATGTTTGTTTAATGTCCTTTTTACCCATTTTTTAATTTTTCCACATCCTATTAGAGGAATCTTACTTTTATTTACCACAAGAAGAACTTTTTGACTTTTCTGACAAAAGTACGAGGAGAATGTTTTTTTAACTTATACGGCATGAATGGATTTTTACGGTTTCATAATGACTCATTTTAATGACGCTTACTCTACAATATTTTATGATGATTTTCAACAAAATACTTTTCTTTTAAAATTGCATGGAATTTTGTGAAAATAAATTGATTTTGAAAAAGAAATGATATTTTCTTCAAGAATTCATTCAAGTGTTTTATCAAAACCATTTTCCATATAAGATGAAATTATTTCATAGGTATATGTTTCATGTATAATGTCTATATTATTTATATGGTTTCACTTTTCTTATGATGAAATATCAATTTCTTTTATGTGGATTATGTGATGATGGGATGATGTTTATGAAACGCATTTTATTCTTTGGGTTATGATGAATGTTTTAAGTTTATTTTGTGACAAAATTAAGAATGATTTCATTATGAGATGGGTGGGAGCTATATCTCCCTCCAATGCATTGGGTAAAGATTTATATCTCATGAGATGGACATGGCTGGAATGGTATGTTAAACCAGTTCAGTAATACAAGACAGGAATGAGGAGTGAACTCGATTTAAAAAGGGACATTGTCCACTAATATTGTCTTGGCATTAATGCCTTGGCTACTATGGAAATCATAACATGTTCTTAATAGTTGCCATAATTAAATGTTTTATTCGCATGCTATTTTATCATGATTAATGTTTCTTTACAATCTATTCCTTATGTACAGCCATGTTTTATGTAATTTCTCAAGAATTTGATGTTTAAACATTATGTTCATGTTTTTGTGTTCAAATGTGTATGGTTTGTTTTATTTTTTTCCATGATCACCCTTACTGAGAATTTGAGCTCACCATTTTTATGTTTTCTTTTCCCCAAGATATAAAGAAAGGAATTAGGTAAGAAAACAAAAGGGGAAGATCTTTATGGGAGATGTTGAATATCTTTCACTATGATTAGAATATTATGTTCCAGGTTTCCAAAGACACTAAACTATTATGGTCCTTGTGTGTTTGTTTTTGTTATGTATTAAGTATCCCGAAAAAGTAAAGTAATGTCTATGTACATTAATATTTGGGTCTCTATATTTGGTATTAGAGGAAATGTTTAGTTAACCATTGGAAACTAGGATGCAAAAACTTTAGTGATATCCCTAGAGATATTTCTAAGGTATGTCTAGGGATGTTCCTAAGGTTAAGTATACGTATAGGTTAGAGTCCTAGAATTATGTTAACTATCATGAATAACCTACGGTAAACATAAGGTGTCATGGATTAATTTTTTTTTATAATTTATACATCCCATAAGTGACTTTTTATGATTATGTGGTTCCTCATTATTTTAACTATTTCTTACACAATGTTTTTGGACTTATTCAATAGAGGGAACGAGAAGGAATTCAGTTAACATTGATTCCAATGGAAAAATTGGTGACTATGATAAACAAAATTTTTTAATGCATGGAGAGAAAGATGTTGTGATTATGCCAAATCAGTCATCTCCATATATGATTAACAAAGTGAACTATAATTGTATTCCTAAGTCATCAAATAAGAGGAAGGTGGAATTTTCTGCATGCTCGCATGGTGAGGAGCATAGAGAAAGGAAGATTGAGATTTCTAAAGAAGGGAAGAAGAACTTTGAGGAATACCTCAAATGGAGGGGAAGATGTTATCTACGTGGAGAAAAGGGTCATAGGGTGACAGACTATTATGGAGTCCAGTGTCTTATCTGTGGAGAACATGGGCATTACCCAACTCAATGCCCTGACCTAAGAGGTTACTTCTTAAATCAAGGAAGGACCTGTTTCATGGAAATCATTGAAGAGGATGGATTGAACTGTTTATGTATTGGTATTCAAGAATAATGATGATAAGGTACTTTTATTGGAATATTTTTGTATTAGTCTATTGTGGTTTTTAATAATTTTATGGTACTAGTTACCATGAAAAGTGATTCAAATATTTTGGAAAGCAGATGATATGTTCATAATGAAGGGATAAGGAGAAAATTAAATGTTTGATAGTATTCATGAGCTCATGACTGATATAAGGACAAGGTTATATCATGGTTTGAGTATATAGAATTTTTGGATTTTCATATGTGGAAAGAGTTAACTTTTGACAGCATTCATGTTTTCACTAAGGTTGAATGGGTATTAATTTTTCAAGAGAATACATGATTAAGGTATTCACATGATTAGAATGTGACCAACAAGATATATGAGGGATAAATGATTGTATTCAAGTGCTTGTTATATTACCTTTTTCGTAATCATTCTCTTTATACTATGAGTTTGGAAACAAGTATTTTAGATAAGCCTAAATATTAGAATGGATTATGTTGAAAATAAGTTAGTATTGTTTAAGGCTATAAATTTTTTTGATATTGTTTATAAAATGTTATAATAAAGTAGTTTAAAAAAAGGGACAACCTGCAGAATGGGCGACAACCCGTCACATTGGAAAAGGCTGCGGGAATCGAACCCACAACCGAAGTGCGACAGGCCTTTATCTCCTTCCATTGTCCAACAGGAAGTCCCTGATTAGTAGAAACTAGTTTTATTTTATTATTCAGTATGATATATGAAGTATAAGACTATTTTTGGAACCATATATGATTAATCTCACTATATATGGACTTGATTATATTTGATAACTTTTTCTAACCTTTTTTTTCAGATGGATGGAATGACCCATCATTCTATCACATGATCTGCTAACACTTCATGAATGACAAATTCAACTTCATTTCTTTAAGAGATGAAGTGTAAATTGTTAAAGGAACAAACAATGATGAGATTATACTGAAATAAATTATGTATTTCTTCTAATTCAACTCTTCAACTTTAGGGAAATCATCTTGAAAACGAAAAATGTTGTCTTAGTGACCTTCTATCTGATGAATTAGATGGTACCTTAGATCATCTCAAATTTATGGATTTGTGATTGTTGGATTTTTCAAATCCATTTCCTCTACCACTCCCCATCAAAACCTGATGGTTAGATTTCTCTTCCATATCCATATTTTCACCTATGTTCTCCTATGTGGAAACCCAGTGATTAGGGTAACTGTTACGTTTCATACTGTAGTTTTAAAGACAAGTTTTGGTATTCCTTTTTACAATTTGGGATTCTATTAAAACTTTTGAGTAGTAAAACATTTATTACCCCAACGAATTTCGAGGGAGAAATTTATTTTAAGGGGGGTAGAATGTAACACCCCAAGATTTTATGAAAAATATTCTTTTTAATTTCATAAATGTCTTTTGTTGTACGCTACACCAAATGGAGCGTTCACTACACGCATCCCCTACATGGCTTTCATTACATGCAATCACGACCTTCCACGATAGCTTGTGATACTGAGTTTCACTAAACAACGATATGTTATATAAACTAACCATTATGAATAGTAATGCCCACTTTTTTAAATTTTATAAATTTCATATTTCAAAATGGACTTCATTTTTGGATTCGGAATATCTAAATTAGCCTAGGGTGAATTTTTGGTATTTTTCTGAGAACATTAAATTTTTGATGAATACTGACAACCACGGGTTACTATTTAAAACCAAAATTTTTATTTAAATAATTATTTATTTTATTTAAATTTATTTTAGGTCAAAATAGATACATAATACCTATATAAGTTCAATGTAATTCATTGGAGTCATTTTATAATAATTTTAGAAATATAATAATTTTTTGAACTTTTCACAATCTTTTACCCACCACCTAGAAGAATTTTCAAATTTACATAAAACGTAATTTTACCGCTTCTGTAAGTGGAATTTCAAAATTACAAGAGACACGGTTGATGACCATAAGTAAAATGTGATTCAATGAGATGAAAATAATTTTTGGTCAATAGTAACTTTTTACTTTTATTTACCACGGTTAAAAGTAAATAGGGTAATTAAGGGTAAAAATGATATTATTATTACCCTAACACATAACATAATTCTATTAGGTAAGTTTAATTAGACCTAAAACAACATTAGGAATAAAATATGACCATTTAGGTCCACTTGGATTAGATTTGGACATTTATTATTATTTAATTCAAAGAAGAGTTAAAAGAGTTAAAATCAAAGTTTAATAAGTAAAACATTTTTAATATAGGGTTATACATAAGATAAATTAAACTATAAATATTAATTAGAAATATAAAACGATTTCATACATAATTATATTTTATTTATGATTTTTATAAATTAAATAGTTTATGTTATTTATGACACAATGATGATGCAGTAATTACCTTATTTATGAAATATTAACATAATTGATGTTATAAATACCCAAATAAATGTAATTTTAGACTTTTTATTAATTAAAATACTTTTATAGGTTAATATGACAAGTTAGTATTGATTTTATTTACTTTTTGTGAACTGATCATGCTATTATGATTTTCACAAAAATCACGTACGAAATAGTGTCAAAATTGACATAAAATAGTTTTAAAACAAACATTATATTATAAATTGTTATTTTATTCCTAAAAATCTAAGGTTCGGCCAAATGAATTAGATAAGGATATAAATATTAATAATTAACCACTTGGGGTTCTTTTAGATTTTTATAGTAAGTTTATTAACCATATATTTTTAGAAAACAAAAAGACACGGTAAAAGTTAAATTATTTAACTTAGAGTTAAATCGAAATGATAAGGATACAATAGTAACCTAAACATTTCTAAAACCTATTGGTTGAGAGACTTTTGACCCATCCCCACCTTAGATTTTAAATAAATCAATTTGGAGCTATTAAAAACCAAATATTACTTTATTATAAAATAATATTTTATGTTTTTCCTAAGGTACCCCTCTCCTCCCTTATAAAAGGGCACCCCTTCCCTCTTCTCTTCACACCCTTTTGATCCTTGAAGATCGGCCAAACCCAGACCATTTCACTTATCCACTTCCCTAGAAACATTCTGGATGTTCTGGTATTCTCAGAAGACCAACTCTAGTCCCTTAAGAGCAAGCTTAAAGAAGGTGTGTCGAAGAAGAGGTAATCTCTTCTACCGATTCTTTCAAGTTACATTCTTCTTCAACTTATTCTTCGTTAGTTGTTTAACTATAAAGTAATAAAATCAGTATCTCTAATATACATATATGTTATTATAAATATGAAACAACCCCATTTCACCTTCTATCCATCCTATAGAAAACGAAATCACCGCGCGTGTGTACGTACGGAATACCGTCTCCACGTCGTGGTGTAATCTGTTTTTCCACCACCACTATACATGGATGGGTATAATGGTGTAAAGAATAATTATATATGGATAATATAACATCATAAAGATTATGAGATTTTATATCATCCACTCTAATTCCATTCAAAAATTATGGGAATGATATCAACGCTCGTGCATACGTACGGATTACCGTCTCCACGACGTGATGAAATTCAATCTCCATGTTAACCATTAAGAAATAATTATAAAGTATATATAATGAATAATAATGGTATATACAACATAATAATTCTACTGTATTTATTTATATGTTATTTACTTAATTCCAAGTCAATAAGGAAAGAAAAACAACGTTCATGCATACGTACGGCATACCGTCTCCATGAACGGTGTATTTCATTTCATTTACTTATCTATTATATATATATATACTGAATATATATGATATATAAATCGTGATTTACATTCTCAAAGTAATTAAATAATGATAAAAGTAATTATAATATCATGAAAAACAGGACCAAACAAGTATGAAAAATAAAATGATTTTACACAAAATGCTGCTTTAACATGGAATTTACAAAAGAACGGGTAATATAAAGTCTTAAGTGAACCATATATGATATAATAACAATTAATAAGATTATTTAATAATTGAATGACATTATTTAAATCATTATACAGGAGGTTAAGATACGTATAAATCATATCAGACCTAAGGTATGTGATAACTTTTCCAATCTCGTTTTTATCCGAGATTGTTTATTCATAAGTATTTACTGGTGTTATTGTTATAATCCATGCCCATGTTTTATGAAAATGTTTTCATGTATGTTTAAAGTCATTTTTACCCATTTTTTAATTTTACCACATGTTATTAAAGGAATCTTACTTTTTTTTACCACAAGAGGAACTTTTTGACTTTTTCGACAAAAGTACGAGGATAATGTTTTTTTAACTTATACGGAATGGACGGATTTTTATGTTTTCATAATGCCTCATTTTCATGAAGCTTACTCTACATGATTTTATGACTATTTTCAACAAAATACTTTTCTTTTAAAATTTCATGGAATTTTGTGAAAAGAAAATGATTTTGAAGAAGAAAGGATATTTTCCTCAAGAATTTATTCAAGTGTTTTATCAAAACAATTTTCCATCCAAGTTGACATTTTTTCATAGGTGTATGTTTCAAGTATAATTTCTCTATGATTTACATGGTTTTAATTTTCTTATGATGAAATATCCATTTGTTTTATACGGATTATGTGATGATGGTATGGTGTTTATGAAACCCATTTTATTCTTTGGGTTATGATGAATGTTTTAAGTTTATTTTGCGGCGCAAGTAAGAATGATTTAATTATGAGATTGGTGGGACCTATATCTCCCTTAAATGCATTGGGTAAAGATTTATATCTCAGGAGATAGACAAGGCTGGAATGGTATGTTAAACCTATTCAGTAATACAGGACGGGAACGAGGAGTGAACTCGATTCAGAAAGGGACTTTTTCCACTAAGATGGTCTTGGGAGAAATGCCTTGGCTACTATAGAAATCATAACATGTGCTTAATGGTTTCCACAATTACATGTTTTATTCACAGGCTATTTTATTATGATTAATGTTTCTTTAAAATCTATGCCTTATGTACGGCCATGTTTTATGTCATTGCTCAAGGATTTAATGTTTAAACATTATGTTCATTTTTTTAAGTTCAAATGTGTATGTTTTGTTTTATTTTTTTCCATGAATACCCTTACTGAGCATTTGAGCTCACCCTTTTTATGTTTTCTTTTCCCCACGATATAAAGAAATGTTTTATGTAAGAAAACAAAAGGGGAAAATCATTATGGGAGATGTTGAAGATATTTCACCATGATTATGAGATTATGTTCCAAGTTTCCAAAGACACTAAGCTATTATGGTCCTTGTGGGTTTGTTTTTGTTATGTATTAAGTATTCTGCAAAAGTAAAGTAATGTCTATGTATGTCATGCTTTGGGTCTCTACAGAACAATCCTTAATGAAATGGGATTGATATTTAAATCACAGACCTCATGTTTTATCTCACATCATATGAATTTGAACCTCTTATATAATTAATAATGATTTATTATACATCTACTCCACTACAAAACATATATATATCGAAACACACATGTTATACTTATAATATTGTATCACCTGTTTATTAATGTGTTGATATTTCAATCACAATTTTGGGTGATGATTTCTTCATTTTTCATGCATGTTTTTGATCGATAGTCTCAGCCCTAATTGAGATGTCATGGTTTCCAAAATCTCGAAAATTTAAATCATGACATAAACATCATATATATTCAGTATATGCATATATATAATAATTCAATGTTTTCACTTTCCAATAGATGGAATAAAATAATTTTAAATAAACATTCACTTTTCTAAAATCATTATACATAGGTAATTATGCATATTAATTATATGGATGAGTATTATAATTAATGAAAATCAGAATAGAAAAATAAATCACATAACATCATAGAGTTGTTATTCCACATGTGTGCATAAATGATGTTATCATTTTCTAAAAAATGAAAGGTATTAAGGTTAATATTATAATATAATTATCGTGGTATAAATAATTAATCAATATCATAAATAACCATTAATCCCATCATAATATCCATCAATGAATGTTGTGATGGATAATGAATTGTATCCCTATGTGGAGACGATAGGTTCTACTTACGCGCAAGTGATTCTTTCAATTTTAATTTGATGAAAATTGTGGTGAATAAATGTGGTCTAATAATAATAATATAATTATTCTATATATAGGACACTAAAATTATGATTTTTTTAAAAAAATATAGATTTATATGAGGTATAATAAGAATCCATTAAAAAGTTGTTGGGTAAGAAAATTCCATCTTTGTTAGTAGGACTCCTATAGAACCCTACTTAATGATGATTGGAATGGTCTTTTAAAAATTCCATAACCTCAAATTGGATTATAGGGATGTTGATAATATAATAGAGAATGTATTTTGTTTATTTATATGGATGGTATTGATGTAATAATGAGAATGGTGGGATGTCGTTTTGTATGTGAGGAGAGGGGAAATGTGACACCCAAAACCAGTAGCCAAAAAACTAGCACCACAAGATGGGTATCCAATCACCTTAAGAGAATTACCCCATATGAAATAGGAATTGGACTAGTAGTGTGGGTTTATGAAGATTCATTGGGGATAATATACTCTCTTTTCGGAGTAAAACCACATAATTAATAAAACCAAAAAAATTAAAATCCATTATGAATAAAAATTGTAGAGAATATCAAAATAATAAGTCAATAAGAAGAAAATTATACAAAAAAATGATGAATGTATGACATGATAGGGAGTCATAAAAATAATATTTACCAGACCAAAATTACAAAAAATATCCCATATATGGACCCAAGACCCAACCTAGTAATGCCATCTCATGCTCCAACCCATCAACTATGCATAAACCAAACACCAGGTCCCTATCCTAATACTGTGACTAAAAAAAGTATCATTTTCTCGGATACCCAAGTTCTATGGTGGATAGAGTAGTGTGTTACTACAACTTAGGTGACCATCACCAATGGAATCTAAAGAAATATGCAATCTGTATGATAGTGTATATAGATAATAAATTTGTAATAAATACATAAACCAAAAGAGAAAATATGTTTTACTTTTAAACAGTTATTAATTAACAATTTGCATATTTAAGTCATATCATGACCAAACAACATGAAATATACTATTTTATTTCACAAGGGAATTCATTTATACATTAATTTAATTAATTTTTTCATATAGAATCAGTTTATGTACCCATACCACATATCATAGGGGTTATAGGTTAGAATTCATGGAGCCTTAGCTTAATACTTTGACTAGGATATGGAAGACCGTTTTAAGACATCCCAACCCCTTCTTTATCTGTCAAAAAAACATAGTTTCTCATTCCATTAATCTAATTGGGACTCAGAACGTCATGTATGTCCATTAAAACCATTAGTTCATCGGTCAGAAAACATGCAAAAACAATCCATGAATAAAAATCGGACTTGTAATGTCATGTTTGTCCATCCCAACTTTTAAATGGAAGTCCTTATCTATAACCTTAGGTTCAAGTGTGTTTGTACTTCCCCTAAATAACAGTGGTGAACCGGGGTGCCTCGGGAATAACTTTATCCCACTCAAAATAGGGTATTATATCATCAGTAAAACATCCAAATACCATTTTTCACAGGTCGAAAAACATTGAGAATCTATCCATGAATCCAACCAAGATTTTGAATGTATAATTAAACCATCCCCATCCATTCCATTAAAAATAATTTCCTTATTTACCATATTATTTATTACAAACCATTAAGATAATCCATTTATCAATTAAATCTATATCAACAGACCCTTATAAACAAAAACATCCTAAGAAGGTCGAACCCCTTTTATGTATTCTCATAAAAACCATTTAAAACAATGTTTATTTCTTAAAAAATCACTAATTGAATGAATTTTTTTAAAAAATACTTTTAATAAATGATCATCCTATTTATTCATCAATACATTTCCCAAGGACATGTGTTCATTTCAATTTATTAATATAAACCACTAAGGAATTGTTTAATGAGTAAAACTGCATACACATTTCAAACAACATTTGAAATCAGCTAAGAACCTCGTTTCAAAACCATCAATGTTAACACATACTTTCTAAAGATTCTCCAAATTTAAAAAAAACCAAATCCTTTATAGAAAACAATGGGTAGGATGAAATCGAAAACAAATCATATAAACCATTCTAAAGACTCATAAAATCATACCAAAATCCAATAAATAAATATTTAAATTTTCCCAATAACCTTTGCCACATCCAAATCACAATTCTGAAACCATTCCCTAACAATTTTACCCAATCTCAATTTTAAAGCATGTATTCAACCACTCACATGAGTTTATAATACCCCATGGGTATTCTAATGTATTGTGTCAAATATTTAATTATGTTAATGAAGTATATAAAGGGACTCACACCACACATGAATTCCCAAATTACATTACATAGCCATTTAAATAAAAACACAACAAGGTAGAAACTTAGAAAAACCTCATAAAATATATAAACATTAATAATATGAAAAAATATTAAATACCACCTAGCTCATGCACACCGACAACTACTTGACCCAATTTTTCCCTTGATTTGAGGTAAAAAAGCAAAAACCCCACAATAATTAACACCCTATAAAATAATGGTTTAGATTTTTGGAAGGAATGGAAATAAGAAATAAAGATTCTTCTAGAAAATATATGGAAATGTAGTCGAATACTAATCTAGAGATTATATTCAAAGAAAAAATAAGCCAAACACCAATGAAATGAGGTAGAATCACTTGTTGAGGAGGGTTTTTTCATTCATCACCAATTTTAGAGGGGGGTAGAATAGGGGAGAAATTTTTAGAATAAATAGATAAGATTGAGAGCGAAAAAGTGGAAATTCCCACTTTTAATGGATATATGGTTAGGCAACATTTTTTCCAAACTATGTGATAACCCTTAGAATACCTCTGTCATAGAGATGCCACTTCACATAGTCACCTGGGGAGCCCAAACAGTTTGATAAAATGTCTGGTGGCTATGAGGAATGGATCAGTCCTATTCAATACAAGTTAATACCCAACCATGCATGATTTTACAAATTGTGCAACAACCTTACTACATAACACATAATTATGGGACACAATTACCTTTAACCATGTTCTAACCATGCTCAAATATCATATTAGTATGTTATCCACTTTTCATTTCCCTAAACCATTAGAACACCCCTGTGACAGTTCCTACTCCTAGGGGTAATTCCATAAACCAAAAATTTAAACAAAAAAAACCCATATATCAGGTTCGGGATCTTACCTCAACCCCACCTTATAAAAGCTTTTCCATGAGCTACATTCATCTACGTCACTATGTCTCCAATAAAAATGATCAGACCATTGATCCCACATTTCAATTTCATTACCAATGTTTCCTCCAAGATTCATTAATGCTGAAACAAAACAGGGACAAAGAAAATTGTTAGGCCATTAGGATTTTACCCATTTTGATCAAGATGTATAACCTAATTCTCCCTTAAGAAGGAATCTACCTCCACTCAACTTTAACAACAGCAACTATACGAGCCACATGAGGGAACCAATAAAACACCATTGTAAAATGGAACACAGAAACAATTAGAGAGAATTAAACCACTATTGTCATGCCAATTATTACTCTTATGATTACATTCTCCCCACAATCCCCAAACTACATGGTTTATAAAGTTAGAAACCAATACTATATTCCCACCCATATTAGGACCCAACCTAGAATCATCTGAATGAATATATAATTTTCCAACTACATTCTATGACAAATGTTGGTCCATAACTCTAGGTTCAAAAACTGTATCCCACATATTTACATATGATGAAAAATCAATGTACAAAACTAATCTCAAATTTTTTATTGATTAAAATCCATGATAAATACTGTTTCCAAATTTGAACACCAAAATGTATTTTTCCCAATCCCATCTAACCTGAAGTACCGATCAAATTTCTATCTAGAAAATTTAAAACTAGGGTAAACCCTATAATAAATTTGTTCTCACAACCACCAACTTATGTTACTAGGAACCTACACCCTTAGAAAATGTATACTAGAACATTGAAAAAAAACATTACAGTGTCTCGATGCGTTCAGTAATTCACTATGCTCAAACATCTGTTTGGGTACCACCTAACATTGACATCAATCCTTTCTATCAAAATCATCTAGAATGAATTCACTACCACAGAGCATGGTTTAAATAATGGAAGATAGGCCTCCCCAGGGTCCCCTTCCATTAATGAAATGAACATTACATTTAAAAACATAAACTGAAGGTGACTTATAACATACTAAACCTGTTCATCATACCATGACAAGTTAGACTACCCGAACTACCTTGTCTTGAAACACGCAACTCCCACTGTTGGAATGTTATCACTTTACAAGGACATGGTACCTTTGTATTAGGGTAAACCATCACTATCCAAAATCACCTTAGAGAGTCCATACAATCCTCTCAGTAATATACATACTACCAAAATCAATTTCCCACAAAAAAATCATTATTCCTCACCACACCCAACAACATTCCTAACACATGAGCCATGGATCACATTTGTAAACACATCTAGACTAAATTCAAGGGTTGATTATAATGGAAAATACATATAAGTCCCACATATCCTTCCCAAGGATCCCCCAAAAGTTCCCAAAAGTTTCCTCATTAGCATCATGATTCCACTAATTCTAACCAATGCTCTACAATACATCTCTCTATATGACAAGATTCTCCTCAACATAAAAGTTTTCTTGTCATTGGTTCCTCGAGAAACTCAAACCACAATGGACCAAATTACTGGTTCTAATGACACAACCATCAAGAATCCCCTTCATCCCACATAAAAATAAACTTAACTAGCTTATTTCATAACCAATGGTCTCTTGGTGTACCCTGGATGATGTCATGATTTTGGGAATGACCATATCTAGTATGTAAGTACACCAAGATGTCATTGATGTGTACCGTCATTTATTATTCATTACACAAATCACTGAAAGATAATTACTTCTAAGACACCTGTAGACACATTCTAAATTACATTATACATCCCGAGAACATTCCAAACCTCTAAACCTCATCAAAACCCTCGAGGACACACACATTCCTATGATCATTTAGTGAACCAAAATCTAGATCCCATGGGTTTTACATCATCAATGCTTGGCCCAAATTCTAACATACACAACTATACATTCCATCTGGTTTGTCATAAAAATTGTACTTGATCCATTATCAATGTCCACTTCATACAACCAAACATTTTTCATTACCATGACCAATCACATTACCACCCCTTAACTTCTATCATTTTTATATCAAAGCTTCCATCTATAGATAACATTTATACCCCCATTAAACATTCCCAAAAATGTTAGGTTAAATAGTTTAATGATTTTTACCCTTATGAATCTGACCATATAACCTACTGTAATCTCATAGGTTATTACCAAATAACGAAACCAAGTCATGACAATTCATTTTACCAAATTCAAAAGAAACCAACCATGAATTGATTCTATCTCTAAAGAACCCCCAATTATGATCCACACTCCATGGAACCCACACCAATTTGATAACTTCACTTGATTCTACCCATGATGCCTAAAAACTAGTAGCACTGATGAGAATTTTGGATGAATCTTTGAACCCATTAACATTTCCACTTAGACCTGCTAGATGAACCCACACTAGAAAATTTTCTATTCCTGCTTTATCAAGGATCAACTCATCATCTTGTTTAATATGAATCCAAAATCACAAGAACCCTAACCAATATATCTCACATTCTATCATCAAAGATCACCAAATATTTTTTCCTTAAACCAAATTCATCTCTAGAAAGATCCAATCGGTCTACCACTAAGATAGAGATATCAAAGATCAAAATTTTTCTACACATGAGCATCACTCATTCCCACATTCAAGAAAAACCAACACCTTACACACCTTTAGACTTTTTTATCTTGGCCCCACACAATAAAACACAGACAAAAACATCAATAAAATGAGAGAAACATTCATAATATAGCCTAAAATAAAATTTGATAGTCTCAAACTAGATGATTCACCACATCTACGTTATCGAAAAACATCCATCTACCTCAATATCATAAACTAAATAAATGGAAAATAAGTAATAGTACACTATTCGGAACATCAGACCCATCAAGGCCTCCCAGCCAGTAATCAAGCCCTAAAAACTAAGCCACTATCACTACCAAAATCACACATACACCATGTCAAATCACAGCTCTAGGGATAGCCATTTCTAACGTTTTAAAGATCCATCATTACCTATTCCTCTTTAATTATTATTACCAATTTAAAACTAGAGGATTATCATTTAAACACTTTCCATTTTTATAACCAAAGGGTTTATAATTTTTATAACAATGTTTACCCAAAATTTCAAAAATCCCATCTTTACCCAAATTCTAATTTCAAAAAAAATTGATTGAATCCAATCCAAACAATATAAACAGATATAATTTAAAGGATGAAAATTATTCTCTAGGAATATGTACTCCAAGTAAATAATAACCACAAGAAACATACATATGGAATATCAATCCTATTTTAATAAAATGATGTATAAACACATTACCTCAATTTCTATACTGGTCCAACAAATAAAACCTCTTTAATAAATAAAATCACATGTATGGGCACCACTTTTGGTAGATGAATCAATATACCATTAAATTAAAAAACAGAACAACAATTACCACCCCTAAAAATTTATTATTTCCCTCGTATATGGGGATGGAGCCAATCAAGAACGAGTTCAAATAATAGACATGAAAATATCTTAGTCTCATGTATAACAATCATCTAAATAGTATGAAATGTGAAAAAAATCTATAATAACACTTTTTATTGCCTTTTACGGGTAGTAATAGAATCGTTGCCCTGTGCTAGATTCCACTTGACCTCAAGTGTACCTCCCCACTTGAAAGAGGCTAAAGACTAGTCACATGTGTCTAGGGATATGCATTTGGGAGAATAAACCCTCTTATAAAAGGAAAAATATTGTACAAAAAAACAAAAAATATAATAACCATTACGAACACTAAATGGAAATCATAGGAAAAAAATGAGTATGTCCCCAAGAATTGATTAATATAATTTTTTTGATAAATCTACCACATTCCTGGCAATAATAAAAACAAAATATACATAACCAAAACTACAAAAGAGATCCTAAAATATAATTGAGTCCCATCATAATCCTCAAAACCCATGCTCAATTCTTATATCCATTCATAAACCAAGCAGTAGATTCCTATCCTGAACTAATGATTGAAATTGAATAGAATCTTCTCGGGTACCCAAGTGCAATGACGGTATTATAAGGGTGTCAGTACAACACAATAATTCACTACTAATAGTGTCTTAGGTAATAAATATCCTCTATGATAGTTCAAATTGGTAATAATGTTTTAGGAAATAAATAAACATGACCATTTATATATCTGTGTTATATTTTTTTCATCACCATTGAAAATTTTAAAATTTTATATCACAAAAATGATATATCAATTAAATTAACCTAGAATATAAAAAAGCTTATGTTTGGGTACCCAAAAAAATATAACATGGGTCACATTCTTAGAATCACAAAACCTCTATCCATGAAAACAACCTGGATCTCAGATTTCATGTCCGAACATCCCAATTATATATCTATAAATCGATCCAGGACTCGGAACGTCGTATTTGATCATACCAACCATCATGTCACAACTATAAAAAGACGAGGAATCATTACATGAATCCTACTGAGACTCTGAAAATCATGTCTGACCATTCCAACCATTATATGGAACTCTATTTCTATACCATTGGGATCAAATGTGTCAGTCCTTACCTTGAAAAACTATGATGTATCGTGATTCCAAGACCATCAGTCCAACCAATTAAAAATTTTCAAGTGGAGGATCAGTACAACATCATATAACCATTAAGAAAAGTCATAAAACATAGACCATCATTCCATGAATACAACCATGATTTGGTACATCTCGTCCGAACATCCCCAAATATTCAATTACAAATAATTTTCTTCTTTAGCACATTATTTATCACAACCCATTAAAATTTATCCCTCATCATTTAACCCAGTCATGATGGAATCTTAAAAATAATGACATCATAATAAGTCACAACCCCTACTTCACAATTTCATAAACACCACTTAATTCATTTTGAAATGGTTAAAAAATTATTCAATTCATTGATTGATCTAAAAGAAACCTATCAACAAGGGTATTTATCTTTATACATTAGAACACAACCCAAGGCCTTCCATTCCATTCAATATGTTAAAATAAATTACCATATAATATTTACAATTGTAAAATCAAAAACACATTACCAACACCATTGGAAATAAGAAACGATTTTCAAACACATTAACTTCAACACATCCGTAATAAAACATTACCCCATTTAATAACACCATTTTTCATTATGGAAATCCATATATAGGTTAAAATAAGAAACACATCACTTATCCAATTTCAAAATCCACAAAGAATCTTTAAAAAAGAAAACAAATAAGAATTTTGATTTTCTTATTAACCAGGCCACATCCAAATCACAATTTGAAACACATTATCTTTCATATTTACCATATCTTAATGTTATATTTCACCACTCCCAATGTTTTATAATACTCTATGGGTATCACCGGGTCCTATGAAAAAAGACTAATGGGCCCAATGTGGTTTGTGAAGGGTCAAACAACACACAACAAGGTAAAAATTTCATTACATAGAAAAAAACAAAAACAAAAATCATGTTACAAACTTATAAAATCCACAACCACATATATAAATATAAAGACTATGGTAAAAAGCATGAAGACCAACTAACTCACTCTCAAAGACAACTACTCCTCCCAAATAATACCATTGATTCGAGATTCAATGGATTCAAACACTTCAATAATGAACATCATGGGAAAATAAGGTTGTAGAGTTTTAGAAGGATAAGGAACAACATAATAAGAATATTCTAAATAATGACAAGAAATAGGGTCAATGAATTTCCCATAGCTTCAATTCTTACAAAAATCACTATAAACAGAAAATAAACGAGGTAGAATTACACATAGATGATAATGGGGTTGTTGGTTTGTCACCCGTGATGTAAGTGGTCGAATTGTGTTGAAATTTGGGAAATGATCTTTTAAACCTGAGATTGAAAAATTGGGAATTCCCAATTATTAATGGCTGAAAATTTTGGCTGCATGGAGGTCCAAATCATGCCCCAACCATGCGGCTCTATCTATCCAAGAGGAGCCAGGTCTAACTTTCTATTTGAAAAAATTCTTGTTGTTTCCAAATCTTTCTTCTGGGCATGCACATCCATCATATTGAGTACGAAAGGTGTTGTTTCATTACCCCACATTCCCGCTTTCCAAAGGTGGGAGGCATCTGTTCCTTGTTTTGGGACATTTTCTCCTTGATCAAAATGGGTTGATATGATTTTGTTTCTTCCTTGTGTGGATTCCTCCTCAGAACTCGTCACCTAGTATGGGTCTCCCTTATATATTTAAGAAATTGTTCATGAAACTCTTCCTAGTTCCATATCATCATGGACACCAATTAATAACAATGCTTCTTTCAGTACATTCCAAATGGTCTGGTTAGGATAGAAACCTTCCGTTAGGGGAGTAGTCACATTGGACATCACTGGCATGTCTGAGTGCTAGGAAACTGGCGTGTCTAGGTTTCTTCACCTTATTATAGGGCTTCTCGAGGTCACAGATGCCTGAGGCATCCCACATCAAATGTGGGGAATTTTATGCAATGGGAATGTATCTGATGTTTTCCTAATCTTCCTATGTTTTCCACAGGGTATGCAGCATGTTTAACTTCTAGTGGAGACAAATTAGACTGATCAGAACACATATTGTAATGGATCAGATTGGTGAAACCTCTTGAGGGAACACCAATGTTGGGGGAAATGTGTGGTTAGCTTCCCAATTGTCATTAAGGGGAATGGGGAATGAGGTGGCATGATCCCACTAGGATGTGGTGGCCCGGGTAAGAATCAGGATGGATGGTGGAAGGTTGAATGAAGTGGATGCAGAATGAGATGGAATCGTTTAGATGATGAAGGTGATGTTAGGCTAGTGTCTCAAAGAGTCCTCCTTCATATCCCCATGGAGGGGAATCAATGTTCATGTAGTCTGGTCTGACTACGGATTACCACCAATTGGTGATTTCTGCAGCTTACCACTGAATGGAGGATCACAATGGCTTACTGCTGGCTAGTGT
Source organism: Viscum album (assembly GCA_963277665.1). NCBI lineage: Eukaryota > Viridiplantae > Streptophyta > Magnoliopsida > Santalales > Viscaceae > Viscum > Viscum album. The sequence goes on from OY728149.1 coordinate 108,439,987, forward strand.
CACAACAGATTATTTCTGGATGGGGTCACAACGGCTTACGGCTGGACGGGGTCACTACATATTACATATGGATGGGGTTGAACCTCAGGCAGGCTTCCTACGTACCTTATTTAGGAGATAGGCATCAAACCCACGTAGTACCTGTGGGATGGGTTTCAGTGAACCGACATGGAGGAGGACCTGGGGTCCCATGGTGGTTGGGCTTGATCCTCGGGAAGGTGTCCTATGTACCTTAAAATGGAAAGAATCAATGTCTACATTGTTCAGGTGGGTGAAACGGCTTACTGCTGACTGGGGGAATAACATCTTACCGCTGATTGAGGTCCACAGTTTAACATCATTCAGTACAGGGGGGCGAACAGACGTGAAAAAGGACTTGGGGCTCAGATAGATGGTTTTCCTGAACCTCATGGAAGATTCCCACATACCTTGCCTTGGAACATATCAAAGTCCATATAGTTCAAAAGATTTGGGAACTGATGTAGAGATGGTTGGGACCAATGGATGATGGGCTTGATCCACATGGAGGCTTACTATGCACCTTGCAATGGTAAGGATCAAAGATCCCATAGTTCAGGTGGGTGAAACAGCTTACCAATGATTGGGGAAACAAAGGCTTACCACTAATTGGGGTACAGAGTTTAATGTCATGCAGGATGGGTGTGAACCGACATGAAGATGCTCGGAAGGGCTGGGTGTTGGGCCTGAACCTCAGGGAGGCTTTCTACGTACCTTCCCTTGGAAAGTATCAAAGTCCATGCAGTTCAGAAATGGTTTGGTGAACTGATGTGAAGATGGTCGTAACCAAAGGGGTGGTGGGAATGAACCTCAAGGAGGCTTCCTATATACCATTCCATGGAAAGGATCAAAGACCCCATAATTCATATTGTGTTTGGTGCTTACACTCTAGGCTACCCAAGGTGTTGGTGAACAGACGTGAAGATGGTCGGAATGACTGGGTGTTGGGCATGAACCTCAGGGAGGCTTCCTACGTACCTCAACATCGAAAGGATCAAAGACCTCGTAGTTCAGGTTGGTGTGGGGCTTACACTCTAGGCTTCTTGGGTAGGATTTCATCATCAACACTTACTCTAAACCCATGTGATTCATGCACAGTGTGAGAAACAAGAGGGAAAAAAGACATGACGATCACGTTGCGAAAGGAGATTCTATGGGAAGTGGGATGGGGCTACGTGTAGTTGGAGGCCCAAATAGGAAGCAATGGATTATGCGTGGTAATAAACCCAAATAGGAAACAGGGTCTTAAGTGTGGTTAACAGCCCAAAGATGAAACAGGGGCTTAATCGAGAATGGAGGCCTGAGGTGATGGAGATTGGGACTTACTCTAGGATGGAAGCCAGGGGGTGATAGAGATTGGGACTTACTCCAGAATAGAGGACCAGATGGTAGAAAAGCGTAGTGGGATAGGGACTTGGCACCCATGAAGAGGGAATAAGCATGGGTGCTACCCCCAGCATGAAAAGCTAGGGGGCTTACAACATGGTGGCTTCGCTTTTCCCATGGATAGACACTGCTCTGATAAAGATGAACTCATTCCATGTGAGTAATGATTTCACTACCTTGGAGACCAGTGGATGTAGATAATGTCAGAGTTTGGGCACCCTGCATTCAAGTCATGGGGCGAGGTCGTAGTTTAACTTCATGTGCTAAGGAAAATGGCTCGTGGAATTTTAATGTCCTGCTGCTCGGATGGGGTGGGTTTACTCCGCACACCTAGGACATACATAACCGGTACACTCTTCACCTTAGTGAAGCAAATAGACTAGAAAAATAGTGGTCGGGGGTGTTATGGAGAAAACCATCGGGGGGTCCTTGTTAGAGTGGCTATGCGAAGAAGCAATATTTATTAGCGTGCCTATGAAAAGAAGCATGGGGCATAGAAACACAATATGAATCACCGCCCAAGGGACATTGAAATTACTTTGTATGAGCCTAGAGGCTCATACGAGAAAATGTTGTGTGCCATTGATGTTTTGGGTTTGAGAGGCATCTGAAAATCATGTCTAGAAGAGATAAATTGAGCACGTGCGAGCATGGAGGGTGGTTTGCGTGCAAAAGAAATAGTTGCATAGAGAATGGCGGGTTGACGATCAATAGAGGCACTAGCGTAGAAAAGACCGGGTTGACACAGAATTGATCCACTTGCACGAAAAATACTGGGTCGGTGTGCAATTATAGAGGTCGGGTGCATAAAGGGGAGCTAAGGTTTTGTGCATAAATAGAGGAGATTGCTCCCAAGTCATACAGTTTGCGCACAATTTGAAGGGATTGCGTGCAATTGGAAGAGATTGTGCACATTTTGGAAGGGATTGCGCACAATTGGAATAGATTGCACACAATTTAAAGGAATTGCACGTATGGGACAGTACACCAAGGAATTTGGTTGAGGGATAAGCCTATGTGGTCTCGCACGAAGGCAGACCTTTGGGAGAAATATCGGGAAAAGTCCCATACCTGAAGGCCATCATTTGCGTGCAGGATAGGTGGATTTTGTGTAAAGGAGATGGTTCAGATTAATTATTCATTAGAAGTTGAAGGTGTGCCCATCTATTTATAGGTTTTCGGGGTCACCGGATCCATGAAAAAATAGGTCCATGTGAAAGTTTGTGTGCCAATGTCGGCAGTGAGAAAGATCTTCTGTGCAGGGTGCCGCGTGTAAAATTCTGGGCCCACCGTCAGTGGTGTAGAAGTTTGCGCGTGAGGGTGGATGTTTCCGCACAGCCTGGGAGTTTTCTATACAGGGGCGATAGTTTCCGCGTGGCGCGAGAATTTTTCATGCAGCTGCGGTTGTTTCAGCATGGTGCGGGAGTTTTCACATAGGAACATAAAACAACCTTGGATCCTGTGATTTTCCGCGCGGGAGAGATTTTTTCCGCACCCATATGATATTTGTTCATGCAGCCCTTCCGGGCCCCTCGAAATGGATTGCCGGGTCAAAGTATGTCTTCTCTTTGTCACACCAGAACCTCCTTCAGCCCCTGATCATTTTTCAGCGTCTACAATTGTCCCCATCTCAGAATAAGATCAACGATGGGATGAGAATGTCAGATTTTGAGGGAAATGATGAAATTCATAACATCCTGGAGTCCGCACACAAAGAAACATTAGGTGCACGAAACACCGGGAAGTCGAGCTCAAATCACTTTTCACGTGTGCGCGAAATCCCAGCACTATGCCAATAAAAACCCTTGAGAGTCCCTCAGTCCATATAGATTTTTATTGTGGGTTAAGTCCTGAGCTCTCATGAATGAAATAAATTTTCTATCTTGAATGAAAAAACGCTTAGGTGGCACATAATGCCCCATGTCCAGCAGTTCTTTTATGAGAAGTCCTGATGCTTTTTGCGCCGCGACTCATTTTTTCGCACCTACTTTTGTTTTTTCACGTAGACTAGGTAATTTTCCCATGGAATCCTAATTTTTTGCACATCATCCTAGATTTTTCATGCCAATGGCTTGTTTTTTTTCACCGACTCCTTGAGACCTCACCGGAAGATGATGGCTGCCAATCGGGCAGACACTGAGAGAGAAGATGTGTTCGCTACTCAAAGATATGAGATAGTTTCCAAACCTAAGGTTTATGGTGCCCGAAAGATCATATCTAGCAACTATACTATATTTAACCTTTTGATCCTAGGATAGAAGGAGTATACAATATCCGACAATTTTTCGATATGGGACATTGGAATTTTGGAGGAGATACTCGTGCCTCGATTTGAAGTCGACACATCATGATCGGGGGTGACCCACAAGGATGAGATACCTCAATATAATATCACCATACATGGCCATCATATCAGAGAAACTAGATATATGGATGTTACATCCTGAATCCTTGGACCAGAACGATTTTGAGAGGTAACCCGGTCGTAAAGGACTCTCTAGCCCATTACCCAAGTACATTCTGACAGAGTGTCACTGAGGAAACTAATGGCTGGCTGTAGGATTAGGATCTATGGTCTACAAGAAAATTTCACCAGTGAATGGGCCTGGGCGTATTGGTTACACCAAACTTGTGAAAAGTTTGGGTCCAAACTATGACACATCAGGTTGTTCGAGGCATTGTGGACATCACAGTTCTGTTTCTACCGTCATCATGAACTTGGGCCTGAGTTGTTTACCTGATGGTCCCCTGATACCAATAACATCCATCTCCACCATAGGGAATTTGGTATCTACCTTTGGGAAATTTATTGCATTAGGGGAATCCCTTTGGACGGGCACCATTAAGATTAATTCCTTCCAACAAAGAACATCTGTGGAGACAGATCACAAACTCCTATCCTAACATGGCATCTGTTGGAGCTTGCTAAGGAGAGGCTAGGGGTCAAGGAATTTTTGAAATACATTTCTAAAAAAATTTGTTTAGATTGTTCCTACAAAAGGGTCTAGAAGTCAATATGTCAGGGCAAGGAAGGCGATGTCCGACCGCGGCACAAAGGAGCAAGAGCGGATTGTACTAGATGATCCAGGAGGTAGGGGAGTATCAATCATGGGGATTTAATATAAATGAGAGTCAAGACTTAAACGTTGGATACACAAGATTTTTGGAAAGCTTCATGAGTGGGTGGCTCCTACCAGTGAGGTACACAGGGATTTCAATTCGTCCAGTGACTTTGGTGATGGCTGGAAACGTGGTCTCAAATAAGAGGTTCAATCTAGGAGTCTCCATGTTAGCCCATTTGTACACCGTCCTTGGGCGCATTTTTCTAGGGGTCTCAAAAAGGAGGATATGTGTCCCACTCCATATCCTCTATGGATAGATCGTGCCTCATTGAGACATATATACCTTTCCAAACGTCATTCGTCCTCCGGGTAATGGCCTGCGACCTTCCTTGTTGAACATTACAGGGGTTATGCCACTGACGCTCAACGAGGATGGGGTAATTTTTAGAATCAGCAATCATGAAAACTTCACTTTTAGCCTATTCCCCACTCTAACTGGCCAAATGATAGACAACGGGCATGGATCACTGGAGAAATGGAATAATTATAGAGCTTTAGATGAGGGGTGCTTATCTCCCAGATTGATGGAAAGATTTATTGTGAGCCCTACGCGCCATCAAGATTCTCTAGGCAGTTTGGATGCCTCCAACAGATACTGAATAAGGTGTATACAGATGTTCGAGAGGAGACACATCCATGCGTTCTTCGCAAAATGTGGATGATGTTCACAACCCATGGATCTGGCGATGAAATTACCTTTCCCCCCACAAGAGTTGATGCTGGACTCTCGACAGAATATGTCTAACATTAGGTCATGGCATAAACTAAGGGACTTTTGTGTAAGCGTGTTCGGTATCTCTAGGTAACCAGTATAGAACCTGGGGAAGAGACAGTAAATAGGGGCTATTGGGGAGGAATGGTTGGAAGTATATTGGGAAACTAGACTCGCACAGGCTGAGACTATAGTAGATAAAACGTCACACGGAATGGCCACACCTTCGTTGACCAAAGGGAAAGGGGTTCACGGGGGAATAAGGGGTACTTCTCTAGAAGTAGATAAAGTATCTGCTTCATCCCACTGATGATGCAATTTTCCAATCTCTGTGGTCAGCCTGGGTGACCCTACAAAAATCAATGGGTACTGAAGCCCTACGGAAAAAAGATAACATGAGACGGAATCCAGCTGCCAGAGGTTAAAAAAATCTATGTTGATGAGAGGGTAAACATCCAACGTCGGCACACGTACCTGAAAGCCATAGATGTGTATTTAAGCCAGCAAGGTATGCGTGAGGAACCACCCCTCCTAGTGATGGTAATTCTTGTCCAGGAGAATAATCCATACAAGATGCCACTTGAGGATGATGACAAAGATGAGGAGTCGGAGGGCAGTGAGACGGAATATGTGGAGGTGGAAGGAGAAGGTGAAGGAGAATAGAAGCTTGAAGGTGGAGGGTCTTAGGGGACGTTAGGATAAGGGATTATTTGGGAGTGTGACAAGATAATTGGCTCTGATCTAGTCATTACTGAGCTACTTGAGGTATGTATTGTCCCTTATCTATCCTTACCCCCCTTCCTTTTTCCTTTATAACCCTCAATAAAATCATATTACTATGCTCCAGGGCATATTTCCATCGACTAAGAGGCTCCATCCGAAGGGGGAGAGGAGGCACCAATAGAACAAGTTGGGGAGCCGACGCCCATTATTGAGCTAGTGATCGTTGATGGACCCCCTACAATGACAACACCTGTAGCATCTAGAATAACAATGTTTTATGATTTGGGCTATTTTAAGCTCATTACTTCAACAAAGATATTTACCGTCGGAAAACTCTGTTGATCAGGGTGATCATTGTTATTACAGTGATCACATCCTTGGAGGATCATTGGGTTGCTGAATCTAGGACATTCACAATTGATTCAATGGAAAATGTGTCTTACCATTTAGAGAGTGCTTCACAAACTGAGTCGGCCCCATCACTCGGTGAGCAAAGGGCTCTGGATATCAATGATATTAATGTCGGGGCGGGGTCGGAAGATAGAGAAGGAGCTACCTAGACAGAGGAAAGAGAGGAAGGTCTCCCATGAATTGAAGAGCCTAACCCATTGGGAGGAATACCCAAATAAAACCATGCAGCTGGTCTCTTGGCTGCTTTCACCAACTATCAGCCAGGGAATCCTGAGGAGATATATGATTTTTATTTGGAGGCGGCCGATGAGAGTCGTATGAGGTGGAACAAAGGGTGGAACTGTATCAACCACTATCCAATTCATCCTTAGATAGAATGGAAAATGGATGGGATTGATCCATACCTCGATGTAATTTCTCTATGCTGGAGTGGTGGATGCTCACTGTCTTCATTCGACAGTCCGCAACTACATGGACGGGAAGTTACATGAGATAATACGATGCTCCAATGTTGCCTGGTATCACTAAGAGTTGGGGAGTACCCAAGCATTCATGAAGGAGTAATAATAGGTCCAATTCCTTGAGTAATAGATGAATGAAATGGACGTATTCATCACCAACTGTTCCGAGCTTTTGGAGTAATTACGGACCCAGCTTGCGGACGCCCAAGAGCAGCTAGTGGATGTGGGTCACCAAATGACTAAACATCAAACTGAACAGGCACAAGCACAGGATAGGGCAAGTTCACAATTCTCTTTTTCCACTGATGAAGATAGAGTTCTCAAGGGATGAGAAGAAATCTTATATGGAACATACTAAAAGTTAGTTGCACTGGAATGATCTATCTAAGATGCTGATCCTTAACGGCCCAGTTTTGGCCGAACACAAAAACTCATTGCTCTTACTACCTATTTTTCTAAATAGAATGTATGGATAGATGTATGGATTGATTTATTTACATGTTCATTTGTTTTAATTCATTCAACCACAATCCTGAAATAAATATTAATCCATTCCTAAGATCACTTATGTCACACCCAGTGTGAGAATCAAGGGATAGTCGCACTATTACTTTGTTTGAATATAGGATTTCCAACCATAATTCGAGTGCCCGAGGGTTGAACAATCATTCTAGATTATCAGAAAGAGAATGGAGTGACCTGACTAGAGAATGAAGCTCTCTGAATATTCTAATTACCATTTTCTGAGTGTGCTCTTGTGCATGAATGGGGCAATGCCAGGGGTGCTGCAATAAATCTGAAGGGGGGGGGGGGGATGGAAGGCATGAATCACAATACCCAAGATTCGGAACACTGTAGTGATTTAATGATAATTAAAAATTGTTGTTTTCTTTTTTGAAACATAGTATCCTTATTGTGTTAGCCTCAAATGGGGATAACAAATGAGGGCCGATCACTAACCATGTTCGAAACATGGGGTCGGACTCAAAATGTCCTACATTAGCCTTCTAGAGCATTAGCCCAGGATAGTTGGCAAGCCATAGGCCATGCATACATAATGTTAGCTAGTTCCTCAGGACGTGGAAGAGGGTGAGGATTTGAATAAAGGGAATTCAAAGTGTGGAGAGTGGTGTGATGGGTTTGTTCTACTAGAGTCCAAAACTCTTGAAATTATGCAACTATGGTGGAAACACATTAGTTGGGTACATCAGTCTGATCAGGGATCAATCATACATCTAAATAGAACCTCTCTAATAAGGAAACTGTGACCTCCAAACATTATTGTGGGTTATCCCAAATATGTTCTGGGTAAAGCTGCAATTTCATGGTTCCCCAAGAGAGTTCATATCAAGGGACTGAAAAATGAAGGGGGAATGGGAATTATGATTCCTAGTGATGGACCCAGAGACATGATGTCTGGGGGTTCCAACAAATCCCATGAGTATGGTAATCAATCCAAATATAGTTTTTGGGGCACGGTGTGGTCAAAGACCAACACTGGTAGGGAGAATCCCTTCTGGAGAGGAAACTGATGCATCCCATGATTAATATAGGGAATCCCAAACTTGTTCAGGGTAGAAACATAGTTTAGTGTCATGTGTTGAGGACATATGTACTCATGTAGTCCAAAGTCCTATGATAAGGCGTGGATTGAATGGTAAGATCAAAGGAAGGGAGTATGTGGTATGGTAGCTATAAACCTGACATGAATAAGGACTCGGAGTCCAGATCACACCACCCGAAGGAAACTGTTTAGGTCAAGGGACCTAATGTGAAAATTAGTTTGGGCCTAAAGAAAAGTGGTCGGGTGTTCTTACATACACCATGAGGATGTGAATCAATCCATAGGTAGTTCTGAGAGTGTGTTTTAATGTCATGTGGGACAATAAATGGTATGTGTGGCATGGGTGCGCTAGTACACGTCCAACCAAAACTACTAAGCCCACGTGAGTCGTGCTCGATGCAGGAAACAAGAAGTAGTGATTGGACTTTCCTATCACATGGTAGCACATGTTAGGGATGATAGGACACTAGGTGGATGATGTCCACTGATGTTTACCCACATATATAATGCCCCTATATGTGCTAAAGAGTAATGCCAGGTATGTTGGAATTCCACTTGAACATAAGGAGGTGGAAATGCGTGAATCATGACGCTCAAGATATGGACCAATGTGATGGTGGCGTGATGATAGGGGATAACTAATGACCGTGTTTGAAACACTGTATCCTTATCGTATCAACCTAGAATGGGGATAGAAAAATGAGGGTCGACTGCTGACTATGTCCGAAACAAGTCACCTGTCACAAATGTCATCTGAGATCTTTAGGGATGTTGTCCCGAAATGGTAGGTGAGCCGAGGCAGCATGAGAATAGCCCGTGAAGGTTTTCCCTTTGGATGTGGAAGAGGATTTGGATCCAAATAATGGGCTCACGAAGCTTGGAAATGGAATGAGGGGAATGTCCTCGTGAAAATTCCACACTCTGGGTTCTCAATTTGAACGCATCTATGTATTACAATTAGATGCATAAGATAGAGGGAGTCAAGTCCCTTCCCAAGTTCAAGGGACTTGGGGTCACACAATTTCAACATAATGTACTAGGGTGGACCATTAGGGGATTGATTTAATGGACTGTGCATATTGTGGAGAAATAGACAAAGGTAATGCACAGTTCCCATAAGAATATCTTAGTTTTCGGTCATAGAACTCAGACCATGCTATGAAAAGTTAAGGGAATAACATGGTGCGACTATTGAAAAACCTAACATGAATGAGAACCTAAGAGGTACACATCACACCACATGTTCCCAAATGATTTCGGGCCAAGGGGCCGAAAAAGAAAGGACAGGATTTATATATTCCTTGGGCTGGGCCTGCATAAAAAAATGTCTCGGCATTCCTATGTATCCCATGAACGTGGGAATCACGCTATACGTAGTTCTGGAATATGTCATGCAGTTTAACGTCTTGAGAAATGGGCGTGGAGTGGTCTTAGATTATGTTTATAGAGCTTAGACCGCAGATGGTAGGAAATAAGAGTCACACAGTGATGTAATTACAAGACCTGATGTGAATGAGGACCTAGTCCAGATCACCATATGCTTCTTGGGGGAGGTTTCAGGTCAAGGGACTGAAAACAAAAGTTTTTCTGAGCCCGAGGAAAGGTGCAAAGACATTCCTACATACCCCATGGGGATAATGATCATGTTGTACATAGTTCGAAGGATGGCCTGATAAGATACAGGTGCTAGAGATAATTAGGTTGTGTGGGACTAGACCTGGCACCAAAAGAAGCAGTATTTGATATTGTTTTTACTCTAGGATGAATGATTTTTTGTGATGCGATAGGACTAGGATAGAATTTCCAGGAATCACTAGAAGAATCAAGCCATATGCAGGCATTGAAAAATGGTATGGCGTGTGACAGAAACAAAACATGATCCCCTTTCTCAAGGACACCGCAATGCAGCGCTGTTTTTCATTGTGCGGCTTCGACGATGATGTCATAGTTTAGGGTCATGTGATGGGACCAACCATGCATTTTTTTACGTCGTGAAGGGTAGACACACTAGTTTAATGTCATGTGGGACTAAGCATAATTTTTTAAAGTCATTTGGCTCTGACATATACTGGAGGGACGAGGTTCCTGAGGGGATGTGCATGACATGATAAAGCATACACGGCGAGAATGAGGACAAGGTCCACACCATATTGTGCCCAATTCCAAGGAGGAAACCTCGATACAAAAGGCTAGAAAAGATTACTGGAAAAGGGGTATGAGAAACTAACTCCTAATCGAGTTGGACCCAAAGACGAGATTTCAGGGTGTTCCTACGTATACCATGAGAATGGGAATCATGCCACACATAGTTCTTAAAGGTTTCTTTTAACGTCATGCGGGACAACATATAGTTTAATGTCATGTGGGACAGGAAGTAGAGGGGATACATTCTAGAAAGGGGTGTACATGTCGAGGCTAATGATAACCCAACATGAATGAGGACAGAAGCCCATACCACACCGTGAAATCTCGTAGGAGTTAAAGGCCCAAAGGAAGAACAGAGGAAATAAATTAGTGTAACTCGAGATAGACCCAAATAGAAGATGTAAATTTGTTCTAATGAATCCCATGGTCATGGGAATCAAGCTGTACGTAGTTCGAAAATAGGTATATGTTTATGGTCTTAGAGTTCAAACCATAGAAGAGCAAAATAATTCCAAGTAAGCGCAAACATCAACCCAGTTCCTAAGCTCATGTGAGTGAAACTCATTGTGGGAAACAAGGGTGGAATAAGATTTTTGAAATAACTGGAATGAACGGAAAAGGGAAATCAGAACAGATCCCCGAATGATTACTTTACCAGATCTTTTGTCCTCCTAACGTAGAAATATGCATTGAGGGATAATGCTAGGAGTGTCAAAATTCCATTTGGACATGATGGGGTGGAAAATATTATGAATCAGGTAACCAATATTTGATGATTGAGGGGGATGGAATGATGATGGTGGATAACTATTGACCATGTTCAAAACACAGCATCCAGATCACATTATCCTAAAATGGGGACAAACAAATGACTATCGATCGTTGACCATATTTGCATAGCGGGACTTGTATCGATTTGTTTCCTGAAACCCCCTGAGTATGTTGGCTTGAATTGGTAGGAGTTACCTTCGGCCTAACATCCAAGCCATTTGGGGATCCCTTTGGGTGTGAAATATTATAGAAGCCCAAATGAAGGGTAATGCAAAGCCTGGAAAATGGGTGAAAGCATGTCCATGTAAACTCGGACACTCCAGATGCTGAACCAGGGTACTTTTGGGAACATTGGTGAACCATCATAGAGGGTCGAGGGGCTCAACATGAGAGCAGAAAATTTGAAAAGATGAATATAGAACAAAGAGATGGAGAACTCTTAAGTGAAAGAGATTCATGGCATGGTTATTACAAACCCTGCGTGAGTGAAGACAAAATCCCATACCGCATTTTATATCTCTATCATGGAATAATGTAGGACAAGTTGCCTAGATAACAGGGAGATATCTAGGATATGGGGCCGGGCCTATAGAAGAAATGTCTGAGCATTCCTACATATCCCATTAGGATGGGAATCAAGCCACATATAGTTCTAGAAAAGGTTAATGTGTAGTTTACCATCATGCAGCAAGGATGTAAATGGGTAAGATACCCCAAAAAAATTGAGGTGTACGGCGTGGTGATTAACCCAACGGGAGTGAGGACATAATACCATACCACACTATGCAATCCCAAGGGAAGACTTGGGTCTGGGGCCCGGAAAGGCCAAGGGGCCTGAGGCTGGGCCTCGGATGGAAAATCCCATCTAGTTTACAGTTTAACGTCTTGTAGTAAGAATGAAGGTAGAGGTAAGGTATCTCGTCCAGGGATGTGTACGACACGACGAGTAACCCGATGTGAATGAGGACACAATCTAGAACCACACTGTACACCCCTAAGTATGAACTTGGTCCAGAGACCTGAAAATCCCAAGGGGCCTGAGGCTAGGCCATGGATGGAGCGTCAGGTCTAGCTTACTGATTAACATCTTGTAGTGAGGACAGAAGTGATCTTAGTTTAGGGTCATAGAACTATGACCGTATATGCATAGTTTAATGTTATATGTGTGGGAAAAAAAGAATCATCATGATTATGGAAGAACACAAAGAAGCAACAATGATTGAGGACAACTGTTTTCTAGGTTCGCAACACAGTATTCACCCTTGAGTGACCAGAATTCAGGGCAAACCATTGAGGATCAATCAATGACTATATTTGAAACAGAGGACTTGTATCACCTTTTTGGTCTCAATCCTCAAGGATTTTACCTCGTAACGGTTGGAGAGGCCTTGGACTGAGCATCCATGCCATTCGGGGTCCATTCAGGATATAGAGGGTGACGGAAACCCGAATGAATGGTCATTTTGAGCATGGCAGGGCTTGTGCTCATAGAAAAAATGATAAATGAAGGAAGGGATATCTCAGTGGGATATGTCTGGCATGAAAAAAATAGCCTGACGTGAATGAGGACATGAGTCTATGTCGCACCACACAATCCTATATGAGATCTTAGTAGAAGGGCCTGAAGGGGTTGAAGGAGCTAAGGTTGGGAATCCTGGCCAACTATAGCCATATAACCTCTTATGTGGTTACCGCCTCATCATAGCTCTTAAGCCCATGTGTATAGTGCTCATTGTGGGAATCAAGGATCCAGATTTGGCTTTCCCTATCATATACAGGTATGATAGTTGGCATCGCCTGAAGGGAGTCACAATATGAAAATACAGCAGGCAGGATGAAGCATCGTACTCAATGTTTGGGATATATGGGTGTGGTGACAATGGAAAAGGATAGCCACTACCCATATTCGAAACAAATCTTCCTTATAGTGTGACCTGAAATGGGAACAACAAATGAGAATCAACTGCTGATCATATTCACAACGCGGGACTTGTATCCATTTTTTATCAACATCTCCGAAGGAGTTGGCCAAAAGTGGTAGGAGAGCCCATAGTGTGAGAATCCATTCTTTTCGTGGTTCCTTTTGGATGTGAAAGATGATGGATTCCTAATCAGAGGAGTGGGTGAAGCATAGCTATGCCCATGAATTTAAACTTCTTCTAGGGAAGTGAAAGTGACAAACATCTCCAGGGAGAAGGATGTATGGTAGGATCAAATGAGCTCGATGTGAATTGTTGAAAAATATTAAACCATAAAATATGTCTTGACCCAAGGGGAGATTCTAAAATTTGGGCTGGTCCAATAGAAATTTTTTTCAGGCATTCCAACATATACCATGAGGATGGGAATGAAGTCATACGTAGTTCTTAAATGTCATGCTGTTTAATGTCCTGCGGTGAGGACGTGGGGGGATAGAGGAATGTGGAGGGAATATGGTGCTACGACTGTAATCAAGAAATGAGTGGGGATAATGAAGCTTACACTATACCAGTAAAGGACCATCCGAGAGAACTATAACCAAGGGTAGTCAAAGAGAAGAGTCTGGGGGCTATACTCAGGACCTAATGTCTGAGCATTCCAACGTATCCCATGAAAATGGGAATCAAGCCTTACGTAGTTATAAGGGTTCTATTTAACATATTTAAAGATGAAATATAGTTTAATGTCATGCAAGACATTTTACAACTTCAATTCATGTAGGACCAGGCGGTTTAGGGTCGTGTGGGACCTAAAAGTTTAGGGTCATGTTGGACCAGAAAGTTTACGGTCATACCGGACCAACATGCAGTTTAGGGACATGGGGGACCATCCAGCTTAAGGTCATGCAGGACCATACAGTTTATGGTCATGTGGGACCCTATGACTTAAGAAATGTGTTACTTGTGGAACTTGTCCATGGTGGGAGGTTTTATTCACTCACCATCCATGGTCATCAGTGAGTACACACTAATGGGGTAAACCTTGTGAACAACGAAAGGTCTTTCCCATTTGGGGTCCAACTTGGGTGGTTCCTTACAATGTATCATTGGTGTCTGGAGGGACAATACCAGATCACCTTGTAGAAAAGAGCAGAGGCGGACCTTCCTGTTTAAGGCTCTGGCCATCTTGTTATGCTGTCTTTCCAGGCTGTGAAGGTAATGAAGCATATTATCGTCATGTGCATCCAATTTATCCAGATGAATTTCAGCTTACTTATCTGGAACCTGCTAGTTATAGACCACTGTGTGTAACTAAGGCAAGTGAATCTTGATAGGGAGGAAAAATTCTGTTCCATATACCAGGGAATATGGGGTCAACTGTGTGGAATTACGAGTCGTCGTATGATAATCCCAGAGGGCGTTGGGGAGCCTCTAAGGCCAACTCTTCTTGTCCTAACCAACCATTTTATACAAAATTTTCAAGAGGGTCTGATTGAACACCTCGATATTCTCATTTGATTGTGAATGATATTAGGAGGTATGGTTAGAGAGGATGTTGTACTTTTTGTACAATTTCTTTAGCTCCATAGCTTGGAAGTTTGTGTCGTTATCGGTGATGATGGATTGATGGACTAAAAACTAGTAGATGATATTGGAGTTCACGAATTCAATGATAGAATGGGACTTGACATCCTTGAGTGGTTTAGACTCTACCCACCTCGAAAATAAATCCATAGCGGTCAGGATAAAACGACATTGGCGAGCTATCTCCAACAGATATAGTCCCATAACATCTAGTCCCTAGACTAAAAAGGGCCTAGAGTACTTGGAAGTGTGTAGAGGCTCTAAAGGAAAATGCATAATGTTAGTATGAATTTGACATTCATTACATATCTTGGTGAACTCAATGAAATCATAGATCATGGAGGGCTAAAAGTACCCCAGTCTCTGGATCTGGTGAGATAGCTTCGGCCCAGTTAAGTGGGTGCTATAGGAACCAACATGAACCTCCAGAAAGACTTGAGAAATCCTAACTCCTTGGATACAACAGAGGGGAACACCATCTAACCTGTGCTTGTATAGGATCTTCATAAGACATGGGGAACTATTGAGGGTAAACTGCAGTGCACGATAACAAATTCACTCGCTCTCGGCCCGATCAGCCGGAAATAAACCATTTTGGAGATACATGTCAAAGGGGGCTCTCTAGTCGGAAGTCACTTCACCCACTGCATCTGGGGGTCCTGAAGTGGAGGCTCTAGTAGTAAGATGGCTTACCTACAGGTTATCATAATCATCTGGGGTGACTGGAGCATTGGCTCTCCAAAGTCCCATGTGGATAATCAGATCATCTTGCTTGGGTTCTACTAGAGATGCAGCCAGTCCGGTCAGGGCATCGGCTTGATCATTTTGAGATCGAGGGACATGAGTAACTTCTGGTCGATATTGGAACTAGGCCATTAGAAGGAGAGTGCATTCCAACAAGGGTATGAGCTCTGGCTTTCTAATGACGTAGTCACTGTTGATCTGCTTGATGACTAGTTCAGAATCCCCTTTCACATGAAAATGGGGCACATCAATCTTGATGGCTAGGTCAAGGCCAGTGATGAGATCCTAATACTCTACCTCATTGTTGGTGTATCCTTCTAACAATTGGAATGAGTACGGTAGAATGGTTTGTGATGGGGTACTAAAGATGATACCCAGGTCTACACTGTTGATTCTGGGATCATTGAGTCACTTACTCGTGGGGATTTGGGAAGCTCCATCGAATTGCATCTACCAGCATGACATGGATTGTTCTACTAAGAGGATCACCTCATATGGGAAATCAATATCCATGAACTGGTCAGTAGGAGTTGGATGGGTAGCAAAGAATTATGCAAATGTTTTCCCCTTAATAGCATTATGAGGTACAAACCTGATATCGATATATTGTAGAATCACTTCCCACCATGCAAGATGACCTGTCAACATGGGGCTGTTCAAAATGTACTTCAGTGGGTGTACCCGAGACACCAGGTATACCTCATCGTGTTGCATGTAATGTAACAATTTCTGTACTACAAATACCAGTAGAAGGCAACTACTTTCGATGGGGGAGTATCTGGTCTCAGTATCGAGGAGCATGTGGTTGAGGTAGTAAAATTTTTTCTCCATCCCCTCATTGTTCTTCTAGGAGATAAGGGTGCGAAGAGATCATTAAAGGGAGGTCAGATAAATGACCAACGGTTTTCAAGAGATTGGTGGCATGAAGACAAGAGGATGAAAGAGATACTGCTTGATTTCCTCGAATGTATTCTGACACTCTTTGTCCCAACCATAGGCGGTTCATTTCTTCATGAGTTGTGAAAATGGTTTACACTTGCCGGCCATATTCGCAATGAATCAACATATGTAAGCTAAGTGACCTTGAAAACCTCAAAACATCAGAATGTTGCTCGGGGGAGACATCTGGCTGATGGCCTTGATCTACTAAGGGACAATATCGATACCACGGTATCAGACAATAATGACAAGGATCTTCCCATAGGTGACTTTGAAGGCACATTTCAATGGGTTCATCTTTAGGTGGTGGGAACGAAAGAAGCCAAAATCTTTCTCAAGTTCCTTGAGATGGTCCTAGTACTGGAGAGATTTGACCACTAGATCATCCACATAGCATTCCACCGATGTCCCGAATATTGGCTTGAATATGTGATGCATGGCCCTCTAATAAGTGGCACCTACATTCTTTAAGTCGAAGGGCATGATCGGGTAACAAAACATACATTGTGGTGACCTGAAAGTTGTGGACTCCTCATCCACAAGAGTCATTCAAATCTTGTTTTACCCAGAGTACCCATACATGAAAGAGAGGGCTAGGAATCCAATTGTAGCATCAATTAGAGACACCTTCATTGGAAGAGGAAATCATCCTTTGGACAATGACAGTTGAGATCCCGAAAGTCGATGCACACTCTGATCTATCCGTTATTCTTCCTAAATAGAAAAATTTGGTCTAGCCATTTGGGGTACTGGACCTCTTTGACAAATTGGCTCTGATGAGATTATCAACTTATGCCTCCACCATGGCACCGTGAGAAGGTTTCATCTTTCGAGGTGGTTGTTTGAAACTGTGATGATTTACTTGGAGATAGAGGTGGTGGACAGCTACCTGAGGATCTAGATCTAGGATCTCATCATAGCTCTAGGTGAATACATCACAATGTTGCGTTAGGAAGTCTATGTAACACTACTGCTCTTTGAGGGACATGGTGGCACTGATTAATGTAGGTCTCAGAACTTCCACGCTACCAAAGTTTACTTGTACCAACTCAATGACCGTGGTGGAAACACCCTCTTCAACGGCAGGGGGAGAATACTCGAAATCCTCTTCTTCACTTACGGAGGAGGGATCCCCAGTGGGAGGAGCTTCCTCGGGGTCGAAAGTTCCTGAGGAGAGGCTGGTACCAGCCTATGTAGCTGTGTTCATGCATCTGGAGATTCATGTGCGGCCGAAACCATAGGAATGAAGGCTGTCAACATGATTCAATCTGGTCTTCAGACGAAAGGGGCTATGCTTGATGATATCAAAGAAATAGTGGTGTGTCAGATTGTGTTGGTTGATTCTAGGATGGTGAAATAGGAAAGTGTGACGTATCACCTTTGTCATGGGGTTGACTTCTCTATACCTTATTGGAGTAGGGGTCTTATGTATCAGAGAGGCTTGATTCGTATAAGAATATGAAGTGATCTCCCAAAATCACTTGGACATGAGAATATGCTTCCCCTCATACTATAGATGACAAAAAATTTCCTCATATCAGGGGTTGTGTCTTCCAATTGATGGATTGGAATGACGTAGGCATCATCCAGACCTACCCAGGGGCCAGTTGCGACAGCGGCATGCTCGACCTAATTAGACTAAATCTACTTTACGTTGCTATAGTAGTATTCGACATCCTAGTAGTAGGCTTCATAAGAGGCAAAAGGAGACATGTCTCCTTGGATCACACCCACTTTAACATTTAGGGAGTACTTGAGGAACTGGTCAAACGATGAGGAACTTTCGTGTGCAGGTGTTTCCATTGTCTTCCCATCAATGCATTATACGTGGTGTCCTGGGAGACAACCATAAACTAGGTATTGGAAACTAGGCCACCGAACTGGGTCTTCAAACGGATTTTCTGACCGGGGTCAGCCTTGTCCTGTCATATCCATGGATTTTCAAATCGGAGGGAGTCAATTAATCTTCGGATAACCCCAGCTTAGACAGTTTCCATGGCAGGATATGGCTATTCCTAGAGCCAGTGTCAAAAAAAATAGGGGCGAACCTCCTTGCCATTGAATTGGACGGTGATGTAAAATGGGTGAATGTGCCCCTATAAGGGAGAACCTTCATATTCTCAAGAGAATGAGATAATGTCCTGGAATTCAACATTCTCTATTTCTTCTACATGAAAGGCCTCTACAGCTGCTACCTCCGTCTCAAACTGGAGGAGGCTTCTTAAATCCTCAGTGAGGCCCTCATGCATATCTGCTGATAGGAAAAGGTACCTGGGGATAGAAAGCCTTGCTGGGATAAGGGAAATATTCTTTAGAACATCGTACATCCTCCCAAGGCATGAACATCTGCTTGCAGAAGGTACGGTGTTCTCTATCGGCTGGACCGGTGGCTGACTGGTGCTGGGAATATCCTGCTGCTCACTATTCAAAGCATGTGGAGTACCTACCATACTGGGGCTAGATAACTGGAACCGGTCTGGGGTGGAGCATGGTTAATCACAAAAAATCATATGTGACTCTTCTTGGTCCAGTATCACAAACGACGGTGAATGTGGGCCCGATGACACCGACATAGGAGGGTGCGTGTGCTGAGTTCTAAACTAGGCCTGTTGCCTTGTCTTAGTGGTGTGCACATCCTGACTGGAAGAGCCAACTGATGTGCCTCAACAAACCATATGGCCATGGCTTCACCGACGTTGGCATTGTCAAGGGAAGTTGGGAGATCCGCCTGGCGCTCCCCATCATCGGGAGTCGTGTAGTGATTTACCAGCTCTATGGTGTTAACCAAAGCGTACCCTTGACTGTCACTTGAAGATTCATCCACTACTGGGAAGATTTTGGGAGGAATCTCCATCTCTAGGGGCATGATATTTCGAAGATTATGGGATGACTATGGAATTTTTGGGGTGAATTTATTTCCCAAGAATCATCGGTGTTTGCTCTTTTGGGAAGAGGCTAGCTGAGATGAAGATGCAGAAGTGTTGGCCGCTACTTCAAAATTCTCTGGCTAATTCAGGCTTTCATGGATGATACCATGAGCACGAGAAACCGTTTGGTGAGCCATACAGTCATCATACTTCTAGGACCCACAGTTAGAAACCTTCTGCCACTCACCCTCATTGTCACTGCTGCTATCTGGCCCTTTGAAGACGCATTCCACTTATGCTGGGGCCAGACCCATCCTGACTATGTTGTTATCGACTTGGTCTTCAAGCCATTATTTGAACACATAGAACTTCTTGAGAGTGTGTCCCAGGATCCGGTGGTAGGAGAATTAGTTGGGGTGATCAGTGAGGTTCTCGTCTTCTGGCCTTCTACACTCAGGAAAACGCACAATCCCTTGTTCAAAGGAACATCGAAAATAGTCGGGAACCTGATTCTCATTAAACAAGTAGGACAGGTTTCTTCTGTCTGGAAAGGGGGGCCTTGGAGCTTTGCCCTGAAGGGGAGCATCAGGATCCTGTCGAGGGCATAGGGCCTGATTGTCCCTCCTAGGCTATGGTGGAGCATTACGCGGGGGCACATGCTGATTTGAGGAGGATGCTACTAGGCTGGAGGTTGTGCCAATGGTGGAGAGCCTCTGATAGGTTGTAGATCTAGCTTCACTGGTAATAATTCTATCTATCTGTGGTCCTCTATTTGGGCCACAGTGGCGGGCTTGGCTCTGGCATACCTTCTTGCGGGAATTACATGGAGCAACAAACGTGCCTAGATGGCCTGTAGTATGGCCTCTTCCAAGCGTTGGGCCTTATTAGTGAAGTCTAAGAATCCTTCATGTTAGTTCTAGGTGATTAGATAGGGAAGCAGTTCCATTTTAACATTCCCTAAACTCATTATCAGTAATTGATCTTGATTCAGTGGCATGTCAAGGGAGTATATGAGTCCCTTCCACCAGGCGATAAAGTCTGTGACATGCTCATGGTTCCACTGTTTTCACTTGAAGGGATATGCGATGCCTATTTTCTATGTGGTGGAGAAGAACTGGAAGAGGAATTGCCTAAAGAGGTCCTCCCAGCTGGCCACTGATCCTATGGGGAGCTTGTTGTACAAGAAGAACGTAGGCCCCTCTAATGCCTGCACAAAACATTGAATCTTGGAAGCCTCCTACTGCACTGGATTCCCTAACATGGGCCCACACCATGCGGTGAAGTGGGCCAGATGCTGTGGCGGGTCCCCTGTCCCATTTAAGGGAAAAAAGGTGGGATTTTTGAACCTGAAGGTGCGAGCATATCATCCACCCAATCTGGATATGGCCTTCCATTAAGTGGGAGTGCCACCTGTCTCATTTCCAATGCCTCATGGCGGGAAATGATTGCCACCATTGGACCTCAGGGAGGATTCCTACGCACCGTTCCTAAGAAAGGATCAAAGAACCCATAGTTCATGTTGGTGAAACGACATACTACCGATTGGGGAAACAACAGCTTACCACTGATTGAGGTCCATATTTAACGTCATGCAGGACTGAGGTGAACTGACATGATGACGGTCAGAACGGTTGGGTGTTGCGCTTGAACCTTAGGGAGGATTCCTGCATACCTTGACTTGGAAAGGATCAAAGTACACATAGTTCCGAAATGGTTTGGTGAACCGATGTGATGATGGTCACAACTAATGGGGTGGTGGGGATGAACCTTAGAGAGGCTTCCTACGTAACTTTTCTTGGAAAGAATAAAATACCTCACAGCTCAAGTTGTGTTTGAGGATTACACTCTACACAGCTTGAGGTGTTCGTGAACTGGCATGAAGATGGTCGGAATGACCGGGTGTTGGGATTGAACCTCAGCAAGGCTTCCAATGTACTTCGTCTTGGCAAGGATCAAAGACCACTTAGTTCAGGTTGGTGTGCGGCTTACAATCTAGGCTGACGAGGTAGGATGTCATCGTCGATGCTTACTCTAAGCCCACATGAGTCATGCTCTGTGTGAGAAATAAGAGGATTCAAAGACCCGGTGATCATGTCGAGAAAGGTGCATCAGTGGGAATTGGGATGGGGCTACGTGAAGTTGGCGGCCAAAAGAGGAAAAAATGGCTTACGTGTGGTTAGAATCCCAAAGAGGAAACATGGTCTTACGCATGGTTAGTAGCTCAAATATGAAACATGGGCTTATGCGTGGTTAAAATCCCAAAGAGGAAACATGGGCTTACTCCATGATGGAGGGTCGAGGTGACAGAGATTGGGACTTACTCAAGGATGGAGGCCTGTGGTGATGGAGATTGGGACTTACTCGAGGATGGAGGCCCGGATGGTGGCAAAGCCCAGTAGGAGACAGTCTTGGCACCCAGGAATAGGGGAGGAGCATGGGTGCTACCTCCTATAAGAAATTATATGGGGCTTACACTAGGGTTTTTTTCCCTTTCCCTGCGGATAGACACTGCTCCGATAAAGAGGATCTCATTCCATGTGAAGAATTATTTCACTCCCATGGAGACCAGCGGGTGTAGAGAATGTCCGAGATGGGGTACCCAGTGTTCAAGTCATGGGGCGAGGTCTCAGTTTAATGTCATGTGCTGAGAATGATGGTGCTTGGTAGTTTAAAGTTCTGCAGCTCGGACGGGGTGGGTTTACTCTTCACCCTTAGTACATAAATAACTGGAACCCTCTACATCTTAGTGAGGTGAAAGGACCAGCAATTCCGTGGTCAGGGGGTGTTATGAAACAAACCATTGGGGGTCCACATTAGCGTGGCTATGCGAAGAAACAATAGTCATTAGAATGCCTATGAGAAGAAGCATGAGGCGAAGCATGGTAATGTGAAACACCACCCAAGGACCATTGTAATTACTTCGTACGAGCCTAGAGGCTCGTATGAGACAATGGTGTGTGCCGTGGATGTTTTGGGAATAGGAGGCTCCCAATAATGACGTCTGGAGAGGGAGACATAGAACTTGTGCTTGTAAGTAATATGGTTTGCACGTAAAAGGAATAGTTGCTTGGAAAATGGTTGGTCGGTGCGCAATTGAGGCACTTGCACATAAAAGACCGGACCGACACGTAATTGAGCCGCTTGGGTGAAAAATGCCTAGTCAGTGCACAATTTGATAGGCCAGGATTGTAATGTGGAGCCAATGTTTTGTGAAAAAATAGAAGAGATTACACATAAGTCATATGGTTTCCGCAAAATTTGAAGGGATTGCGCGTAATTGGAAGATATTGCACACAATTTTGAAGGGATTACGCGCAATTAGAACAGATTGCATGCAATTGGAACAGATTTCACGCAATTGAAAGGGATTGCGTGCAGGGGATGATACTTGAAGGGATTGGGATGAGGTTTAATCCCATGTGGTCTCACGTGAAGGTGGACCCTTGGGTGAACAGTCACGAAAAATCTCCTATGTGAAAACCATATTTTCTGCCAAGGAGAGGTGTATTTAGCACAGAGGAGACGGTTCAGATTCTTTATCCATCAGAAGTTGAAGGGGAACCCTTCTATTTTAGGTGCTCTGTGTTGCCCGATCCATGTGGAAACAGGTCCGCACAAAATTTTTTGTGCCGATGTCAGCAGCATGAGTGATCTTCCATGCTGGGCACTGCACGCCAAATTCCACACCTGCGCTCGTTGGTGCGGAATTTTGCACGCCGGGGTAGAAGTTTCCACATGTCAGGAGAGTTTTTCCATGTAAGAATATAAAAAAGCCTCATATCCCATTATTTTCCATGTAGGAGATATTTTTTCCAACTGCATATGAGATTTTTTCACGCGGCCCTTCCAGGCCCCCCAGAATGGATCGTAAGGTCAAAATATGTCTTCGCTTTGTCGTGCAAAAACCTCCTTCAGCCCTTGAATGTTTTTCGACGTCTGCACCTGGTTTCAAATCCATGAATTTGTCTTGTTAAAAGGCTTGTTCCATGTATTCATAGATTAATCCAATAGCATGTATGGGTTTTTCTATAGTGCACCACCCCTCATACGAGACCCCCGGTTATGATGCTTGATTACTGCTAACCATGTGCAAACCATGCTCTAAGAATATATTGGAATCTTTTAAACTTCTCCATGACCCAAACCCATGGAACACCCATGATACATTTCCAACACTTGTTAAAAAATACAGAAACCTATAATTTAAACAAGTACATACCTTATCTACAAGAAGAGATCTTATAAGAAATTGTAAAATTCAGTAAAAGATAGAAATATAATAAAATCATTCAAATGGAAAATTATTCCAATTTAATAATGATTCAAATTAGATTAAGGATATGGTTAAAATATAATCATCCAAAAACATTTTTATAGGTTTATGTAAATTTTTAAACCCTATATTCTAGTAAACCCATTATTAAAACAATTTTGGCCTTCAACATTGTGAAAACTTTTCCACTTTTAATGGGTTTTATTTTTAATTATATTGTACGAATTAGCTCATAAATGGAACATTTTTGACATTGTGCATCATTAAATATCATACTTGTATTATTTCATCATATGTTTGACTTTAAATAATTTCTTAAAATATTTCTTAACATAAAATATTATTAATTACAATTTTGACACTATTCATTTAATATGAAATTAGGAAATCTGAAAAAATTGAATTGTAATATAATACGTTTAGAAATCCCGAATATGTCATATTTATTTAAAAAACTCATGGAAACTAATAAATGAACCAAATATAAATTCCTATAATATTTGTAGTATCATCAATTTTATGATTCCATTAGTAGAATATTTACTATTTTGATGATGTGCAATAATTTAGAGTAATTAATAAATCACAAAAAAATTAAAAATAAATTACTATGAAAAATAAAATGAATTTTTCTCTTATAAAAAAATTATAATAGAACATATCTTCATTTAATAAAATTATAAAATATTACATATAATAAAGTCAAGATTGTTAAAGTGATCCTTTTTAATTTTCATCAATTAATATGGGGGCCATGATTGTAACTCCCAAAATTTAAAAAATAAAAAGATTTTATTTGATATAATATTTGATAAGGAACACTAAACTGAGACACCATAGGGAATATATTTCTTTAAATTTAATATATTATTTAGCTTGTATATCACACCACCCCGATTACAAGATGAACGATAATATAGTATATCAAGATAACCTATCCATTAAATTGGAAGGGAATAATAGTGATGACTATAATATAAATATTATTGTTTTATATTTAGATGATATAAAATAAGAATAATTTAAAATAAAAATAAATGTTTTTCAAAAAAACATTATTTTTTATAAAACCGAATTTAATTGATCATTTCAGAAATAATTTAAATTATGTTTTAATTAATATTTTAAAATTTATTTTTTAAATGAACATAATTTTAAAAATCATCATATAAAAATTAGATTATGGTAATTTTTGGGTATTTTTATTAAATGCTTCATTTTTTATGAATAGTGAAAATAATGAATTTTTATTGCTGAATGTCATTTCAATTAAAATAATTATAATGTTAAATTATAATTTACATTGTTTTAAAAGTAAATTTTGTTTGATAATATATATTGTAATACCATTTTATTCATTTTAGTATTTTTATATCATATTTTAATATAAAAACATTGTATACTTTTGAACGTTTTCTCTTTGAAAACCATATTTCTCGTCACGATAATGGTATTAATTTTAAATAAGAAATATAAAATTCCGTAAATTGAATTTATAAAATTGGATTACATATATTTAATCAACATAAATTAAATTTGATAACTATATTAACATAATTTTTGACCAATGTGAATAGTTAAAATTGTAAAAAATATTTACCATGGCTATGGTAAAAATAGATTTATTGGGTGTCTAAACTAAAATGATAACTGTTTAAATGATCTAAAAACATTTCTAAAGTCAATATTTTAATATTTCAATTTTATGATTCCAATGATCTATAATACAACATGTTTTATACTTTAAACAAGTGGAAAATGTGGTTACACATTTTCCAAATCAACAATAACAAGTGTGCCATTATCCTCACTTATAAATGGAAACCACATCTCTCCTCTCTTTTTTCACATAATATAAAATAATTTTTTATTAATTTTCCTATAAAAATAACCTCCCAAATTCTCTCCTCTCAATGAGGAATCTTTATTTTTTAGGAAAGACATCCTAGGAAGGAATTTGGTTCGATCCAAATAAGTTTACACAAAGAAGATATAATATTCTTCAAAGAGCATCTTTATTTGTATCATCCTACATATTATTAAATTCTTATTAAACTATGATTATATAATAAATATTTATATTAATATTCATATATGTTTTTCGGTTATGAAAATGAATGAAACATCTCCCCACAACTATCAAATGAGTTTTTAAATTGTCATATGTGTGAATGGAGGACTACAGCCTCGCAAACCGATATAATTTTTTCCATTACCATATATCATGGTAGGTAATGATGACTCATATATAGTAAATATGTCAAAATTATGAAATTAATATACCTTTATAGTAATTATAACATATAATATGTTTCTAAATTTCCATTCCATAGCAGATATAATAATTTCTCTTAAATGTACAGTGGACCACAACCTCATGAAGTGATGTGATTCATTTTCTAATAATTTTTTACATGGAAGGAAATATTCATAAAAATAATTAATATTTAAGAAATAAAATATATATTTTTCATATTTATGACATAAATTTTATTTTCAAAAGGTATTATCTCATTATATATCTTACACTGAAAAAAATATAGCATCATTGGTGTCTAGTCAGCCTATCGCCTTCATGAACTGATTTTACTTACAATTCATCACCACACCAAATTAATGTTTTATATAATTATATTGGAGTAAATTTTATTTTATTTATGATTTTATGCTTGTCATTGTATGAAAAAATATTACTTACGTCCTTTCTATAATGAACGTGGAAAAATGAAAATTTTATTGAGGTATATGTACGACCTACATATCCATGATCATAACATACATCATTTCTAATAACCATAATTTATTATGGGACATAAAAATAAATTTATTCATAATATGATAATTATAGAATTGTTATTATTCAAGTAATTATTTAACTACTTAATGTCTTCAAGATCTCTATCATTCCTAACAAAACAAAATGAATGATAAAACAAGTCAATTAGTACTCAAAACTAAGGAAATAATGAAATATTAATAAATAGTGGGTTAATATACATTATAAAAGGATTATATATTATATTATAATCATTAATATGGTTTTTATAAGGTCATAAAATGTTTAAACCCTCTAGAATAGTGGTTAAACAATGTTCAACCAAAACTATGTGTGAGTTAAGAGATTTTTAACACAATTTCTATTCATTCGGTTAAACATCTATGTCAATAATTATGTCACGCAATGATTTTTTGTCTAGTGAATATTGATTATTTGATGTTTTATTTAAAAATTTTAATGTGGATTTAAATTTGATACACATATTGAATTCATTTATTGATCTTATTTTCAATGATATGATCTTTGTAAGTGACTTTAGCTCAATGTCACAACATTATGGAAAATAGTAATGTTATGCACCAAATTTCTACTATATAGTGCATATAATACCCCTTTTCATGTAATATCCTGATTAATTAATAATTCATGGAATTTATTTTTCAATTCTAATTATTTGTTTCATGGGTATTTGACTAGAAAATTACTATGCAATAAATTATTTCATAACTCTGATTTGATTCATATGGTTCTAATACTTATTTGTTGTCTTTAATATACTGTTATTTTTTTTGTATCAATTGTTTACTATATTGTTTATTATATCAACCTAAATTATTTTTATTAACTTATAAAAACATTATTTATTAATTTTTTAATTATCAACTCAACATTATGATCTTATTTGGTAATCAAATTTTAATCGGGATTATTTGTGCATATGTTTACATATAAGGAATATATTTTTTCATTGGCTACTAAAACAAATTAATTTTATTTTTCTCAGGTTATTATTGATATTTTTATGTAATAGTACCATTTTTGTACTTTTTTGGGCTTAAAATATTGAATATTGTTTTTTTTAAAATCTGTTGTAATTTCAATATTTGATGAGAAAACCATTTTTAGAGAAAAATTTTCATAAAAAGTTTTCAATTTTTTTAAAAATTTAAATGATTTATTAAATAATTATTTGCACTTTTTTATTTTCTGTTTTTCTAAAAAATTATTCATGTTACTTTCAAAATGAAGCCTATTGAGATTTTACAAAAAAAATGTGAAAGGAATAATTATTTTAACATAGTCTACATGTATTACATTTCTTTAAATCTAGAACACTCATTTTTTGAACAACATTTATATTATTCAAATTTTATTTGAAAAAATATTATTTTTAAAATATATTGTTAATTTTATGTTAAAATTTAAAAGGATATTTTAATCAATAAAATTTATAAATATATTTTTATGTTTCTTGTACATGTCAATGACAAAAACCCATTATTTTAAATATACTCCACTAGGTATATATTGAATTGACACCATACATATTCTTCTTTTGGTTGGTTTATGATCATTTTGAACAAGAAAATTATTGACATTCACTTTACGGTTTAATTTGTTTTTTCAATAACGTTTTTTTTGTATTCATTTTGTTCTAGTCCTATGCATATCAATATTATTTATCATGGGTAAAAACAATTAAATTACCTCATAGTTTTAGAAAAGGTGTTTTAATTTGGAATTTATTATATTGAATCGGAAAAAAATTAACCTGTATTTTTTCTTCAATATTGATATTTAATTTTAAGGAACGTTATTAATGAATAACCTCAAAAAATTGATTTATGTGGAATTATTTAGACATGTAGATATGGTTGGGGTTGGATTATAGATATCCCCATGATGAATTATTATTTATCTAGAGAAAAATCATTTATATATCATTAACTGTGTTTTTACCAATATTATAAAACCATATTGTTAATGTTTTTAATGATAGAGGTATCATATTCATCATTACTGAAATCCAATAATTAATAGTTTCTATCATTGTGACTTAAATTGTTATTATTCCAGAGAATTTATGAATGATATTATCTATGAATGAATTTAATTCTCAGTTTAAGATTAAATAACTTGTTTTTCAGTTATATAGCATTCCAAATTGGTTATTTATGATCAATTCGTGATAGTCATGTTATTCAAGTAGATTTTGCTTTTAGTTATGTTACTTTTCTTATTAATTTTTCATTGCCATATCATAACTTTCATGTTATTTCAATAGAATGTGAGTTTAGTTATTAACATTTCCATATGGACTAAGATTTCTAATTCATGATATAGTTCATTTTACATGACCCTTAATGAGAATTTAAGATCACCATTATATGTTTTAATTTCCTAGGAATACATAAAGTGTAGCATGATTAATATGCAAGGATATGTTGTAGGTAATAATTTTATATTAAAGAAAATGTGTTATAATTTGGGTATTCAAATGTAACGTAAGACTCAATTCTATTAATAGTTTACCAAGCCTGCTAAAATATTCAAAAACATGTGTTACAATATGGTTATTGAAATCACATGAAATAATTTTTTACTATTATATTGGTTGGATTTAATATAATATTAATTATCTTTACCATTGATAATATAGACATTGAACATTGATCACATGCTTAGTATAAATATAGTGTTTTAACAATCCAATTGACATAGAAAAAAAGAAGTTATTTCATAAACATGTATGATCATACCGATTGAATACCATTTATCTCCCAAGGAGGTTGCGTATATGATATTTTCCCTTGTCAAATTTCATGGTGATATCCAACAACATCAATATTAGAAAACCTTTTTATGGTAGAAGTTCAATATCATCGAGATCATGACCAAAACCATGTTCGATGAACCTACACATGAATTTCCCGCCATCGTGCACCTTAATCATAGAGATTATGGAAGCTTACTAATGGGATATGTACCAAGATCCATATAAATGGAAAATGTACATTATTTTTTATAGAATAATGAATAGAGTTTTATCCTATTATTATTATTTGTAAATAATTTTTACTTTGCTACAATAATGATCAATATTTGTGTATTTAAAATTAAAATAAAATTAATGAATTTATGAAAATAAAGGATTTTTTATTTAAATTATATTTGATTAAATATTATGATGAAATAATTTTTATCCAATAAAAATTGTATTATAATATAAGGTAATATTTATATGTGATGGAAAACTGTTATTATCAAAAAAACAACACTTATTAATAAATGTAATTTTTTTTTCAACAAGTGAATATAAAAATATTCAGAAAATTGTTAAGATAAATGAATATTATTTTTGGAATCAGAGAATTAATTTTTTACAATGTAGGGTTTTTCATAATTTTCTAATATATTTTATAAATACAATATGTCTTCTATGACATCATAATGAACCAAAAGTGGTTTAATAATTACTATAAATTGTATCCATGAAAAAATATATTTTTAACTATTAAAATAATTTGATTTTTTTTTTATTTTATTTACTTTGTATGGACATTATGAATCCTCCAAAACAAATAATATATTTTATAGTTTGAATATCATTTCATTAATAGTATGACTCCCCATGAAATAAGACTGGGGATTATTTTAATAATTTATGCCCATGGGAAATAAATAATAATAAAAAACACTACTATTTGGATAAAACCATGGAAAAATCCATGGGATGGTCTGTGGTTTTGGATATTTTGTTACATAGATTCTAAAACCTAAATAATAAAGAAACCCCCATGTTTTCTAATATAAACGCACCCAAGATCTAATTTATCTTCACTCAATATACTTAGTGCACATACATACACTTCCCTGAACTCTCTAGAGACCTACAAAGTCTCTCCAAACTCTAAAGAATCCACACCCCAGCTTATCCAGTCACGCACTCAAGTAAGTGACCTTCCTCTCCATTTTCAATTCAAGATCTGTATTTTTAATTTGTCTTCTTGATTTAAAATTATTATGATGTATTTTAATTATTAAAATTTCCTTATTTAAAATTTATTTTATTTAAATGATTTATAATTTATTCTATCACATTTTAACCTTCACCGAAGTCATTACTATGCCAAAATTATGTAAGGGGTGTCTCTCATCTCCTTTCCATTCAAAAACTCCTTTTATTTGATGTCTATTAAATTCCATTTTATTTTTTTGGGATTTATAATTCTATATTCCCCTTGCTATAAATTTAATGTAGAGGCTATTATATACCCCTTTTCACTCTTATTTATCTTTCCTTGCTACTTTTTATGCATCAATTATCATTTCAAAACATTGTAAGTGATCCTTTCCAATCTCCCATTAATTCAAGTATATTATTTACATTATATATTTTATCTTAATTTCATTATGATTAGTAATGTTATTACCTATCCCCTTTAATTTCTAATGAATATCCAACTGATGAGATACCAATTTCAGTCACATTAATACCTTTTATGATTTTTTAATTAATTCCACGATGCTGTGAAATTTTCAACATGATTTTCCAGGCCAAATCAATTTCATAGTGAATATGATACCAATTTTTCTTTCAAAGTTATTAATATTTATGAAAATTTACTTATATATTAGGGACATACATGTTTGTATTACAAATTAATTTATTTATGAATAAATTATTTTGATGAATGAATCGATGTTGTATGATCTATGTGGTACACATAAGAATGAGAATCAAATGAATATGATGGGTGCTCCAAGAAAACACTCCAATTCATTAGTTAAATATTATTATCATGATATAAGAATTTTATAAAATGATTGAACCTAATTTATTTATGGATATTTTTACACCATGAATTCTCGGTGGGTATACCGTTGACCTATGATTATGATTCATTATTTTATGTTGTTTCCACATTTCCCATATTTTTATTTCCATGTTATATCATGCATTATTATACATGTTCTTTTTTCACATCGATATTCCTATTGTATATCTTGTATCACTTCTTCCAAGTTAATTACCTTACATAGATTTATAGATCACCCCTTTCTTATGTATGTCTTCTGGTTATCCCAGACAATATAATGTTTGAGGGAGTATTTTGAGCATGCTAATGAAGAATTCAATATTGATATATTATTCCATGTTTTATATTGTTATGTAATTTTTCTAATTCCCATATACAGTATAATTATCAATCATACTAGTTTTATGAAGTGTATTTCTATCAAATATTTCAATTATTAATGAAAAATAATGATCATGGTTCTTATAGTTTGTAATAGAGATAATACATTGTTTTTTTCGTATTAGAATTAGGATACCCAGAGAAAATATTTAGGTGTATGGCTTAGTTCAAGAAAACATCCTTAAATTTTTTTAAAATAAGGTATTTTAATTATCAATAAAATACATCATTATATTGATACAACAAGTGTAAATAGTAATGCAATAGATTATCCTAAGAGTAAATACTCTGAAAAGGTGTCCTAGGACTGACTCAGTGTAGCATGGTACACGACAATGGGCCTTACTAATTAATAACTGATGGAATTTTATTTTTCAATTATAATTATTTATTTCATGGGTATTTAAGATGAAAATTAATAAGAAATAAATAATTTCATAACTTTGATTTGTTTCATAAGGTTATAATACTTATTTTCTGTCTTTGATCTACTGTTATTATTTTTGTATCAATTTTTTACTATATTCTATTTTAAATCCACTTAAATTATGTGTATTTACTTTTGCAGACATTATTTATTAATTTTTTATTAATCAACTCAATGTTATGATCTTATTTGGTAATCAAATTTTTATCAGGATTGTTTATGCATAAGTTTACACAGAAGGAATATATTTTTTCATTGGCTACTAAAATAATTTTATTTTATTTTTCTCAGATTATTATTGATATTTTTCTGTAATAGTACCATTTGAATACATTTATGGTCTTAAAATATTGAATATTGTTTTTTTAAAATCCGATGTCACTTCAATCATCGATGAGAAAACCGTTTTTAGAGAAATGTTTCCAAAAAAAGTTAACAATTTTAACACCATTTTAAATTATTTTTTAAATAATTTCTTTCACTTTTTGAATTTCAATTTTTCTAAAAAGAATATTCATGTCACTTTAAAAATTATCCCTCTTTAGATTTTACAATTTTTTTTTAAAATAATCATTATTTTAACGTACTCAAAATGTACCATATTTATTTAAATCTAGACCACTCATTGTTTGAACATAATTTATATGTTTAAAATGTTATTTGTAAAAATATTTTTTTAAATTATATTGTGAATTTTATGTTAAAAATTAAAAGGATATA
Organism: Viscum album; assembly: GCA_963277665.1. NCBI lineage: Eukaryota > Viridiplantae > Streptophyta > Magnoliopsida > Santalales > Viscaceae > Viscum > Viscum album. The sequence continues at coordinate 108,472,753 of OY728149.1, forward strand.
TTAATCAAAAATGTTTCAAAATATATTTTAATGTTATTTCAACATGTCAATGAAAAAACCCCTTATTTTACATATACCTTACTAGGTATATATTGAATTGACACCATACATATTCTTCTTCTAGATGGTTTATGATTATTTTGACCATGAGAATTATTGACATTCACTTTCTAGTTTATTTTTATTTTCATCAAATTTTTTATGTATTCATTTTCCTCTAGTTCTTAGACGTAAACATTACACTATATATCCCTATTATTTATCATGGGTACTCATATTGTTTAAATTAAAACATATTTTTAGAAATGTTTTTTTAATTTCGAATTTATTATATTGAATCTGAAAAACATTAACCTCTATTTTTTTCTTCAATATTGATATTTAATGGTAAGGAAACTTTTTAATGAATTACATTAAATAGTTTATTTATGTGTAATTATTTAGACATGTAGATACGGGTGTGGTTGGATTATACATATCCCCTTGATTAATTATTATTTATGTAGATAAAAATAAATAACATATCATTAAATTTGTTTTTACCTATATTTTAAACCATATTGTTAATGTTTTTAATGATAGAGGTATCATATTCATCATATATAAAATCAAATAATTAATGATTTCCCACATTGTGATTTAAATTTTTATTATGCCTGAGAATTTCTGAATGATATAATCTATAGATGAATTTAATTCTCTGTTAAATATTAAATAACATGTTTTTCACTCATATAGCTTTCCAAATTTGGTTATTTACGATCTATTCGTGATAGTCATGTTATTTGAGTGGAATTTCTTTTATATATTTTCCTTTTCTTATTAATTGTGAATTATCTGATCATAACTTTCAAGTTATTTAAATGGAATGTGAGTTTAGTTATTTACATTTCCTTGTTGACTATGATTTCTATTTCATGATATATTTCATTTTACATGACCCTTAATGAGAATTTGAGATCACCAATATATGTTTTCATTTCATAAAAATACATAAAGTGTAGCATGATTAGTATGTAAGGATGTGTTGTAGGTAATATTGTTATATTAAAAAACATGTGTTATAATTTGGGTATTTTAATTTAATGTTAAACTCAATTCTATTAATAGTTAAACAAGACTACTAAACTATTAAAAGACAAGTGTTATAATATATTTATTTAAATCACATGAAATAATTTCATATTATTATAATGGTTGGATTTAATATAATTTTAATTATGTTTACCATTTATAATATAGACATTGAACATTGATAACTTGGTTAGTATAAAAATAGGGTTTTTACAATCCAATTGACACAGAAAAAAGAATTGATTTCATAAACCAATAAGACCATACCCATTGAATACTGTTTATCATATATTCCTAGGGAGGTAGCATATCTGAGATTTTACCTTTTTCAAATTTCATGGTGAGATCCAACAACTTAAACATTATAAAAAATGTTTATGGTAGAAGTTTAATATCATCAAGATCATGACCAAAACCATGTTTGATGAATCTCTACATGAATTTCGCACCATTTTGTACCTTAATCTTAGGGATTATGATAGAATACTAAAGGGATATGTACCATGATCCATATAAATGGAAGATGTTAATTGTTTTTTATAGAATAATGAGAATATTTTTATCCTATTATTATTATTTGTAAATAATGTCTAATTTGATACAATAATGATCAAATTTTATTGTATTCAATATTGAAATCAAATTAGTGAATTTAATAAATTAAAGGATTTTTTTAATTTAATAATATTTTATTTAAATATTATGATGAAATAATTGTTATTTAATACAAATTGTATTATAATCAAAGGTAATGTTTATATGTGATGGAAAACTGTTATTATCAAAAACCCAACACTTCTTAATAAATGTAAATTTTTATCTGGAATTGAATATAAATATATTTAGAAAATTTTAAAGATAAATGAATATTATTTTCTGTAATTATAGCATCAATTGTATAAAATGATTAGTTTTTCATAATTTTTTATTACAGTCTAATTTTTGGGTAAAAAATTAAATATTGTATAAATACAATATGTCTTCTATGAAATCATAATGACCCAAAATCTATTTAATAATTACTATAAATAATATGCATGATCAAATATATTTTTACCTATTTAAATAATGTGATTTTAATTTTATTTTATTTATTTTGTAAAGCCATTATGAATCCTCCAAAATATATAATATATTTTATAGTTTGAAATTATTTCCTTAATAGTATGACTCACCTTGAAATAAGCTATAGGATTATTTTAATAATTTAGGCCCCTGGGAAAGAAATAATAATAAAAACTGATCTTATTTGGATGAAACCATGGAAAAATCCATGGGATGGTGTTTGGTTTTGTATATTTGGTTATATAGATTCCAAAAACTAAATACTAAAGAAACCCCCTCTCTTCCAAAATAAACGCACCCAAGATCTAATTTATCTTCACTCAATATCCTTTGTAAACAAACATACACTACCCTCAAATCTATAGAGACCTACCAAGTCTCTCCAGGCTCTAAATAATCCCCACCCAAGCTTATGAAGTCACACACTAAAGTAAGTGCCATTCCTCTCCTTTTTCAATTCAAGAACCTTATTTGAAATTTGTCTTCTTAATTAAAAATTCATATGATGTCATTTATTTATAAAACTACCCTTATAAATAATTTATTTTATTTAAATTTGGTATCATTTATTCCCTCTCTTTTTAACCTTCACCTAAGTCGTTATTTTCCAAAATTATATAAGGGGTGTCTCTCTTTTCCTTTCCATTCAGAAACTACTTTTATTGGATGTCTATTGAATTCCATTTTTTTTGGGATTTTTAATTCTATATTCCCCTTACTATCCATTTAATGTAGAGATGATTATATACCCCTTTTCACTCTTATTAATCCTCCCCTACTACTATGTGTACACCCATTATCATGTCAAAAACATTGTAAGTGATCATTTCCTATCTCTCATTTATTCGAGTATATTATTTACCTTATATATTTTATATTCATTTGTGTACATTTGGATATGGTATTATATATCCCCCTTAATGTCTATTTTATATCCAATTTATGAGATACCCATTTCAGTCACATTAATCCCTTTTATGATTTTTTAATTAATGCCATGATGCTGTGGATTTTTCAACACGATTTTCCATTCCAAATCAATTGCATAGTGAATACCATACCAATTTTTCTTTCAAAGGTATTCATATTTATGAACGTGTACTTATATATTAGGGACATACATGTTTTTATTCCACATTAATTTATTTACGAATAAATTATTATGATGAATGAATCTATGTAGTATGATATATGTGGTACACATAAGAATGAGAATCAAATGAATATGATGTGTGCTCCCAGACAGTGCTCCAATGCATTGGGTAAAACATATTATCATGATATGAAAATTTGAAAAAATGATTGAACCTAATTTCATTATGGATATATTCCACCACGAATTTTCAGTGGGTATACCCTTGACCTATGATTATGATTCATTATTTTAATATTTTTCCACATTTCTCATATTATTATTTTCAATCAATATCATGCATTATTATTCATGTTATTTTTTCACATTGATATGAATATTGTATAACATGTATCACTTATTCCATGTTAATGATCTTACTTGAATTTATAGATCACCCCTTTCTTATGTATGCCTCCAGGTTGTCCCAGAAAATTTAATGTTCAAGGGAGTATTTGGAGCATGTTAAAAAATAATTCAATATAGATATATTATTCAATGTTTTTTATTGTTATGTAATTTTCCTAATTCCCATATATAGTAGAATTCTAAATAATAACAGTTTTATGAAGTGTATTTCTATCAGATCAATAAATTATTAATGAAAAATAATTATCATGGTTGTTATAATTTGTAATAGAGGTAATATATTATTTTTTCGTATTAGGATTATAATACCCTAGAAAAATCCTTAGGGATATGACTTAGTTCAAGAAAACATCCCTAATTTTTTTAGAATAGAGTATATTATTTATCAATAAAATACACCAGTATCTTGATACAACAAGTGGAAATTGTAATGGAATAGATGATCCTAAGAGTAAAAACTCTGAAAAGGTGTCCTAGGACTAACTCAGGGTATCCTGGTACACGACAATGGGCCTTACTGCGCACCTAGTCTGACACTCGAAGGGGATATAATTTGGTAAATATATAAACTCATTACAAAAAATTATAAATTGAAAAAATAACCCTATGATTATATGTTAGGAAATATATCATGGATAACATATACTCAAGCCTTGAAAATAATAAGTTAAGGAAATAAATGTAATTTATATGTTATCACATTAATTTCACAAGATTTACTCTTCTGTGTTTAATATTTATCATCCATAATACTATATTGGATAATGATAATGAGTAGAACTCGAATAAAAAAGTGAATGTTAGGGTTATCATATGTAGTTTTATTCAATATTTCATATCATGAAAGATTAATAGATCTATCAGTGAAAATGGAAAATGGATCAATTAATGCATCCTATATATATAACCCTTACTTTGTACTAATTTTTTGGCTGAATATCCTAGTGGTACTTTTCATACTAAGTTTAGTGGAATTTGATGCTATTATAGTTATCGATTAGATTTCCTTATATAGATCCATCATAAATTTTTTTGAGAAGGAAATCACTCTCCTTATAGAGAATCGACCCCCAACCCTATAGAAGTGCAATGAAGAGGATGAATCTGTTTATCAACATAATCTCAACCATAGATAATATTTACCTATGAGAAAGAGTATCTAACTCAAGTTATTGAGTGTAATAAAAGGATAATCCTTGAATACATACCGATTTAAAAGAGTATATTGATGTGTTTCCCAAGAAATTACCTTGTCTTCCTCCAAGTTGAGATGTTGGATTTTAAACCTATTTTATACCTGGGAAATTTTCAATATCCAAGACTCTATATATGATTGATTTTGTGGAACTTTAGGATCTAAAGAAAAAACTACACAAGAATCTGTATAATGGTCGTATACACCCAAGGGCATCACCATGAGTTGCACATATACTCTTCATAAAGAAGAAGGATGGTTCAATGTGACTTATCATTGATTATCATATGCTTAACAAGATCATGATAAAGAAAAGGTATCTATAACCATATATTAAAAAAATGTTCAATCATCTACATTTACTACAATACATCTCCTTGGTGAATTTTTGTTTGGCATATTACCATGTTAGGATTAAGAAGGATGATGTCCCTAAGAGTCTTTTTTATACATGGAATGTCCACTATGAGTTCATAGTAATGAAATTAGGATACACAAATACTATAGAAATATTTATGGACAAGATGAATAGATTATTTAGAGATTACCTTAAAAAAACTTTGTATTATTTTTTTATTATATTATATTATACACCAAAAACAAGGAGGAGCATGAGGTGTAACTGGGAACTATCCAAAAGAAAATGTGAAAGGATAAAATGTATGCAATGTGCAACAAGTGTGTGTTCGATTTGAAGGAAGACTCATTGATGGGGAATATCATCACATGAAATGAGAAATATTTGTATCCTACTAGGATAATAGAAATTGATGGATGGATATGGATAACATTAATGATAGATATCCATAATTTCCATACATTAGTTGGATATTATCTTTGATTTTTGAGAAATGTCTCATGATTTTAAAACTATTTTAACAATATAATTCATAAGTGAGTTATGTTTTCATAGAATTGATAATGTGAACAAATAATTAATGATTTTAAAATGTGTCTTATCACTACCTAGGTGCTCATACTACCCATAAGTGGATAACTTTTCATAATATTCATCAATTCTTCAAACAATGTATTGGGTTGTTTGTAGATTAAAAATGACAAAGTAATAGCATAAGGGTCAAGGTAGTTGATAGTTCACTGATATAAATATCCAAAAATGATCTAGAGTTGGATACATTGATCTTCACATTGAAAATATGGTTGAATTAACTATTTGGGAAGAAGTATGAAATATATAAATATAAAAAAGTCTCAAATATATTTTCAAAAAAAGTGATGAATATGTGACAATGAAGATGGTTAGAATTTACCATTCAAACTAAATACTCAACTAAATACCATATTGTTAAATTGAATAAAGTGTCTAGTCCTCTAAGTATAATTTATAGAATAACATTACCTTTGATGAGAATTCATAAGGATTAAATATTCCACAAACTCAAGAGGATGGATATGGGAATGATAAAAGAAGTAATATCATGAATCGTTTCATAAATTATTCTCAAAGATATCTTATTGAAAGTATAAAGGATTCTCAAAAATATTATGTAAGAACATAGAAGAAAACAGATTCTATATGGAATGGTAAATCCTCAAATATCAAAATAAATATAGAAGTAATTTTTAAATTTGGTTCATGACTATGTGTTCTATGAAAAATTGGGTTAAAGAGGGAACTATTGGATGATTCACACTGTTTAAATTTCTCTATTAACCCTGGAAACATAAAGATTTATGAAGATCTATAGGATAACTATTGGTGGGACAAAATGAAGTAGGTGATCACTGAATATAAATAAAATTTCTTGGTCTTTTCATAATTCAATTGTAAATGGAATATGTCAAAGGGGATGATGAAACCATTACCCATACCAACATAGAAATTGAAAAACATCACTATGTACTTGATCACTACAACAATGATGTTATAAAAAAGAAACAATGAAATATAGGTGGTTTTCGATCATATTAAATAGGCTACACACCTCATTGAAATTTGAGATAATTTATCACTTGTTCAACTTGCACTGATATACATAAGAGAAACATTGAGGATAGATGGAGTACCACTATCCATTGTGTCTGATCAACATAGAAGATTGACCTCTATGTTTTGGAAAATTCTCTTGCATGTTATAAATACAATATTGATCTTTAGTCTGACTTATCACCCTCAAAATGATATCCAATCTAAGTGGACTATTTAATGACATGGGAATATATTTAAATAATAATCAATTGACATCATAGAATGGTGGGACCAACATATTACTCAGGTCTAGTTCTCATACAAAAATAGTTTCCACTCAGGCATCCAAATGGATCCCTATGAATCCCTTATGGAAAATATGAAAAACGCTATTATGATGGGATGATGTTAGGTAACTATAACTCCTAGGTGTGAAAATTGTATAGGAATTGATGAAAATGGTTAAGATCATTCAACAAAACATCAAGTAAGTGATGTTTGATTTTGGAGACATGGTATTCCTTCTCATATCTTCATTTAAGAATGAGTTGAGATTTTCAAAGAATGGAAAACTGATTCCAAGGCACATCAGTCCTTTTTGAATCCTTGATCATGTTAGAGTGTTTTCTTATCAATTAGCACTCTCACCAATCATATATCATGTTCATGAATAATTACATGGGCCCCTATTGAGAAATTACATACCATAACCCTTACATATTGTCAATCCATAGGTGGTACCATTGTAAAATGATCCTTCCTATGAGCAAAATATGGAGAATATATTATGTCATAGAGAAAAGGTTCTACAAAATAAGACAATTAACATTATCAAAGTGTTTTAGAGAAGATGAATGTTCAAAGAAGAAATTTTCCAACCTAAGGAGGTAATAAATCAAACTTAACCTTATATGTTTTAATATGAGAAAAGAAACTTTTTATGGTGAAAAGCTATAAGGGGGAATATTATAAGGAGCCGAACTGTTATAAATAAAATTCCAATTTTGGTTTTATTAGATTTCCAATTAATTTCTATTATATTATAAAACACATGAATTTTTTTGTTTTATTATATAAAATTATATTTCAAATACAATTAAGTATCTTTACCATTGATAATATAGTCATAGAAAAATAATCAGATGGATAGTATTAATATTGGGGTTTAATAATCCATCTCACATAGACAATGGAATTGATGACCAGAACAAGTAGTATTATACCCTATAAATCTCATTTATCTGAAATTTAAATGGAGATAGCATCTCAGGGACATTCCATTGACCAAGCCCAATCTGATACTCAATAACTTCATCATGAACTAATCCATTTAAGGGAAAATTTCATGCTCATTTTGATTATGACTCAACACATGTTCATGAAGCTACCTAATTTATGTTTTAGCATCATGCACAATACCCTTACAGAACTTATTGGTTTATTGAAGGGATATGTCTCATGATCCCATCAATCTGAATATGTATATAATTTTTTACATAATAATGAAAAAATTTCAACCTTAATATTGTTAGTTTGAAAATTATTTTTTATTTGATATAATAGCGAATAAATTTTATTTTTATTTATCATTCATCATCTATTAATGAATTTTTGAAATTCATAAATTTTTGAAATAAATAATATTTTAGTTAAATGTTATTATTAAATAATGGTTTTCATATATAAATGATTAATAATCAAATGTAATCATTATAAGTTTTGGAAAACATCTATTATAAAAAGACCCATAATTTCTTAATATATGTTGATTTTATTTTAAAAGGGAAAATTTGAATATTAATAAAATTATTTAGTGAATATGATTATTACTTTTAGAATCAGAATATCAAAATTATTTTAAGGTTGATTTTTCATAATATTTCGATATAGTAAATTTTTTTGGTAAAATATAACTACTGTGTATATATGTATACATTGTATTTTTGGAAATGATAATCCCCTAGAAGTGATGTAATAATTAAAATTTTTTTGATCCATGACCAAATATTTTTTTTTCACTTTAATATAATGTAATATTTTTTATTTTATTTGATATATTTTGTAAATCCATTATGAATCCTCTAAAACATAGAATATATTTTAAGGTGTTAAAATCATTTATTTAAGAGTGTTACTCACCTGCCCATATTTAAGGAAATTATTTTAATATGTTCATCCATTTTCCTTATAAAATAATAAAAATTTCTCCCAATTTTCAAAAACCATGGGAAATCCCCATGGGATGGTTTGTGGTTTTGAATATTTTATTTTTGAGTGTCTAAAACCAAAATAATAAATAAATACCACTTTTCTCCAATATAAAACCACCCAATATCCAATTTTTCTTCACTGAATCTCTATTTAGCACAACCATACTCTTCCCTATAATCTCTATAGTTTTTCCAAGTGCCCTAAATCTCTCAATAAGCCCCTCTCATGTTTTTTAAGTCACACCCTCATGTAAGGGACCTACCTCTCCCTCATTAAATACGAGAAACTTACTTATAATTTTTTCATAATTGTAATTATTTATGAATTAATATATTTATGGAAATACTATACTACCAAATATACATTATTTTAATGGGGGATCATTTATTCTCTCCCATTTTAACATTCACATATGTCATTACAATGTTGAAATTCTGTAAGGGGTCTCTCTCTTCTCAATATCTCTCATGAAGTCCTTATATCTCACGTGTATTAAATTTCATTTTCTATTGTTAGGATATGTTATTCCATGTTCCCCTTATTTTCCATTTAATGTATGAATGATGATATCTCCCTTTTCACTCTCATTAATCTTCCCATAATAGTATTTGTACACCCGTTATTATGCTGATATTTGTTAAGAGATATTTTCTTTTTTCAGTTTTATTCAAGTATCTTTTTTACTGTATATATATTAAAATCATTTAATTATTATGGGATGTGATATTCCATACCCCTTACTATAAAATTAATTTTCAAATGATTTTATAACCCATTCACTTTCATAAATCCCTTTTATGAATTTTATTGTAATGTCATATTAATTTTTCTATCAAAGGTATTATCCTTTTTGAAGATATAATTATTTATTGGGGACATACATGTATATATTCCACATTCCAAGAACCTCAACAAGGCAAGAGGCATCACCCTCAAGCCATCTCCACAACACCGCATCATGAATGACCGGTGAAACCCTGAACTGTTGGCATAAAAGCTGTACCCCAACCTGCGACAACAAAAATTAACAAGTATACTTACACCCAAGGGTGTATGTATGGTGTGAGACAATTACCAGTATGATACCACCACTAATAGATTCTATGTGATAAACATTCAAAGATGAATAGCATACAAGTTTTCAAAAACATGTAATTTCTAGTTACAATTTCTAAAAGATGCAACGTTAAAAAATCTGTTTTAAAGTGGGCTAATTTAACGAATCGACAATTTAAAATAAATTCAAAAGCTACTGAATTATTCGAGCAAAATATACCGTATTCCAATGGTAAGTATAAAGGATATAATGAGAACTAGCAATAGGAAATAACCCCTAGGCACTAGCTAGCTGTGGGTCCCAGGTACCTCGTTTCTCGGTGAGAGTAACCACAAAAAATATCTCTTCTCATGCACGAGCCACTAGTAGGGAACATACCCATAACCTATTGGTCCCCAATCATCATCATTATAGTTTATATAGAGTTGTAAGAGTCAATCTTGCTAAGTGAAATTGAGGCCAAACCCCACAGATTCACTAGCACACTTGTACACATCCACCCACCTAGATACCCAGGTTTTCCCTTTGTGCTCAAACAAGTTCAACAAACCAATAAATATAGTTTTCACACGAAAAAATCACTTCCACATCACACATTACCCAAATAGACCCATGTACATCACATAAGTCACAAATTCCACTTTTCATTCAAATGCATTTTGAAATCAAACTCATACCAAAATAGCCCACAACACTTTTTGCATAAATTTCACAATCCAACACATCCTTTAACAATTTTAAAAAGTTCCTCCAAATATGATAAACATCACATAACATCCCACTAACTTGTTTCATAAAACCCTTTTTAAACAAAATCCATTTTTCACATCTCACTCACACAAACAGCCCACATCATGTTCACACCTCTTTCACATTTCAGTAAATCCATTAAACATTTTTATAAAACATTTCCAAGAGGATACACATCAAATGACAGACCAATTGACATTTAAAATGGTCTATTTTAAAGTATAAACAATCCAAAATAGTTTTCTAATATGGTTTCACCACTTATATAAATCATTAAACCTTTCAAAACTTTCACAAAACAATTCTAAATAGTGTACCAAAGCTATTCACATAAAGGCCATTTCAAAACCCTATTTCAAGGATAAAATCACACCAATGAAAATTCAAAATAGAATCTAAAGCCCCAAAAACATTTATTAAACTACCCCCAAGTGTTATACAAACACCTCAAACAATACCAAAAAATATCCACATGAAAAGCACACGTTTTCAAAATCACTTTCAAGAAGTACAATAAGGTTTTACATCTAAACCCCATAAAAACCCTCTTTAAAACCTAATGTCACAACAATATCCTACCAAATTAGAATATTCATCCCAAAAAAGATTTATTAAAACAATTTCATTTGTTATAAAACACACCAAAATAATAACCAAAGGGTTACACATGATAAACACCCAATTTTAAGCTAAAATGAAACTATAAAAATTAATGCTTAACCAAATCCAACATAAACAATTTTCTCACCACACACAACATATTAAGAACATGAATAATACGTAATTCAAGAAAACTAACTTATCTAGAAATGATTACACATGGAATCATCTACCTTTTATGTTGAAACCCTCAAAACATGGTGCGAAACATCAACCACACCCCCACCGCACCTCAACGAAGATAAATCTAGCCCTAAACCACAATATTTGACCAAAAGACACCAAATCAAACCCTAGTTTCGAACATCAACTTTTGGACATGAGGAACTTCAAGAAAGGGTGAAAGAAACCCTATGGAAGGGGAAGAAATCAAGAAAAGAAACACTTACGTGAAAGATATTGAATCAAACGAACCAAATTCCCCAAAATTTGAATCTCCAAGCAACCATAACAGATTTGGAGGATCTAATGGAGATGAGAAGGTCAATTGGGGACTAAAATAGGGTGAAAATGGTGAAAATTAAAAGATTTTTGAAAGAATCAACATACCTTCTCAAATCTGAACGATTTGAGAAACCCTAATAGGTTTTTCCCTACTCTTCGAGGCAAATGTGGTAAAAAGTAGAAAAATGTATAATGTTGGTGACGCTCGAGATTTTGACTTTAGGTGGGAGGTGGAATCATGGGAAAATGTACAAAATGAGTATGTTATTAAATATTTAAAAAACAATTTAAAACTGGAAATGGCTCACGGGTTGGACCAAATTTTTAAAACCCTCATTTTCCACCAAAATGAATGGAAACCCCCAAAACAAAGAATGAATGGAAATTAAATGAAAAATACATTTAAAATAAGTCATGGATTTGAAAATTCTCCCCACCATAAAACATTCCGTCCCAGGAAAGGCATAGCAAATCCAAATAAACAAACCAAACCAAACCGATAAACCAAGAAGTAATTCCTTGCCAAGATTCACCCCCAAAGGCCAAAACACCTCCAGTGATCATTTAAGGAAGGATTACTCTCACAACCAAAACATACACCACACTCTTAAAACAATCAAGAACATTTAGGCTTTATCCCAAATGAATAATCCTCAAACAAAATATAAACAATACTCAACCAATTTACCTAAACAAACAACAACATCGAACAAAGTTACACTTACCCTACAATAACTAAACCATTCGGCACTCTCCAATCTCAATGTTTACCCAAAGAAGATATAGGTCGTTAGATATCTCCAAATGATAATAACTACTTCCAAGACAAGATCAAGGAAACAAATATGAGCTACTCGTATTAAGAGACACAAGTCAGCGACCCACCATAAGAGACAACTTAAATATTTTTTCCCAAGACAAAATTAGGACACTAACATGGGGGAGGCCCGAACAGACTACCTAGTACAAGGGGTATAAATCCTTTATAAATTTACAGAAGAATATGCATGATACCCATGGTGGGTCTCCCAACCACAAGAACCAACCATCTTAACTGATCGGCGTGGGATGACACGAAAAGACCCCAAAAATTTAAGGATTTGGGAAGGCTTCATAATTAGTCCACACGGTTTGGGAAATCGTGCACTAACTATGAAGATCATTCTTTTCGCATGGATTCTTGGAAAATGGTCACTACTAATCATGCACAAAGTTCATGCTTAGCCTGTCTATCCAAATTTCAATCCATTCTACAAAGACTCTATCAAAACCAAAGGGGGGAGATATTGGATGATGACCTGGGTACAAGGCCCTCCACCTATTTACACAAAATGAGAACAATAGAAGAAAAATGATGACACCATTGGTTTACAATCATACTATCTTTCATACTGAGGATAGGAATTTGTAAAGAGTTTAAACAACACTGGGGTTTCCCCTGACTACCCTCTATCTTCTCTCCGGTACCTATGGATGGAGCTCAAAATATTGAAGCATCTTCAGCCTCACAGTTAGGCTGTGGAAACCCCTATGTGGAACTTCTTCTTTCAGTTCCACAAACAACTACATCGAATACCCCGATGGGTACACCAAGACATAACACACTCCATAACTCACTTTACCGAAACCTGACATTTCACTGAAAGAAAGGATTAGAATATGCACCAACATTGCACCTTATTTCTTTGGGTGAGAAACAATAGTAGGGAAGGACACTTATAAACACCTTCCTCTAAGATAGAGTATTTGATGTCTTTCCCAAGGGATACATACTCCCAATAAAACTGATAACCTTAAAGGATTGTGTGACCTTCACCTTTATAGTCAAATGATCACACAACATCACAATGTGTCACCGAAGATGACCTTTTCGATTGATAGAAACAATACATGGAACATGACCTTATGACAAGTCCTTAAACAGCAGAAAAGTCCAAAAAGTGGACTCAATAGCCTCTCATGACCAAAATCCCAAAATTGGTGGTTTAATAAGAACTATTTCTTCAAAGAAACTATGAAGAACCCAGAGGCCCTCTTAAAAACCATTGAGACATTCATCCACACTAATAACCCCAGAACACTTCCACCTTCGATGAATCAGAAAACTTAAGAAACTAAGGTCTCTTTCAACCTTCCACAAGCACTATCCCACTACAAGAGGATCCACAAATCAATGAAATGAATTGGTGTATACTTAAACAACAAATATCGATAAAATATTCCTTATATTGTTCAACTAGAGGATTTTACAATGGTGAAACAATACGGGTTGTACTTCAGTTGTGCATTAACCCTAAAAGGGGGCATACCTTATCCAATGAGAGAACCCAGAGACCCAACCAAGCTGGTCCATTGGTCAAAACATTCCACAAACCAGATCCAAACACATGTAAGGAACCACCATGAAGGTGTCCTGAAATATATCTCAGAAGAGGTTATTAACCAATCCTTCTACCCAACTTGTCGTCCAAACACAAACCCAAAAAACGGTTCGAACAATAATGGTTCATGAACTCAAAACATCCCAGGACATAAACATTTTCCAAAAACATGTAATATAAACCATCCTAATAACTTCAACAAGACATCATGTTTTTCTATAAAAACATCTCTTTTAAAACAAACGGTTCATCAGTTAGTGTATCCACCAATGGTACCCCATGGGCCTCACACATGCATGTTTTTGTGCCACACCGAGCGCCCTCCTCATATCTATCTTAGAACTCATACAATAATTTCATAAACCATCCATAATCCCATATAACCCCATGCATGTGGTCTCTCATTAAAATACCAAAGGTTAAAATAAAAATTCATTCCACTTTTCAAAACAAAAACGGTTAACCAACACATCCTTTTTCTCAAAAAAGCTAACCACAAGATCAAAATACCAATTCACATCTTACAAAACAATTCAGAATGACACAAACATTTATAAAATAACACACTTTCATGTTATTCACATAAATTTCAAAACATATCATCCCATTAAAACACCCTTTGATTTTCTAGAAAACACTACTGGAAACACTTTTTCAAAACCAACTTCAATATAGTTCCTGATTTCAAAAGAGGTATAATCACACCATTTTTCATTTCAAAATAATTCTGAAAATTCAGTTCCACTATTTCATAAATCAAACCATTCCCTCTTTATTTGAAAATTATTTCACAAAATATTTTTTCTTCATAATACCAAGTCACTTTAAAACCAAATTTCCAATATTTCAAAACTAAAGAATAGAAGACAATGCGAGAGGAAACTAGTTTCAGTGGGTGACTTGGACATATGGTTGGAAGCCATAATCCAATCACTTCACTGTCATAGATAGTGTTCTAGAGAATATCCCTGGCACCACATGGCTCTCCAGGCCCTTCGAGCTCATGAAGACCATTAACCCAACTCTATATTAATTTCCCCTAATCAAAATTAAACCAAGAAAACAAACGGACTCCGAAAGTTCCCAACTTCCCCTAGAGACTTGAATCCCATCAAGAGGTGTATTGATCAAGCACACTACTCAGAACCAAAATTCCAAGTCTTTTCAATCCTAACTCCAGACTATCCTGACTGTTCCACAAAAAACATGACCCAAAGAGAGCGAACCTGCTCTGATAACATTTTGTCACGAGGCGAATCCGATCATCCCTAAAACCAGCACCAAACCTAGACCATGACAAGGCCCTAAGGGCGTTCCCGATCCCCATAGGCTGGCACAAGTGCCTGGGTATCATAAAGTGAGAATTGGGAATGATTTACCCAGGTTTATAAACATAACAAAACAAATTAATCCAATAAAACGATTTTGGATTTTTCAAACCAAACAATGTTTTACAAAAATTCATAACTGAATTGCATAGTCTAAAACAAATCAAAATGACTATAAAAAAGTTACAAAATCAAAAATGAACAGCCCTAGAACCTCAACATGGAAAGTGGCATCACCCTTAATCCATCTCCACAACACTGCATCATGAATGACCAGTGAAAACCCGAACTGTTGGAACAAAATTTGTACCCAAACCTGCGACAACAAAAATAACCAAGTCTACTTACACCCAAGGGTGTAATTAGGGTGTGAGACAATGCCCAATAGGATACCACCACTAATATATTCCATGTGATAAACAATGACAGAAGAAAAGCATGCAAGTTTTCAAAAACATGTAATTTCAAGTTACAATTTCTAAAAGATGCAACTTTAAAAAAATCAGTTTTCAAGTGGGATAATTTAAATAATATACACTTTTAAAATAATTTCAAATGCTACTAAATTTTTCCAGCCAAATATACCATATGACGACGCTACGTATAAAGGATCTAATGAGCACAAGCAATAGGAAATAACCCCTAGGCACTAGCTAGTTGTGGGTCCTAGGTACCTCGTATCTCAGTGAGAGTAACCACAAAAAATATCTGCTCTCATGCACGAGACACTAGTAGAGAACATACCAATAACCTAGTGGTCCCCAATCATCATCATCATAGCTTATTTAGAGGTTTAAGTGTAAATATTGCAATGTGAAAATGAGGCCAAACCCCACGAATGCACTAGCATACTAGTACACGTCCACCCACCTAGATACCTGGGTTTTCCCTTTGTGCTCAAATAAGTTCAGCAAGCCCAAATATAGTTTACACATGAAAATATCACTTCCCCATTACACATTAACCAAAAATCCCCTTGTACATTACACAAGTCACAAATTCCACTTTTCATTCAAATTCATTTTGAAATCAAACTCACACCAAAATAGACCACAACACTTTTTTCATACATTTCACAATCCAAAACATCCTTTTACAATTTCATAATGTCCCTCCAAATATGCTAAACATCACATAACATCCCACTCACATGTTTCATAAAACCCTTTTTATAAACAAAATCTATTCTTCATATCGCAGCCACACAAAGAGCCCACATCACATTCACACCTCTTTCATATTTCAAAAAATCCATTAAAAATTTTCATATAACATTTCCAAGAGGATACACATCACATGACAAACCTATTCACATTTAAAATGGTCCATTTGAAATTATAAACAATCCAAAACTGTTTTCCAATATGGTTTCACCTCTTACATAAATTATTAAACCTTTCAAAACTTCCATAAAACAATTCTAAAGAGTGTACCAAATCTATTCACATAAAAGCCATTTCAAACCCGTATTTCAAGGAAAAACGCACACCAATGAAAATTTAAAACAAAATTGGTCACCCCAAAAACAATTATTAAACTACCCCCAAGTGTTATATAAGCACCTCAAACAATACCACAAATGATCCACATGAAAAGTACCCGTTTTCAAAATCACTTTCAAGAAGTACAATAATGTTTTACACGTTAAACCCATAAAAACCTCTTTATAACCTAATGGAACACCAATACGCTACCAAATTAGAATTTTCAGCCAAAAAAAAGATTTATTAAACCAATTTCATATGTTTTAAAACACACCCAAACAATACCCAAAGGGTTACACATAAAAAATACCCAATTTTAATCTAAAATGAAACTATAAAAATAAATGCTTATCCAAATCCAACATAAACAATTTTTTCACCACACACAGCATATTAGGAACATGAATAATAAGTAAATCAAGCAAACTAACTCATCTAGAAATGATTACACATGGAATCACCTACCTTTTATGTCTAAACCCTCAAAACATGGTGCGAAACATCAACCGAGCCACCTCCTCACTTCAAGGAAGATAAATCCCGCCCTACACCACAATATTTGAACAACAGACACCAAATCCAACCCTACATTCTAACCTCAACTTCTATACATGAAGAGATTCAAGAAATGGTGAATGAAAAACTAAGGAAGCGGAAGAAATCAAGGAAAGAAACACTTACTTTAAAAATCTTGAATCAAACGAACCAAATACACCAAAATTTGAATCTCCAAGCAACCAAACCTAATTTGGAGGATCTAATGGAGATGAGAAGGTCAAGTGGGGACTGAAATGGGGGAAAAGAGTGAAAATTAAAATATTTATGAAATAATAAACTTACCTGTTCAAATATGGACGATTTGTGAAACCCAAAGATGTTTTTCCCTACACAGTGAGGAAAATGAGGTCCAAAGTGGAAAAATGAATAATTGGGGTGAGGCTCTAGATTTTGGATTCAGGTGGGAGGTAGAATCATGGGAAAAAGGTAAGAAATGAGTATGTTATTAAAAATTTAAAGAAAAAAATTTAAACCGGAAATGGCTCATGGGCTGGCCCAAATTTTAAAAACCCTCCACTTCCACCCAAATGAATGGAAAACCCCCTAAACAAAGAAAGAATGGAAATTAAATGAAAAATACATTTAAAAGAAGTCATGGATGTGACAATTCTCCCCATCATAAAACTTTTAATCCCCATAAAGCCACAACAAGGATAAATACAAAAACCAAACCCAACCGATAAACCAAGAATTATTTCCTTGCCAAGATTCGCCCCCAAAGGCCAAAACACCTCCAGTGATCATTTAATGAAGGATTACTCTAACAACCAAAACTTACACCACGTTCTTAAAACAATCAAGAACATTCAAGATTTATCTCAAATGAAAACTCCTCAAACACAATATGATCAATACTCTACCAATTTACCTAAACAAACAACAACATCGAACAAAGTTACACTTAACCTACTATAACTAAACCATTGGGAACACTCCAGTCTCAATGTTAAACCAAAGAAGATGTAGGTAGTTAGATATCTCTGAATGATAATACATACTTCCAAGACAAGACCAAGGAATAAAAATATGAGCTACTCATATGAAGAGACACAAATGGGCTCCCCACCATAAGAGACAACTTAATGTTTTTTCCCCGAGACAGATTCAGGACACTAACACGGGGGAGGCCCGAACAGACACCCTAGTAAAAGGGGTTTAAATCTATTATAAATTTCCAAATGAATATGCATGATACCAATGGTGGGTATACCCACCACAAGAACCAACCATCTTAACCGGCCGGCGTGGGACGATACGAAAAGGCCCCAAAAATTTAATTATATGGGAAGGCTTCGCAATTTGTTCACACAGTTTGGGAAATCATGCACTAACTATATAGATCATTCTTTTCGCATGGCTTCTTGGCACATGGTCACTACTAATCATGCACAAACCGTGTGCTCAGCCAATTTAGCCAAATTTAATCCATTCTCCAAAGTCTCAATGGAAACCAATGGGGGCGAGATATTGGGTGATCACATGGGTACAAGGCCCTCCACCTATTTCAACTGAATGAGAACAATAGAAGAATGACGATGACACCATAGGTTTAATATCTTACTATCTTTCATACTAAGGATAGGACTTTGTACAAGGTTTAAAATGACACTGGGGTTTCCCCTGACTACGTGACAGCTTCATTCTGGGAGCTATGGCTGGAGCTCAAAATATTGAAGTATATTCGGCCTCAGAGTAAGGATGTGGAAACCCCTATGTGGAAATTCTTCTTTCAGTGCCACAAACAACTACACCGCATACCCCGATGGGTTCACCAAGACATAACACACTCCATAACTCACTTTACCGAAACCTGAGATTTCACTGAAACAATGTATTTGAAGTTTCACAAACGTTGCACCTTGTTTCTTTGGGTGAGAAACAATAGAAGGACATGATACATATGAAAACCTTCCTCTAAGATAGAGGATTTTATGTTTTTTCCAAGGGATACATACTACCAACATAACATAGAACCTCAGAGGATTGCATGACCTTCACCTTTACAGTCAAATGAGCACACAACATCACATTGTGTCACCGAACATGACCATTGTGATTGATAGAAACAATACATCGAACGAGAACTAACGTCAAGTCCATAAACAGCAGGGAAGTCCAAAAAGTTGACACAATATCCTCTCATGACAAAAATCTCAAAATTGGTTGGTTAAAAATAACTCTTGCTTCAATGAAACTATGAAGAACCCAGAGGCCCTCTTAGACACCATCGAGACACTCATCCACCCTAACAACCCCAGAACACTTCCAACTTCGATGAATCAGGGAACTTAAGAAACTAAGGACTCTTTCAACCTTCCACAAGAACTATCCCACTACAAGAGGATCCCCAAATCAACAAAATGATCAGTTGTAGATTAAATCAACAAATATCAATAAAATATTCTATATATTGATCAACTGGAGGATTTTCCAATGGTGAAACAATACAAGTGTCACTTCAGTTGTGCATTAACCATTAATGGGGGCATACCTTATCCAATGAGAGAACCCAAAGACCCAACCAAGCTAGTACATTGGTCAAAACATTCCACAAACCAGATCCAAACACATGTATGGAACCACCCTGAAGGTGTCCCATTACATATCTCACAAGAGAGTACTAACCGATCCTTCTACCCAACTTGTCGTCCAAACAAAAACCCAAAACACTGTTCGAACAAGAGGGGTTCGTGGACTCAAAGCATCCCACGACATCAACATTTTCAAAAAAAAATCGTAATATAAACCATCCAAAACAATTCAACAAGACAACATGATTTTATTTAAAATCATCTCTTTGAAAATAAATGGTTCAGCAGTTAGTGTATCCACCAAGGGTACCCCATGGGCCTCACACATGCATGTTTATGTGCCACACTGAGCACCCTCCTCATATCCACCCTGGCACTCATCTAGTCATTCCATCAACCATCCATCATCCCATATAACCCCATGCATGTGGTCTCTCATGAAAATACAAAAGGTTAAAATAAAAATTCATTCCACTTTTCAAAACCAAAATGGTTAACCAACACATCCTTTTTCTCAAAACCACTAACCACAAGATCAAAATACAAATTCAAATCTTACAAAACATTTCAGAATGACACAAAAATTTAGAAAAAAACTCACAATCGTGTTATTCACATAAATTTCATAATAGCTCATCCCATTAAAAAACTCTTTGATTGTTTAGAAAACACTCTTTGAAACACTTTTTCAAAACCAACTTCAATATAGTTCCTGATTTCAAAAGATATATAAGCACACCATTTTTCATTTCAAAATAATTCTAAAAATTTAGTTCCACCATTTCATAAATCAAACCATTCCCTCTTTATTTTAAAATTCTTTCACAAAATCGTTTTCTTCTTAATACCAAGTCACATTAAAACCAAATTTCCATGATATCAAAACTAAAGAACAGAAGACAATGCAAGAGGAAACTAGTTTCAGTGGGTGACATGGACATACGGTTGGTGGCCATATTCCAATCACTTAACAGTCATAGAGAGTGTTCTAGATAATATCCATGACTCTACATGGCTTTCCAGGCCCTTCTAGCTCACGAAGACCATTAACCCAACTCTCTTTTAATTTCCCATAATCATCATTAATCCATGAAAACTAGAGGACTCAGAAAGGTCCCGACTTCTTCTAGAGACATGAATCCTATAAAGTGGTGTGGTGATCAGCCGAACTACTCATAACCTAAATTCCACATCCCAAAAATCCTAACTCCAGACTATCCCGACTATTCCCCAAATAACATGACTCAAAGAGAGCGAACCTGCTTTGATACCATTTTGTCACGATCCAAATCTGATCACCACTTAAACCGGCACCCAACCTGGCCCATGACAAGGCCTGAAGGGCATTACAGATCCCCACAGGCAGGAAAAAGTGCCTGGGTATCATAAAATGAGAATTGGTAATGATTTACACAAGTTTATAAACATAAAACAACAAATGAATCCAATAAAACGAATATGGATTTTTCAAACCAAACAATGTTTTACAAAAAATCAGAACTAAATTACATAATCTAAAACAACTCAACAGGACTATAAAAAAGCTAAGAAACCAAAAATTAACAGCCCAAGAACCTCAACATGGCAAGAGGCATCTCCCTCAAGCAATCTCCACAACACCACATCATGAATGACCGGTGAAAACCTGAACTATTGGCACAAAAGTCGTACCCAAAACAGCGACAACCAAAATAACCAAGTCTACTTACACCCAAGGGTGTAAGTAGGGTGTGATCCAATGCCCAGTAGGATACCGCCACTAATATATTCCATGGGATAAACATTCATAGATGAAAAGCATGCATGTTTTTAAAAACATGTAATTTCTAGTTACAATTTCTAAATGATGCTACTTTAAAAAATCATCTTTCAAGTGGGATAATTTAAAGAATCAACAATTTTAAAATAAATTCAAAAGATACTTAATTTCTCCATCCAAATATACCGTATACAGATGGTAAGAATAAAGGATCTAATGAGAACAAACAATAAGAAATAACCCCTAGGCACTAGCTAGCTGTGGGTCCCAGGTACCTCGTATCTCAGAGAGAGTAACCAAAAAAATATTTGTTCTCGTGCACGAGCCACTAATAAGGAACATACCCATGACCTAGTGGTATCCAATCATCATCATAATAGTTTAGTTAGAGTTGTATGTGTCAATATTTCTAATTGAAACTGAGGCCAAACCCCACGGATTCACTAGCATACTAGTACACGTCCACCCACCTAGATACCTGGGTTTTCCGTTTGTGCCAAACAAGTTCAACAAGACATGAAATATAGTTTTCAAATAAAAATATCAGTTACACATTAAACATTAACTGAAAATCCCCATTCACATCACACAAGTCACAAATTCCACTTTTCATTCAAATGCATTTTGAAATCAAACTCACACCAAAATAGCCCCCCAACACTTTTTGCCTAAATTTCAAAATCCAACACATCCTTTAACAATTTTATAAAGTCCCTAAAAATATGCTAAACATAAAATAACATCCCACTCAAATGTTCCATAAAACTCTTTTTATAAACAAAATCCATTTTTCACATGGCACTCACACAAACAACACACATCATGTTCACAACTCTTTCACATTTCAGTAAATCCATTAAAATTTTTATTAAACATTTCCAAGAGGATAAACATCACATGAAAGACCAATTCACATTAAAAATGGTCCATTTTAATATATAAAAAATCCAAACTAGTTTCCCAATATGGGTTCACCTCTTATATAAATCATTAAACCTTTCAAAACTTTCATAAAATAATTCTAAAGAGTGTACCAAAGTTATTCACATAAAAGCCATTTCAAACCCGTATTTCAAGGACAAAATCACACCAATGAAAATTCAAAATAGAATTAGAAGCCCAAAAAACATTTATTAAACTACCCCAAAGTGTTATACAAACACCTCAAACAATACCATAAAATATCCACATGAAAAGAACATGTTTTCAAAATCACTTTCAAGAAGTATAATAAGGTTTTACCCTTAAACACTTAAAACCCATCTTTAAAACCTAATGTCACACCAATAACATACCAAATTAGAATTTTAAGCCCAAAAAAGATTTATTAAACCCATTTCATATGTTATAAAACACGCCCAAACAATACCCAAAGGGTTTCACATGAAAAGCACCCAATTTAAAGCTAAAATGAATCTATAAAAATAAATGCTTAACCAAATCCAACATAAATTTTTTTTCACCACACATTTAATATTAGGAACATTCATCATAATTAATTCAATTAAACTAACTCGTATAGAAATGATTACACATGGAATCACCTACCTTTTATGTTGAAACCCTCAAAACGTGGTGTGAAACATCAACCACACCACCACTACACCTCAAAGAAGATAAATCCAGAACTAGACCACAATATTTGACTAATAGACACCCAAGAAAACCATAGTTTCTAACCTCAAATTCTGGACATGAGGAACTTCAAGAAAGGGTGAAATAAACCCTTAGGAAGGGGAAGAAATCAAGGAAAGAAACACTTACTTATAACATCTTGAATCAAACGAACCAAATACAACAAAATTTTAATCTCCAAGCAACGAATCCTGATTTGGAGGATCTAATATAGATGAGACGGTAATGTGGGGACTGAAATGGGGGAAAAGAGTGATAATTAAAAAAATTTATGAATGAATCAACTTACATTCTCAAATCCGGACGATTTGATAAACCCTAAGAAGTGTTTCCCTACTCCGCCAGGCAAATGAGGTCTAAAGTGGAAAAATGAATAATGGGGGTGAGGCTCGGGATTTTGGTTTCAGTTGGGAGGTGGAATCACGGGAAAATAGTAAAAAATCAGTTTGTTATTAATGCTTTAAAAAACAATTTAAAACAAGAAATGGCTCGCGAGTTGGCCCAAATTTTGAAAACCCTCCATTTCCAACAAAATTAATTGAAAACCCTCAAAACAATGAACGAATGGAAATTAAATGAAAAATAAATTTAAAATAAGCCATGGATG
This sequence comes from Viscum album, assembly GCA_963277665.1. Classification (NCBI taxonomy): domain Eukaryota; kingdom Viridiplantae; phylum Streptophyta; class Magnoliopsida; order Santalales; family Viscaceae; genus Viscum; species Viscum album. The sequence continues at coordinate 108,496,923 of OY728149.1, forward strand.
TGACATATGGAGCTCAATTGGGAAGATTGTGGACGAGTCAAGGGGCTTTATAGGTGTGAGTAATGAGTTAGAGGTGAGACCTTTTTATAAGGTAGAGGAGAGGCTCTTTAGGAATGTTTGAAAATTTATTTTATTATAAAATGATTTCGGTTTTTAAAGGTCCAAAACTCATTAAAGTAAAAGATATGATGACAAAATTTTGAAATAAAATCATCCATTTAGAATTGGAAAAGTTCTGGACATTTTTTTTATTTTTATAATATTATTTATTTAAATCATTCATTAATGAGGTACACACTGCATGATTATTGTGTCATAAATATTTTATTTATATGATGTCTAAAAATTATTCAAAAAATAAAGAGATTTAGGAAATCATTTTAGATTTAAAATGAATATTTATAGTAGAAGAGACAACTTATATAACCCCATTTAAAAATTTATTTTCTAAAAGATATATGTTTTTGTCATTTTTGTCTTTACATTAAATTAATTAATATAAAGTGTCATTATCACTCTTATGTGGCTCTATGGGGTCTCAAAATTGAAAAAATGATTCCCATGGTCGGCCATGACTCATCCTATAAGTTTATTAAAACAGTTAAGGAAATTCATTATTATTATAATATTCTTTTTACCTTGAATTATCCTATCTACCTTTAACAACAGTAAATAAAGGTCAAAAGTTACTATTGAAAAAAAAGTTTTTCATCTTATTGAACCAAATTTTACTTATTAATAACAATCATGTATGTCGGATTTTTGAAACTAAATTTATAGAAGTGGTAAAATTTTATTTAAATGAAAAAGAAGGTTTTTTAACTACCACTTATTGTTTTCACTATTCATCAAAATTTGTAGTTTTTCAGAAAAATACCAAAAATTCCACCTAAGCTATATTTGATATTCTAAATTAAAAAATGATTTTTATTTTATAAAATTTGAAACAAAGATATTGGATTAATTAGTTTAAAATTAATTCCCACTGTCAAAATAAAAAGCGTGTTTTTATAGAAATAATATCTATCAAAATATTGAAACTTTTTTATGTCTAATTTCAATGTGAAATTACTTCCAATGACTAAAATTTGATTAAATGGTAAAAATAAAATCTAATTACACATTAAAACCAATTAAAAATATAATCTAACCAAATAAATAAATTAGATTAAGTGGTATTTTTGAATTAAAATACAGTATTTTTCACTATTCATTAAATGATGAATTTTATCCGAAAAATACCAACAATTTACCCTATGTGAATTTTGATGTCCTGATTATAAAGAAGAATTTTAATTTTTGAAATATTATATATGAAAGTAACAAAAAATATATCTAATTAGGGTTCTCCATAAAAATATGGTGAACCGGCCTTTTTTTGAATATTAGAGTATTTGTGCTTAAAATCAAATTATTTCTTATTTTAAGCCTCTAAAATTTATTGGATAAATGTAAAAACATTTAACAAACATTTATATTCATATTTTAGTTAGTTTTGTAGATTACCTCCAATACAAAGACTAGATGCTAACTACCATTTAAAATAATATTATATTATTATTTTTCACAGGACTCAACATTTTCTGATACATAAGATTTAAAAGAAACATGTTGTTGTGTATCCAGTATTCCATCAAACATAGAATATATTATAAAGTAAAAATAATATTTTATTCAAAAATATTATTATATATTAAAATTTCATATTCTTCATTTTCCTGTGATGTTACATCCTTCCACACTTTTGCAAATTCCATCCTCGCAATTTTAAAATTTTGATTCGAAACGTCATTAAAAGTCCCACATCGAAAAAAGTGCTAAAAAATATCACATTAAAATAAAGGAAGAGAAGTAAAAAGGTCACATAAGACAATAGATACTAGGATTACATGAAAACAAGGATATGGAAGAGAAACTAACTCTCTTAGATTAATATAGAGAGATAAAGAACTTGATCCTAGAAATTTAACCACCACAATACCATAAATTTGTGGTTGGGTAAAATTATGATGATAAAAGAGAACATATAACATTTTTGCTTCAAGATCCTTTTAATTGAGTTGAAGAGTTTTATTAATAACTAGACTAAGATCATGAAGAAATATACTGACTTTTCATGTTGATTGTCATCCTTTAATAAAATTCTACAACAAACTCATCTTTTTCTCTAAACGGTAAATATCAAAAATTACTTGGTCACACCTGAAGATCTACAATAAACATCTAGAGTATCACATAATCTAAACAAGAGGAACTATATATTTGTAACATACCATGTAAAAATAATAATAATACATATTTCATATTTATTAATATTTGTGAAATAAATATTAATTTTACTTCAATTGGGTTGCTCTGTTCGATAGTGTACCCGATATGCAACTATGGGTTTCTTTCAAATCTTATGGTGCACACTAATAATATAATATTATTGTTTTAAATTGTAGTTAACTCTTAGCTGTTTTATTGGTGGGAATTAACAAAACTAATTAAAATATGATTATACATGTTTTTAAATGTATTTATATTTATCCAATAATAGTTAGCGGCATAAAATATGAATGAATCAATTTTTAAGAATAATTTACATTAAAAGGTCGATTTACCACCTTTTAATAGAGAACCCTATTTAAATCTAGTTTTGGTCACTTTAATACATTCTATTTGACCAAATAAAATCTTTTTTTATGGGGACATCAAAATTTACCTTGTTTAAATTTTTTGAATTTTTCTGATAAAGTTCATTTTTTAATGAATAGTTAAAAATATTGTATTTTAATTCAAAACAGTGTTTTAATCTAAATTATTTATATGGTTATATTATCTTTTTAATTGTTTTTAAAGTGTAACTAGAATATATTTTATCCATTTAATCCAATTTTGGTCATTGAAATTAATTTCACTTTGAAATTGGACATAAACAAGTGTAAATCTTTTGATAGTTATTGTTTCTTAAAAACATGTTATTTGTTTTAACAATGGGAATTAATTTTAAATTAATTAATGCCACTTTTATGTTTTTAATTTAGAAAAATAGACATCATTTTTTAATACGTAATATCAAATATATCATTGGCTAAAGAATAAGATGAAAATAATTTTTGATAATTAGTGACTTTTGACTTTTTTTACCGTGGATTAAGGTAAATAGGGTAATTCAAGGTAAAAAGAATATTATAATTATTACAATTTACCTTAACACTTGTGATAACCTAATTGGATGAGTCATGTCCGTCCCCGGGAATCCTTGGGTCGATTTTGGGACCTCATGGAGCCACATGGAAGTGATACTGACACTTTAGATTAATTAATTTAAAGTAATGACAAAAATGACGTAAACAAATATCTCATTGTAAATTAATTTTTACACGGTGTTATATAAGTTATTTTTTCAACTATAAAAATTTATTGTAAAAATAAAATTATTTCCTACATCATGGTATTTATTTTATAATTTTTATACATCTAATAAATTAAATTATTTATGATACAATAATGACGCAGTATTTACCTCACTAATAAATGATTTAATTAAATAAGATTATAAATAATAAAATAATAACCAAAACATGTCCAATTATAATTGGATTAATTTATTTATACCAGGAGTTATCTTTTCAGCAACATTAATGATTTTGGGACCTTTAGAATCCTAATATCATTATATAATAATATCATATTTTCACACTTTCTTAAAGATCCCATCCTCCCCTTATAAAAAGAGACCATTTCTATCCAAATACTCACACCTCTCAAGCCTTGTTTCTCGTCCAACCAATGCCCAATTAATCTCCATACATCCCTCTCATCCTCCTAGAAGAATTACCTTAGGCAGAAGGCACTTCAACAAACCATTTTGGTTCAAACCAAAGTGAGTTACCCAAATTAAAGGTAACAGTTTGTCTTAAATTCATTTGTTTTATATTGTTTTATATATCCAACACCTAAAATATTTTTATTATTTTATTTTATAAAAAAACCATTATCCTAAATTTAATAGGATTTTTTAATGAGATGGATTAGATCTACACTAACAAACACCTCCATCCAATGGGTGAAGAACATACTGTTTCTGTGGATGACAGACTAACGCCTCATGAAATGATGGTTATTTGATTATCTCCTATTACCTATCATGGTTTCCATTAAAATGACACTATATTCATATATTATATATATATATATATATATTATGTTTATGTTTTCATTATGCTTTTGTATTTTTATTTTATAGTTTATATTTATCGTTTCCATTATGGATAAACATAATAATATCATTTGAGGATGTGCGGACTACCGCCCCCTTAAAGTGATATGACTCATTAATTCAATATGTGGGATGTATAAAGGATAAAGTTAATGATATTATATATTATATTATACTGGAATTATAATATACCTATGTATCATTGTGTTTTAATTCACTTAAAATAATTAATAGAAATGAAAGTAGCATTCATACGTACACACGGCTTACCGTCTCCATGAACGGTGCATTTCATTTCTTACATCCAAATGATATATACTGTTATAAATAAATATATATTTTATATATATGATATATATGATATATAAATAAAAAATATCATTCTGGATATAATGGATTATTGACCACATGGACAACTTGTAAATATAATGTGTTCATTTTTTTACTCAAGTGCCAAATATCGACAAAACGACCATTATTAAAATGAATGATTACCTAATGTTTATAACATGGTAATAAGTGATATGAAAGTAATAATAAACTTTAGAAAGGTTATTAAGAAAGTATAAATTAACTTTATTTTATTATACATGATATTAACGAAAGAACGGGTCAAGTCGGACACGAGGTAAGGGGAATTCTTATCTCACTTTTATTTCCATGAGATTTCCATTGTTTTCCAATTATTTACTTCATGTGGTGTAATGTATACATCCATTGATATATTTTATCATGATTCTATTTATATTCATGGTATCATGTGATTCATTTGGAGTTCATTATCTTTTGGTCATATCAAGCGATTGATTACAACAAGGTAAGGGGTTTAATCTCACTTTTATTCACATGAGATTCATGCCATATTTGTTAGTATTTATTTTGAGTGGTGTATGTAATGCCCATGATTCTAATCTTTGTGTAATATAATTTCATTTATAGGTATTTACATCTAAATTTTATGTTACTTATTCCATGTGGCATCTGTTTTGTAAGTTACCAAATCGGTAAGGGAACCTTTCACCCTCCTCTTTTTAAAAGACTTATTTTTATTATGTATTTTAATTTACATATTCATATATTAGGATATGTAATTAAATATCATTATTTTTGTAAATTTTATGTCCAAGTGATCATATACCCTTTTAGCTCATCAACTCGTTTTCTTAATTTTTAAGTGACGTCGTTAGGATTTTGAATTTTTGCATGGGAACTTCTTAACCCAATTTCAATTTATTGGATTCAACTTGTACTTGTTGAATATGTCATCCTATGAATATGTGTGAATGAACACTAATTATTTTACACTTAATATCCCCTTATATTTGGTGTATTTGTTTTTTTCACCAATAATTATGTGATTGATTTATCCTTACTTTAAGGATCTCGTCTTTATAATGGATTTCATCTCAATTTACATTTCCATTGAGACTTCTTTGTTGTTATACACCAATTCACTTTTATATGGTGTATATAATATACATTGACATATTATATCATGAATCCCTTTATTCTCATGATATTAATATGTTTTTATTACCTCAATTAATTTTATTCAAGTGTCACTCTTTTGGATAGGAACTCTAACTAAAATATCATTTTAAATGTTTCAATGATTTACTATTCATAATCATTCTCATTAATGTCCATGTTTTAAAAATAGTTTTAAGGAATTATTTATATGGACATTGAAATTTTAAAGGCAAAATTCCTTTTAAATGTTTCAAAGTGGTATGGGACACTTTTATTCAAAAATATATTTTTAAATGGCTTCTTGATAAAGAGTGTGACTTTTAAATGTTTTCAAGAAAGTGGGGGATATTTCTATAAAATAGTTTTGATTATTATTTTCATCTATCTCAAAATCATTCATTATTTTTTATTGAGGATAATCTATTACAATACAATCTTCCATATTGTATTGAATGAGTTATGTTTGACTGTGGAGGTGTTATTTTTTATACCATTCATGGTTTGTGGATAAAGTATTAACATTTCGTGTACTAGTTTAAATACATATTTTTATGTTATGTTTCAAACTTTTCATATGAGTAATGAATTTGAATTAGTATGTGATGGGTGGAGCCCACTATATCTCCTATATTCATCAGTAGGTCTCATTAGACAAACTAGTGTCTTGGCGTAAGGCCTTGACAAAATATTATTTGTAGTCTTGGCACAAGGCCTTGATTATGGGGTTATGAAAGACCGGTATTATGCATTCCAACATTATGAAAGTGGCTATTTATATTTATTGTGATTATTCGATAAGTATAATATCCAAGTGAATAATTAAATATCATTATTCGATTTTATCTTTATCATATTATGCTGAATTTCAAGTTTAAAAGAATTTTGTTTTAGTCTTATGCATTACCTTAAATGTTTTTGTATATTTATAAAAATTTCCACATTATTGTTATCCTTACTGAGCATCTGAGCTCACCCATTTCTATGTTTTATTTTTCCTAAGATGTGATAATGTATATTATAATTAACCTACGGGGATAGTCTATGGGATATCAGTGTTGTCCATGGAAACAATGTTGTTATAATTTTCCATTTTATGATGTAATGTAAACATTATGAATGTATCTAGTACTTCCAAGGCTACTAAACTAATCGGTCCTTAGAGACATGATCTTATATGATCATTCCAATGATACATAATAATGCACCAACTTTGTGTAACTGTGGTTGGGGTGGTAGAGTTGGTATTAGAAGATTTTTAGTACGATGCCTGGAATCTAGATTTAGATAAAAATTAATTAGAGAACCATAACCTAAGGTAGACTTTGAGTATTAGTATAGAAGAACTCCCTATAATTTTACAATTGTAGAGACTTTTTGAGTTTTCCAAGCAAGACATGCATGCCTGAATACGATCAAGTAGAGGTGGATCTCGCACAAATGTACCTAGGGGTAAAACCGAAAAACACCACTTTGAGATAGACTCAAACAGGAACTGGTGTATGACAATGGGCCTTGTTTCTCTCTTGGTTATGACACTCCCGAGGGTTATTCTTAGGATAATTCACATATTCGTAACAAACATATTTTATGGATATTAATATAATATGTGGATAAATAACTATCATTAATCCTAATGTGTTTTAGATTTAAAATAAGGTGTTATGTTATTCTCATAAATGATTTTATGACTCAGACTATGCTTTCTTGGGTTAGTCAATGACTAGATTCCAAGGAAGTAATAGTAACATTGAACATGATGTACAAGGTGGGAACAATGGAGGAAATGAGAAACATAATGGAATGTTTATTGGTGTAATAGATATTGTGTTCATGCCGAATCAATTTTCCAAAAATATGATCAAAAAATATATATTAACCAACTCTCTGACCAATTAATGAAGAGAAAGGCGATGAATGATAAGAGCTCCAGCAGTGGAGACCATAGACAAGAGAAAGCTCAATTTCCATCATGCAGGAAATGTGGAAGGAGAAACCTAGGGAATTGTATCAATGGAACAAATAAATTGTTTATGTGTGGGAAAGATGGACATAAAGTAAAGAATTGTAGAGGAAAAAAGAAGAGTAATATGCAAGAAAATAAAAATGATCCCAAGAATCCATTTACCATCATTTTCCGTAAATGTAGGGGACCTGGGCATTACCCGAGTGAATGCCCTATTATATTGGATAACCCCTTGGTCATGGAAAAACCTATGTGGAAGTAAATGGATGGTGAAATGTTTAATATTATTAGTGGACTTTGTGGATGGGATTACTTTGGAAGAATTTTATCTTATGTGTAACCCTGTAGTTTATTATGTGAAAAATGATATTTTAGGACAAATTGTTTTTTATTGTTGATATAATTATAAAAAACCATTTAGGTTTATATAATCCTTGAATTTGAGACAATTACATGTTATTAAATTTTGGGATGAAAATGCGAGTTATGAGATAATATTTGTGGTGAAATTATTCTATAGTTATTTTGAGGAATTTATCTCATTTGGGGAACGTTATAAAAATATATATATATATTTTAAAAAAAATGTCACCACGCAGACAGTGTGACAACCCATCGCATCAGACAAAGCTGCAGGAATCGAACCCAAAAGCATAGTGCAATTGGGATGTATCGCCTACCACTGGACTATGTGAAGTCCCTGGTTAGTGTGACTAATTATTTTTTTAATGATTTTATTGATCAATGATAAGTTTTTTGGGATATTTTGTCTTATCAAATGGATATCCTTAGTATAGGAAAATGATTTGGGGATTAAGTGATAAATGTTATTTTGGAAGACATTCGCTCTGTTTGGAATACTATATGCCAAGGGAAAATAGAATACTATGGGATTTCATTTGAGGAGTAATGGTGGATTTTTATCTATGTTATTATTGTATATTTATAGGGATTTTGTTCATTTATGGAAATTATTAACCTATCATAGAGAATATGTTATTAGGTTAATTAATTTTAAGTATGTGACTTTAAGAGTAATCGATGTTATTTGGAAATACAATTTAATGTGGAAGACTATGTAATCAAATTCTTCTATATTTTGGGTTTCAAAATTAGTTTAGATTATATCGATGGATTTTAAGGACAATTGTTTATTTAATGATATTTATTGAACTTTGGGTATTTTTTGTATAATTTTAGATAAGTATTTCTTTCTCTAAATGATTGTCTTTTTTAGGGATCATCTGATCTGGTACTAAGCATCTTGGTTTGGGTTAATCTCTAAAGACATGGTAAATGTATAAATATTATTCTTTATGGATTATGTGATTCTCTAGAAGTTGAGTCTATCACTGCAAGTGTGAAAAAGTCATCTTGAATACTCATCATTTGAAAAAAAAAGATGAGTTAGTGATAGAAATTTATTAAAGGATGGAACTCTACTTAAAAAGTAAGTATATCTCTTTATGTATTTATTTAATCTCAAAAAAATTGCTCAACTTTATTAAATGGATGTTAAAACAAAAAAAATGTTATTCGTTTACATTTGCTACAAGAAAACTAATGAACATTTATCTCATCACATGTTTGTGATTTTCTTATTTTTAACTTTCTCTAAATCATGTTTTCTATCCGTCTCCATCAGAACATGACACTTATTTTATCATCAATATCCATGTTTTTCTGCATGGTATCATAGTATGGGTTATCTTGCGTGACCTTTGTACATCTCTTTATTTCTTTTAAAGTGACAGTATTATTGACTCTTTTTCAGATGTGAGACTTTTAATGAAGTTTCGAAACCCAGTTTTAAAATTGCGAGGACGCAATTCCCAAAAGGGGGGGGGGGAGGGATGTAACATCCCAGGTAAAAAAGAGAATAAGACATATTTCATATTTATAAATATTTTTGAATTAAATATTAATTTTACTTTAAATGGCTTGCTATGTTCGATAGCGTACCCAATACACAACAATGGGTTTCATTGAAATCTTACGTTGCACACTAATAATATAATATTATTATTTTAAAGTGTAGTTAAAACCTAGCCATTTTATTGGTAGGAATGAACAAAACTAACTAGAAATTATTATACATTTTTGCTAAATGTATTTACATTTATCCAATAAAACTTAGAGACTAAAAATTTGAATGAATCTAATTTTAATCATAATTTACATTAAAAGGCCGATTTACTGCCTTTTAATGGTGAACCCTCTTAAAATCTAGTTTTGGTCACTTTAATACATTCTATTTGACGAAATAAAATCTAAATTTATAATGGGGACATTAAAATTTACTTTGTGTAAATTTTAAAAAAAAAATCGATAAATATCATTTTTTTAATGAATAGTGAAAACTACTGTATTTTAATTCAAAACTGTGTTTTAATCTAATTAAATTATATTGTTATATTATCTTCTTAATTTTTTTTAAAGTATAATTAGAATATATTTTTACCATTTAAACCAATGTTTTTCATTAGAATTAATTTCACTTTGAAATTGGTCATAAGAAAATGTTAATCTTTTGATACTTATTGTTTCATAAAAACACGCTATTTGTTTTAACAACGGGAATTAATTTTAAATTAATTAATGAAACTTTAATGTTTTGAATTTTTTAAAATAATCGTCATTTTTGAATTCTGAATATCAAATAAATATTAGGGTTAATTTTTGGTATTTTTCTAAAAAACTTCAACTTTTTGATGAACAGTGAAACAACTTAGTAGTAGTTAAAAAACTAACTTTTTCATTTAAACGAAATTTTACCGCTTCTGTGATTTGAATTTAAAAAATCAAAGATACAAGGTTAATACCAAGAAGTAAAATTTTGTTCAATAAGATGAAAATAAGTTTTGGTGAATAGTACCTTTTGACTTTTATTTACCGTGGTTAAAGGTAAATAAGGTAATTCAAGGTAAAAAAATATTATAATTATTTCAAATTACCTTAAAACTTGTCCTAACCTTATTGGATGAGTCATGGCCGACTAGGGACATCCTTGGGTCGAATTTGGAACCACATGGAGCCACTTTGGAGTGATATTGACACTTTAGATTAATTAATTTAAAGTAAAGACAAAAATGAGAGAAACAAATATCTCTTGGTATGTTAATTTTTAAATGGTGTTATATAAGTTATTTTGTCGACTATAAATATTCATTTTAAAGATAAAAAATTCCTACATCATGGTATTTTTTTATAATTTTTAGACATCGAATAAATTAAATTATTTATGACACAATATGATGTAGTATTTACCTCCTTAATAAATGATTTAATTAAATAAGATTATAAATATAAAAATAACAACCAAAACCTATCCAATATTTATTTGATGAATTTATTTTGACCATGAGTCATCTTATCTTCGACTTGAGTGATTTTTTGACCATTAGAAACCGAATATCATTATATATATAAAATAGTATTTTCACACTTTCCTAAAGAGCCCCTCCTCCCCCTTATAAAACGAGACCATTTCTATCCAATTACTCACACCTCTCAAGCCTTTATTTCTCATCCTACCTCTTCCCAATTAAGCTCCCTACATCCCTCCCCTCCTCCTAGAAGCCTTATCTTTGGCATAATGCACTTCAAATTTCCATTTTGGTACAAACCAAAGTGAGTTACCCAAATTAAAGGCAACGATTTCTATTAAATTATTTTGTTTTATTTTGTTTTACTTCTCCAAACCCTAAAATATTTTTATTCCTTTGTTTTATAAAAAAACTAGTATCATCAATATACGATTATTTTTTATGAGAAGGATTCGAGCTGCACTAACACACACCACCATCTAATGGGTGAAGAACATACTATTTCTGTGGATGGCAGACTAAAACCTCACGAAATTATGATTGCTCGATTATCTCCTACCACCTATCATGGTAGACATTAAGATTACACTATATTAATATATGATATATATATTATGTTTATTTTTTATTTATACTTCTGTATTTTTCTTTTATAGTTGACCATTATGGTTTCCATTATGGATAAACGAAATAATTTCATTTGGGAAAGTGAAAACTACCGCCCCCTCAAAGTGATATGACTCATTAATGCCATATGTGGGATGTATAAAGTATAGATTAATGATATTATATATCAAATTATACTGGAATAATAATATACCTATGTATCATTATGTTTTAATTCCATTACAATAAGAAATAGAAATGAAAGTAATGTTCATACGTATGTATGGCTTACTGTCTCCATCAATGATGCATTCCATTTCTTACCTCAAAATTATATATACTGTTATAAATATATATATACTACATATATATGATATATATGATATATAAATAATTAAAATATTTCAGGATATAATGTATTATTGGCCACATGGATAACTTGTAAATATATGGTGATCATTTTTTTACTAACATACCAAATATTGACGAAACGACCATTATTAACATGAATGATTAAATAATGTTAATAACATGGAAATAAGTGATATAAAAGAAATAATAAACATTAAAAGGTTCCTAATCAGGTAGAAATTAACTTTAGTTTATTATACAGGATATTAAAGAATGAACGGGTCAAGTCGAACACGAGGTAAGAGGATTTCTTATCTCACTTTTAAATGGGTGAGATTTCCATTGTTCACCACTTATTAATTGCATGTGGTGTAATTTATACAGGCATTGATATATATTATCATGATTCTATTTATATTCTTGGTATCATGTGATTCATTTGGTGGTTATTATCTTTTGGTCATACGGCTCGATTGATTTAAACAAGGTACGGAGTTTTATCTCACTTTTATTCCCGTGAGATTCATACAATATTTGTCACTATTTCCATTTAGTGGTGTATATAATGAACATTATTCTAATATTTTTGTAATATACATTAATTTATGGGTATTTACACCTACAATTTATTTTCCTTCTTCATGTGGCATGTGTTTTTTAAGTTATCAAATCGGTAAGGGAACCTTTCACCCTCCTCTTTGTAAAAGACTTCTTTCTGTTATGTCTTTTAATTTACATATTATTATGTTGGGATATGTTCTTATATATCCTTGTTGATGTAAATTTTATGTCCAAATGATGAGATACCCTTTTTATCTCATCAACTCATTTTCTGAATTTTAAAGTGACGTCGTTAGGATTTTTTAATTTTTGCAAGGGAACTTCTTAACCCAATTTAAATTCTTTTGGTTAATCTTTTACTTCATGAATATGTCATCCTATGAATATGTGTGAATGACCTCTAAATGTTTTAAAATTAATATCGACTTATATTGGGTGTATATATTTTAGTCACACATAATAATGTGATCGATTAATCCTCAATTTAAGGAAACTGTCTTTATAATGTACTTCATCTCAATTTACACTTCCATTGAGACTTCTTTGTTGTTATACACCAATTCACTTTTATATGGTGTATATAATATACTTTAACATATCATATCACGAATCCCTTTATTCTCATGATATTATAATGTTTTGATTACCTCAATTATTTGTATTCAAGTGTCTCTCTTTTGTTTAGAAACACTAACTAAAATATCATTTTAAAATTTTTAAAGATTTATTATTCAAAATCGTTCTCATTAATGTACATGTTGTAAAAATGGTTTTATGGTTTAATTTATATGGAATTTAAAATTTTAATGTTAAAATTTCTTTTAAATGTTTCAAAGTGCTATGGGACACTTTGATTCAAAAATCTATTTTTAAATGGCTTCTTGACAAATAGTGAGACTTTTAAATGTTTTCATGAAAGTGGGGGATATTTCTCTCAAATAGTTTTGATGATTATTTTCATCTATAACAACATCCTTAATTTTTTATTTAGATTAATCTATTACAATAAAATCTTCCATAGTGTATTGAATGGGTTATGTTTTACTATGGATGTGCTATTTTTTATACCATTCATGGTTTGTGGATAAAGTATTGACATTTTGTATGCTTGTTTTAATACGAGTGTTTATGTTATGTTTCAAAATTTTCAGATGAGGAATGAATTGGACATAGTAAGTGGCATGTGGATCCCACCATAACTCCTCGATGCATTGGTAGGTCTCATGAGAAAACTAGTGTCTTGGCACAAGGCCTTGACCAAATATTATTTGTAGTCTTGGAACACAGCCTTGACATTGAGGTTATGATAGTCTGGCATTATCTATTCCATCATTATGAAAGTGGCTATTGATATTTCATGTGATTATTCGTCTAGTGGAATATCCATGTGAATAAATAAATGGCCTTATTTGATTTTATCTTTTTCATATTATGCTGAATTTAAAGTTTAAAAGGATTTTGGTTTAGTCTTATTCATTGCCTTAAATGTTTCTGTTTTTTTATGAAATATTGTGATTTATTGTTATCCTTACTGAGCATCTGAGCTCACCCATTTCAATGTTTTATTTTTCTCAGGATGCGAAGAAGTATATTATGAATAACCAGTGGGGATAGTCTATTGGATATCAGTGTTGAATATGGAAACAATTTTTTTGTAGTTTTCCATTTTATGATGTCATGTAATCCTTATGAATGTTTCTAGTACTTCCATGGATACTAATCTAATCGGTACGTCGAGACTTGATCTTTTGTGATCAGGACAATGATACGTAATAATGCACTGACTCTAGGTAACTATGATCAGGGCGTTACAGTTGGTATCAAAGGAAGCTTAGTACAAACCTTAGAATCTACATTTAGATAAACTCTGATTAGAGAACATTACCTTAAGATAGATTTTGAGGATTAGTGTAGAAGATCCTCCTTGAATTTTGGTATTGTAGAGATTTTGTGAGTTTTTGAAGAAATAAATCCCCGTCTAGATACGAACAATTAGTGGTGGCTCTGGCATAGATGTACCTAAAGGTAAAACCTGAAAACACCTCTTTGAGCTAGACTCAGACAGGAATTGGTGTATGCCAATGGGCCTTGCTGCACTCTTGGTTATGACACTCCTAAGGGATATTCTTAGGATAATTCACATTTTCTTTACAAACTGATTTGACATATTTTAATATAAGATGAGGATAAATAACTTTCGTTAATCCTAAGGTGTTTTAGATTGAAAAAAAGTTTTTATGATATTCTATAAATTATTTTGTGACTCAGACTATGATTTCTTGTGTTAGTCAATGAGTGGATTCCAAGGAAGTCATAGTAACATTGAACATGATGTACAAGGTGGGAACAACTGAGGAAATGAGCAAAAAAATGTAATGTTGATATGTGTAAAAGATATCATGTTCATTACGAATCTGTTTTCCAAAAATATGATCAACAAAATATGTATTAACCAACTCACGAACTCATTAAACAAGATAAAGCTGGTGAATGATATGAGCTCCAGCAATGGAGACCATGGAAAAAAGAAAGCTCAATTTTCATCATACATGAAATTTGGAAGGAGAAACCTTGGGAAATGACTCAATGGAAAAAAAGAAATGTTTTATATGTGGGAAATAAGGACATAATGTAAAGAATTGCTGAGGAAAAATGAAGAGTACTATACAAGAAAATAAAAATGATCCCAAGAATTCATTTACAATCATTTGCCGTAAATGTAGGGGAAATGGGCATTACCCAAGTAAATTCTTTATTCTATTGGATAACCCCTTGGTCAAGGAAGATGCTATGTGGAATTAAATGGATGGTGAAATGTTTAAAATTATTAGAGCTCCTTGTGGATGGGATTACTTTGGAAGACTTTTATCTTATGTGTAACCCTATGGATTGTTATGTGAAAATTCTATTTTAGGAAGAATTGTGTTTTATATTGTTGATATAATTATAAAAAACCACTTACGTTTATATTATCCTTGAATTTGTGACAATTGCATGTTATTAAATTTTGGGATGAAAATGCGAGGTATGAGATAACATTTGTGGTGAAATTATGCTATAGTTATTGTGAGGAATGTATCTCATTTTTGGAACATTATAATATATATATTTTTTGAAAAAGGACAACACGCAGACCGTGTGACAACTCATCGCATTGGAAAAAGCAGATGGAATCAAACAAATAACCATTGTGCGATTAAGATTTATCACCTACCAATGGACTATGTGATGTCCCTGGTTAGTGTGACTAATTATTTTTAGTTAAATGATTTTATTGATCAATAATAGGTTGATTTGGAATCTTATGTCTTATCAAATAGATATCCTCAGTATAGGAAAAAGATTTTGGGATTAAGTGATAAATTTTATTTTGGAATGCATTCACTCTGATGGGAATACTATAGTCCTATGGAAATTAAAATACTATCATATTTCATTTGAGGAGTAATGGTGGATTTTTATCTATGTTATTATTGTGGATTTATAGTTATTTGAGTTATTTATGGAAATTATTAAAATATAATATAGAATATGTGATTAGGTTAATTACTTTTAAGTATGTGACTTTAATAGTAGTAGATGTTATTTTAAAATAAAATTTAAAGTCGAAAGACTGCGTAATAAAATTCTTATATGTTTTGGGTTTCAAAATTAGTTTAGATTATATTGATGTATTTTAAGGACAATTGTTTATTTAATGGTATTTATTGATCTTTGGGTATTGTTGGTTTAATTTTAGATAAGTATATCTTTCTCTAAAGGATTATACCTTTTGGGAATCATCTGATCCTATACTAACCATGTTGGTTTGGGTTAATCTCTAAATTCAATGTAAATATATAATGTTTATTCTTTTTGGATTATGTGATTCTCTATAAGTTTATTCTAGTGCTTCAGGTGTGACCAAGTCTTCTTGAATACTCATCATTTGAAAAAAAAGACGAGTTAGTGGTAGAAATTTATTAAAGGATTGAACTCTACTTAAAAAGTATGTATATCTCTTTATGTTTTGAGTCAATCTCAGAAATAAATTCTTCATCTTTTTTAAATGGAACATAAAACAACAAAAAAAATTTATTCGTTTACTTTTTCTAGTAGGAAACAAATGAACATTTATCTCATCACGAGTTTGTGATTTTATTGTTGTTAACTTTCTCCTAATCATATTTTCTATCCCTCTCCATCAGATCATGACACTTACTTTATCATCCATATCCATGTTTTCCTACATGGAATCCTAGTATGGGTTATCTAGGGTGACCTTTTTACTTCTCTTTCTTTCTTTTAAACTGATTGTTTTATTGACTCTTTTTCCAATGAGGGACTTTTAATGATGTTTCCAATCCGAGTTTTACAATTGTAAGGACGAAATTCCCAAAAAGGTGGAAGGATGTAACATACCAGGTAAAAACATTAATAAGACATATTTCATATTTGTTAATATTTTTGAATTAAATGTTAATTTTTCTTTAAATGGTTTGTTATGTTCGATAGCGTACCTGATACGCAACAACATGTTTCTTTGAAATCATACGATGTACACTAATAATATAATATTATTATTTTAAATGGTAGATAACTCTAAGCCATTATATTGGCGGGAATGAACAAAACTAACTACAACATGATTATACATGTTTGTTAAATGTATTTACATTTATCCAATAAAATTTAGAGGCTTAAAATATGAAGGAATCTAATTTTAAGCATATTTTTCATTAAAAGGCCGATTTACTGCCTTTAAATAGAGAAACCTACTTAAATATATTTCTTGTCACTTTAATACATTATATTTGACCAAATAAAATCTTTCTTTAGAATGGGGATATCGAAATTTACTTTGTGTAAATTTTTGGTATTTTTCTCATAAAGTTAATTTTTTAATGAATAATGAAAACTATTGTATTTTAATTCAAAACTGTGTTTTAATAAAATTTATTTATATGGTAAGATTATATTTTTATTTGGTTTTAAAGTTTAATTAGAATATATTTTTACCATTTAATTCAATTTTGGTCATTGGAATTAATTTCACTTTGAAATTTGACATAAACAAATGTTAATTTTTGATAGTTGATGTTTCTTAAAAACCTGATATTTGATTTAACAGTGGGAATTAATTTTAAATTAATTAATTCCACTTTTATGTTTTTAATTTTTTAAAATATAAATTTTTCTTGAAATCGGAATACCAAATAAATATTAGATGGAATTTTTGGTATTTTACTGAAAAACATCACTTTTTGATGAATAGTGAAACCACTTAGTAGTAGTTAAAAATTGACTTTTTCATTTAACTGAAATCTTGCCACTTCTGAGAGTTCAATTTAAAAAATATGAGAGACACGGTTAATATCAAGAAGTAAAATTTTATTCAATAAGATAAAAATAATTTTTGGTAAATAGTAACTTTTGAATTTTATTTACTATGGTTAAAGATAAGTAGGGTAATTTAAGGTAAAAAGAATATTATAATTATTCCAAATTACCTTAACCTTTTTCCTAACCTTATTTAATGATTCATAGCCGACCAAGGTCATCCTTGGGTCGATTTTGGGACCCCATGAAGCCACTTGGGAGTGATATTGACACTTTAGATTAATTAATTTAATGTAAAGACAAAAATGACCTAAAACAAATCTCATTGTAAATTAATTTTTACATGGTGTTATATAAGTTATTATATCAAATATAAATTTTAATTGGAAATATAAAACGATTTCCTATATCATGGTAGTTTTTTTTATAAATTTTAGACATTGAATAAATTAAATTATTTATGACACAATAATGATGCAGTATTTACCTTATTAATAAAAGATTTAATTAAATAAGATTATAAATATTAAAATAACAATGAAAACCTGTACAATTTCTATTGAAATAATTTATATCTACCATTAGTCATATTGTCTTCAACGGTATTGATTTATGGACCTTTCTAAACCGAATATCATTATATTATAAAATAATATTTTCACACTTTCCTAAAGAGCCTCTCCCCCCTTATAAAAAGACCATTTCTATCCAATTCCTCACACCTTTCAAGCCTTTTGTATTGTACATACTCTACCCAATTAAGATCCCTAAATATTTTGACGCCTCCTACAAGCCATACCTTAGGCACAAGGCACTTCATCAAACCATTTTGGTTCAAACCAAAGTGAGTTACCCAAATTAAAGGTAACAATTTCTCTTAAATTCTTTTGTTTTATTTTGTTTTACTTATACAACCACTAAACTATTTTAATTCCTTCATTTTATAACAAAAAAAGTATCCTCAATATAATAGGATTTTTTATGAGAAGTATTATAACTACACTGACACACACCACTATCTAATGGGTGGAGAACATAGCGTGTCTGTGGATGGCAGACTAACGCCTCAGAGAATGATGATTATTCGATTATCTCTTACCTTCTATCATGGTGTCCATTAAGATGAAACTATATTCATATATGATATTTTTTTATGTTTTATATATGCTTCTTTGTTTTTCTTTTATAGTTTACCTTTATGGTTCTATTATGGATAAACGATATAATTTAATTTGAGGAAGTGAGGATTGCCGCCCCCTCAAAGTGACATGACTTGTTAATTCCATATGTGGGACATATAAAGGATGGAGTTAATGATATTATATATGAAATTATACTGGAATTATAATATACCTATGTATCATTACATATTAATTCCATTAAAATAATAAATAGAAATGAATGTAGTGTTCATACGTACGTACAGCTTACCGTCTCCATGAACGGTGCATTTCATTTCATACCTTTAAATGATATGTACTGTTATAAATATATATATATTGGATATATATGATATATATGATATCTAAATAATGAATATCTTTATGGATATAATGGATTATTGACCACATGGAAAAATTGTAAATATAAGGTGTTAATTTTTTAACTCAAGTACCAAATATCGAAAAAATGACAATTATTAACTTGAATGATTACATAATGTTAATAACATGGTAATAAGTGATATAAAAGGAATAATAAACATGAAAAAGGATATTAAGAAAGTACAAAATAACTTTAGTTTATTATTCAATATATTAAAGAACAAACGGGTCATGTCGGACACAAGGTAAGGGGATTTCTTATCTCACTTTAGTTCTGTGATATTTCCATTTTTCTCCACTTATTTATTGCATGTGGTGTAATGTATTCTTCCATTGATATATATTATAATTATTATCTTTATATTCATGTTATTTTATGATTCATTTGGTGTTTATTATCTTTTATTCATAAGACTCGACTGATTACAACGAGGTAAGGGGTTTTATCACACTTTTATTCCTGTGAGATTCATGCTATATTTGTCAATATTTCATTTTAGTGGTGTATGTAATTCCCGTGATTCTACTATTTCTGTAATATAATTTCACTTATGGTTATTTACATCTACATTTTTTGTTCGTTCTTCCATGTGGCGTATGTTTTGTAAGTTACCAAATCGTTAAGGGAACCATTCACCCTCTTCTTTTTAAAAGACTTATTTTTGTTATGTCTTTTAATATTCATCTTCTTATGTTGGGATATGTTCATATATATCCTTATTGATGTAAATTTTATGTCCAAGTTATTATATATCGTTTTTATCTCATAAACTCATTTTCTAAATTTTAATGTGACGTCATTAGGCTTTTGAATTTTTGCAAAGGAACTTCTTAACCAAATTTCAATTCTGTTGGTTAAACTTGTACTTATGGAATATGTCGTCCTATGAATATGTCGTCCTATTAATATGTGTGAATGAACACTAATTGTTTTACACATAATATCCACATATATTTGGTGTATTTATTTTTGTCACGCATAATTATGTGATTGATTTATCCTTAATTTTAAGGATGTCGTCTTTATAAGGGATTTCATCTCAATTTACATTTCCATTGAGACTTCATTGTTGTTATACACAAATTCACTTTTATATGGTGTATATAATATACTTTGAAATTGTATATAATTAATCCCTTTATCATATTATATTATAATATTTTTATTAACTCAATTTTTTTAATTCAAGTGTCTCTCTTTTGGAAAGGAACTCTAACTAAAATATCATTTTAAATGTTTTAATGATATATTATTCAAAATTTTTCACATTAATGTCAATGTTTTAAAAATGGTTTTAAGGATTTATTTATATGGACATTAAAATTCTAAAGTTAAAATTCATTTTAAATTTTTCAAAGTGGTATGGGAAACTTTGATTCAAAAATCTATTTTTAAAGGGCTTCTTGACCAATAATACAACTTCTAAATGCTTTCAAGAAAGAGTGGGATATTTCTCTCAAATAGTTTTGATGACTATTTTCATCTATGTAAACATAATTCATTATTTTTTATTGAGGTTAATCTATTACAATACAGTCTTCAATATTGTATTGAATGAGTTATTTTTGACTATGGATCTCTTATTTTTTATACCGTTCATGGTTTGTGGATAATGTATTGGCATTTCATGTGCTAGTTTTAATATGAATTTTTATGTTTTGTTTCAAACTTTTCATATGAGGAATGCATTGGACATATTAAGTGACGTGTGGATCCCTCTATAACTCCTCGATGCATCGGTAGGTCTCATGAGACAAACAAGAGTATTGGCACATGGCCTTGAGAAAAATATTATTTGTCGTCTGGGCATAAGGCCTTGACAATGGGGTTATGAAAGTCTAGAATTATGAATTCCATCATTATGAAAGTGGATATTGATATAGAATGTGATTATTCAACTAGTAGAATATCCATGTGAACAAGTATAAGTAATTATTTTATTTTATCTTTTCCATATTATGTTGAAGTTCATGTTTGGAAGGATTTTTTTAGTATTATGCATTTCCTTAAATGTTTTTTCTTATTTATGAATGTTTACACTTTATTTTTTTCCTTACTGAGAATCTTATCTCACGCCTTTCTATGTTTTATTTTTCCCAGGATGCGAAGAAGTATATTATGACTAACCTCTGGGGATAGTCTATGGGATATCAGTGTTTTATATGGAAACAAATTTGTTTTACTTTTAAATTTTATGATGTAATGTTAACCTTATGAATGTGTCGTGTACTTCCAAAGATACAAAACTAACTGGTCCTTCGATACTTGATCTTTTGAGATCAAGCCAATAATACGTAATAAGAAACTGACTCTGGGTAATTGGGGTTGGGGCGTTAAAATATTTCTCATATCTTTCGATATCAACTAAAACCAAAATTGGTTAGAACAAGATTGGATAATCCCCAAAAGGATAATCCTTTATAAAAAGAAATACTACTCTTAATATCCAAAATTCAGAAAAAAGAACTGAAAGTTCAGGTAATACCATTACATATACTATTTTCCTTCAAATTATTCAAAATAATCCAAACTAATATTGAAACCCATAACTTAGATGGATTTAATCCCAAAGACATTCATAGTAAATCTTTACAGTTATCTCCAAAACATAAAATAATCTTAAAGACTCATAATAAACAGTAATTAACCTAATCACATATTCTCTATGATGGGATAATAATTTCCAAAAATAAACCAAATCATCATATGTCCACAATAAAAACATAGATTTTTCCAAAATAAAATTTCCACATTACTCTACAAATGAGATACCATAGTATTCTATTTCCCTAAATCATATAATGTTTCCAAAAGAGAAAACATCTTCTAAAATAACCTTTATCACTTAATCACCAAATCAATTTCCTAAATCAAAGATATCCATTAAAACATAACTTCACAAAATAAACTTATTCATGATCAATAAAATAATTTAATTAAAAATAATAAGTCATACTAACCAGGTACTTCACATAGTCCAGTGGGGGGGGGTGATAAATCCCATTCATATTTTGGTTGTGGGTTCGATTCCCGCTGCTATGTCTGACGTGACAGGTTGTCAAACAGACTATGTGTTGTCATTTTTTATAAAACTCAAAAATAACTCTATCATGTTTTAACCTCAAAGGATTTCTTATACCTTTAATTTTCATCCAAATACATTAAGACCTCAACATCTTATATAATGCCATTTTTTAAACCTCCATATGATAAAGTAAAAGTATTCCCAATAGAGTGAACAACATACCTTGACCATGGTGTCCTTATGGTTTTATCATCATCTTGTTTATGTCGGTAGAAGGTCCATTCATTGCAACAATAATTTAGAGATCCTTCAAATCATTTTCTTCCTTCATCCAAATACACCTTTTACAACATGGGTCATACGAGTGTTCACAGCAAAATATTTGTGGAAAATAATCATGTAAGACCTATAATTTCAAAACATCTAAAAAATGATAATGATAAAATAGTCTGATCGAGTTTGAGTTGAAACTTTTAATCAATGTTCTTTGTAAAATACCATAAGTATGTGATGAGAGAGTATATTATCAAGGAAAATACAAATAGGTTGTGCAAGGGTATCCTTCTTCAACACCTTTTTCAAAATCATAATATGCTTCAAAATATTTTGATAAAGTGAAGTATATGAAAATGATTATAATATTTACCATTCTTGAAAATATGAGAATACTATGAAAATAGTATTTGATTAAATATAACCCATGATCCACGATGATATCTAGGTATAGTGGAGTTCTTTGATATCTCAAACAACATCTTGCCAATGATTTGTATGCTATAAAAAGTTTTACAATCATCTGGACATGACTTAGCATGTATTATTGCAAGCATGTCATCAGGAAGAGATAGGAATGTCGGTTGAGATCCTCCTCCTTCCATTTGTAACCAAATTTCCTTGATCTAAAAAAGTTATAGAACAATAATTTAACTAAAATATTGACATAGGGACTAACCATCTGTTTAACAAAAACACATAATCCCTAAATTTGTCCAAACCAACCTTTGATACCAACTATAAGGACCCAAAAATAAAATATTACACAATCATGAATTAAATGAATAATTCACATTGAGGATCTTTTCAGGTTTAGAGTCTTAGAAAATTATGCCATATCCATTACGATACATTTCAAAAATTACAAACTAGACACTTTTACTCAGTATCCATTTTATATAAAATAAAAACCCTTAATAAAATATGCCTAGTTCCATGTTTAATACATCATGGAATTTCCAAGATCCCATCCTTGTCCCGATCCCACTTCATGCCCTGTGAACAAAATTCAAAAACACGGGATGAGAAAAAATCTATGAAAGGGATACACAAAAAAGAAAAACAATTTGGTTGTTCAAAACTACATGTAAACAATGAATATATTATCATAAGTAATACATTTCAACTTTATGAAGTAGTAAATAGTATTCTATGAATAAAAGATCATTGCTTACCATTTTGTAACCAAATGATTACCATAAAACCCATAAAAAGCACACATAACATATATAGGTATCTTGGGATATAAATGTTCTTTAATGGAATAACCATATGGATAGCATCAACAAATATCACTAAATATAATAGCCATACAGATGACATCCATACCCAATGCATTGGAGGTTATAAAGTAACCACCCATCCTGGTTAATCACTGCACCACCTGTCATTTGGTTTATCGTGTAACCATCGTCAAATTTCCAATTACTATTATAAAATAATAACACATAAAATATTGAAAATATATACATTTCACTAATAAAATTTCATTTTCAATCACAAGAAATCATTTCATGACAGTGAAAAATCAATGCTTTATCAAACCATTTTCAAAACCATTTACAACATTTAATAAAGAGATTTTTTAGTCAAAGTGTCCCATACCACTTTGAAACTTTTAAAGTACTTATCATTTGAAAACATCAATGCAAATATAAATAAATCCTAATAAAAATTATCAAAACATGAGCATTAATGAGAAATATTTAGAAGAATAAATCTTTAAAACATTTAAAATGTTATTTTAATTAAAGAGTTATTAACAAAATGAGAGATGATTGAATACAAATAATTTAGGAATAACATTTAATCCAAATGTTATTATATCATGAGAATAAAGAGATTCATGATATAATATTCCAAAGTATAGTATATAGACCAAATAAGAGTGAATTGGTTCATAACAACAGTGATGTCTCAATGGAATGTAAATTAAGACGAAATCCCTAATAAAAACGGTATCCTTAGATTGAGGCTAAATCAATGACATAATTATGTGTGAAAAATATAAATACAAAAAATATTATTTGATATTCAATTTAAAACAATCAGATTTCATTCAAACATATTCATATCATGGCATAATCAACAAGAATAAGTTTAACCCAAAGAATTGAAATTGCGTTAAAATGTTCCCTTGTTGAAATTCGACATCATAACGACGTCACATTAAAATTTAGAAAAATAATTGATTAGAAAGAAAAGGGTATATATTCAGTTGGACATAAAATTTTAATCAATAAGGATATATAATAATAGATCAAAACATAACAATATGTATTTGAAATGACATAACAAAATGATGTCTTTTAAAAAGATAAGGGTGAAAGGTTCCCTAATAGATTAGGTAACTTACGAAACAAATGCAACATTAAAGAATGGCCATAAAATGAAGATGTAAATACCCAAAAATTAAATTATATTGTGAAATGAATATAGCCATGGGAAGTACATACACCACACAAAATAAAATTGTGGCAAATATACCGTGAATCTCACGAGAATAAAAAGTGAGATTAAATCCCCTTACCCTATTGTAATCAATCGAGTTGTATGACCAAAAGTTAATAACCACCAAATGAATTAAAAAATACCATGAATATAAAGAGAATAATTACAATATAAATCAAATGGTGGTATAGAATACACCTCATTCATGATATAATTGGTGATCAATGGAGATATCACAAAATTAATAGTGATAGAAGAAACCCCTAACCCCGAGTTCGACTTGACTCGTTCGTTTTTTAATTTTCGAAATAATAAAATAAAGTTAATTTCTAATTTCTTGAGGCCCTTTTCATGTTTATTATACCTTTTATATTATTTATTACTATTTTATAAACATTATGTAATCATTTAAGTTAATAATGGTTGTTGTGTCTAAATGAAAATCATCATTCATGGAGATGTTAAGGTGTACGTATGCATGAACGCTACTTAGATTTCTATTTCATATTTTAATGGAATGAAAACATAATGATAAATAGTTTTAATATAATTCTAGTTTAATATCATAAGTAATTTCAGCAACTACATCCTTTATACGTTCCTCGTATGTCATGAACGAGTCATATCACTTTGAGGGGGTGGTAGTCTGCACTTCATCAAATGAAATTATCGCGTTTATCTATAATGGTAACCATAAAGGTATATATTAAATGAATAATAAAACATTATAGTGTAATGACCAAGAATTTCCATGTAATTTTTTAAATATATGGGAATTTTATGATTCCATAGTTTTTGACGGCGCGCGACTCCGAGTCCCCGAGTGCCCGGAATGATCCGTCGAAGTCTTGTTATGTTTAAATTAACGTCTGGAAGCAGTTTTACTAAAAAAGTTGAATAACTCTTAAATGGTTACTCAGATCAGAAATCCGAGGGAACTGTTGTGCTCAGGATAGTGGGTTTCCCCTAGGCGTGACTTACATTTAGTCGGCGCGGGCCTCTTGTGATATATCCCGAAAATGGCATACCAATAAATAAAATAATTCAATAAAGTTATTTTATTTTTCTAATGCTTATAACTCACAGAAGGAATCTCAGATTAAAAATACGAGACCACTGCTAAACTCATGAGGTGTTACTTTATTTTAGAAGATTCTAACATTGGCTGGTGTAGGCCACCATAAAAAGTTAGTTTTTGGATGCAAATAAATTAATTTAGTGATAATTATTTTATTTTAAAATTCATAACTTCTAAACGGTAAATCCGATTGAAAATCTGAGAGTACCATTGGGTTTGTTGGGGCGTGTTTCACCTAGACAGAGCCTATCCTCGACCGCAGT
Organism: Viscum album; assembly: GCA_963277665.1. Lineage (NCBI taxonomy): Eukaryota > Viridiplantae > Streptophyta > Magnoliopsida > Santalales > Viscaceae > Viscum > Viscum album. The sequence goes on from OY728149.1 coordinate 108,523,361, forward strand.
TGGTCGAGGGTGACTATTAATAATTTTCTGAACTTTTTTTGGGTACGTTCAGTAAACATGCGAGCAGCGTTTTATAAATTTTGAACCGGTTATCAGAATTGAAATCTGAGGGCACCGTTGAACTTGCAATGCCTGTAATTGCTTAGTGAGACCTTCACCAAAGTTTCACTCTGACGAGTTTGGATGTTAGTTTTTGGGGGTTTTAATAAAATTGAATAAAATAAAGTTTTAAATTTATTTTATTTCGGTGGTTAAAACCTACAAGGGGAATGTTGGAGGTGGAGGCCACCACACCCTAACCTCCTATGAGAGGATATGGGGGTGGGTCCCACCCGCACAATACCTCCCGTGGGAGGTTATGATGTGGGGACCACCCGAGACCCATAACCTCTCTATTAAATGATAGGGGTGGGGACCACCCAACCCCTACTGATAGTGGAGGATAAAACCTCCCACCTCTCCCTCTTTAATGGGGGAGAGCCTCTTTCCAATCCACCTAATTAAATGTGAAACCTCTCACGAATTTAATAAGGTGGGGCTCACTCTTTTAATTCACCAAATTTGAATTACGTGCCAACAAAATATTAGACAAACCCTCCCCCTCCTATATAATGGAAGCTTGGGGAATGGTTTTGGGATGGCTTTATCAAGCAGTGAAACACTGGAAAAGATTAGTGACGCCCAACCCTTAGAGAATTATTCCTCCAACAAAGAATTGTCGCCCATGAAGAACGAAGAACAACGAACTCCATCTTCATCCTTCTTCAACCGGGGAAAGAAAGGGAAGCACTGCCGCTCATGAAGAATGCCAACGACATCATCTTGACTCGTCATCTTCAAGATCATCTTCCTAGGACATTGAAAGGATGACGACCGCCTTCTGTGACTCCGTCTTCAATAACCAAATTCAGGTAGGGGGATTTTGAATTGTTTTGTTCTCTTTCTTCATCGTACAAATTTCTGGAATGAGAACCGAATGATATCACCGTACCGAGGAGGGTTTGGACCGCACGAACACGGCACAACCCTCCAATTTTGTTAGTTCTTTTTTGATGATGATGGCATGACAAAGAGGAGACGAAGAACAAAGGCCGTGCACCCTGCAGCCTCTGCGAACCACACCGCTAGCCTTGCGGTGCCTGACCCATGCCCACGCGCTGCTCTGCTGCCCTACCTCCAGCCTGCCCAGCACCCCCCTGGTGCCCTGCCGTGCTGCTCGGACCCCTTGCAGCGCCCTTCCGCCATGCCCGACACCCCTGGCGCCCAGCCTGGTGCACCCCACGGTGCCCTGCCGCCCTAACCAGCACCCCGCACGACGCCCTGCCACCCTGCCCGGTGCCCCCCGGCGCCCTGTCGTGCCCCCGCGTGTTGTTCGGTTCCCTACACAGTCCCCCCACACTGCCCTGCACCCACCGTGCACAGCCCAGCATGCCAGCATCCTGCTCGGCACCCCTGCATCTTTCCATGTGGCATGGCACACCCTACCCGGTGCCCCCATGGCCTGCTCAATGTCCTATCGGCCTTCCCGCGCCCCACATGGCCTACCCGCTGGCCACCCGGCTACCGGTATCTCGAGCCGACCCGCGGTGCCTCCGGCTGAATAGGCCCGCTCTTCCAGGCCGAGTCACCGAGCCACCTACGTGGTGACTACTGGGCTGAACCGCCCTTGTGGTCCGTTGGGTCGGGCCCAACGGACGAGGTTAAAGCATAGCAGGCTAACCCGCTCATTAGGCCGTGTCAGACCCAGCGGGTCTGATAGGGTCAAACCAGACTGAGTCGTCCCAGATTGGGTTCGACCGCGTTGGTCCAACCAGGTCAGACCAGACCCAGGCCCATTATAGATCTTTTGCTTGCTTTGGCCATATCATTTCCACCAGAAGTCCGTTTGATGAACCGTCAAGGGAACCTGTATTCCTGGAGCATAACTGTCGCTTTGAGAATACCCCACTAGAGTTCAGGGTAATGTTGAGATACAGTTAGGTTGGTTCGTACACGAAACCAACCGGGCCCCCATGACTAAAAGGCTAATAACTCACAGACCGGGCGTCTGATTGACGCGTCGTCTATTGTGTTGAGACCCCTATGACATGGGGATCCTTTGAAATACTTCCACATGAGACTTCGTGACACTTGGAGTATCGACCAGTAGCATGTGGAGTGGATCCTCCCAGAGACAAGCAGACAGAGTGCAAAGACCTAATAGCTGACAGAACTGCCGACTACTTGACCGATTCGAATCGTAGTGATTCGACTAGCCGATTGGACGGAGCACCCGGTATTTGGCGGCAGACCCATGGCAGATAGAGCACTTGGTAGTTCGTCGAAGACTCACGGTACTCTACATGAGGAGTACCTCTATAGGCTATTAGGGGGAGCGCCCGGTATTTGGCGGCAAACCCATAGCGGACGGAGCACCCAATATTTGGCAGTAGGCCCGCGGTACTCGACAGGAGGAGTACCTCACCAGTCTATGGTTAGTGAGAAGCGCCTCGGTGTCGCGACATGCCCACTATACACAACAGATGTGGAGTTCTCCATCAGTCATGGTTTTGATAATAAAAATCTTGGTTTGAGTTGAGTCAATGACCTCTGTGTCTTCCTCGCAATTGATATGGGTTACTAGATAACTTAGGTATATGTATGGGCAAATACCAAAGTAATGGTAATTCGTTGATTCATACTTTGTGGTTTAGACATGGTTGATGTTTTGAGACCTTGAGGGTCTCAGGGTACCTACTGAGTATCATTATACTCACCCCTGCACAAGATATTCCCCTTCTTAGTTGTGTTGGATGCAGACGACGGATAGCGATGACCGAGGTAGAGTGTGGGAGGACTGGACGATACCCGGAGGTGGACCAATTGAAGAGACGGTACCCGAAGGAGACGGATGGACGTGGAGCACTGAGGAGGCTATCTGTATCTACCCTTCAGGTAATATCCATGGTGGATGATCCAGGAGCTTTTAGAAACCTTCCAGATGTTTGTCTTTTAGTTTTATATGTTTTGTGTTTTCCTTGTACTTTACTATTGGGCTTGTATTTCCTGCCCCTTTTACTTTCCGGCACAACTTTTGTTATACATTTTTCTTAGTGTTTTCTTCTCCTAGTAGTATAGTTTTTTGTGTTTACATTTAATAAAGGCAATTCCTTCCCAGTTATATGGATTTATTCCTTGGGTGCTAGTCTCCAGCCCCTGGACTATGGAAGGCAGTCTTAGTGTAGTTACGACACGGGACCTAGGGGATAGGTCGTGACAAATTGGTACTAGAGGGAGGTTCAACCGCAGAACATAATACTCTGATATTTTCTATTCTATGAAGAAATAGTTTTGAGGGTACTGAGTGTGGTTTTCCGTTCAGGGATTCCAATGTTAGAGAGAAGGCCGACGTATTCATACATCCGGATATTGACTACTGATTTCCGACTCAGTTCACGAAAACACAGATTTCGTGTGTGTTTTTAAAAGTTTTCTTTATGTCAGGTCAAACCAAGTCAGCTCACCCGGTATAGTCTTTTGACCATTTTTCATTTTTTTCATGATGCCTCCACGCAGACATCCAGTTGGAATTTCGAGAGAGTACCCAATGATGGCCCACTGAGCGACAAGTCTTCGGTGCAGGGCCCTCTTACAATGTTGGCACCATCTGGTGGTGTACCAGCAGCACCACCACCCATTGGGCAGAATATGCCACCAGCCTCACTAGAGGATAGTGCACACCGAATGAGTGTGTTTCACAATTTCAAGCTATAGAGGCCTTCAAGGTTACAAGGCGAGACAGAATCCCAGGCATCATGTGACTGACTAGAGGTGATTGCTAGAGTTCTCCGCCTATTTGAGTCACCTAGTAAAGAAGATAGTGGTCTTAGCTACTAGTGTTTCCCAGTGAGTGACCATGAGGTTGGTCTACATACTGATGAGGCTTTGGTATCTGGACCTTTGCCCGAGATTTTATCTTTAGGTAGTGTGTCAGCTATATCACTGCATGTTGGTCAGGAGTTTCAAACGGCGTTACCGATTGATGACACATGTCGTCTTAGTTCCTTCTATGTGTTCCCGCATCGCATAACCCTCAGGTTTTGAGGCAATACCGACATAAAGGCGGCTGAGTACTGGCCTGAGGAGGTGGATGAGAGTTCTCTAGAACTTTTACACCTTCAGCAGGATGACATGTCAGCAGATGAGTATTCATCGAGGCCTACCGATCGTTCCTGGTACTCAATGAATAAGATATGATCAGTGCTTCAGAGCTTGGACCTCCAAGTGAGATGTGTTTAGGGACATCTGAGCTAGCACTTTCTTTTTAATCTATGAATTATTACCTATTTAAGGATGCTAGAGAGAACCTTTGCGGTTGAATGTTCTTTGGATGAGTGGATACAACCAGTGAATGTTAGTTGTGGGAAAGCAGGAAACTAGCGCCAGTCTCAGAGACTTGGGCATCTAAACTGTTTTAGAAAGAGGATGTAATACAGACCGATAAATCTTCCGAGTAGCAGATGTGGAAGAAGAGCTAGGATATTAGGATGAGGTGGTGTACATTTTGACACGTTACAACCACCCACCTTTGTATTCCCTGCCAGGATAAGGGAGATAGAGGGAAGAGGAAGAGGATACCTATATGTAGTGAAGGAGTGTGACCCAAGGGCTCTAGGAATGATTCGAGGTACGGACTGTGTCTACTACTTTCTTTCGTATCAATAGACATAGGTACCAATTAATCCTTTCTTCCACGAATCTTGTCACAGGACTAGATTTTATGGTTAAACTATTGACTTGACCCTCAATTATCGAGATACCTTTGGGACGAGACTCGATAATCACACTTACATCGACGGTGTGATCTGAACCTTGAGGTGAGAGTTTCTGTTGGATCTACTTGGTAGCAGCGTTGAGGCCTTATGAAGTGAGATTGGGTATGGAATGGGAAACCAAAGTTCTTACACAGATTGACTATATTAGGAAAAAAGGTTTTTGTTTATCTACAACATTGAGATGAGGTTTTCTTAGTCAGTGAAAAAAGATACCCAGGCAGAACTGGTTAAACTCATGCATATAAGGGTGCATCCGATCACTCTTGAGTCGGCTAGACTTACCCTCATGGTAGTAGGAGTTTTCAGTTTTTAGTTCCTCCTAGACTATGACTTCAAGATAGTCTAGACTCCTGGTAAGGGGAACGTTGCTGCAGATGCGCTCAATAGGAGGACTGGTATACAGCTGCTAGGCGAGGTGACAGAGTAGTTGACTGCCTTTCAGATATCCTTTGAGGATAGGGATGGGGCAGCCATTCTACAGTCTCTTACAGTTACTCCTACCTTTCATCAGCGAGTCAGGGAGGCACAATCTGGAGACCTAGACTGTGAGATGCGACGTGCTCAGATATCCACAGGGGCAGGCACCTGATGGACTTTTTGAAGGTGGGGAGCATGTTATCCTTTTTAGAGGACATACCATGGTACATGTTGCACATCTGAAGGAAGTGTTGAGGGAGTTCCACACCTCCCCTCTAGCGGTATATACCGGAGTGGAGAAGATGTACTAGGACCATTGATGACAGCACTGGTGTCCAGGTATGAAAAAGGTGGTAGCAGAGTTTGTCTCACGATGCCTAACTTGTCAGCAAGTGACGACAGAGCACCAGTTACCAGTAGTCTTAGTTCAGCCATTAAGGGTCCCAGAGTGTAAGTGGGATGGGATATCCATGGACTTCTTGATGGGTTTTCCACGTACATTCAGGAGTCGTGACTTGATTTGGGTGATTGCTGACAGACTCACCAATTCGGCCCACTTCCTATCGATTAGATAACGGGGTTCAGTAGAGAGCTTGGGAGGCCTCTATGTGAAGGAGATAGTGTTTTTACATGGAGTACCTTCTCCTGTTGTCTCTGACTGTGACACACAGTTTATATACCGGCTATGGAAGGGGTTGCAGGAAGCTTTCGGGATGTAGCTTTGTCTGAGCACTTCCTTCCACCCTTAGACGGATGTTCAGACTGAGAGGACCATTCAGACTCTCGAGAACATTCTCTGTGCATGTTTCCTCGACTTCGGTCGAAGCTGGGAGGATCACTTACCATTGGTTGAGATTTCCTACAACAACTCTACCTCTCCACCATCGGTATGACACCTTTTGATACCTTTTAAGGTCGACCTTGAAGAACTCCACTGTGTTGGACATACCCATGAGAGTCAGCACTAGTGGGACCGGAGATGGTACGGGCTACCACGGAAAAGCTGCAGGTCATCCAGGAGCAGATAAATACTGCATAGTGCAGACAGAAGTCATATGTGGACAGAATATAGGGGCCTCTGTAGTTAGAGGATGGAGACCAAGTCTTTCTACAGCTCTCACATTGATGAGGTTTGCAGAGATTTGGCTGAGTTAGCAAGTTATCTCTGTGGTTCATAGGACCTTTCTAGTTCCTCAGCAGAGTAGGTGATGTGGCTTACCACATATCCCTTCCACCTCAGTTGCACTGGGTTCACGACTTCTTCCATGTGTCTAAGTTGAAGAGATATGTGCATAACCCTACTCACATCATTGACCATAGAGATCCGGACATCGATGATGGTGCGAATATTACAGAGGTTCCAGTAGAGATTTAGGATTGACATGACCAGTTCCTACAAGGATGATCGGCGCCTCTGGTAAACATTTGTTGGCAGCATATGAACCTCCCGGAGACCACATGGGAGCAGGAGGCTAATATGCCTGCTTAGTACCCCCATTTGTTCCCTTAGTTCGAGTTGTAGTTTATGGGTATGTAAATCCCTAAGGTGGGGATAATGTAAAGACTCAGAATTTCCATGTATTTTTTTTAAAATATATAATAATTTTACACGTCCTTAGTTCTTGAAGTTTCGTGATTCTGAGGCCTGAAGTTCCTAGAATGATCCATCGAAGCTTTGTTAAGCTTAAATTAATGTGCGTAAGAAGATTTCCTAAAAATGTAGAATAACTCTTAAACGGTAACTCGGATCAAAAATATGAGGGAACTGTTGCACTCAGGATAGCGGGTTTATCCTAGGCGTGACATATGTTTAGTTGGCACGGGCCTCCTGTGAGCAATCCCGAAAATGGCATAACCGTAAATAAAATAATTAAATAAATTTATTTTATTTTTCAATTTCTTATAACTCCAAAAATTTAGCTCAGAATAAAAATATGAGACCACAGATGAACTCGTGAGGACTTGATTTATTGAAGTTGATACTAACTTTGGCCGGTGGGGCCACCAGAAAAAGTTAGTTTTTGGCCGCAAATAAAATAATTTAGTGACAATTATTTTATTATAAAATTCATAAAATCACAACTGTAACTCGGATTGAAAATCCGAGAGTACTGTTGGGTTAATTGGGGTGTGTTTCACCTAGGAAGAGTCTAACCTCAACCATAGTGGGTCATGGGTGAATGTTAATAGTTTTCCGAACATTTTTTCGTGTACATTCAGTAAATGTGCGAGCAGTGTTTTATAACCTTTGAACCACTGCTCGGAATTGAAATATGACCGCACCGTTGAACTCACAACATCAGTAATTGCTTAGTGAGACCATCATTGTAGTTGCGTTCTGATGATTCTGGAAGTTAGTTTATGGGGGTTTCTAATTAAATTGAATAAAATAATGTTTTAACATATTTTTATTTGGGTCGTTAAAACCTCCAAATGGAGGTTAAAGGTGGGGGAAACCACACCCTAACCTCCCATAGGATTTTATGGTGGTGGGGCCCACCCACACATAACCTCCTGTGAGAGGTTACGACGTGGGGACCACCTGAGATCCATAACCTCTCTATTAAATCATAGGAGTGGGGACCACCCGACCTCTATTAATAGTGAAGGATAAAACCTCCCACCTCTCCCACATTAATGAGGGGGAGCCTCTTTCTAATCCACCTAATTAAATGTGACACCTCTCAGGAATTTAATTAGGTGGGGCCCACTCTTTTAATTCACCAAATTTGAATTACGTGCTAACGTAATTTTAGACAAACCCTCCTCCTCTAATATAAGGTAATCTTAGGGAAAGGATTTGGGACGACTTCTTTAAGCGGTGAAACACTGGCAAAGAGACACGTCACCCAAAACATAGAGAATTATTCCTCCAACGAAGAACCATCGCCCATGAAGAACGAAGAACAACGAACACCGTCTTCATCCTTCTTTAACCGGGGCAAGAAAGGGAAGCACTACCGACCATGAAGGACGCTGATGATGTCATCTCGACACATCTTCTTCAAGATCTTCTTCCTCCAACATTGATGGAACGAAGAACGCTTTCCGTGACTCCATCGTCGATCACCGAATTCAGGTAGTGGGTTTTGGAATTGTTTTTACTAGTTCTTCATCGTAAAAATTTCTAGAATGAGAACTGAATGATATCACCATAATGAGGAGGGTTTAGAACACATGAACACGGCCCAAACCTCCCCTTTTGTTATTTCATCTTTGATGATGATGACACGACAAAGAGGAGACAAAGAACAAAGGACGTGCTTCCCATGGCCACTGCAAACTGCACCGTCGGCCCAGCGGCACCCGACCCGCGCCCCATGCTCTACTCTGTGGCCCTGCCGACGGCCTTCTACGCCTCACTGGCGTGCTGTCCACACCTCGACGTGCCGCTCGGCCCTACAGGCGGCCAGCCCGGCATGCCACGACGCCCTGCTGCGCTTCCCGGAGCTTTTCACGGTGCCCTACCACCCTGCCTGGTGCCCCCCGGAACCCTGTCGCGTTGTTGGGCGCACCCCGTGGTGCCCTTCCGCCCTGCTAGGCGCACCCCGAGGCACCCGACCTCCCTACCCGGCGACCCCCAGCGCCTTGACACGATGCCCGCCGCACCCCCATGCGCTGTCCTTCACCCTTCCTGGCACCCACTGCACTACCCGGCGCCACCGTGCGTAGCCCGTCGCCCCGAAATCCTACCTGGCACCCCCGAGGCTTGCCCCGTGGCCTGCAGCACTCGACCCAGTGCACCCACGGCCTGCCCTGTGTCCAGTCGGCCTTCCTGTGCCCCGTGTAGCCTACTCGCTGGCCACACAGTCACCGACCTCCTGCCCGACCCGCGGAGTCCCCTGTGGTGTCTCTGGCCGAACCAGCCCGGTCATCCGGGCCGAGTCACCGAGCTGCCTATGTGGTGACTACCCGGCCAAACCACCCTTGTAGTCCACTGGGCCGGGCCCAGTAGACTGGGTTAATGCTTAGTGGGCTGACCCGCCCATTGGGCCGAGTCAAACCCATCGAGTCTGACTGGGTCGACCCAAACCTAGTCGGCCTAGACGAGGTTGGGCCGAGTCGGTCCGACATGGTCGGACCGGACCCGGGCCCATTATATACACTTTGCTTTCATTGGCCATATCTTTAGAACTGGATGTCTGTTTGAAGAACCATTAGCGGTGCCGGTATTCTTGGACCATTACCATCGCTTTGAGAATAGTCCACTAGAGTTCGGGGTATAGTTTAGATATGGTCAGGTTTCGTACACAAAACCAACCAGGCCCCGACACTAAAAGGATAATAACTCATAGACCGGGCATCCGATTGACGTGTCGTATGTTGCGTTGAGACCCCTTTGATGTGGCTGTATTTTGAGATACTTCCACGTGAGACTTCATGACACATAGACTATCGACTAGTAGCTCATGGAGCGGATCCTCCCAGAGATGAGTAGATAGTGTGCGAAGACCTAGTAGCTGATAGACCTGACGACTGCTTCACAGATTCAACTCAGAGTGATTCGACTAGCCCTGTGGACGGAGCGCCTGGTATTTGGTGGCTGACGCCCAGCGGATGGAGCGCCTGGTAGTTGGCAGCCGACCCATGGTACTCGACATGAGGAGTACATCTGTAGGCTATTAGGGATAGCGCCCGGTATTTGGCGGTAGACCCACAGAGGAAGGAGCGCCCGGTATATGGAAGCAAACCCGCGGTACTCAATAGGATGAGTACCTACACAGTCTATGGTTAGTGAGAATCACCTTGGTGTTGTGACAAACTCATTGTACATGACAGTGTAGGAGTTCTCTAGTAGTCATGGTTTCTATAATAAAAATCCAGGTTTGATCTGAGTCAATGACCTTTATGTTTTCCTCATGATTGAGATCGGTTACTAGATAATTTAGGTATATGTAAGGGAATATACCTAAGTAATGGTTATCTGTTGATTCATACTTTGTGGTTTATACTTGTTGGATTTTGTGAGACCTCGAGGGTCTCGGAATCTCTACTGAGTATCGTTATACTCACCCCTGCACGGGCTATGCCCGCACCTCGTTGTGTTGGATGTAGATGACGGACAATGCTGACCAAGGCGGAGTGTGCGAGGACTGGACGGTGCTCGGAGGTGGACCTCATAACGAGACGGTACCCAGAGGAGACATACAGACGGGGAGCACTGAGGAGGCTATCTGTACCTACCCTTCATGTATGATCCAAAAGTTACTATTAAACAAACCTTATTTAATATTATTTAACCACATATGACTTAATAATAACAACCACATATGTCAGATTTTTGAAATTCAATCCACAGAAGTTGTAAAATTTTATTTAAATGAAAAAGTCAGTTTTAAACTACCACTTAGTGTTTTCACTATTTATCAAAAATTGATGTTTCACAAAAAATACCACAAATTCAGCCTAAAATATATATGATATTCTGAACTAATAAATGATTTATATTTTATCAAATTAAAAACAAATAATATGGATTAATTAATTTATAATTAATTCCCGTTGTGAAAACAAAAAACATGTTTTTAATGAAATAATAACTAACAAAATATTGACACTAGTTTATGTCCAATTTCGAAGTGAAATTACATCCATGACAAACATTGGATTAAATGGTAAAAATATAATCAAAGTACACTTAAAAACCAATTAAAAAGATAATCTATCCATATAAATAAATTATATTAAAAAGTAGTTTGTAATTAAAATACTTTATTTTTCACTATTCACTAAAAATAGAATTTTTTTAGAAAAATAACAAAAATTTTAAAAAAAATAATTTTGATGTCCTTATTCTAAAGAAGAAATTTATTTTTTACAATAGAATATATAAAAGTGATCAAAAATATTTTAAATGAGGGTTCTCTATAAAAAGGATATAAATCGATCTTTTGTTGAATATTAGAGTATTTAAGCTTAAAATAGGATTCTTTATTTTTTTAAGCCTATAACATTTAGTGGATAAATCTAAAAACATTAAAAAACATGTATATTCATATTGTAGTTAGTCATTTCCATTCCCATCAATAAAAAAGATAGGCATTAACTACTATATAAAATAATATTATATTATTATTTTTCAGTATGGCTCAGCATTTTGTGAAACATAATATTTCAAAGAAACTTTTTGTTGTTTATCAGGTATCTCATCAAACATAGAATCAACTTTAAAGTAGAATTAATATTTAATTCCCAAATATTGAAAAATATTATAATTTTATATTCTTTATTTACCTTGGATGTTACAGATTGGGTGGGTTTATATAGGAAATGGGCGGGGGAATTATTGATTATATCCCATACACATGTTTTAGACCCTATATAATAATGTAATCATAATGAAAAACCTTCACATGGTTTTACTCACTGTTCATATTAATGGGACTGGGTATAATTATTTTATATATATATAAGGGATGAATATATTAAATTATAACCATTGGGGATGTGGAGGTGAGTCCTATCCATAAAAAGTGATTTTAAGAAACGAAAATAAATTATAGGATTTAGAGTATTAAGAAAATCCATTAAATAATTGTTAATAAAATTAATATTAAATTATTCTATAAGAAAAAAATATTTTTTATACCATTAATTGTATCTATTAAATCATTTAGTGGAATTACGATGCCATAATAAACACTATATATTAATAACATATTAAAATTCGACCGAAAAATATGATTGTCATAAAATTATAAAAATTTCCCAATTTGATATATTCTACAATATAATTAAAATAATTATATTTATTTTATAATTAAAAGTTCTAAATATTTTCATTTCCTATATTAAAAAATTAACAATTATTTGTTGATAAATATTTGGTTTATTGAGAATAGAAGTTTTAGAAAACTTATAAGATATGAACATAAAAAATTATATGGTAATTTATATTTAATAAAAATTATATTATAATATTAGTTTTAAAAAATATTAATTATTTTAAAAATCATTTAATTCATTATTTTCTTAATTTTTTTTCAATATTACGAATAAACAATTTGTGTTTTATTTTATCAAAATTGAAATCATTTTTAATGTAATAGTAATTAGATAAAAATATGATTATTATTCTATAAAACATATATATTCATATTTTTAGATTTTTGATACATTTCCATTTATTACACCTGAAAAATCCAATTGGTTAAGGTGTTTAATGGAGATAATTTCATGTAGTGGTTTGACATATATGTTTAGGGTTGTGATCAGAACTGTCATGAACATCTTCTATAAATGGTTTCACTTGTGATTATGTTTTTGGATATCATTTTGTTATTAGTAAAGCATAATACCAATGATTCTATATCCCATGGAATATCTTATAAATGGGCTTCATAGGGTATGATCCTTCTAGTTGAGTACATCAGTTCTTTTATTGTGCCAATTGTATTTGTTAAAAACCTATAATTTTTCTAATCATATTATAACTATTCAACAACTGTATTATCAATGGTTTTGATGCATAAAAGTCTTATAATTATAATTTCATAAAACAAAACTAAATAATTCCATGTTATTTCTATAACCATAACATATAATAAGACATTTAATTCAACCATAAAGGGAATTTATTAATAATTGTTCAGATCATTGCGCATTAAATTTTCATATATGTTTTGACATCCCCATGACTATTAAACATTTCATTTCACCTAAATATCCATATTATTTATCATATATATTATTATTTCATAGACCATATCTGTTTTATAAATACAATGTATTACATTGAACTTTATTTGATTGAATGGGGAAATATCAAGAATCTGTATTATTTATTCAATACAAATATTTAATTTCAAGGTACATTTTCCTAAATTAAATTGATCATTCGATATATGAGTAATGATTTTGACATACCAATACAAGTGGGGAATAGTAATATATATACCATCAATATATCATTGTGTCTTATGAGAAAAATCAGTAAATAAAAAATAAATGGGACTTTACCATTAATTTAAATTATCTTGTGAATTGTATCAATGTTGTATGTGTCACGTGCTAGATACATGGTGTTCCAAAACTATAAATTTCTATAATCATAATTAATTTATTAATGTATGTGATATTACTACCATAATAGTTTCTGTAGATTCATTTCATTCTCAATATATGATTAAATAGAACAAGTATTTAGTTATTTAAATTTCCAAATAAATTATTCCATATATATTCGTGATAGTCATCTTATATAAATGGATTGTTTTTTAATTATTTTTCTTTCCATATTGATTATTCGTTATCTTATCATGATATTCATGTTATTTAAATGTCATGTGTATTGGGTTATTTAAATTTCAATACTAATTATGTTTTCTGATTTATGATATCTTCCATTACACATAACCATTACTAAGAATTTCATCTCACCTGGATTTTGTTTCCTTTCATATGAATACAAAATGTTTACCATGATTTATATGTAATGATATACTGGAGAGAATAATGATATTATCAAAAATATTGTTATTTGTTTTCAAATGTAATGTAACTGTCAAGAATGAATCTTCTTCACTAATACAACAAAAATATTTATTCCTTTGGGAAGTTATTCGTTATATATTATTCTGATGTATAATAAAGACACCATATCCAGGCTACTAGGGTTTGGTTCAGTACAATAATCAGAGAAATATGGAACTATGTTGCAATGTATAAAATTGAAGTGGCTGGAAGTGGATGAACCCCCTAATAAAATAGGTTAAATCAATATTTTTAGAAAATTTGGTGCCTTATCTCAGGTTTTTAAACATATTTTTATTGTTTTATCCTTACCTAGGTGACCATAAATTTAATATGGTTACTACTCAAATTAGGATAAAATAAAAAAAATCTATTTAATAAATTATGAACTCCTAATTTAAAATATAGAATCCAATTTTTACAATTCAACTTTTTGAAATGATATAAATTAATTTAAAACAAAAAATATGGCACACAACATAATTACTTTTTCCAGAAAAATTAATCTTTAAGTATAAAACTTTTTTATACCAAATACAATTATCATATTAATTCTAATTAAAATATTTTTAATAATATTAAAATAATAATACGAATATTTATATGAAACCATATTAATAGAAAATGGGAACTTATAAATCAATGAAACAAAAGTACAATTTTCAAAACTAATTTTATTTTTTTCTATATATTTTAAAACCCATATTTTCTAGATACTGACTAAAAATTCAATGAAAGAAAAAATTTTACATGTATATTTTCAAAATTACTTCCATCATATCAAATACATTGTATATTTTTCTTAAAAAATAAATGTAATATTTTATCACAAAAACTATAATATTCTAGTTTCAAGGAAAAATATTTTTGAATCCTAATATGACCTTAATAAAAAATTGAACTCTTATGTTCTAAGTGTTAACAAAAAATTTAAAGTTATTATAATTTATATCAATATATTTCATAATATAGGTATTACTATTCATATCATCTAATTCAATGATTATGTTTGAATTTTCATATTTAAATATCAATATTATGAGGATTTTTTAAGCCTGGTGTTTCATGTTGTGTACTCTATCAAACAAATTTCTATAGTTTTAAAAAATAATTACTTTAGAAACTATAAATATTATAATATTATCATATAAATATCTTGATTATTAACTCAAAATAACTAGAATAACAATTTTAATAAACTATATTTTAATGTGTTTCATGTAAATCATAATTTCATTTTTAGTAATTAAATTTAAATAATATATAAAATAAATTGTATAAGGTGATTTTTTTAAAGATCGTGTCGAAATATACCATGGCTTCATTTTTGAATCTTTTATAAGAAAATAAAATTTTTATGTGAATAATAAAAATATATTCTATCAACTACATGTTGATTTAGGACATTAAAATACTATTTTCATAAAGTAATACATATTAAATTTCTCTCCCCCAATAAAAATTGCTTTTATTAGATTAATTTTCTATTTAAATAAATATAACCTATTTAAAAACATCATTATTAATTTAATAATTCTAAAATTCTAAATATTACCTTTAGAAAAACAGTTAGTTATTTTTAACCTTTAATTTTTATCAATATAAAAAATTATAATTTTACATTGTTTTAAAGTACTGAAATTGTATAATTTTATTAAAATATAGGCCATTGTTTAAAAAAATATTTCTATTAAATATTTAAATTTTTATATAATAATTCATTCAATATTATTACCTAAAACTACCCCTCTCTCCAACTATAAAACCCCATATACCTCCACTTAGAAAAAAAAATTCCTTCACATACCAAATCCAATGATCTTCCAAAATTATTTATTTTATTCTCCATAACATCATTTAGGGTTTTCTAATATTACACATCTACATGAATTTAAATAGTTTATTGTTGTAAAAATAAATAAATAGTTATAATGGGGTAAGGTTTCATCAACATTTTCTCTCATTTTCCCCATTTCTTCCTCTTTAATTTTATTTTTTGAAACCAAAATCTTATGAGTTTAAGTAAGGATTATTTTAACATTATATTCATGGTTTTAACATTCATTAATAGTTATATATACAACATATATTTTTTCATAAATATCTTTTTCATCTTTGGACAATCATTCCTTAATTGTCAACTAACTACCTATGGGGAAATTGGAAACTCTATTCCTATGAACACCTTAATATATGTATTGTATGAATTAATATGTATATATATATACATATAATTTATAATTATTTAATTAGTTTAAATTATAAATAAATTATCATAATGAACAATTCATAAATCATAAGAGGACAGTATAACTTATTGAAATCATTGCATCAATACAATTCATATTTAACAAAGAGTATGGTAAAGTAGAATTAAATATTTTAAGGTAAAAATAGAGACACAAATTTAAATAATAAAATTTTATTTTCTTATATTAATAAATTTAAATTTATTGTATAGTATGTAAAAAATAAGATGAATTATATCTCTATTTAATGTAATGTGATTATCAAACCCAACTCCCCCAATTTTTTGTTATCACCTACACCATATTTTTTCAGTATATATGTTAATATGATTTCCAAAATATTTAATTAAACTAACCTTTTCCTTTTCACTCTGAGAATATTCAAGATTTTACCATTTCAAAATATTTTCAATTCCAAATCCCATTACTTTTCAAAAAAAATATATTATTTCAGTAAAACACTTCGTTAAATGACAATGAGTTTATTATTATTGAAATTAAAATATTTTTTTACCAATATATGATCTCTATTGTTCATTTGGTAACCCAAAAGTTTATTTAGTAATCTATGATAAATGGGATTCTTATGAAGACTATTCCTTTATATGGGTTTATTTGATTATTATTATTTTTCATTGTTCTATTTCTATGTGGAATGATTGATTATGATAATTTATAAAGTGATAGGTGGGGAAATAATTACATATCCTGCCAATTAATTTGAAAACGTGATTTATATTAATAATATCTATATTATAAATACAAATTATTTTATATTTCTTCAAAATCTTGATGCATTAGTTCATGCACCAATTTTATGTGTCAAATTGATGTTTTATATGTTCACAACATTGTGCATTATTTGACCACTATGTTAAAATGTTTTATTATTTTTAATATTAAAAAATTCCTTACATTTTAAAATAATTCCTTCATAATTATTATTATTATCTCATTCTTATGATATAGTGACATTCATAATGGTCACCCATGTACTATTTATTTAGGTGTCTTATACCTTCTATATTATTCCCCCCTTATTGTAAATTCTGCTAAAAATTTTATTTGATGTATAATAATTGGAGAATACCTGTACTAAGGAAGAAAATCATAGGATTTAGTATTATAATATACATGTAATAAATAGTATATAAGTTTTATTATGTAAAAGTTATATAGGAACATAATTTTCAAAAGATTCTAAACACATCGACTATAGATTGTATTACTATTACGTTAAATAACAAAAAAAGTGATGTAATGTTAATTATTCAAAGGATGGGTCATTATAAGTTCCCTTATTATGATTGATTGAAAACTATTGTTGTATAATAATTCAACTATATCATGATACAAGTTCCATTCTCAATGAATGTTGACTAATTATAATCTTATAAAGTCTCACAATTACGGGATAGTTTATCTGTAATTATTATCCATCTAAGGATGAAATGGATTATGTTCCCATGTCTCATAAGGATATTTTTATTATCCTAAAAAGAAATATCGGTCATGGTGAGAATCAGTCTCGATCTACGAAGAATGATGCTTCCTCCTGTGGACCCCTACATATTGTTTTGAATCTAATGGGTGATGTTGTTTAGAAAGAGAAGTAGGTCTATGTGTTTTTTCTTGTACCCTCTTAAAAATACATTTAATCTCCTTGGGAAATTTTGGTACTATAGATATTATAGTTATTCATTCCATGCGTTTTAGGAATATTAAAAAGAATGGAAAACATCTGATACAATTTAAAATGGGAATCAACCCAACAAAATATGAGGAAAAATAATTGGTAGATGTGTTTAGAATAATATTCACTTCATCCTCGAATAAATATTGTTTATTTGAGAACACTTATTCAGAACATAATAGTGAGGCCAATTCATTTACATTGGATCTATTTTATGATGAAATTCAATTTTCATAATCTGCTATTCTTGGGACGTCCCCAATTGTTGTGTGAATGTTTTTTTTGGGTTCACAATTTAAAATTAATAGGGTATTTCATTTTGATATAATGGAATGAAAATCTTTTAGAATACCTCTCCAAAAAATTGATATGAAATTATGTTCACATTCATATACAATTTCTAAACATTAACCATGAATTCTTATAACATCATTAATATGTATTTGGGACGGTTGATCAAGGTATAGATATTCCATTTACACTATTGAATATGTGTACTTTGAAAGGAAATAAATATTAAAATAATATTATATAATTCATCTTAGAGGTTGGTGAGTTCATTAACAATATCTGTTACAAAATTTTTGACTTTAATATATGTATATGTAGGTGTTTCCCTACATGAAACCTTGTGGATGATTTGTCCCCTCAATTTCGTATCAAAATATAAATCATCATGAATCATTTTTAATACTTTCACACATTATTTTTTCCCACCAAAAATATGAATCAAAATCCATTTATAAATGGGTGAAAATAGGTTGTGTGGAGGAAATTGAGATATGAGATTCATCTAGAAATTCTCATTCAACTCAGGGTTTGATGGTAAATATAATATTTTTCAAAAATTTAAAAAGGTATATGTTTATTTTTTTTTCTAATATTAAATATTATATATTTTTGTTATTTTTTATAGACTTTTGAAATCATTTTGATACATCTTCATCCTCCTAAATAATGGTTATTTTGAAATTACAAGAACAAGGAATAATATCTCATATTCATTAATAGTTTACATATAAAATATTTTTTCAATCCATGAATATTTGATCCATACCCCTCCTCACCATGGATAGAGCTTCATTATAATTCTTATTAAATATACTATCTACCTTCGCCACCTTTCTTTGGTGGTTGGGCATTTCAAATCAATATTCAGTGCATAGTTTTAGTCATCTTTTTTATCTAAAGTTACGTTCTTTCTAAATATATACTTAAAATTATTATGATTTATATATATGTCAAATTTATCATCATGGAGTAAGTGTACCAATATATTAATGGAAATGTTACATCTTTCAAATTTATATCATGTTATAGAGAAGTTTTTATCTTTTTTTAATTATCTTGATATATAAGAAATATATCTATCATATTTTATATGGATTCACAATAATTGAATTTTTATTTCAATAATATATATAAAAATCACCGACCCTATTTTTAATGTGAATACCGATACATTTATTAACTATATCTTTATTTCAAAAAGTAAAGTTCATCTCTTTACATTAATCATATAAATTTGAAACATTTTCATGTCAATATGGTAAACATTCCATATAATGACTTTTTAAAAAAAATACATCATTAGTAACATTCTATGATAAGGAAAACATGGATTTATTTATATTATCTATTTTAATATTTTGTTTTGGAAAACATGGAATTTGAATTGTCTATAGATATCTCATACTTAAAGATAATATAGCTATATAAAGAAAATTTTAAATCCTATATCCATAATTATTTGATTTTAAAAATAAATCATTTTCTCTAAGGGTCTGAATTATTTTCGAAAAATAGTTTTCATGAACATCATATCTCTAATAGTAAAACAAGACTCTGTAATAAATATCACAATAAATTTATTAATATAATATTTGAATACCCAATTCATGATATTTGTAAACATTAAGGTTCCATTAGTTAATCTAAATGATATTTATGGGAAACCATAATTATTATATATTATATGAAAAATAAATATATAGTATATAATTCTTCTTATGATTTATATTATTGTAAAAAAAATAAAAATTATTCCTTCAGAAGTTTCAATCTCCTTGAATATTATGAAAAATATTCCTAATGCATGGTAAATTTTACTTTTACATAATATTAATGGAATTTATTTCTTATATAACCAATTTTTAGTCACATTGGAAAATCTATAATCTTTTCAAATATGGTAGGTGATACAAGAATTGACATTATAATGCATATTACTCCCTTATCATAAAAATTATGTGGTTCCTTCACTAATCCTACTAATTCGACTATATTAATTTAATAGGGTTGTTCATATATTAGATTGGAATCAAGTATAATGTTAATATATAATTCAAAATCAGGAAGGGGATTATATTTATATAATAGACCAGAAAATACATCAGTGAAATATTTTGTAATATACTCATATTATATTACTATAATGTTTTCCTCTATTATAAATGATATTTTAACTTATTATTCACTAATAATTTCATTGATATGAATCTCTGGAGGTAGTTCAAAACAACACTCAAGCACTCTAGTCTCTTATAGAAATGTAAGGCATTACCTTCCAACCTCACAAATTGTAAAAACTTTTTCATGAAAATAAATTTATTAGTACTATTTTTAAAAACAACAAATCTCAATAATTTCCAAAATATCATGAATTTGTTATAACAATCAATTATAAAACCATACATTCCCTATAAATCTTAATAATAACAATCCAATATAAATTCAATGTAATAATGTTTTCACTAGGTATTCTGACATAAAATTTTTTATTTAATTTATCCAAGAGTTCATAGATCCAAACTCAAGTAATCTATTAGTTAACACTTATATTATTATCAAACCACATGAAATGAAAATTTTTCATAATTAAAGTTTTAATATAAAAAATACATAATATTGACCATTTTACTTAGGGTATTATGAGGTTGATTTATTTTATTATTAGTGAATTTATTTTACAACTATTCTATATCAATTTATTTCTTGAATTGTGAATTTGTGGACTCTCTATTTTTTACTCATGGTCTGAGTTGTAATTATCTCGAAATGAAAGAAAATCTCTAGACACTATTACGAAATTCCTAAGGCGATTCATCAATAGTTTCCTCCATATGAGAAATTACACTTGTTCGTTATTCTATTAAATTACTTTTCTTTTGATATATCCCAGAACTACCCTCTTATTGTCTTTCTGTCCACTGAGAAAATTAAAATTAGAATAGAAATTTTCAACTAAGATGAATCTCTACATTATCTATGTATATGAAAAAATGTGATGGAGAAAATTAATCCATTTGAATACTTGTGTATAAAAAATAAATTAAGAAATAAATATTTATTTCAATATATCATTCATTACCCAAAACAAGTCTCATTAATCACGTAGTGTTATCCACATATCTGACAATAGAATCATATTTTTTATGAAATTTTTCAATTTTCATTCCATATCACCTATCTTCTATAGAGAAAAATATTTATCATGGAATTTTTCATTACAAATATTTCAATTTATCCTTCTTATATATGGAGAAAAAATATTGTTTTGAATCAATGTAAACCATTGATCGATATCACCCCTAGATGATTTACCAAAATGATGTCCTTAACCATTTCACTACATCCAAAATCACAAAATATATTTTTTGGAGTCATGATTTATTTTCCATCCACTAATTAATTAGTGGTTTCATATTAATTTAATGGTTTTTACCTAATGAAGTTATCCGAAATTGATATAAACTTTTCAAGACTAGTTTTATTATCCTCACACACATGGTTATTTCTCATAACTATATTTAATTTTCCTAATATAATGAAAATATGTCCTAATTAAATATAATTTTTATTGGTTTATTCATGTGTGAAACTCATTAACATATTATGGGATTCAAAAAGATATTTATTATTATTATTAAATTGAAAAATTAATAAAATTTTAATATACTAAATTAGTATATAATTACTACTATACCTTTGGAATGATATATATCTAATCCCTAAACTAGCTCGGCTAGTGAAACCCATCTTATGGCCGAGTCAAATTCAACTCAACCATTTCTATTTTCTTATTCAAAAATTTTAGTATATAATCAAAATAACCAATATAAACCATGGGGAACTTTGTGAAAACCCATTCATAAAACAACCAGAACCCGTTAAAATAGTTTCAGTTCCACTATATGGAATTTATTAGTTATATACAAATATATGTATTAAAAGAACACAATAAGGAATTTGGTACAATCGTAACATTTTATAAAAATTCATATCATTTCATATAATGAATCAACCTTTAATAAATTTTATTAGCTAAAAAATGTATACTCATTCTATTATAATGAAGAAATTCATATAGTAATCATGTAATTAAATTAGATCAATTACACTGTCACATAAAACACAGTAATGTGAGTGAGTACATAACCCAAAAATGTTTCCCAAAAAAACATCCCATACATTGTTTCTCTGTTGATATCTAACAAGATAAAATTTTATTTTTCAAAAAATACCCAAAACCATTGCACTTTATAGAAAAAAAATTAGAAATAAAAAATCATTTAATAAACAATATCCATCAAAAAATAATTATTCCCATTCTCTAAACCAAATTCCACACACTATTATACTATATAAAAAGGTGGGGTAGAATATAAACCTAATTAATAACAAAAATAGGTTTTAATGACTTAAGAGTTGAATAAATTCCCCTAATACACAAATTTTTAATATATACAATGTCTTTACAAACAAGTAGTAGTTTAATACCACCTCACATTATCATTATAAAAAAATATCAAATACCCAAATGGTGGTTTTGAAAACTCAATTCTATATCCACTCCCAAAATTACCTAAAAAACTTACATTTAAAAATAAAAAAATTCTTTTATGAATTCCATACAAAAACCATAATTAATCAAACTATACCAATCAATGCATAACCCTTAAAACCTCAATTATTTAACTCAATAAAAACATCCAAGTTAAATTAATCTCATTTAAATCAATAAATGACAATCATTAAAAACAAAAAACCATGAAATTATTGAATATTAAAAACAATTAAACATGTCATTAACTATAATTTACAATTTTATTAGTTTTCCAAAAATCATAATTTCATGTAGAAATTCACTAAATATATTTTAAAAAAATAAAATCACACCAAATAACTATTTTTTCCTAAAATAAATTCACAAAAAATAAAAATATTTTTATATAATAAAATAATATAATTAAATCATTATATTTCTGGCTATGACATATAACACACATTAGAATTTAGGATAATCCACACACAAATACCATGATCCTAACATAGAATATTTTCATTAGTCACAAGATCCTCACTCTAAATAACCACCTAAAATATATAGAATAAATATCCCCCAAAAATAAAAAAAAAATCTCTCTATTTTACTAAGAACTACGACTTTGGGTCTCACCTTGATTAAACTAAAAGCTGCAAAGAGAGGGGGAATCTCATTGAGGATTAACTAAGATATACCAAATCCATACATCAAAAAACACATTCTAGAAAGAAACCCACACAAATGTATCTCCATGGGAATCCTATTTCATGAGATTTTAGAAAAAAATAAAAGATATTATACTAGATACATCCAAATATGGGAAAATATAAAATTGTGAAAAGATTTTATGTGGATTGTGGAATTCATAGCTCGGTCCCAGTGACTATGTGCCAACCATGTATCTACCATTATCCGATATACAATTTTACACAAATGAGGAGTATTCCTCATGAAAAATGGTTTAACTGTTCATAACCAACTTTCAAAACATCCTCGCTCTATTGAATAAGTACATGTTTCCAAGAACAATTCATAAAATATACATTCGATGATAGAAAAAAATTCACCTTGAACACCACAAAAATCCTAACATCACTTTCTATTTCTTCCCAAAAGTATAAAATGTCTCGCTAAATATTCAAAAAAACCAAAAAACAAACAATTAAATAGTCTAATCCAACTAAATCTTGACTATTTCCTTTATTTCATCAAATTTAGTGTGTTATAAGTATACAGTCCTAATATAATATTATTCTATGAAAACAACTCACATTGTCATTATTGAAACAACTACAATCAATGTAGAAATAAAAAGCCTCATCATCATCACTCTTTCTATTTTTTATATTCTAGTGACTAATTGTCAATATGCACTCAACTATCCGGAATTCCTTATTAATAGTAGAAATCTATTAAATAGTGTAGGGAATCCATTCTATTTCATTCCATATCAACAAAAATAATATAATCAATAATATACCATGGTGATCTCCCATTATACCTACCATTAGTGTTGTGTTAGGATATAAAAACTCAGTCACCAAACAACAAAATGCAAAAAGTCCCAAAATTGATTTATAATCAAAAAATTGCCTTTTATCCCCAAGAGGGATTCTCATATAAAAACATCAAATGGAATATATGATAACATTATAATATGTGACATCATCTGGGTATAACAACATGTATAGAAAAATCTTAGAGTTATTCCAAAATTTATAATAAATTCGAAAACAAGATGAACCCCTAACCCACATTCCACGAATGTCCATACTCAAAGGTTCATTAAACCAGTCATTAATAAATACTAAAATATTTCATTTATACTACCAACCAAAACATTACATTTATGACCCTTCATAATAATTCCCTCATATAATATATATTGAAGGAAATATTAAACACTTTAAACTATATTCATATAATTCTTTTTATGATTCAGATTTATCCGATGAAAATGATTGAAATCATATGAAAATAATTTACCTCCTAAACATAAAGCATATCAATGATAGGTAATCCACCCACAAAGAGACCCACACTTTAACTTTCACTACATTATAATTTTTTAATCCCTCACAAAAACAAAGATACAAAAGATTATATTCCATTCCATTGTCTAAAACATCTAAAGCTATCAATGTACCATTTTAACTATATCAAACCATATATCATTAGAATGTATTTCCAAAATGATTTTTACAAACAATTTCACTCAATAAATTATAATGAGGTCCTAAATATTCCATAAATTGGGTAATAATTTGATATTACTTAAAATGAGTACATGCATACCCAAAATAGTGTAACAATCCCATCACCCTGTATTGAACCAACCTCTTATACCTGTAATGTCAATTGGTTATTACACACACATATCTAGATCATACCATAAACCTTTGTTATTCAAGTTCCATTTTTATTTTCAGATCTATCTCCATGATTCCAAGAAACTCAAGAACCACCACAAACTATCCTATGATGAAAATTAAATATACTCCAACTCAATATTATGACAATATTGGTTAAACTAAAAATAAAAAACACATAATTATAAAAGGTTTTATTATCTAGTACATTACTATTATAACCAGATAATATAATAAAGCAATCTAATATTCTAAAACTACACCAAACATGTACAAATAAAAGTATAAAAACCTAAAAATAACATCAAATTTTAGAAATAAATATATTTAACAAACATTAATCAATGTGAAAAAAATTTCTCCTCGACAAAAAAAATTATAAAAAACAATGCTTATGTCAACACACATCATTATATACCAAAAAACCCTTACATCTCTCATGTAGTGTCTACACTTAAAAATATATCATTATATAAATCCATCCAATAGAGATGGATTTACTGAAAAAAAAATAGTTTCATGAAACCCAATAAGTAAATTGGTCTTCATCCAGAAAACCCACTCGTAACTGATATCGTCTCAAAGGAGAAAACCACCCTTAGGATAACCCACCCACTACAAAACAACATCATTCTTTACCGGTAATTACTTCAATATAGAATTTATAACATTATATATTAAAATAAATTATAATATTAAGTATATTTATTGAACATAATTCATGAAAATAAAAATTATATTATATTAAATAATATGTTTTATAATAATAATTTCATACCTTTTTGAAATATTTGGACATTTTCTCTCAAAATATTACTTATAAATTCATAAAACCCATTTCCAAAAGTTTATATTGCCTTCTTATATACAATCCCATTATAAAATTTAGCCTTTTATAAAACTACCCAATTACATGGGTTATTAAAAACATCACTAATGTTATTTTCTAGTAACTCTAATCCAAATAAAATAATTCCATAACTATTTTTGAACAAATTACATTTTATTAAAACAACTTCAACACATAAAATCATTCCACAATGATGGTTTCACCAATATTCTTGAAAAATTATAATTCAAAATTTTAAAATTTTGACCCAATAAAATTTTGTAATGGAACAATAATAGATATTTAGTTCTCAATCTTCCCCATGTAACAAAAAAAATTGAGTAAACTATTTCATTTCAAAAAAGGAATAATTTGATCTCTAATTTTGGAGACCAATATTAACACAATAATTTGAAGTATATTTTTTATAACCATTGATAAATGAACCAAATGACGGAAAAACACCTTTATGATCCACTATATACAAATACATTTCCATTATTTATAAGGATCATCAGAAAAAATAATTCACAAAACCATATTTCCTACAATTTAAAATACTAACTAAACTGTTGAATGCTTTTAGAAATACCCAATAAAATTCCCCAATATTTAATAGTTTAAAGAAACCATTAGGTGAAAAAACTATTTTCTTTTCTATATATGTGTAAAAGAAAAACAGATTCAATAACAAAATCAGAAATTCTCTATAAATTAATAATAAAATGAGAATAAAAATTTACTAGAAACCATAATTACATAAAAACATTATTAAAAATAACTACAAAAAAGATATTTGATTAAAAAAATAAAATTTAAAAAATTATATAAATCTCTTTCCCAAAAACAAGCTTACTAATCTTATAAAATTGGCTAGCTAAATTTAACCAAATAATTATCTTTCAAAAAATGTGATTATCCTTCACTATAATATATTTAATTTGTTTTTAAATTTCAAAATTATTAATTCCCAACCATTTTTTTAGAATCTTATTATTAAAAAATAAAACTCTAAACCAGAAATATAGAAAACCTATAATTAAATATAAAATTATTAAATTTTTGTTTTGGTAGAATTCAAACAATTAAACTAATCTAGATATATATCTTAAAATACCTATTATTGTATTACATGATGAATGAGAAAAAAAAACATTTCAAAATTTATTGTGGAAGAATTACATTACCCTAGAAAAACTAAAGAAATATAATTCATTTGGAGTTAAAAAGAAAATTAACTTATTAAACATCTTTAGACGCCTATACTTCATAATAGAGACAGTGATATTGAATTTCTCTATCATAAAATGAAATTCCCGAAGCATCCTATCTACATTAAAACATGACCATGAATAAAAACAAAAAATATCATTTATAATATAATGAATTGTTTTGGCTATTGAAACCCAATATTAATAAAATTCAGAATTAGAATATGTCATTATCAATATACATAAAAGTGAAAATTCATCTTAGATGAATAAAAATGCATTATATTCTACGACGAAATATTTGAAAACCCCGTCACATTGTGATTGAATCTTACGAAAATAGCACAATTTGTGAATACCATAAATTTATGGCATATATATAATTATTTGTAAAAAATAATATAATAAACACTGATGGAGAAACAAAAACATATATAAAAACTCAACCCATCACCAAAAATGGAAAAACCTCAACTATTATCTACTATATTGAACCTTTATAGTATATCTCATTTAATTATGGAATCCTTATTTTAAATTGAAAGTCAAAATCATCATCTTCATATAATCCACGATTCCTGTACTAGGGGTGAGTACAACACATAATAGGTTTCCCCAAAAAATTCTCTTGTGCCATATCTACGTGAATATCCAATAAGATAAAAATAAATTTTATTAAACATTCCCCAATTACAAAAAATATTATGAAACCAATTGGTGAAAAAAAATAACTAATAATAAAAAAGAATATAATTTACTATATCCAACTCCAATGTCTAAAAATAAATACAATCCAAATTCCATGAATCCCTTGACATGATAAAACCCAATGGAACCGTTTAGATCTTGCTTAATAATTAAAATGGGTATAAAAACACATGAGTGGACTTAATACTCTGAAACCTCAGGAATTCATTATTCAAGGTCCCCATAACCAAGTGGGAGTTTACAAAGACCTTGAGATATTATTACTAAAAATGACCCAATAAAAAATTTGATATTTTTTAACACACATGTCCATTTTATCTTGAAAAACACGTTAATAATATTTTAAATTAAAAAGAATAACATGAATATTCATAGGTATATATATACCACAACCATAATAATGTAAATCGTGTAACAAAACAACCCCAATAATATGATCCGTAAAACTTGATACACTAGGAAATTCATATCAAAATAATGAAAATAAATGCACCACTATCAACAAAAATATAAATCCATATTGTCATTTTAAAAATACTGGTATTTAATCCCATTTAAATGACACATTATAAATTACCTAACTTCTTAGAAATCACACATGCACATGGAAATCCAATATTTTTATTTTCATAAAATCATCTGACGTAAAATTAATTTACAAAAAATACAAGCACTACAATAATTAAATATCATTAGCCTCATAATAAATTTTTATTAAAAAATATTAGACATTATGGGGAGATTTGGAATGAAATAGTGTATAAGAGAAGATACATACCATAAATATAAACTGGAAGAGAAATATTTCTTACTATAAAATGATCAACATTACTCTAAATATTTTCAAATACTAGAACCAAAATCCCTAAATAATTCCATTCTAATACATTTAATATCTCCAAACTCAACCTTTTAGGCTTACAGTATAAGGAAATTAATGACTGTGAACAAAAGAAGATATATCAAGTGATATACACATGATCTTGAAATATTTTCTTCTATTATATAACACCACTGGAATAAATATCTCCAATATTCCTACTATGGTTTCTTAGTAATTACATATTTGAGAAAGAGGGATGACGTAAGATTATATCTCGACAAATTCAGTTAAAATATAATATTTACGATTAATTTTTTGTGGTCCATAACTTAATTACCTGATCCATGGGGTTCTTTTATAATATTTCAAATCCCCCATTATGAGATCCATGACTACATATCGAAAGTTTAGAGTCCCTAAAGATTATGAATCAACCATTAATATCACTCTATCTAGGATTTTGGGCTACACAACCTAATTTTAAACTCCCATGGATAATGTATTAATCATGTAGTACATTTGGGAAAACCAATATTAATAAAAAATATCCCAAAAATCCTTCATCTACTTCTTTATTCACCCAAACATAACCCAAATGTCTCCTTAATACATCAAATCCAATCACAATTTACATCTTATTAATATATGATTACTAAATAAAATATTGTTATTTTTATTAAAAAACTAATATTTACAGTATATAATTAGTATAACATTATTAAAATTCATATTCTTTCTATTTCATATAGGTATATCAGCTGTAATAGGGTTTAACCTAATGTCATTGTGTCAAACTATGTTCTCCTATATGTAGTTCCTAAATTATTAAACAAAATTCGTCAAATATCAATAATGAGAAAATTATACATTTGTCCTGGTCTTGATATATATTTATAATAATGGTATAGAATATAAAATATCATAATAAATAGGATAAAAATTTCTAATTTTCTCTAAATACCAGATATATAAATGAAAATTAAATTAAAAAATTTAAGGATAATGTAAATTATAAATATAAATATAGAATCATTGTTCATCTAGGGAAATAGTGACCCACACTTTTCATTAATAAATGACACATATTAATATATTAATATTAATTTCATAACATTATTATCCTTTAAATAATCCTATAGGTTCATAATATTTGGAAACATGGATACATAAAAAGCCAGTTTATATGTGAACTACATCATCTCCCACAAAACGATTAATAATTATAACCCTTCTTAGACATATCATTCTTAATAAGATTCTTCATTATTCGAGGAAAGGAATACTAAGAAAGGGAGAGATATAATTCTCAATAATGGTTAACAATGGAGATATCAGTGATATATTAAACCTAACATGATGATAATGTATTAGAACAGAAGTATGACATTTTAAAATCATACACTATATATCATTGATCATAATCATGATTCATGACATAATTATATGAATTTGTTAAGACACAAATCATAATTTAGTCAAATAATATAATAAATTATTTCATAATATTGTCATAAAACATAATTTTTTAGAATTCACATACGTATAGAATTTCATTTTCTTCATATTCATGGATCACTACCAATACAATCATAGTATATTGGGTCGACTCCCCATTCCATCATATTCATCAATGTTCTCTCCCAAGACTGTCTTAGAGTATAAAGTCCCTTAATGAACTAGGTTCACCCTCTATTCGTGTCATTATAATCTCATGTGATATTAGTCTTTATCCAACTCATTAAAGGGATATATAATTTCATACCTAGCATTAAAATAATCTTAAACAATTTATATGTGTTGTAAAATATCATAAATCATTCAACATATAATAGCATGTGAAAAAGAAATAGGTTTAATAAAAAATTCAACATTTAATTATAACATAACCAATACAAAATAAGTGGGCCACTCAACCAACCCATTACCATAATAATTTACTGTCAAGAAAAATAATAAAGATATAATTATTCTTTAATATCACTAGTAAAGTGTATGTAACATAAAATTATGAAGTATTTATTGAAAAATCATTTAAAAGATCACTTGGAATATATCTTTAGGAAAATACCATTTTATATTTGAAATAAATTTTTTAAATTCTGATTTTTTTCTTAAATAATATGCAAATAGAAACTATTGGAAAAATAATAAACTATAAAAAATGCTTTAAATCATTGATTGGTCATGATTATAAGATATTTTTTTTGATTCCATGTACATTAAATGAAATATTCCTTTTACACGTAGAGTAATATGTCAAAACTACATCATTTAAAAAATAATAAGAATATTATTTTAAAAAAGTATATATATGGTAATTCAATAGTGTTTAAAATTTTTATTAAAAATAATTTCATAATTTTATTTGTTAAAAAAATCATGGGAATGGAAGGGAATGGATATTGTCTGAAGAGTAAAACAAATTCAGATATCCTTAAGAATGGTCTTACTATATCATGAGTAAATAAATATAGAAAATGAAATTAAAACATGTAATCTATGGAGATAAATAGACGAGAAGAGAATGCACTTGACACTTTTAATTTTGATCCTAAAATTTTATCATCAGAAACTTAATCATTAACATTTCTAGTAAATAATGATATTGTAACATTAAACACATCCCTTATGTTATAGATCCATAGATGTTTATTATAACTCATGTATAATTAATTAAACTTTATTAAAATTATATTCTAGAGTCATATAGGTAGTCAAAGTGTCATATATGATCAACTTATAATATTTCAACACCCATGTATTAACAATTTCTCATTAAATTGCTCATTTTTGGGTTTTAACTACTTTTTTCATGAGGATTTCAGTTTGGTAAATCCATCCCTCATATATAGATCATGGTTACATCATCTCCAAAATGTTAAACGTAATTTAAATTTTATACACATTCTTTATATATATATATATATATAAAGTTATCCATAAACATTAGATATAGAAAAATTAATCATACCATTCATTAAGATAGTAGGTTGTACATAAATATGATTGTTGTTTAAATTTTTCATTTTATTGAAAGAAAGAAAGATTAATAATAATTCAACATTATGTAATCATTATTATATCATATTATTCATATATATTCAATAAATCGATATTTACTACAATCTATGTAATCGATAAATGTGAAATGAACCGTATCACATCTTTGAGGTGGTAGTCCACACGTATGAACGAGCAAAATTAATTTTGTCCAATGGCTTGGATGAAGGTGGATAATGTCACGACCCATCCCACAGGGCCCATGCCATGACTACCCTAAGCCATCCTTCCATAGGCCAGGGGCTAGCGACTAGCACCAAAGGTGTAATTCCCTAAAACTGAGAAGGCATTGCCTTTATAACCTGTAAATGCACATAACAGAGCACACAACTGGATACAAAACACTAAGTAAACTGTATAACAAAAGTGTGATGAAAATTAAAAGGCGGTGGAAATACAAGCCCAATGGTAAAGTATAAGGAACTATAAGTATATGTACAACTGAAAAAAGAATAAAACAGTTCATGGGTCATCCTCCAGGATTCCTACCTGAAGGGTTTCTATAGATAGCCACCTCAGCATTCCACATCCATTAGTCTCTTCCATGTAACGAATCATCGTAAGGTCCACCTCAGAGAATAGTACAGTCCTGGTACTCTGAGACTTAGTCAGCATTGTTCGTTGTCTGCATCCAACACTACAAGGTGTGGGCATAGCCCATGCACGGGTGAGTATAACGATACTCAGAAGGGACCCTGAGACCCTCATGGTCTCACAAAATACAATAAGGATAAACCAAAATGTATGAAATAAATAGATAACCCCACTTAGTAATATTCCCATAAATATACCAAAGTTATCATGTAATCTATCTAAATCATGTGGAAAACACAAAAGATTCAGACTTAGTTCAACCAGGAATTTTATTCAAATTATCGAAACCATGGCTGCTGGAGAACACCTCCTATATCGAGTAATGTGGGCATGCCGTGACACCAAGATGCATCCAACTAACCTTGGACTGCTGAGGTACTCCTCTTGTGGAGTATCGTGGGTCTGCTGCATCACCAAGGCGCTCCCCACCATGGGTCTGCTGCCACAAATAGGTGCTCCCTCTAATTGCCTATAGAGGTACTCTTCTTGTTGATTACCATGGGTCTGCTGCCACTACCAGGAGCTCCTCCGCTGTGGGTCTTCTGCATCACCAAGGCGCTCCCCACTTGGCTAGTCGAGTCATTCTATGTTAATCAGTTAGCTGCCGTCAAGTCTCAGCTAGATACTAGGTCTCCGCACTCTATCCGCTCGTCTCTTGAAGGATCTGCTCCATGAACTACTGGTCGATACTCAAACTGTCACAATTTCCCATGTTGATGTATCTAAAAGGTCCTCCACATCATAGAGGTCTCAACGTAGTAGGCGGTGGGTCAATCGGATGCCCACTCTGTGAGTTATTAGCCTTTTAGTCCCAAGGGTCCGGTTGGATTTGTGCGCAATCCAACCTTAATCTACCTCACCTATACCCCAAACTCTAGTGTTGTATTCTCAATAGAACCAAAAGAATCCTAGATTACCAGGGAGGCTGACGGTTCGTCAAATGGGTTCTCGGTGCCAAAGATATGGCCAAAACAAGTACAAGGTCGTACTGGGCCCGGGTCCGGTCTGACCCGGTCTTGGTCAATCTGGCCTGACCTGTTGTGTCTAGCCCAGTCCATTAGGTTGGACAGCCCGTTAGGCTCAGTCCAGCCCACTGGGCCCAACCCAACAGGCCGTGAGGGGTCGTGGAGGTCCTCAAGAGAGCGGACCTGTCGTGAGGGCGTGGAACGGTCATGGGTCGGTGCGAGGGAAGTTCGGCCCGGAGGGCACTGCGAGGGCCAGTTTGGTTGGGGAAAAGCGAGGGAGCATCCCGGTTAGGATGGGGTGCCATGAGGGGCATGTGAGGCCAGCTCGGTCAGGGCCCCACATGGGGCACAAGAGGTCGGCTCGTCCGACCACTGCAATGGGTGCAGATCGGGCGACTCGGCCCGAGTGGCCAGGGCCGGTTCGGCCAACGGCGGAGTGGGGCGCACAGAGGCCGGGAAGCATGGGAGACTAGGAGGGCACCGTGGTTTAGCCCAGGGCAGTGGAGGCCGACTCAGCCTGGAGATGGTGCATCTGGGAGGCGCAGTTAGGTCTCAGAGAACACAGGTAGCGCGGTCCTTGCCTTCGTCACATTCGTCGTCTCGTCACCTCGTCTCCATTCTGAAGAACATCAAAAACAAGAACATCATAGGGGTGAATCCATGTTGTTTTGGATTGCACCCTCTGCCTTTAGGGTGGTATAAAGTAGTTCTATTCTTTCTTTAATTTCAAATAATTAACATGAAAAGTAGATATAATAAAAATCAATCCAACACCCCCACATCATCCCACAAAAACAATTCCCAACAGCAAAGAAACTTTCCACAACGTTTCATTGCTTTATAAGGGAAGTATTAAAGGAATAATTTCATATTCAAATAAATTACCTACATTTTATCATTGTTCGTCGACATTTTCATGAGAAGGTGGATGAAAATTAGTTTTAGACAAGCAATTCCTATGATGAAGGAGGTTCTGAGGAAGAAATTCATAGTCGTTCTTCATTGGTGGAGCCTTCTTCATCGGAATATAATGTTCTTCATCGGAATATGAAGTTCTTCATCGGAAGATGAAGTTCTTCATTTGAAGCCTTCTCCCAAGCTCTCTCCTCTACCAAGTTCCTCCGAAAAAAAGTGAGCGAAGGAAAAATAAAACATTCATGTTATCTATTATTTAGTTGTTGGAACAAAATTCAAAAATATTTAAATTAATTAATTGATGTGCCCAATTAATTAATGGGGACGATTTTTCACATTATTGGAAAGTGCTTTAGAATAATAATTAAAAATGGGTGAATTAATTAAGTTAGATCCACTTAATTAATTCAAGATTTTGGAATAATTAAAAGAGAGGAGGGGTTAACACCATAAAGGAGGGGGTGGAGAGACCCTCTTTCATTAATGAGGGGAGTTGAGGGGTTGTCCTCTCCCACCATTATGAGGGGGGTTTAGTCCTAGCTGGTCCCCACATCTTAACCTCTCATGGGAGGTTAGGTTCGGGTGGGCCCGACAACCATAACCTCTCATGGGAGGTTATGGTCGGGTGGTCTCCACACATCAACTCCCACAAGGAGGTTTAGCTCTGGTGGACCCCACATCCAACTTCCACACGGTGGATCAAATATGAAATAAATTGTAGTTCATTTTATTTTATTATTTTCCACGAAAATCCCAGAAACTATCTTTTATTCTCATCCCACTACCATCGAGGTGAATGTCTCCTTAAGAGAATATCGGTACTGCGAGTTCAACGGTGCCTTCAAATTTCAATTCTGAGCACTGGTTCAAAATTTATAAAAACCAACTCATAAGTTTACTAAAAGTACCTGAACAAAACTTCATAAATTGATTTCGGGCACACGAGGCCTCAGAATCATGTGCCGTAAATTTTCACAGACTCATAAAATTCCCATTTAATTAAAAACTACATGGAAATTTCGGGTCTTTACATTCTCCCACCTCAGGGCTCTACGTCCCCATAAGCCACAACTCATACTAAGGAAACATGTGGGGGTGCTGAGCATGCATTTGAACCTCCCGCTCCCATGTGCTCCCCTGGAGGTTCCTATGCTACCAACGAACGCGTAACAAATATATCGACTGTCCATGAAGGACCCACTCATATCGATCCTCAATATAAACTTGAACCTCCGTAAAAGTCACCCCATCGTCGATGTCAAGCTCACCATGGTCGATGATGTGAGAAGGCTCGTGCACGTATCTCCTTAGCTTGGATACATGGAAGAAATCATTCACCCGGTGCAACTGAGGTGTAAGAGTTAAGAGGTATGCCACCTCTCCTACTCTGCTGAGAACCCGAAATAGTCTGATGATTCTCGGAGATAACATTCTGTGTTGGCCAATTCTCTATAGACCTCATCCGGGTGAGACCCGTAGAAAGATGTGGTCACCATCCTCGAACGCCAGTGGTCTCTGTCTCCTATCATCATAAGACTTATGCCTACTCTGTGTAGTCTTCATTGGCTCTTGGATGATCTGCACCTTCTCCTTGGTAGCCCGTACCATCTCTGGTCCCACTAGTGCTGACTCCCCTAGGTCATTCCAGCACAACGGTGATCTACAAGGTCACTCATACAACGCCTAGAAAGGTGACATCAGAATCGTGGAGTGATAGATTTTCATGTATGAAAACTCCACCAAAGTCAAATGATCCTCCCATCTATGACCTAAGTCAAGGAAACGAGCATGTAGCGTACCCTCAAGGGTCTACATGGTCCGCCCAGTTTGACAATCCTTCTAAGGATGGAAGGTGGTGCTCAAACGGAGCTGCATCCTGAAAGCTTCCTGCAACCCATTCCATATCCGGTAAGTGAAACATGCATCACGATGGGAGACAATCATCGAAGGTACACCATGTATCCGCACAATATCCACAATATAAAGGCATCCCAAACTCTTTACTGAACCAATCTCTCAGATCGGTAGGAAATGGGATGACTTAGTGAGTCGGTTGATAATCACCCAGATCGAGTCATATCCTCTAGATGTATGTGGATGTACTATCACCAAACCCATGTATATCACATCCCACTTCCACTATGGGACCTCTAATAGCTGAACCAAGCCTGCTAGTACCTGATGCTCTGCCTTCACTTGCTGACATGTGAGACATCGCGAGACAAACTTTGCAACTACATTCATCATTCTCATTCACCAGTGTTGTTGTCGGAGATCCTGGTACATCTTCTCCACTCCTAAATGTACCTCTAGAAGAGATTTGTGTAGCTCCCTCTACACTTCATCCTGATGTGACACTGGTACCATAGTATTCCCTCTGAAGAGGATGACATGCTCCCCGCCTTTCGAAAATCCATCGGGTGCATGTCCTGTCGATATCAAAGTCTGTTGTGTCTCGTAGTCAGTGTCCCTATGTTGTGCCTCCCTGAATAGCTGAAGTAGTGGGGGAGTGGCTATAAGAGACTAAATTATGGCTGCTCCATCTCTATCAACAAAGGATATCTATAAAGGAGCCAGCTGCTCTGTCGCCTCACCTAGCAGATGTATACCAGTCCTCATGCTGAGTGAATATGATACAATGTTCCCCTTCCTAGGAGTATAGACTATCTTGAAGTCATAGTCCTAGAGAAACTCAATCCAACATCATTGTCTCAGGTTTAGGTCCATTTGAGAGAAGATATACCTAGTATACCTGTGATCATAGTACACGGTAAAACGCTAACCCATCAGATAGTTTTGCTATATCTTTAAGGTGAATACCACTGATGTTAACTCCATGTCATGGGTAGCATAATTCTGTTCATGTTATCTCAGTTGACGATAACCATAAGCGATCAATGCTTGCTCTTGTATCAAAAAACATCCGAGTCTGGTCCCTGATGTGTCATAGT
This sequence comes from Viscum album, assembly GCA_963277665.1. Classification (NCBI taxonomy): domain Eukaryota; kingdom Viridiplantae; phylum Streptophyta; class Magnoliopsida; order Santalales; family Viscaceae; genus Viscum; species Viscum album. Next base: position 108,560,256 of record OY728149.1, read on the forward strand.
AAACTTCGTACCCTATGCCTTCCTCTGGAAGCCTCAGGATAGTTGCACTAGTCATCCTCTGCCTCATCTCTTGAAATCTCTTCAACTACATAAAGTGTTTCTCCTTCTTCATGAAGGCTGATAGTGGTGCTGCAACTCTGGAGAAGTCTGTCACAAACCTCTAGTAGTATCCATCCAAACCCAGGAAACATTGTACCTCTGTCACACTCCTGTGTGGCTCCCATGCAATTACCATCTCAATCTTCATGTGATCTACTACAACCCTAGCCTCTGAGATGAAATGACCTAAAAAGTAAACATCTCGATTCCAGAACTGACACTTCAAGAGCATACCATAATGTTGGTTCTCTTGGAGTGTGTCCAGTACTACCCGCAAGTGATAGGCATGGTCCTCCTCAGTATTTGAGTAGATCAGAATGTCGCCGATAAAGACTACAAAAAAGAGATCAAGGTATGGGAGAAATATCATGTTCATGAGTCCCATGAACACTTCTAGAGCATTGGTTACACATAATGTCATAACCAAGAACTCATAGTTTCCATACCGATATCTCAAGGTTTTCTTCTTCACATCCTCATTTTGAACATTGAGTTGGTGATAGCGTGATATGATATCTATCATTGAGAACCACCATGCTCCCTTCAGCTGATCGGAAAGGACATCAATCCTCGAGAGTGGGTACATGTTCTTTAGGGTCACCTGGTTCATGTGCCGATAGTCAACACACAGCCTCAAACTCCCATATTCCATCTTGGAGAACAGAATTGGGGCTGTCTAGGGAGAAACATTGAGTCGGATTAATCCCTTCCCCTGAAAGTCCTCTATCTGTTCTTGCAGCTCACAATTCCTTGTGGGAGCCATCCGATACACTGGTGTAGATATCAGTTTCTTCCCAGGGTATATGTCAATGTAAAAGTCCACCTCACTATGAAAAGGTCGACCTGGGACATCATCAGAGAAAACATTAGTGTATCGATCCACCACTATAGGATAACATGGACAATTCACATCAACTACTCTAGGGGTAAGGCAAGACAACTGATGAGTGATCGGCTACACCCTCCTTCGGGTACACCCGTTCTGTGCTGCAAAGGCTCCCTTTCTGCTAGTGAAGGTAACCTGATCCCATCTGTGTGGACACCCAAAACTTTGCGCCTAATACAATATATTTGATCATCGACTGTAGATAACCAATCCATACCCAAGATGACGTCATAAGGCCTTGACGCCGCTACTAGGAGATCCCAGCAGAAGCTCTCGCCTCCTAGATTAAGCTCACACTACCAGCACCATTGCGTAATCGTCGGGTCTGCTCCCGTAGGAGTCTCTATCCATATTGATTGAGCCAATGGATCCATCAGGATCTCCGAGCTCTGATAAGGGTAGTGGAAATGAAAGAGTGACTGACACCTATGTCTATAAGTACTACAACTATGATTGAGTAGACAGAGATCGTACCTCAAATCATCTCTGAAGTGCCATGATCATATGCCTCAATTGCATGGAGTTGAGCTCTCCCTTGTCCACCTGCTCCCTATGATCAGGGTGGACCTCTTGGTGGTGGTGGTGATAACATCTCAAATCATCGTCTACCGCCAGCTGCACAACCAGCTCCTCTGCCACATCTGCCTACTCTCTAGGGAACACCTCGATCGAATCTCTGTCTCTACCTGGGCGGTCCATCGACCGTCTTCTGATCATCCAAATGGCAGGTAAGACAGTCACAAGCCATGTGACCCTGCCCAACGTATGTGAAACACTGCCCGCTCATGGAATGTATGGCTATCCTCTGAGTGCCCCCGCACAACTGATCATGATTCATGCAGTCGTCTAGTTGTAGGTCTGGTCCTCTATGACCATTACAACATCTATCTGCTGCCAGTGGTAGAAGACACTACTACGTATTGACTAGTGGGAGATCTAGTTGCTGGGGACTGCTCAGCAAGGAATCTGTCCACCAAGAGGGCTCTCTCTAGACCCGCGCATGCATCGGGATGCTGAGTGAGATTATCAGAGCTCTGATCTTTCATCTGATCCCATGCTAGATGTTTCGGGCCCTGAAGATTGGGTCTCGCACCATATCGGTGGAGTAGCATGAGAGGTCGGTGAACCTTGCTTAATACTGAGATATAATCATGCTTCCCTACTGCAAATGAAGTAGCTCATGTATGTGCACTGTGCGAAGAGTCACTGGGAAAAACCCGGGCCGAAAAAGGCTCTCGAAGTCTACCTAGAGAATCATTATCTCATCTTGAACTTGGAGAATCCAGCTCCACAATCTACCCACTACTACCTGTATAATGATGGCGGCAAGTATCACTGTGAGGTCAGCTAGTGTCCCTACCAGTCGAAAATCTCTCACCATAGACTCCAACAAATCCTTAGTCACCTGTGGGTTCGTCTCTCCCCAGAACCACGGTGGCTTCTGGTGTTGGAACTTGTGCAATGCAGTTAAGCAGCATGCATTGTTTGATGCTGGGGCTGGTGACATTGGTGGCCCAACAAGAAGTAGTACCACAGGTGCCTCAGCTAGAAAAGGGACCTACACTGAGGCCTCATCACTCGGTGGGCTATATATGCATAAAACTCTCTGGACTCTAGTTGGTCATTACCGGGGAGGCATCCAGAAAAGATCAAATGTGACACGGTCAAGTGATTATATCTAGTGAGATTACTTGGTTGAGCTGAAATAATGACAACTTTTGAAAACCCACATGAAATTAGTGTTTTCGTGGACTGAGTCGTAAATTAGAAGTCAGGGTCTTGGTGTATGGATATGTTGGATGCCGTACCAACACTAGAATCCCTAAGAAGAGAACCACACTCACTACTCTTAACACTATTTCTTCATAGAAAAGAATGATCAGAGTCCTATGTTCTGCAGTAGAACAGACTCCTCTAATTTCAATTTTTCATGAAACGTCCCCTGGGGCCCGTGCCATTACTACCCCCAGCCCGCCTTCTATAGGCCAAGGGCTGGCGATAAGCACCAAAGGAGTAATTCCCTAAAACTCGGAAGGCATTGGCTTTATAACATGTAAATTCACACGACAGAGCACACAACTAGGTACAAAACACTATATAAACTGTATAACAAATGTGTGCTGAAAAGTAAAAGGGGCGGAAATACAAGACCAATGGTAAAGTACAATGAACTAGAAGTATATGTAAAACTGAAGAATGAATAAAATAGTTGATGGGTCGTCCTCTGGGATTCCTACATGAAGGGTAGGTACAAATATCCCCCTCAGCACTCCACATCCGTCAGTCTCCTCCATGTACCGACTCATCGTAAGGTCCACCTCTAGGTACCGTCCAGTCTTAGTACTCTCAACCCCAGTGAGCATTGTCTGTCATCTGCATCCAACACAACAAGGTGAGGGCATAGCCTATGTAGGGGTGAGTATAAATATAATCAGTAGGGACCCCGAGACCATCAAGGACTCACTATATCCTACAAGGATAAGCCACAAATTATGAAATCAACAGATAACCCCACATAGGAGTATTCCCATACACATACCTAGGTTATCAAGTAATCCATCTCAATCCTAAGGAAAACACAAAAGTTACTAACTCAGCTCAACCAGGATTTTTATTAAAATTATCAAAACCATGTCTACTAGAGAACTCCTCCTCTGTCGATTATAGTGGGCCTTCCGCAACACCAAGGTGCTTCCCACTAACCTTGGACTGCTGAGGTACTCCTCTTATCGAGTACCATGCGTATGCTGCATCACCAAGGCACTCCCCACAATGGGTCTGCCGCCACAACCAGGCGCTCCATCTCCGTGGGTATGCTGCGTCACCAAGGCATTCTCCACTAGGATAGTCGAGTCACTCCATGTCATTCGGTCAGTAGTCGTCAACTCTCATCCAACAACTAGGTGTCCGCACTTTGTCCGCTCATCTCTATAAGGATCCGCTCCATGAGCTACTGGTCGATACTCCAACTATCACAAAGTTCCAAGATGAATTATCTCAAAATTATGCCACGTCATATAGATCTCAACGCAAAAGACAACGCGTCAATCAGACTCTCGGTATGTGAGTAATTATCCTTTTAGTCCCCGGGGCCCTGTTGGATTCGTGAGCAATCCAACATGACTGTATCTCAACATAACCCCAGACTCTAGTGGGGAATGTTCAGGGGGACCATCATGATCCAAGATTACTAGGGTCATAGATGGTTCGTCAAATAGACGTCTGGTGCAAAATATATGTCCAAAAGAATTTACAGGGTTGTAGTGGGCTTGGGTCTGGCTCGACCCGGTCTAGGTTGACTCGACCTAACCCGTTGGGTCTTGCCCATTTGTTAGGTGGACCAGCACGTTAGGTTCTACCCATCCTATTGGGCCCAACCCAGTAGTCCACAAGTTCTTTGACTGGTCGTGAGGGAGTGGACCGGCCGCGGGTCGGCGCTAGGGCGGTTTGGCCCGAAGGGTGCTGCGAGTGCCAGTTCGTCCGGGTGTCGCGAGGGGCGCGGGAGGCTGGCTCGGTCGGGGTTCCATGAGGGGAACGAGATTTCGGCTCGGCCGGGCATGGAAAGGGGTTTAGCTCAGGTGGCTCGGCCCAGGTGGCATGGGTCAATTTAGCCATTGGGGGTACAAGGCGCGTGGAGTCGCGGTGTGCGAATGGTGTGTGGATGGTGGGACACACGGGGTATGTGGATGGCGGAGCTGCAGTGTGCATAGGGCGCACAATGATTATTTGCCTTAGAAGGGAAGATTTATATGAATAATATCATATTCAAATAAATTACCTACCTTTGATCATTTTTTGTCAATGTTGGCGTGAAAAGGTGGACGTTGATTCGTTGTAGACGACCATACCCTGCGTCGAAGGATGTTCTGAAGAAGAAATTCGAAGTCATTCTTCGTCGATGGAGCATTCTTCGTTGGAAGATGATGTTCTTCGTTGGATGATGATATTATTCATTGGATGCCTTCTCCCAAGCTCTCTCCTCTCCCATGTTCCAGCAAAAAGAAAGTGAGACAAGACAAAATAATAGATTTAGGTTATCTATTGTTTAGTTCTTGGCACAAAAGTCAGAAATATTTAAATTAAATAATTGATGTTCCAAATTAATTAATGGGGAGGATTTGGCACATTAATGGCAATTATGTTGTCAGAAGAATTCAAAATGGGTGTATTAAGTACGTTTTCTCCACTTAATTAATTCATGAAGTAGTCATATTTAAAAGAGATGAAGGGTTGACACCATTAAGGAGGGGGGAGGAGAGACTCTCCCTCATTAATGAGGGGAGTTTAGAGGTTTTCGAATCCCACCATTATGAGGGGTTTTAGTCCCGGGTGGTCCCCACATAGTAACCTCTCATGGGAGGTTAGGTTCGGGTGGGCCCCACCACCAAAACCTCTCATGGGAGGTTACGGTTGGGTGTTCCCCAAACTTCAACTCCCATAAGCAGGTTTAGTTCTGGTGGACCCCACGTCCAACTTCTACATTATGGATCAAAAATAATTTAAAGTGTGGTTCATTTTATTTTATTATTTTCCACAAAATACCCAAAAAATATTTTTTATTCTCGACCCACTATTGTCTAGGTGACAGTCTCCTCAAGCTAATATTGGCGTTGTGAGTTCAACGGTGCCCTCAGATTTCAATTCCGAGCAACAGTTCAAAAGTTATAAAAACGCGCTAAGATGTTTACTGAACGTACCGATACAAAACTTCAGAAATTGATTTCGGGCACACTGGGCATCAGAATCATGCGTCGTAAATTTTTACAGAGTCGTAAAATTCCCATTTAATTAAAAAAATTACAAAGAAATTTTAGTTTTTTACAGATAATGTTTACTCCACTGTCATAATAAAAATAAATTATATAAATGATATTAACTGAATTATTATTTATTCTATACCATGAATTAGAGGAATTACAAGATTAAATAAAAAGGAAAATCCTCTAATAATATTTATATATTTTTATTGAGAATTCTCTTTTTAATTAATAAGTAAGCCTTTATGGGATGGTGTTTTATAAAAACAAAATTATCTAGGATATTGTTAATTAATGAAGGAATTCATTATTCTTGTTTTTTTCAAATATATAAGGCTCAAAACGTTTGGGGAATAGTGGTGAAGAGGGCCCCGTTTAAAAGTGAGGGGAGGGGTACTACTGTAATTACGAAAAGCATTAAATTAATATTAATGAATTATCATATATAAATGGATCTTAATTAATATAATTAAAATCTAAGATTATAATGAGTCTAAATTCTCTTGAAAAATAAAATATGGATAGGTTTGGGTAATATGTTCACCATTATCTTGGGTCTAAACCCCCATTAAACAATTTGAAATTTTTTATTTTCTCATTTTTTTAACTCTATAAGGGTCATTAACGCTAAATTAAAGAGGAATGTTACCCATAAAAAGACCATGGATAATATTTTATACCCTATCCCATTCACATGTTCAAAATTTGGGTTTTTATTAATTTCAAATAGATTTATAATATTATTTTTTTATAAAATATCCTAAATGTCATTTTTTAAACAATTAATATACTTTGAACAGTAAACATCAAGACTACAAAGGAATTTTAGTAAAACAATTTCAAAAACTACAAAATATGAAATATATATCTACAAAAATATTTATCAAAACAATATATCCAAATTAAATTATGATTAGTAATTTTAAAAATATATAATTTGTTATTATACTTGTTTAATAAATATAGTGTTTTCATTGCATAATAATTTTAGGTTGTTATTAAATATCTATTATTCAAAAAACATTACCATGATAAAATAGGTTTTTTCAAGATAAATATTTACAACATAACATATCTCTAATTAATCCTTATTTTAAAAAATTATATATATTAAACTTAATAGAGTCATAATTTGTATTTTTTCAATTATTGAAAGAATATAAAGGAAATAGACCATGAAAAATGGAACCAACTAGCCATATATTAGATCTTTGTATTACAACATGAAAAATAAACTCATCTAATAAGATAAATTCTGGTTTTATAAAAATTTAATATCTGTATCCAAGTGTTTTAACAATATTTTACATATTTTTCCATCACCAATGCGACAAAATTATACCCCAGTTACAATTTAAAAAAACAAACATAACTAAAGTAATATTTATACAATTTTAATACCCTAAATCAAAATAGAGAATATATTTTTCAAGATTACATTTCCATAAGTTTTGTAAAATCATTTTAAAATATTTCTGTTGTTCAAAATGAAAATTATTTTTTGAATTGGATTTATTCGTATCCCATAATTAGAAAAAAGTATTAGATGAATCTTAAATAATTTTATTGAATATATAATATACGAATTTCATTAAAAACATTTACTAATGTTGAATAATTTATATAATTAAGAAAAAATCATGTTTCATGCACCAAAACCATTTTTCAAATAAACATCATGGTTATTTAATTTTTTTACATTTATAATTATATATCAATAGAATTTCACAATTTATTTAAAATCATAGTTATTTGTAAATCAATATATCAAGTAAAAAATATTTATTAATGGAGAATTATGAAATAAAATATTATACTATAACATTCAGCCAACTTAACATGAATTTCTACCTCAAAATTTCTTCACTCTGATACAAATAAATTTGTATATATATATATATGTGTGTGTTTCTTTAAAACCATTGGTTCCTATGTAACATCTTCAAAAACATTCTCTTCTAGATAACTCTACGTGGTGAATTATATCTTTTTGTAGCAATTTATCTGTATAATCTATGATTTTTGCTAGTTTTTCAATGAAGGAGAGATCATTCTCATGTGGTAAATATTTTGAGTTCAGTACATGTGATGGATCATGTGCATAATTTATGAGGATAGATATATGAAACACATCATGAAATTAATATAGGTTCAGTATATGCATCATGACATAAGTAATCATCTCTGCATGATCAATTACCTGCATGAATGTTTTGATTTCATTGATCTCAATACAGAACCCACAAAATGCATTTTCACTACCTCTATCATATGGACTATTTCCATGAGGACTTCCAAATGAAAATAATGGGTCAGAATGAGGATGAAAAGTTGAATGAAATCTTATTGTCCCCCTTAATTCTGGAAAAATAAACCATCCTAGTTTTGAACATAAGGAACCAATAAATCAAAACTGATGATAATATAAAAATAATGGGTATTTTTCCATCATCTTGGAGACCTTACTTAAATTATTAAATGGGGGAGTCCCCAATAAACATTTTCTTGAAGTGGAATAGGAACCTGTGATAATGAAATCCTTTGGTGATTTCACTACACTATCTATGTTGAATTAGGTTACCATGTTCTTGGCCTATTGGTTTCAAGGTGTGGCTAAGGAAAGTCTGAAATTAAATGCACGGTCAATGGTTTTGATCACTGGCTGCTGGTGCATCTGGTCTCTGAGGATCATGTTTCACCATAAGGACATATATGGTTCTAGAAATACCTTTTTCATTAAGATACATAATATATTTCTTAATATGATAACGTTTTTCAAAAATTTGAATCACACTCCAACATTGATGCTTCATTAGATGGGATTCTCTCCTTCTCATCCCTGAATGGAAATATCATAGGGGTACTTGGTGTTTTGGAATCCTCAAATGATAGGCCTCAAATTCAACACAAATGATTCATGAATCCTTGGCGACATGCGGGTGGGGGGGTATCTTGCATGACTCAATAAGAATTATGGTCTTAGAATTTACAGCCTACTTGGGTATGATATACACTATCAATCCTAAATACATGTCCATACTCACTAAATTTCACTTATTTTTGGAGTGGAACATTATGATAAAATAGGTGGACATCGACTCTATCACTCTACGCAATTCTATGCAGGGCATATGATCTATCCCATTGTCGGTTTCATAAATTATCAAAAGGTACAAAGGTATTATTTGAAGAAATACTCAGTTTGTACATACATCTCTTGAGGTAAATATAGTTATAGACCACCTAGAATCTATATAGAATATAGACGTAGGTATCTCTTATGTCCCATGTGTGTACATTTAAAATCCTAAAATGAAAAATCATGTAATAGGGTCTTCCCATGGTCTATACTATTTCAACCCCCCATAGTCCACTTTCTAGTTTTCTAATGGCTGTATATGGGTCTAAAAATTAATAAATGATTCTGATTATGATGATCCAAATGAATACTTCATGGGAATTTCGTGGTAAACTCATCTCCCAATCAGAAACAATAGAATTTAGTACTCCATGTAACCTTATAACTACATTAATTACAACATCCCTAGTAATTTTAAGCATAAAATACTCTATTATTATAAAGGCTTGTTTCTCCACCTTCTTATGGTGAACCATTTTTTAAATATTGTTTTTGTCACTTTTAAATATTATATATGAAAAAAGTAAACTTTCTATTTATAATATGGGCACCAAAATTTTCTTTGGTTGAATTGTTTCTATTTTTCTGATAGAATCCATATTTTAATGAATAGTTAAAAATACAGCATTTTTATTCAAAACTACATTTTAATATAATTTATTTATATAGATATATTATCATTTTAATTGTTTTTATAGTGTAATTATATTATTTTTTTTATAATTTAACTCAATTTTTTACATTGTAAGTCATTTAACTTTTGATATTTTATATAAACACATGTCAATATTTTGATGGTTTTTACTTTTGAAAAATTTGTTTTCTCATTTTGACAATAGTATTTAATTTTTAAATAATTTTTTTCCAATGAAATGTTTTTAATTTAGAAATATGGATTTCATAATTTGACTCTAAAGGTATAAATTTTTTAAATATGTCTTTTAATATTTGGAAATTTTGAATAGTGACTTAAGAAATTATTTTTATTTACCATTGTTAAAGGGTAAATAAGGTAAATAGGGGTCAATTAAAATTTTATAAAAGTATTAATCTACCCTAACATGTGTTATAATCAAATTTTCTGATATATGACCGACCATGAGAGTCATTGGGTTGATTATAGATGCCCATGGAGCAATATCGGTCGGATGATGACATGTCATAATAATTAATTTAAAGTAAAGAGAAATATAACATAAACATGTATGTTTTTACAAAAAACAATTTCAATATAGGGTAATATTACTAATATATTTGACTATAAATTATCATTATAAATATTAAAATATTTCTTATATCATGGTATTTTATTTATAATTTTTAGACACAATATAACTAAATTTATTTATGACACAATGATGATGTAGTGATTACCTAATTAATGAAAGATTCATATAAATGATATTATAAATATTGAATTTAATTTAATTTGAAAATTTTTAATCTATAAAATATTTTTCTAGATGATTATGTAATATTATATTTTTTTAATATTGTTTTAAAACATTAACATAGTTGTAATGGATTTAACAAAAATCAATAAATAAATAGTTTCAAAATTGACATAAAAGAGATTACTAAAGAAATTAAATTTCATTATATGATATATTATTCAAAAAAATATATTATTCTAAAAAATGACTAATATAATGTATAAAATGTCATTAATGATCCCATTAAGGTTCACCTTACATTTAATGGTATCTATATTAACCATATATTGTAAAATTACATGAAGACATAGTAGAAGTTAATTTATTTATCAAAGGGTTGAAGAAAAAAGATATGGTACAATTTGAGACCTAAACTTGTATAAAACATATTGGTTGAAAGTATATAAACCAACAATAATCTTAAACAATAAATATATTAATTTTTAGCTGTTATATTTTGAAAATATTTTTGTAATAAAATAATATTTCAGGACTTTTCTAAAGTGCCCCTCCCCCCTCTTTCTAAAGGCCACCACATATACCTACTTACTAAAACATCTCAAAAGTTTTGGATCATCAAAATTATTCTCAAATAATCTCCATAAATTCATCCCTTACTTTTAGGATAGTAACCTTGGGCATTAGAAAACCCCTAAAATCCTTTTGGCTCAAATAAAAATAAATTTCCTGATTTAGAGGTAACATCTCATGTCAAGATCCTTTCATTTATTTTCCCTCTCTGACCCCCTAACCTCTATTTTTTCATTTATGTTATAACAACACCAATATTTTCAATATAATAGTATGTATTTATTATATTTTTTCTATTTACACTTACACACACCTCCATTTAATGAATATAGAAAATATTGTTTCTCTGTACGGAAAACTTCTACCTCACGAAACGTTGATTGTTTATTTTTCTACTACCATCTCTCATGGTGGAAATTACTATGGCACTGTATTTATATATGATATATATTAAATTTATATTTTCACTATGATTATATAATTGTTATTTAAAACATACCATTATGATTTCCATAATGTGTAAATACAATAATTTCATTTGAGGAAGTGTGGATTATCACCCCCTCAAAGTGATTTGAATCCTTCACACCATACATGGAACCAATAAAGGATAGAGTTAATGAAATTATGCAAATTATTTAATAGAGATATAATACTATAATTATAATATACTAATTTATTGTTTTGTTTTCATTCTTTTAATTTGACAAACAATTAAAGAAACATTCATGCGTAGGTACAACCAACCATCTTCAAGAATGGTGTATTCCATTTCTTATTTCCATATATAATGGAATATAATAAATAATTGTATATTGGAAAAATATTATATTAAAATCAATAATAATATTCTAGAGATGGTGGAATTTTGACCACAAGGACAATTCACATCAAATCATGTTCATTTCTGACTCAAGTAACAAATATCAACAAAAAGATCGATAAGAACATAAATAATTATGTAATTTTTATAACATGGTAATAAGTTATATAAATGGAATAATAAAAATGAAAAATATTATCATGAAAGTATAAATTTACCTAATTTTATTATTCCGTAATATAAGGATTATACATGATGAGTGAGACTCACAGTTATGGGAATTGTCTCAATCTCCTTTCATTGAGGAATATTTTAATTTACACAACACCTTCTTATATTTTTTGTATAATAAACCCTTTTGAAATTTAATTTCGTCCAAAGGTAATATTTTGTCAATAAATAGTTTTACAAAACACCAACAATGAATGTTTTTAACATATTAAGTAACAAGGACTTGTCCACCATCATAACCATTATTTGATATTTGGATTCCCATATAAGCCTCAATGTTTTTTGAAAATGGAAAAATAAATACCTTATTAAATTTTTTGTTATTTTGGTATTGAAATTGGTTTATAATGTGGATTGACTATTTTAGTATCTTAAAATTAATTATTGTAATTGAAAATAAAAATTAATTATTGAAATGTTGATAATTGTAATCTTATATATGTTATGATTATGTTATGGTACTTAGACATATGATGGGTGGAGACATTTTAAAGCAAAGTTGGGTGGTTAGTGATAAACTAGAGACGGTTAGTTCCATGATATACCTAGAATGGGAGATAACATTATAACCTCCAATGCATTGGGTATGGAAGTAGGTCGTATGGTTATTTCATTTAGTGATATGTGTGGAAGTCGACCATATGGTTATTCCATTTAAATATGTTAATGCCCCAAGAAAACATTATATGTTACATGTATCTTTCTATGGGTTATGGAAATATTTGGGTTAAAAAAATATAATCAAATGAGATTATATTCATTGAATTAATATAACTAATTTTTAAATGTGAAAAGTTTTACATTATGTTAAATTATTCATAGTTTTAATGTTTTCCATGAACAACAGTTTTTCTTCCTTGTGTATCCCTCACTGAATTTTTTTATTGTCATCCTATGTTTTGAAAGGTTTTTCTCAAGACATGATCAATAATAGCATCAAGGATGGGATCATGGAAATGTCTTGTGGTTTAAACATGAAACAAACCATGTTTCTTTTTAAAAAGTTTTTGTTTTATGAAAAAATAGATAGTTAGTAGATGTGTATACTTGTAATATTTAAGTTGTTCTATATGAGTTATGAACTAATTCAATAATGATCTAAAATAGAAAACATCATTGATTTTAGTTACATTAAAAATCTTGAATTACCTAAATATTATAAAACATTTAAGGTTTGGGCCGTATAGTTGGTATCAGAGTTCTGTTTAGATAATTTTAGGAGTTAGAATATTGTTAATAGAATATCTATAATAGATTTTTTAAAATTATTATCACATTTTAATTATATATAATTTTAATATTACCATGTTTTTTCATTTATATTATGTTTGATCAGAATGGTTTTCAATAGAGGAAACATGGAAGCTATATTATGAAGGTATACAGAGGAAAACAACCTTTTAATCTAGAATCTTGATATGGTTGGAATTAGAACTGAATAGTTTGTTGGGGTGATGGATCCATTTACTTAGGTGAAAAATTGATGTTATGTTTATAGATGATATTTTGGTATATTCTAAAAGTCCGGTGGGAACATAAAATTCACTAATGGATTATTTTCCAAACCTTAATATGAAATAACTTATATGAAATGTTTAGTATGAGTTAATTTTGGTTGCAAATAATTTCATTCCATGGATGTATTGTTTCTAATTGTTGAATAATTATTGACCCTTTTAAATGGTTATTGAAGAGTGTTGAAGACCTACCAATATCACAGATATTCATATTTTTCATGGATTAATGGGTTATTAACGATTTTTTGTTGAAAACTTTTCTTAGTTATATATCACACTAAATACATTAAATCATTAGGGAGTTAAGATCATTTGGAAAAAATAATGTGATGATTTTTTGAGGAACTGAAAAGAAGACTGATAATTGTTCCATTTTTTCCTTCCATTTCAAAAATGGTGAGTTTTTTATCTATAGTGATGCTTCATTGAAAGGACTTGTTTGTGTTCTAATGTTAAAAGATCATGTAATTTATTCTCCTTCACATCAGGAGAAACCTCGTCAGTTATATTACCCTACCCATGATTTGGAATTAGTTTCTAGTTTTTTTACATTAAATATTTGGAGGCATCATTTTTAGGGTGTGAAATATGAAATATATACTGATCAAAAAAGTTTTAAGTATATATTCACTCAAGAAGAATTGTAATTGATACATAGGAGATGGATGAAATTAATCATTAATTATGACTACACAATTCATTAACATCTAGAAAAAGAAAATAAAGCCACTGATTCTTTGAGTTGAAAAATTAATGCTACATTAACAATGTTAGGATTGGAAAAATACCCATTGGTTAATGATTTGATAAATTTTTTATTGGAATTTATTGGTGAAAGGAATAACTCTATTTTGTTTTAGGTTGTTGTGAAATCATCTATAGTAGATATAACATAACCAGTGTATAAAGAACACAGTGAGTTTCAAAAAAGGTAAAATAGGTTCAAAAGGGTAATCATCTAAAATTTCACTTTGATAAAGAATTTTTTTAACATTTGGGAAGAGATTATGTGTTACTTTTGATTCACAGTTGAAGAAAGAGTTTATATTTGAAGCTCAAAGTTCTTTATTTTCAGTTCATCCAGTAAGTACTGAGATATATTGAGGTCTTTGGGAGTACTACTAGTGGGATGGAATAAAAAGAGATATTGTGACTTTACTCTGAAGTGATTGACTCATCAATAGGTTATAGTAGAATAGAAATTACTGAAAGAAATACATTATCCCCTTCTAGTGTTAATGTAGAAATGGGAAGATATATCCATGTATTTCATAGTGGGATTACCAAAGAATTCTTGAGGGAAAAATGCAACCTAGTTTATTGTTGATCGATTGAATAAATGTACTCATTTTATTCAAATTAGAGATATATTGTCTCTAAATCAACATTTTCAGTCATATATTAAAGAGATAATAAGGATTCATGGAGTTCCTCTCTCCATTGTATCTAATTTTGTTCCTAGGTTAACTTAAAACTTTTGGAATGGACTTCAGAAGTCGTTGTGAACTGAATTAAATTTCATTTTAACTTTTCATCCTTAATCATATGGATAGTAAGAACGTAAAATGTAGACAGTGGAGGATATGATACATTCTTGTTCGATGGATTACCTGGGAATTTGTGATTAACATCATTATTTGGACGAGTATTTTTTATAATAATATTTTTCATTATTGTATACAGATTCATCAATTAGAAGAATTATATGTAAAGCGCTGTCAAACTTCATCTTTTATGGGATGATGTAGCTGAAAAAGTTTTTATCGACCCATAATTATTTGGAGATATCGTTGAAAAAGATTAGTTTATTCATAATCACATGAGGATAGATCTGAGTAGGAAATTTATACAGATAACCAGTTGAAGAATCATTCTTTCGAGGTATGTGATAATATCTTTCTCAACAATTCTCTATGGAAAATTGTGATGCATTTTTATATGAAAGGAAACTTGAGTCAGTGGTTCATTGGACCCTATGAAATCTTAAATAAATATGGTCCAGTTGCCTGTAGAGTGGATTTACATCTGAGTTTATCCCAGGTACACAATTTTTTTTAATGTTTCAATGTTGAGAATGTATATGTAGGTTACATCTTATGATTTGAGTCTAGAGGTAGTTCTTTTGGATGATGATCCTTTTTACGAGGAACAACCAGTGCATATTCTTGACCATTTATAACAAGTGTTTCAGAATAAGAAGATTTATCAGGTAATGATTTTGTGGAAAACACATATTGTAGAAGAGAAAACGTGAGAATCTTATAATGATATAAGGGAGGAATACCCGCACTTAATTAATAAGTAAATATAATTGGAGGGACACAACTTCAAAAAAGGGAGAAGGATGTAACATCAAAGATATTTATAGAATAATAAATTTTAATATCTATTAATATTAATGAATAGGATATTAATTTCAATTTAAAGGGGATGCTTTTTCTGATAGCATATTTAGCACACAATTAAATATTTCTACAAAATCATATGTTTCACACAACACTATGTTTAACTGAAAAAATAATATAAAAAATTTATTATTATTTTAAATTATAGTTAACCCGTATGAGTTGTATTAATGGGAATGAAATAAAATAACTCAAATATGATTTAACATGTTTTTTAAATGTTTTTACATTTATATAATAAATTTTTAGTGGATTAAAATGAGAATGAATCCATTTTTAATCATAAAATACTCTAATATTTTTAAAAGCTTGTTCTAAATAATTTTGATGGTGAATTATTTTTAAATATATTTGTGTCACTTTTATTTGTTCTATTTGAAAAACTAATATTATTTAGGAGAGGGAGATTGAAATTTAATTTGGTTGAAATTTTGGTATTTCTCTAATAAATTCCATATTTTAATGAATATTGAAAAATACTATGTTTTAATTCAAAACCTCCATTTCATATAATCTTTGTATATAGTTATATTGTCATTTTAATTGGTTTTAAAGTGTAATTGGATTAATTTTTTTATCATTTAATACAATTTTGGTTATTTTACTTAATTTCACATTGCAATTTGATATAAACACATGTCAATATTTTGATGGGTTTTAACTTTTAAAAAACCAGTTTTCCCGTTTTGACAATGGGAATTAATTTCATATTAATTTCATCCAATTATGTTTTTTGAATTTGAAATAATGTATTATATAATTAAAATCATAATTTCTAACCTATTTAAATTGGTCTTTTTTATTTTTGGACATTAATAATAGTAACATTAGTAATTATTATTTTTTACCATGGTTAAAGGGTAAATCAAGAAAATAAGCATAAAAAATAATATTATTAAAATATAAAACATCCATAACCATGAAAAAATATTATTGGATGAGATATTTTAGACCATTATCATCCTTGAGTCAATTTTAGGAACCCATGTATCCACTTGGGTGTTGTAATGACATGTTATATTAATTAATTTAAGGTAAACGGAAATATAACATAAACATGACTCTCTTTACTAAAACCACTATAATATAGGTTAATATAACATATCCCTTTGACTATAAATAGTAATTATATAGATAAAAATATTTCCTATATCATTTTATTTTATATAAATTTTTTAGACGTTAAAAAAATAAATTTATTTATGACATAATGATGATATCGTGATTACCTTATTAGTGAAGGATTAAAATAATGATATTATAAATATTAAAAAATATAATTTGAATATTTTTATGTCATACAAAAATTTTATTGATTATTATGAATTATTAAAGGTGATTTTTTGTAGTTTTATAGAATGAATCATGTTGTTATAACTTTAATAAAAATCAATTACTAAATAGTGTCAAAATTGATATAAATGATTTTTAAAAACAAGTACTATTTTATTATAAGATATAATACTTTAAAAAATATATGATGTATATAAATGACTTATATAATGTTAAAAACGTGATTAATGATCCACTAGAGGTACTCTAGGCATTTTATTGTAAGTATATTAACTATTTAGTATAAAAATACAAGAAGTCGTGGTAAGAGTTAATTTATCTAACTATGTGTTAAAGACAAACGATAAGGTTAAATTAGTGACATAAACTTCTCTAAATACCATTGTATTATAGGATTTAAACACATAATGATCTTATACTATAAATATATACCTTTTTATATGTTATAATTCAAAAATCTATTTATAATTAAAAAAATTCAAGACATTCATAATGTGCCTCTCCTCCCTCTTATAAATGGCCACCAAATCTACCAACTTACTCACACCACTAAAACCCCATGTATTATCTAAATTCTTCTCAATTATTCTCCCAACATCAATTCTATCCTCCTATAATCCTTACCTATGGTAGAAGGAAACTCAAGGAAGCCAGTTTGGATCAAATCAAAAGTAATTACCTGATTTAGATGTAATGTCTTTCAACAACCTCCTTTCATTTACATTCCTTATACAACCCCTAAACTATCATTATTGAATTATAATATAAAAAACTGTATCCTCAATATATTAGGATATATTCATGCTATATGTTCTACCTAAACTGACACACACCTCCATCTAATTGAAATATAACATACTTTTTTCGGTGTACAGAAAACTACAGCCTCACTAAACAATGATTGTTCAATTCTCCCCCACCAAAATTCATGGTGGCCATTATGATGGAACTTTATTTATATATGATATATATGATATTTATATTTTATTATTTTTTATTTACAACATACAGATATTTTGTACCTAATTTTTAAATACAATAATTTTGTTTGAGGAAGTGTGGACTACCGCCACCTCAAAGTTATTTGACTCCTTCATGCCATAAAAGGAATGTATAAAGGATTTAATTAATTTACTTATGTAAAATATATATATTATATTTTATAATCTAAATATAATATACCTATTTATCATTTATTTTTCATTCCTTTAATATGACAAGGAAATGATACAATCGTTCTTGCATACGTATGACCTATTGTCTCCATGAATAGTGCATTTCATTTATTATCTCCATATATTATGGAATATTATAAATTAATATATACTAGATATATATTATATTTAACCAATAATAATATTCTAGAGATTATTTACTTTTGACCTCATGGAAAATTCACATCAAAACAAGTTTATTTTTTACTCAAGTATCGAATATTGACTAAACGACTGATAAGAACATAAATAATTAGGAAATTTTTATAAAATATCTATTATGGTATAGGATGGTGTTTTAACATGAATGTAGTTTTCTATCTCATATCCTTAACATATTTAAATACCAATATCTTGGATACACATTCCGTAATATCTCTCTTCATGATGTCTCACTGAAAATAATATTGACAGTCTATATACATCTTAGGTCTTCTTTGTTGAACAGTGAAGGATGATATTCCAGGCATGTCCAATATATCCTTTAGATACACTATATAAGGAACACATAAATGGTTCTCAAACCCTATCATTCATTCAAAATCAATGTTTAATGTTTGAATTTTAATGACCCTCTTTATTTTTCTACACATCTTTATATAACTCTTTAATAATTACATGGATAGATAATTGAACACCCATTTTATAAATATAATATTTGTTATATAAATTAAACAATTATAGGTCAATAATTTTTATATCAAAAATATTTTATCTTTTATGATCCTTATAATAGACAAACTAGCTTGATCCTTTGGACATAGAGAATCTTCCAAATTATTTTCATTATGAGGGTAATAATGTATTGAGCATGTCATAATATTTTGGAAATCCAACTATATTCTACATAATATATTGAAATATTTGTGAGAGAAAATTTTAATTAATCTTTTATTATTAGTATATATAGCGCACATTTTTTATAAATATAATTTCTCTATATCATTGATTAAAATTACTAAAGCATCTCACTCAAATTCATGAGTATGGTAATTTTTCTAAAAAATTGTAAATTTCTATGAGGCATACAAAGTAAACATATCATGATACAAGAGGATGCATCATGTTATCTCTTTTGATGTATCAATATTGATTTTAAACAATTATTAACAGAAGTATAGTGTAAGTACAGGTGTACATACAAACATTTTATTCAGTTCAATGAATTTTTCCTAAAATTTATCAATCCAAAGGAAAAAGTCTTATAACACCCCAATATTTAATTAATTATTATTATAAAATAAATTTAATATTTATTGATATCATGTATTTCATGTAATACTAAGTTCTTTCGAAACTACATATATGAGAAAATATTTTTTGATGTAATAGTTATAACCTAGTAGATAAATTGGTGGGTATGAAAATGACTACCTAAATTATAAAAATTATATAGTATATATATTATTAAAACTAATTCATTGAGAATAATTTAATTATATATGAAAATAAAAAATAATTTCTAATTAAGAGAAATAATTTTCGGAAAAGATATTTTTTCATACCATTAATTTTTATGTTAATAAAAAAATTAATCAATATTTGAGATTTTTTTAATTATGTTGAAAAATAATTTCTTAAATAAATGTTTTTATCATTAATTTAATCTATTATTATTCATGGTAAAAGAGTTAATCCAATCTTAATATTTGAAATATATATTTTTCTAAAACTATATTTCGTCCAATTTTTTCAAATTTTATAAAATAATTCTTTTAATATTTTATAAAATGTATTTTTAAAATAAAATTTTGAAAATTAACTAACAATTTGTTTTTGATAATTTTTTAATATCATTGTTTTTTGAATGAACATGTTAACATACTGCTTCTTCATAAAAAAGGTATTTTCGTTAAAGTATTTTCAACGTGAATTTTTATTTTAAAATTTAAAAAAGTATACTTAGATCAATTATATTATTTTTTATTAAATTTAAGACTTTTAAATTAGTTTCATATTTAATTCTTATCTAAAATGTTTTGTACATTGGAAATATTTTTTTTTAAATCTCTTTTTCATCACATCTATTTGTTTAAGTTTAAATTAAATTATACAACATATATGATTTGAATTTGATAAAATGGAATATATATTTTGGTTAAAATTAATAAAAAAACATTATAATTTAAAACTTAAATTTGGATCATAATTATTGAAATATATTGTAATAAGTAATTTTCATCGTTAAGGTTAAACTGGGCTTACCATGGTTTAATATAACAGTTAAGGGTATGCTTTCCAATTAAATGTGTCTAAATCGCATTTTTTGGCCATATTATTACCTAATATAATACCAAATTCTAAGATATTTTCATTTGAAAGCATTTGGATTTGGGATTACTTTATCATTTGTATTCTTTTAGGAAATTTCAATGTGTATTCTCTCCCCCGTTATAAATGAAATCCCCAGATCTTCTATTGTGAAAACATATAGAGAATTTTTATTCGGGTAATAAATTCCCCTAAAAATACCTTAAATATATCTCCATGAACAATTTCCATTTTTATGGTTACGGATCTGTCAGATGAATGCTTCAGGTATAATCTGAATCTTATTTTCCAAATAATGGATATATTTATTGACAATGTGTTTCTATTTATTTTTTCCTCTACCTCTATAGAATATTCTTCAAACAATAATATATAATAACATAAATATATAAAATATAATTAATTGTTATTATTTATTTATTTATAATATCCTATATTTGTCCCCTCTTCTATCAAATGGGGAATGAAGTCATCAATCGTCTGTACGGAGGACAATCTCCTCACGAACAGATGCAATTCATTTTTGATCACCTCCTCCCATAGATATATATAATGATTCATTTAAATTAAATTTATATTATTTTTATTAAATAGTTTCACTTAAGTAATTATAATATAACTTCTCACTTCTTACAATTTAATCCTTTAAAAATGATGACATCACTCATTTGTATATCTTGACTACCACCACCCTGAATTAATGCGATATGGTTTTTATTTTATAAATTCATGGATGGTAATGAAGATAAATTTAATGAAATTATATTATTTATGTTATATAACAATTTTTAATGCTTACTTATTATTTATTGTTCAATTTTCTATCTGTTGATAAATGAATACAATGTTCATGTGTGCGTACTTTAAAACATCTCCAATAATGTTGTAATTGATTTTTTAAATATATAAAATTCATGTATGACTCTAAAACAAAATATAATAAATAATTATAATATTTATACCATGATTAATATTTTTTTTTCTGATTTATGGATAATCAAATTACCAGGAAAAAAACTATTGAACCATAATATTCAAGAAATGTGAAACAGTTAAGACCTGAAACCATGATTTAGTAAGAAATTATTAAAAAATGGATTCAAAAATTTTATAAATGGAACAATTATGATTTTAAAAGTATTTAAATGATTCAATAATATAGTTATAAAAAAATTAAATTCATTGTAAATGAGTTTAGAATTATTTATTATAATGCAGAACTTGAGTAAATGTATTTTTATCTCACTTTTATTTCTATGAGACACATGCAATATTTTCCACTTATTTATATTGTTCAAAGATATATTTCCCATGAATGAATTTTTTGATTATATTTATGAATATTATTGGGATATATAAATCAATAAAAGGATCTTTTATTAATGGGTATTATGATTCATAAGATACAATATTTGTAGGAGTTTTTTGTAACAATCTCATTCCTTATAAAGACTGTTTGTGATTAGGTTTCTAATGATGAAATATTATGATATATCTCAAACTAAACACATAAAATTAATTATTATGTGGTTTTTATTAATTTTACATTTTTACATTTCATTCTCATCACTCAATTACACAAGAGACTGAAATAATACTATCATATAAAAGAAACATTATTTATTTATTAAGAAAAAATAGTTTTCCTTCTATATTTATGTTTTCAAAAAATTATATCAAGAAATTTTTTAATGATCATATATTATTTATTAAATTCTTCTTTATTAATGGTTTATTTTTTAAAAATGTTTTAAAATTAATATTATTGTCATTTTTTGAATGAGGAATGTTTTTACTAAGATTGTGAAAGGAATAATTGTTTTAATGTACATGGAATGAACATAATTGTCTACCATCATGAAGACTCAATGATTATAGGATAATTTTATAAAAATTCAACGTTATTTTAAAAATATACATATTATTTGAAATATTGTATATTTTTAAAAAGTTATTTCAGTTTAAAAATGATATTTTTTCCTAAAATGTTCCATGTGATCCTTAAAAGTACTTTCTATCTCAGATGAAATAATTTTATGGTTCCAAACATTACTAGGAATATATTAAAAATATTTAATGCTTATTATTATATTTGTATTGTTTATTATTATGATAATGTTTATTAGTGACATTTTCTTTTTCCCAGAGTTATGTTATGATTTCTATAATGATTATGGAACCCATTTTTTGTCCAGGGATTTTTCCCTTATAACATGATTATGAATCATAGTTCTTTTTGATGGGTTCTTATATAATGAGTGTTTTATGATGTTTTTCAAATATATATATTATTTTCTTTATATTATTTGTGGCCCAAAAATTATATATCTCTCAAATGCATTGGGTAAAGATTAATGCCCTATGGGCTTCAAATGAAGATGGGATGTAATCCCAAACCCAAAAAAGATCGTACATGAGATTTCATATCCCAAAATAGGGTATATAGATGGGTATCCCAAGCGCAATGTAGGTACATGGGTGTTCAGTTTAAACATAACATTTTATGAATGTCCTATAGGAAACCATTAACATAAAAATATTTATTATAATAATCATTCTGTCATGACTCGTCCCCCGGGGCCAATGCTGTGACTACCCCAAGCTGGCCTTCTATGGGCCAGGCACTTGCAGCTAGCACCGAATGGTGTATCCCCAAAAATCGGGAAGGAATTACATATATATCATGTAAACACACTCAACCAAGCACGCAACAAGATACGAACACAAGTAAAGTGTATAGAAAAAAAGTGATGAAAGTAAGAGGGGCAGCATACAAGCCCAATAGTAAAGGTACAAGTACAACAAAAAATACAATAAAACTGAAGAAAGAGAAAGATTTCTATTGGGTTGTCCTCCAAGGTTACTACCTAAAGTATTGGTACAGATCTCCTCCTCAGCACTCTATGTCCGCCTGTCTCCTCTGCATATTGACACACTGTACGGTCCACTTATGAGAACAGTCCATTCCATGGTACCCTCAGCCTCGATCAGAGCCATCCATCGTCTACAAAAAGCACAAAAGGTGCGGGGGAATCCCATACAGGGGTGATTATAATGATACTTTGTTGGGACCCCGAGACCCTTAAGGTATCACAAAATCCACAAAAGATAAACTATAAAGCATGAAAACCAGTGATGAACCTACTTTGGTATATGCCCATACATATACCAATGTTATCAAATATTACCCATCTCATTCATGAGGAAACACAGGGCTCCAAATCCTTATCTAATGTATAATTGTTCCAAAAAGGAAATATTACCTCGAAGGTAAGTGCCACACAGGTATGCCACCCAGAAGATTACCACGAAGGGATCACCACGAAAGTAGGTACCACCCAGGTACGCCATCAAGAAGAATACCACAAAGGTAAAGACTTAGCTCATGTCTTGTATCACATAGGCACAGTACTAAAGATGACTATATGTAACTAAGGAATAATCTTACTCCGCCAAGAGGAAGACCCACATAGGATTTTGAATCATCAATAGACCGTCATATGATCATAGTACATCGTTAGACCCACATAGGATCCTAGAATGGCATCAGACCCACACAAGATCCAATTACATCATCAGACCCACACAGGATCCCAGTACATCGTCAGACCCACACAGGATCCTAAATCATCGCCAGACCCATAAAATATCCTAGTACATCTTCAAACCCACACAGGATCATTGTACATCATTAGACCCACACAAATTCCTTGTACATCGTCAGACCCACACAGGATCCTGGTACATCGTCATACCCACAAAGGATCATCATACATCGTCAGACCCACAAAGAATCCTAGTAAATCAGACCCACATATGATCCTTGAGTAGTCCCACATGGATTCCTAGAGCGGATCCCTATGGGATCCTAGAGCACAAACCCACGAAGGATCCATTTCTCATGTTACAGCCAGCTACAGGGTACCTGCTCTATGCTTGCTAATCTCTAGGATGGTCCGCAGCTCAATCCAGTGGGCAATACACTAATAGACATGAATCCATATAAAGAATCTTTACATAGGACTTCCAATTCATAGGAGTCTCAATGCAATAGACGGTGCCTCAATTAGAATCTTGATCTGTAAGTTATTATCCTTTTAGTCTCGAGGGCCTGATGGGATTCGTGCTCATTCCAACCCAAGAATACCCCATCATTTTCCAAAACTAATATGGGGTATATCAAAAGGACTGTCTTGCTCTAAGGTTTTTGTCACTATAGATGGTTCATCAAACAAACGCTCGTAGCTCAAGATATGGATGAAAGTGTGGAATGGGTCAAAACGGGTCTGGGTCTGGACCAACCCGGTCGGCCCGACCCCGACCTAGGCCAACACGACGCAGTTCAGGTCGACCCAACCTTGCTGGTTCCGGCCCTGCCCACTGGGTCTGGGTCGCACTGGGTGGCCCGGCCTGGCTGCATGTAGGGGGGGTGGGTGTCCCGCACCCCCCACTCTCAAACAATGAACGGATGAAGCTGTTAGATCGCTAAGAAACATGTGGGACCCTTTTTGGGTCCTGATCTATCCCTCTCAGCCAGCGGAAATGGCCAGCCCCCTTCTCCTACCGGCGGCGCATCGTTCGCCTCCCATCCATGGTCGGTCGAACACCGAAGTCCTTCCACCATCCATCGTCGATGGGTGGTCTGTTGCCCATTGCTCTAATAGCGGCACATCATGTGCCGCCACTCCATAGCCAGCCGAACACCAGCCAACCAATGTCCACCACCGTGGCTGACGAGCCACATCTCTTCTCTGGTGGCGCGGTCGTGCCGCCTCCTTCTTTGCGGCCAGCCGTGGTGCCGTCTACCATTACCGAGCCCCACTGATGTTAGTCATTTTCCTCCTCTATCATGAATAATACAAAAGAACCACAAGATTTGTGGAGGGTTTGATCCATGATCATTTGGACCATACCCTCCACGTTAGATCGGTAGCAAGCTGCTCAATGGAGGTGATTCAACATGAGAGAAAAAATTAACGTTGATCAAATGAAAACACACCCCTACCTTGGAGGTTTGTAGATATAGATTTGCATTGAAGGACCGACGTCGGTTCGTCGATGTGTTGCAAGATGAAATAGGTGAATTCTTACAGGGTGCCAATGATCGCCGCTTCCGCAACACGCTTCTAAAGTTAGGCTCGTGCACTTTCCACTTTCATGATTCTGAAGAACTTTCTTTGATGGAGATGGGGTTCTTCATTTGGAAGAGAATTTCTTCATTGGTGGATGACTTCCAACAAAGTTATCCTATTTCCTCTCTTTCTCCAATGATTTCTCCCCAATCGAAATTGAGTAGCCAACCCAAATAAAATATGTTTTTAAAATTTAAATTATTGTCACAATTAACATTATCTTTAATTAATTAATGGAAGGTGACACAATTAATGTGGAGGAAGTTGAAGCGAATTCCCGACATTAAAGACGGATTTTAAGGGTGTGGTTGTCCCCACCATTGAATTCAATTTTGGGAGTTTTTAGTTCAGGTGGTCCGCACCTCCATAACATTTATATGGAAGGTTTCAATAAAAAAATAAAATAAAAGTATATTTGATGGTATTTTTATTTACCCGGAAGGCACTAAAAAAATTTCACCCTCGACCTAATGCAGTCGAGGTGAAGGAATCCATATGTGAATACCGGCACTGGGAGCCAACGTTGCCCTCTGATTTCAATTCTATGCACCGGTTTAAAAGATACAAAAACACGCTCATATATTTACTAAACGTACCCGAAAAAAAGGTCAGAAATTATTTTTGGGCACACAGGGCCTCAGAATCATGGGCGGTAAATTTTTAAAGACTCGTAAAATTCCCATATAATTGAAAAACAATTACATGGAATTTCTGGGTCTTTACATTCTCCCCACCTTAGGGCTTTTCATCCTCGAAAGCCACATTACAAAAACATGGAAAACAAGTGGGTGTATTGAGCATGAAATTGAGCCTCCCACTCCTGTGTGCTCTCATGGATGTTCTCAGGATTCTAGTGAACGCGCACTAGAGGTATCGACTGCCCATGAAGGACCCACTCATGTCGATCTTCAATCTCAACTGGAACCTTCATAAATGTCGCCTATCGTTGATGTCCAGCTCGCCATGGTCGATAATGTGATAAGGGTCATGTATATATCACTTTAGCTAGAATATGTGGAGAACGTCATGGACCTGGTGCAACTGATGTGGAAGAGCTAAGTGCTAATCCACCTCACCAACTCTGTTGAGGACCTAAAAAGGTCTGATGAATATCAGAGATTACTTGTTGCCCCATCCAATTCTCCACAAAACTCATCGGGGAGAGGCCTGTAGAAAGACATGGTCACCACCATCAAACTCTAGAGGTCTCTGTCTCCTATCAGAAGAATACTTATGCCTGCTCTGTGCAGTCATCATGCGCTCCTGGATGATCTATACCTTCTCCGTGGTAGTAGGTACCATATCTGGTCCCACAATTGCCGACTCCTCTAGGTCAGTTCAACACAAAGGTGATCTGCAAGGTCGGTTGTACAAAGCCTCAAAAGGTGACATCCCAATGGTGTAGTGATAGTTGTTGTTGTATGAAAACTCCACCAAAGGAAACTGATCCTACCAGCTATGATAGAAGTTTAGAACACAAGCACGCATCATGTCGTCAAGGGTATGAATGGTCTGCTCAGTCTGGCCATCCGTTTGAGGGTGGAAGGCGGTGCTCAGACGAAGCTGCATCCGAAAATCCTCCTACTACCCCTTAAATATATTGTAATTGAATCATGCATCACTATTGGAGAAAATATTAGAGGTTACTCCATGTAGCCACATAATATCCATCAAATAGAGGCATCCCATGCTCTCTACTGAACCTTTCTCTCTAATCGGTAGGAAGTGGGCTGACATGGTGAGTCGGTCAATGATCACCCAAATCGAATCATCATGTCTGGATGTATGAGGAAGTCATGTCACAAAGTCTATGGATATACCATCCCACATCTACTCTAGGACCTCTAAAGGCAGTACTAAGCTAGATGGTACCTGATGCTCGGCCTTCACTTGTTGACAAATGAAGCACCAAGAGAGAAACTCTACTACTACTTTCTTCATTCCCAACCACCAATGCTATCTTCGGAGGTCCTGGTACATCATCAACACTCTTGGATGTCCCGCTAAAGGTGATGTGTGGAACTCCATAAATAATTCTTCCTGAAGTGACACTGGTACCATTTTATTTCCTCTGAAAAGAATGACATGCTCCCCACCATCAAAAAATCCATCCGGTGCATGTCCTATGGATATATGAAGACGTCGATCCTCGCAGTAAGTGTCCCCAAACTACGCCTCACTTACTCGCTGAAGAAGTGGAGGAGTGACTATAAGAGAATGAAGAAATACTACTCCATCTCGATCCACAATGGTGCGAAGTGACTAGCTACTCGGTCACCTCACCTAGGAGTTGTATACAAGATCTCCAGCTGAGTGCATATGCTACTATGTTCCCCTTCCCAAGGGTATATACTATCTCAAAGTCATAGTCCAGAAGGAACTCAAGCCATCATAATTGTATCAGGTTCAGGTCCTTCTGAGAGAAGATATACCTGAGACTCTTGTTATCCAAGTAGACAGTAAAACGCTCTCTCATCAAGTAATGTCGCCATATCTTCAAGGCGAAGACCACTACTACTAACTCTAGGTCATGGGTAGTGTAGTTCTGCTCATTTTGTCTCATCAATATATAACCATATGTGATCACTTATCGCTCCTACATCCGAACACATTCGAGCCCAGCCTCTGATGCATCACAGTAGACTATGTACCCTATTCTCTCCTCCGAAATCCACAAGACGGGGGCACCAGTCAGCCTCTTGCAGAGCTCCTGAAAAATCCACTGGAATATCACTAAGCACACAACAGATTTCCCCTTCTTCATCAACACTGATAGAGGTTCTACAATCCTGGAGAACTCATGCACAAATCTCTGGTAATATATGGCCAAACCTAGAAAACTCTATACCTCCGCCACACTCCTGGGTGGTTCCCAAGCATGTACCCCCTCAATCTTCGCTGGATCCACTACAACTCCCACCTCTGAGATAACATGCCCCAGAAATTGAACCTATTAGATCTAGAATAGGCACTTCGAGAGTTTACCATAAATCTAGTGCTCTCGAAATGTGTCCAGAACTATCTGCAAATGATAGCCATGCTCCTCCTCAGTAGCCGAGTAGATCAGAATGTCGATGATGAACACTACTACAAAGTGATCAAGATATGGCTGAAAGGTCATTTTCATGAGTCCCATGAACACTTTTGTAGCATTGTTCAGGGCTAATGGAATAACAAAGATCTCATAGTGGCTATACCGACATCTTAAATCTGTGATCTGCACATCCTCATCTCGTACTCTTAGCTGGTGATAGCCAGATCTGTGGTCTATCTTTGAGAAAAACCTGTATCTCTTCAGCTGATCAAAGAGGTTGTCAATCCTCATGTGTGGGTACTTGTTCTTCACAATCACTTGGTTCAGAAGTCGATAGTCAAAAAAAATGTGATGATCCCATCCACCTTCTTCACAAACCAAATCGGGGCTGCCAAAGGTGAAACACTGGACTGGATGAACCCTTTCCCCTATAAGTATTCCTATTATACCCGCAGCTCACGAATCTCCTCAAGAGCCATCTGATATGCTGGTGTAGATATAGGTGTCGTCACGGGGTACAAATAAATGTAAAATTCTACATCTCTATGAGGAGGTAGTCCCAAATCATCATAAGGGAAGACATTTGTGTACTATACCACCACTACAGTATAGCTCAGACTCTCCACATCAACCACTCTGAGGGTAAGGCAAGCCCACTGATGAGTGATCGACTACACTCTCCTTCGGGTAAATCCATCATGTGCTACAATGGCTCCCTTATCACCGGTGAACAAAAACTAGTCCAATCCATGTAGACACACATCACTTTGCACCTAATACATTAAATATGAGCATGTATTGTAGATAACCAGTCTATACCCAAGATGATTTCATAAGGCCTCGATGCTGCTACTAGGAGATCCCAGCTGAAGATCTTGCCTCTTAGAATAAGTTAACACTATCGACACAAGTGAATAATCATTGAATCCACTCCCATAGGTGACTTTAGCAGTAAGGATCGAGAAAATGGCTCCGTCGAATTCTCTGAGCTCTAAACAAGGGCAATGGAAATGACAGAATTAATATCACATGTGTCTTTAAGTACTACAGATAAGGTGGAGTAGACACAAATCGTACCTCATATCATCTATGATGCACCATTGTCATAGGCCTTAGCTACCTGGAGCTCAGATCGCCCCTATCCACCTGCTCCATGTGGTCGGGGTGGACCACCTTATGGTGGTGGCAGTAACATCTGGAATCGTCGCCCACCACCAGCTGCATGGACAGCTCTTCTACAATGTTTGCCTGCTCCCCAGGGACCTCCTCTGTCGGAAATCTGTCTTTTCCTGGGTGGTCCTTCGACCATATTTTGATCTTACATATAGCAGGCCGAACATTCATGAGCCATGTGACCCTTCACGCTACATGTGAAACACTGCATGTTACTTGCATGACTGGATCTGTCTCTGGTACCTTACATAACTAATCCTGAGTCTTGCGGTCGTCCACCTGTAGGTCTAGTCCTCTTTGAACTTTGTGACATCTGTCTGCCGCTAGCTGCAAAATACACCGCTACGTGACGTCTGGTGGTGGGTCTCGCTACTGGTGATTCTTCAGAAAAAACTCTCCATAAAGAGGGATTGTTCTAACACCCCCACATGCGTTGGGATGCTAAGAGAAATCATGGAAGTCATGATCTCCCACCTGATCCCCTGCTCAAAGAAGTTGACCCTGAAGAATAGTTCATGCACCATATTAGTGGAGTATCATTAAAGACCAGTGGACCTCTCTGAGCACTGATCCACATTCAAGATCCCCTTATGTAGATGAAAATGTTCTTATATATGCACTGCACAAAGAGTCACTGGAACAAACTATTCTCAAAATAGGCTCTCAAAGTCTACCTAGAGAAGTGTCACCTCATTGTGAATCTAGAGCATTAAGCTCCACCCTCTTCCAACTAGTTCCAATAGAATACTGGCAGCAAGGATCACCATGAGATCAAATGGTGTCCCTACTAGTTGGAAGATTCTCACCACAGCCTCTAACCAATCCTCAGCCACCTGTGGGTATTTCTCACCCTGGAAAATCGGTGGCCTCTAGCACTGGAGCTCGTCCAATGCGCTCAAGTGGCATGCACCTTCTACTACATGGGATGGTGGAATTAGTGGCCTAACAGGTAATGGTACCACATGCGCCTCCCCTGCTGGCTCTACTGGAAGAGGTCCCTTCACTGAGGCCCCATCGCTCGGTGGGCTATCAACACATACTATACCCAGAACCCTAGCTGGATGCCTGCATTGAGGAAACCTGAAAAGAAACAAGTGTGCCACATTAAATAATTTATACCTGGTGAGATGGCATAAAGAGTTCATTCTGAAAAAATTTCAAAACACACAATAAATCAATGTTTTCATGAACTGAGTTAGAAATCAGAAGGCAGGGTCCTAGTGTTTGGATACATCAGCCGACCCACCAACACTAGATTCCCTAAAATGATAACAAAACTCACTAAACATAACACTATTTGCATTAAAATGATCATAAGCTAGTGTTCAATAGTGGAACGGACACCAATGATACCAATTTGACAAGATCTATCTCCCGCGGCCCGTGCCGTGACAACCCCAAGCCCACCTTCCATTGGCCAGATGCTGGCGACTAGCTCTGAAAGGAATATCCCCAAAAACCAAGAAGACATTGCCTTTATATCCTGTAAACACACTCAAAAAATCACAAAAAAATATAGGAACAAAAGTAAACTATATAAACAATGAGTGATGAAAGTTAGAGGGGCCAGAATATATTCCTGATAGTAAAGGTATAAGCACAACTGAAAATATAATACATCTGGAGAAAGATAAATAAAACTATAGGGGTTGTCCTCTAAGGTTCCTTCCTGAAAGGTAGGTACATATCTCCTCCTTAAAACTCCACATCCGCCCATATCCTCTTCATACCTAAACACCATACGATCCACCTCTGGGAACCATCCAGTCCAGGTTCCCTCAGCCTCAATCAGCGCTTTCTATCTTCTGCGCCAAACATAACAAAGTACGGGTGAAGCCCCTACAGGGGTGAGTATAATGATACTCAGTAGGGACCCCGAGACCCTCAAGGTCTCACAAAATACACAAAGGATAAACCATAAAGCATGTAAACTAGTAATAACTCTGCTCAGGTATATACCCATACATATACCTATGTTATCAAATATTACCCATCTCATTCATGAGGAAACACAAGGTGCCAACTCCTTAGCCAAAGTACAATTGTTCCACAAAGGAAGTATTACATCAACGGTAAGAACAACATAGGTACGCCACATAGAGGAATACCACAAATGTATCACCACGAAGTTAAGTACCACACAGGTACACCACATAGAAGAATACCACAATGTTAAAGACTCATCTTATACAAGTTGTAACTTACGCACGTAAGTAAATATGACTAGATGTAACTACTAAATCATCTTAATCCATCAAGTGGCAGACCCACATAGGATTCTAAATCATCATCAGACGCACATAGGATCATAGTACATGATCAGACCCACACAGGATCCTAGTACGACTTCAAAACCACATAGGATCCCCGCACATCATTATACCCATAGTGGATCCTAGTACATCGTCACCCCACACACAATCCTAGTACATTGTCAGACCCACACAAGATCCTAGAAAATTTGCATCCCCACACAGTATCCTAGTACATTGTCAGACCCACACACGATCCTAGTATATCGTCAGACCCATACAGGATCCAAGTACATCGTCAGACAAGCACAGGATCCTAGTACATTGTCAGACCCAAATAGGATCATAGTATAATAGTCCCACACAGGAACCTAGAGTAGTTCTGCATTGATTTTTAGAGAAGATCCATGTGGGATCTTTGAGCATAGACCTATGAAGGATTCCTTTCCAATGATACAAACAGCTGTGGTCTACCTTTTCTATACTTCTCATCTCTGGGAGGGTCCGCACCTCAAGCCACTGGTCGATACTACAACTTCCATGAAGTCCCACTAAGAATTTTTCCAAAGGACCACCACTTCATAAAGGTATCAACGTAATAGATGACACGTCAATTGGACACCTGATATATAAGTTATTATCCTTGTATCCCCAAGGGACCAGTCAGATTCGTGCTCGTTCCAACCCTACGGTCTTTCTTCAAGGTTTCCAGCGCTGCAAACGGTTTTCCAAATGGACGCACATATCTCAAGTTATGGCCAAAAGTGTGGAATGGATCCAAACTGGCCTGTGTCTGGTCAGACCCGGCCCGACCCATCCTGGGTCAACCTTACCCAGTTCGGGTCAAACAAGCCACGCTATGTCTAGCCCGACCCACTGGGTTTGGCCCGGCCCACTGGGTTTGGCCCAGCCCGCTGGGTCCGGCCCGGCACACGGTGGGTGGCCCAGCCTGGTCGCATGTGGGAGGGAGTTGACCACCCCCTACTCTAAAAAACCAAAGTACCGAAGTTGTTCGGTCACCAGGATGCATGTGGGACCCACCATGAGTCCCACTTGGTCTAGCTTGGCTAGCCGAAATGGCTGACCCCTTTCTCATCCCAGCATTGCGTTGTGTTCCTCCCCTCCATGGTTGGGCAAACATCGGCTACCTTCCGCCATCCGCCACGGCCTGGCGGGCCACGATCCCTTGCTATGATGACAGTGCATCGTGCGCCACCGCTCCCCGGCCTATTGAATGCCAGAATCCCTCTATCCATCGCAGCGGATGATGGGCTATAGCTATTCTCTGGCATCATAGTCGCGCCACCGCCTTCGTCGCGGCCAGCTGTGGCGTCGGTCGCCATTCCCAAGCCCCACCGGTGTCGGTCACCATCCTCCTCCATCGTGAAGAATAAAAAAGAACCACAAGATTTTCGGAGGGGACAATAAATCTTCATTTGGCCCGTAACCTCCGCATTAGAGCGGTAACAAGTGGCTCAATGGAGGTGATCCAACATGAGGTAAAAATTATCATTGATCAATCGAAACACCCCCATACCGTGGAGGTTTGTTGATGTCGATGAGGAGGGAAGGAGAAACGTTGGTCCATCAATGTGTCGTGAGATGAAATAGTGAAGGTGATGAGGGTGCCAATGATCATCGCTTTTGTAACTTGCTTCCGAAGTCAGGCTTGTGTGTCTTCCTCTTTCTGGATTCCAAAGAACGTTCTTCGATGGAGATGGCGTTCATCGTTTAGAAGATAAGTTCATCGTTGGTGGATGAGTTCCTCCAATGTTATCCCAATTCCTCCCTTTAGCCAACAATTTCTCCCCAACCGAAATGAGGATCCAAGCCTAATAAAATATATTTGTCAATTTTAAATTGTTGGCCCAATTAAAGATATCTTTAATTAATTA